>CM017195.1:27205135-27887635 GCA_004837865.1 Musa balbisiana
CCTATCTTAAGTAGCAAAGATTGCTAACTTGCTTATTTCAAGAAGCAAAAGTTGTCTTCTTGAACATCACTATCTTGCCTATCTCAATAAGCAAGATATGCTAACGTGCACATCTAGCAAACTTGTATGTTATAGAAATTGCTATCATACTACCTTGCATATCTATGATGATAGCAAAATTGCATAATGATAAAACTAGGAGATTATGTTAATTATGCAATGTGTTGAACTTGGATATTTCAAAAACTTGTAAATTGCAATAGGAAGCAAGAATCATGGGCTTACACAAGAAAGCTATCTTACATTTGCTTTCGAAATTTTTGCTAGCTTGTATGTAGCAAAACTTGCATATCGTAAAATTGCTAGCTTGTAGTCTAAAGAGAAGCAAACAGTTGCTGTCTCAAGAAAAGCAAACATATTAAACTTGCACATCTTTAATTGCTAAATTGCATGATGATAAATTGGATACTATATTTATTATGCAATGATTAGAACTCATTTCTCTAAACACATAAGAGTTGGGACTTCTCCTTTTTGTTGATGACATAGGGGGAGAAGTATATTGATGACTTCATGCATTGAATTGAATATTTTATATATTTGCATGATGGTTTAAATGTTTTTCATAACATGTGATGAATGTTGCTTGGATTTGGGATAATCCAAGTATTCTATCATGACATATTGATAGGGGGAGTTTGGTTAAACTCTGGGGAGTTAAGGTTAACTCCGGAAGTCATCAATTAGTTGTCATCATCAAAAAGGGGGAGATTGTTGAATCTCGGATTTTGATGATGAAACTAATTGATTGTGTTTAGATGTTTAATTGCATTTTGAGTGATGCAGGTCTACTCGATCAGGATTAGATAGTTGACGCAGAAGGAATTGACGTTGCGCCGGAGGAGATCACGTTAGGATATTGGACGGTAGGACGCTTCGGACGTCGGGCATCGGGCCAAGGAGAGCGGAATTGCACCAAGGATATCGGGGTTGCGGAGGTCAACCGTCGATTGGGCAACAAGCCGCAAGAGAGAACGATGCGCTGAAGAATCGGACGAAGCGCCAACCAATGACGTGCCGGGCAACAGAATGTCAATTCGCGTTGTAATAATTGTCTAGATCGGAGTAGAGTTTTGGCTTGTGTGTGCAGGATTAACTACGATAACGATGAAGACATAAAACGAAACAAAGTGCCGGAGTCAAGCGCGAAGGATTCGTTGGGAGTTCGAGAGTTCGACGGAAGTCTGAAGGTTCGTCGGGAATGCTGTCGGAACTAGCCGAGAATGAGTAGGGAGCTTGCTGAAGGGTTTTTCGGAAGCTCGCCAAAAGGTTCGTCGGAAGTTCACGGAGCTCACCGAGAAAGATTGGAGCTTGCCAAAGAAGCTCGTCGGAACTCGCCAAGATCAAATCGTGAAGTCTAGGAGCTTGCCGGGAGTCCGCAGAATGGTTTCCGAGAGTTTATCGGAAGACCGCCGGAAGTTCACTGAAAGCTCGCCGGAAGAAGTCTTGACTTATGGACTTTGTAATAGCTTAGAAAATGTCTTTAAATTTGTAGTTAGCACGTTAATTAGGGCTAGGATTAGGTGTTAATCCTATGACCCAAGTAGGGGCCAATTCGGCCCAAGTTCGAACTGGTTTGGGCCAATTTTGGAGCCCAACCAGTGAGCTGAAATAGTGTAGGCGGTGGCACCGCCCAGAGGCCGAGAGTTGGGCGGTGGCACCACCTGGGCTGGGCGGTTGCACCGCCCAGCACCCGAGAGCTGGGCGGTGGCACCGCCAGCATCGGAAACATAAGAGAATTCAAATTTTTGGAGCCCAAATTTGAATCCTCTTGAGGCCTATAAATACCCCTCAATTCTCAGCAGAGAGAACAACTTTTTGAGCAGCAAGTGATTGAGAGAAAGGTCTTAGAAAAGTCTTAGCAATCCTTGGTTTTCAATTTGCTAGTGTTCACCTCCTTCTTTCTTGAAAATCTGTAAGAGTGTGAACTGCTTGTAAAGAGTTGTAAGAGGGGTATTTACCCTTCCATTTCAAGAGATTTGCTAGTGGAAGGTGGGAGCCTCGTCGAAGAGGGGCCTCGCAAGTGGATGTAGGTCATTTGACCGAACCACTTTAAAAACGGTGTAATCTCTGGTTTGCATTTCATTGTTGCTATTCACATTACTGCAAACTTTCTTACTTGCTTTATTTACTCATTACCTTAGCTACTCTACTATACGAATACACTTTCAAGTTCAATTTTTACCGTACGAAAGATTTATCAAAACCGACGTTTTAATCCGCTGCACTAATTCACCCCCCCCCCTCTTAGTGCTCTTGATCCTAACAAGCTGGGGGCATTGGGGAAGAAGGAGAGAAGTAGAGAAGGAGGGAAGAGGAGAAAAGTAGGAGAAGAAGAAGAGGAGGAGAAGGGAAGAAGAAGAAAAGAAGAAGAAGAAGAAGAGGAGGGAAGAGGTGGCTGCGACACCTCTATTTCCCGCAGGGGAAAACAGAGGAGAGGAGGCGCTGTTCGTCGGGGAGGAGAAGGGAAGAAGAGGAGAAGAGAAGAAGAAGAGAAGAGAGAGAATAGAGGGAAGAGGGAGAGGAGAGAGAGGCAGCTGTAGTAGCTAGGGCTGCAGCACCTTTGTTTCCCGCAGGTGGAAACAGAGGAGAGGATACATGGGGCATTGGGGAGGAGAAAGGAAGAAGAAGAAGAAGAAGAGAGGAGGGTGGCTGTGGCAAGGCTGCCGCGAGGAGGTGTGTGGCGTCAGGGAGGAGAAGGGAAGAAGAGGAGAAGAAGAAGAAAAGAGGAGGGTGGCTGTGGCAAGGGCTGCAGCAAGGAGGTGTGGGGCGTTGGGGAGAAGAAGGGAAGAAGAGGAGAAGAAGAGAAGGAGAAGAAGAGGGAAAAGAAAGGGAAGAAGGAGAGAAAAGGGAGGTGACTGCAGCTAGGGCTGTAGCACCTCTATTTCCTACATAAGGAAACAGAGGTGGGGGCATCGAGAGAAGGGAAGAAGAGGAGAAAAAGAAGAAGAAGGGGGAGAAGAGAAGAAAAGAAGAAGAAGAAGGAGAAGAGAGGGAAGAGGGAGAGGAGAGAGAGGTAGCTGTAGCAAATAGAGCTGCAGCACCTCTGGTTTCTTGTAGGAGGAAACAGAGGAGAGGAGGCACTGTGCGTCGGGGAGGAGAAGGGAAGAAGAAGAGAAGAAGGGGAGAAGAGAAGAAGAAGAGAAGGGAAGAGGGAGGGGCTGTAGCTGCGGCTGCGGCGGTGGCAGCTGTAGCTGGAAGAGAAGAAGGAGAGGAAGAAAAGAATGTGAGGAAGAAGAGAGGAAAGGGAGCTGTGGCTGCAGCAGTGGTAGCTGCAGCTGTGGCAGGGAAAGAAGAAGAGGTAGTAAGAAGGGGAGGAGAGGAAGAAGAGAAGGGTGCTGCAGCTACGGCGATGGCAGCTACAACTAGAAGAGAAGAATGAGAGGAAGAAGAGGTTGCGGTTGTGGTGGCTGTGGCCATAGTTGCGGCTGTGCCTGCAGCGGTTGCAGCTGGGAAAGAAGACAAGGAAAGGAAGAAGACGAGGGAGAAAAGAGGGAAGAAGAGGAAGAGGGGAAGGTGGTTGAGGTTGCGGCTACGGTTGTGACTGTGGGGGCTACGGCAGTGCTGGTGGTTGCGGCAGTTGTGTTTGGGAAAGAAAAAAAAGGGAATGAGAGAAAGGAGAAAAGGAAGTAGTGTAGTGGCAGCAGCAGAGGCCGTAACGTAGCTACAGCAGCAGTGTTTGGGAAAGAAGAAGAAGGAATGAGAGATGGAAGATAGGAAGTAGCGCAGTGAAAGGGGCTGCGGTGGTGGTTGCGGCTGCGACTACGACCGTGGTTGTAGCTGCAGTTGCGACTATGGCATGGTAACTGCGGTTGAGAAAGAAAGAAGACGGGTGCAGAAAATGCAATAGGGAGATGAGACAGAGGAAAAGTAGAAAAAGGATTCGGGCGTACACCTTCGGATCTTCGGATCAAAATCTACGAAAAGCAAGTGTTCCGATCCTTCCTATTACAAGTGTTTCAACCCTTTCTATTGCAAGTGCTTCGATCGTTTCTAGTGCAAGCTTTCAAATCCTCCATATTGGAAGTATCTTGATCCTTTCTTACTGTAATTTATCTCTACATTTACTTTAAATATAAGGAACTTTGAATTGTTCTAGCCTTGCATTTGATATGCCTCCTGTTTAGACGTAATGATTTGAATCTGTGAAACGTCTGAGATTCTAACCTTTCTACCTTGTTATGGTTATAACCTTATATACGGACCTCTGATTTAGACAAAACTTGTTTGAGCTAAACATAGACTCATATAGCTTTCTTTTGATAGCTTATTTTAAGAATTTAGAGTAAGTTTGCCTGCCCCATTATCTATTAAATCCAATCCTATGAATTCTGCAAAACAATAATTTTATTTCTGACCTTTGGTTACTAAATTAATTGTAACTCTTTGTTGGAAACTTTGATTCATACGAAACTTATTATTTATAAAACTTGATTGAAATATCTTTCCAATGAAATATTTTTTGAGGAAATTGGAGCACAATTGATAGTTTGAATCATTTGTTTAATGTGCCTCTCAAATTCTATTAGAAATTGAGCTTTGGTCTATTTTGCATATTTTGGTTTCATTCCTTTGGAAATTGATTTCATTTAGCTTTCTTTGTTCAATTAAGCTTTATATTTCTGCTTTGAATTCTTATATTCTCTTATCTTTAAATTATTTACATTCTTGAAACCTATTGTGTAAAGTTTATGCTGTATTGTATTGACGTGCATAGGCACATGTATATCCCATTGTTTCGCAATTGCTTTCGATTTGTGTCTATTCCAATTTCATTTCCTTGGACATTGAATTCATCTAACCTTATTATTTCAATTGAGCTATATGTGATTGCTTGGAATCCTTGTATGCTCTTGCTTTCATTTCCTTTCAAATCTAAATACATTTTGTGAAAAATTATGCTTGCATCGTATTGACTCGTAAAGGCACATGTACATTTTGTTATTCTACGTGTGCTTCCGATATGTACTATTCATTGTTCATACTATCCTTTTGTACTCTAGTGTTTGTGGGATATTGTGAACATTTACCAGAAATGGTAAAGGGAGTCATGCATAGAGCCTGTGATGCTCTGCCGGCCCCTTATGACTTCACTCAGACGTGGGTGGATGGAGCTCCCAGATGTGGGAGAGCTCCCAAACGTGGGAGACTTATGTTTGGTGATCATTTAGAAATGGATGTATCATATTATGTTATGGTCTCACTTCACCTTCTGTATGTTTGATATGATATCTAGAGCTTTGGTTATGTATTTCTATATGTGCTTTGGATAAGAATGATATGAATGCAACGTCAAATTAGACGTTTGAGCTTCTGTTTCGTATTTGTTCTTTGATACGTTCCGAAACGGTTCATATGTCATTGTTATGCTTTAAAATATTTCATATACCATTGATATGTTCCAAAATGTTTCATTTGTTATTGATATGCTCTAAAACATTTCATATGCCATCAATATACTTCGAAATGTTTCATCTGCTATTGTTATGCTCCGAAATATTTCATATGTCATTGATATGCTCCGGAACATTTCATATGCTATTGATATGCTCCAATTACTCTGTACTCCATTTGTTATGAATCAAATGTGTTTTGAATAACATGATATTTATGATTTTGTATCTAATAATATGGTTCCCTGAGAGTTCTTGTATTCTGCCTTGCATTGTGATACCTTATTTGTTTGAAATTGTCCCTTTTTACTCTTGATATATTTTGTTACTTGCTAAGCTGTTTTTAGCTCACTCTGCTGTTATATAAATCTTTTAGGTCAGCTTGTTACTCTTTGAGATGTTTGAATTGGGCTGAGGTAGTGGAGAGCTATTCAGAATTGAGGGCAAATCATATTGGTAGATGTATTGTGGTCATTATTGTATAAGTGCATTTTGTATTTAATGAAATGTTGTCGATGAATCTGAATTGATACATTGTGTAAAAGTGTTAAAAGATCTCTTATTTGGAATTTTGTAATGTTGAGTTTAGTTTACAATGATATGAATTGGTGGTAAATGATTGAAACTCTGATTGTATAAATTATTTAGCTTGTGGATTTACAAGTGTTGTTAATATTTTGCTAAGTTGGTTTAGGTTTCATAAATGTGAATTATCGAGTGATGTGATATATGATTATAAATTGCACAGGTTTTATAGATGTGAATTTGATTGAATGTTTTTCAGTGTCCTCAAATATTAGTTTAGATTCTAGATTATTTTGTGATGGAAAATTTTAATATTATCGATACTTTTGAGGGGCGTGATAGAAACGGTTTGAATCAAAATGAATATTTTATGAAATCGATGATTTTTCGCTGCACTAATTCACCCCCCCCCCCCCCCCCCCCCCCCCCCGTTTTAGTGCCGCTCTTGATCCTAACAATTGATATCAGAGCAAGGTCACTCTCATTTGGTTTGAAACCCAAGAGAAATAGCATTTGCCAACAACCAAGAGGGTCACTCAATCACACGTTTACCCATGTTCAATGAAACAGATTACACCTATTGAAAGACTAGAATAAGGATTTTTCTTATTTCTATGGATTTCGAATTATGGAACATTATAGAAAATGGCTTTCAAAAGTCTTCTCTTCCAATGAATGATTGGAATGAGTTAGAGAAGAAGACTTTCGCTCTAAATGCCAAGGCTATGAATGCCTTGTTTTGTGCTTTAGATAAAAACGAATTCAATCGAGTGTCAATTCGTGAAACAACTTTTGATATTTGGCACACACTCGAAGTTACTCACGAAGGCACTAGTAGAGTAAAGGAGTTAAAAATTAATCTTTTAACCCATACTTATGAATTGTTTCGAATGAAACCGAGTAAGACCATTGGAGACATGTACACCCGATTTACGGATGTCGTCAATGGTCTAAAAGGATTTGGTAAAAGTTTCTCGGATTTTAAACTTATTAACAAAATCTTAAGATCTCTCCCAAATAGTTAGGATCCTAAAGTAACGGTCATTTAAGAGGCCAAGGATTTAAATAACTTTCCACCCGAAGAACTAATCGGATCACTAATGACTTATGAGATGACTTGACTTGTAATGCTCATAAAGAGCTTGAGAACAACCTTCCAAAGAACATGAAGGATATGGCACTAAGAACTCAAGAAGACCACTTGAAAGAAAATTCAAGTGATGAGGACTATGATGATGACTTGGCACTCTTGACAAGAAAGTTTAAAAAATTCATAAAAAGGAATAAATTTAGAAATGACACTAAAATAAATTTGAACCCAAGAAAAAATAAGTCATGCTACGAATGTAAGAAGTCGGGTCATTTCAACGTGGGATGACTCAAGTGCATCCGAAGAAGAAGAGCAAACCAACACCGAGCAAGTTGCTCACTATACGCTAAAGGCTATCGAAGATGAGGTAAGTAGTCATTAGATGCAAATTTATCTTTTGATGAACTATTAAGTGCTTTTCGTGATTTGTTTGATGAATGCAAATTAGTTTGTAAAAAATATAAATTGTTAAAAAAGGAGTATGCTTCTCTTGTTAGTGATTTGGATAAATTAAAAGTTGAGCATAATGATAGTTTAGCTCCTTGTACGAAATGTGATGAACTAAAAATACTTAAAAAGGAAAACTTGCTACTCAAAGAAACCTTAGAAAAATTTGAGGTTGGTAGCTGTTGAATCTCGTATTTTGATGATGAAACCACTTGATATGTGTTTATAATTTAATTTACATTTTGAGTGACGCAGGATGCTTCGATCAGGATGAGATAATTAAAGCAAGAAGAATCATGTTGGGCCAGAGGAACATGTCAGAAGATTGGACGTCGGGCCGGTGGATCGGTCGACGTATCGACAAAAGGCTTCGGGCCGTGGATTCAGGCATCGGGCTAAGAAGAATGGAGATTGTGCCAAGGATATCGGAGTTACAGAGTCAACTGGCCGATTGGGCAATAGGCCGCAAAAGAGGACGATGCGCCGAAGAATCGGACGAAGTGTCGAGGGACCAATGACATGCCGGACAACTTGATTAATTGCTTAAGATTAATTGTCTCGATCGAAGTTTTTATTTTATATGGTAGCGATTAACTACTATATCTTGAGACATAACACACGTTTACCCATGTTCAATGAAACAGATTACACACATATGAAAGACTAGAATAAGTATTTTCTTATTTCTATGGATTTCGATTATGGAACTTAAGAAAATGCTTTCAAAAGTCTTCCTCTTTTCCATGATGAGGAATGAGTTAGAGAAGAAGACTTTCGCTCTAAATGCCAAGGCTATGAATGCCTTGTTTTGTGCTTTAGATAAAAACGAATTCAATCGAGTGTCAATTCGTGAAACAACTTTTGATATTTGGCACACACTCGAAGTTACTCACGAAGGCACTAGTAGAGTAAAGGAGTTAAAAATTAATCTTTTAACCCATACTTATGAATTGTTTCGAATGAAACCGAGTAAGACCATTGGAGACATGTACACCCGATTTACGGATGTCGTCAATGGTCTAAAAGGATTTGGTAAAAGTTTCTCGGATTTTAAACTTATTAACAAAATCTTAAGATCTCTCCCAAATAGTTAGGATCCTAAAGTAACGGTCATTTAAGAGGCCAAGGATTTAAATAACTTTCCACCCGAAGAACTAATCGGATCACTAATGACTTATGAGATGACTTGACTTGTAATGCTCATAAAGAGCTTGAGAACAACCTTCCAAAGAACATGAAGGATATGGCACTAAGAACTCAAGAAGACCACTTGAAAGAAAATTCAAGTGATGAGGACTATGATGATGACTTGGCACTCTTGACAAGAAAGTTTAAAAAATTCATAAAAAGGAATAAATTTAGAAATGACACTAAAAATAAATTTGAACCCAAGAAAAAATAAGTCATGCTACGAATGTAAGAAGTCGGGTCATTTCAACGTGGGATGACTCAAGTGCATCCGAAGAAGAAGAGCAAACCAACACCGAGCAAGTTGCTCACTATACGCTAAAGGCTATCGAAGATGAGGTAAGTAGTCATTAGATGCAAATTTATCTTTTGATGAACTATTAAGTGCTTTTCGTGATTTGTTTGATGAATGCAAATTAGTTTGTAAAAAATATAAATTGTTAAAAAAGGAGTATGCTTCTCTTGTTAGTGATTTGGATAAATTAAAAGTTGAGCATAATGATAGTTTAGCTCCTTGTACGAAATGTGATGAACTAAAAATACTTAAAAAGGAAAACTTGCTACTCAAAGAAACCTTAGAAAAATTTGAGGTTGGTAGCTGTTGAATCTCGTATTTTGATGATGAAACCACTTGATATGTGTTTATAATTTAATTTACATTTTGAGTGACGCAGGATGCTTCGATCAGGATGAGATAATTAAAGCAAGAAGAATCATGTTGGGCCAGAGGAACATGTCAGAAGATTGGACGTCGGGCCGGTGGATCGGTCGACGTATCGACAAAAGGCTTCGGGCCGTGGATTCAGGCATCGGGCTAAGAAGAATGGAGATTGTGCCAAGGATATCGGAGTTACAGAGTCAACTGGCCGATTGGGCAATAGGCCGCAAAAGAGGACGATGCGCCGAAGAATCGGACGAAGTGTCGAGGGACCAATGACATGCCGGACAACTTGATTAATTGCTTAAGATTAATTGTCTCGATCGAAGTTTTATTTTATATGTGTAGGATTAACTACGATAGCTTGAAGACATAAAGCAAGTTTACCGGAGTCAAGCTTGATGGGTGTTTGAGAGTCTGCTGAGAGTTCGAAGATTCGTTGGAAGTGCTGCCGGAACCAACCGAGAAGAAATCGGGGACTTGCCGAAGTTTTCGAAAGTCTACCGGAGAGATCATCGGAGGTTCGTAGAGATCACTGAGAAGGTTTGGCTACTTGCCAAAGACTCGTGAACTCGCCACAAGACTAGGAGCCTGTTGGGAGTCTGCTGGAAGAAATCCGAGGGTGTATCGAAAGTTCACCGAAAAGCTCGCCGGAAGGAAACTCGACATTGTCGGTTAAAAACTTGCTTAGGACTATGTCTTAATTTCATAGTTTGCATATAATTAGGGTTAGGATTAAGGGTTAATCCTATAACCCGGTTAGGGGCCAATTGGGCCCAAGTTCGGACAGATTTGGGCCAAGTTTGGAGCCCAACCAATGAGCTGAAATAGTCTAGGCGGTGGCACCGCCCAGAACCCGAGAGTTCCGACGGTGGCACCACTGGTACACTGTCAGTATCAGACACTGACAGGCGGTGGCACCGCCAGCATCGGGAAACCCAAAAGAATTCAAATTTGGAGCCCAAATTTGAATCCTCTTGGGGCCTATAAATACCCTCATTTCTCAACAGAGTAAACAACATTTGAGAAGTTAGAGATTGAGATAAAGCATTAGCAAAATCTTTAGCAAGTCTTGTTTTCAATAGCTTAAGTGTTCACCTCCTTCTTTCTCTTTGAAAATTTATGAGTGTGAACCACTTGTAAAAGGTTGTAAGAGGGGTATTTGTCCTTCCCCTTCAAAGTGATTTGCTAATGGAAGTTGAGAGCCTCATCAAAGAAGGCTTCGCAAGTGGATGTAGGTAATTTGACCGAACCACTTTAAATTGGTGTGTTTCTTGAATGTGTGAGTAGTTACCTTTCTGAAATCGTTATTTACACAGCAACAAGCTTTCGGTTTTCATCTTCTCACTTTACTCGAGCTACTCTGATCAAGTCATTCATTATCGAATCGAAATCTCTATGCATTTACGGAATCGTTTTCAAACTTACAAGTTTTAATCCGCTGCACTAATTCACCCCCCCCCCCCTCTTAGTGCCGCTCTGACCCTAACAATTGGTATCAAAGCCATGATTTTCTATTTTGGTTTAACACTCAAATAGAAATGGCTCTTTTCGGCTTTCAAGAGGGTTACTCTCTCATTCGTCCTCTCTTTTTCAATGGGACGGACTACACTTATTGGAAAACTCGAATGAGAGTTTTCTTACTTTCTTTGGATTTAAATTTATGGCACATATTCAAAAATGGATTTGAAATGTCTTCTCTTCCAATGAACCATTGGAATGATTTAGAGAAGAAGATGTTTTCTATAAATGCAAAGGCTATGAATGCCTTATATTGTGCACTTGACAAAAATGAATTTAATCGCGTCTCAACTTGTGATTCGGCTTTTGATATTTGGAGAACTCTTGAGGTCACTCATGAAGGCACTAGCCGAGTGAAAGAGTCCAAAATCAACATTCTTGTGCATTCTTACAAACTTTTTCAGATGAAACCAAGTGAGTCCATCGAAGACATGTACACCCGTTTCACGGATGTCATCAATGGACTCAAAGCTCTTGGTAAAGGTTTTTCTAACTTCGAACTAGTAACTAAAATTTTAAGATCTCCTCCAAAGAGTTGGGATCCAAAAGTTACGGCCATTCAAGAGGCCAAGGACCTTAAAACATTTCCTCTTGAAGAACTTATTGTGTCTTTAATGACTTACGAAATGAACAATGTGACAAAAAGGGAACTTAAGAACAACCTTCCAAAGGATAGGAAGGATTTGGGACATAGAACACATGAAGACCACTCGAGCATAAGCTCAAGTGATGGTGAACTTGAACTTGTAAAGAAATTTAAAAAGTTAATGAAACAAAAATTAAAGAACAAAAAGAACGGAACTACTTGCTTTGAATGCAAGAAGAAGAACACAAATTGGGAAGAATCGAGCTCCTCCAAATACGAGGAGAAAATCAACAAAGGCGAGATGGCAAACTATGCCTTAACAACTTTCGGCGATGAGGTAATAAAATTGCCCTTAATTTATTTCGAAATTACATAATACTTTTCATGAGTTATTTTTAATTTAGTTTAGGATTAATTTTCTTGAAAATTGCATGTTTAATAATTTAATAATAAAAATAAAAAAATAGGAATCATGCTTATCATTCTAGTTATTTTGAAAATAATCATGAAAATTGTATGTTTATGATAAACAAAATAATTTTGATTAAAAATGACTTATGAAATATGATATCATGCCTAATAAATTTATTTTTTGAAACTATGCATGATGATGATAAGTTTTAGGTAATTTATAGTTTATTGATTTTGATGATTTTCATGATGATCTTCTACGATTTATGGATTATCAATTTTTACCATGATGAAAGTTGCTTTTAAAAATGATGCATGGCTTTTGTATGCAAACTAAGCATGAAAAGATAGATTCACCTAAAAAGAAAAATGCATGACTACAACAATAACAAAATGATTTTGGTAGAAAATACCTCATGCTCAATGAAACCATGATTGATGAATATGCTTTATGATGAATAATTTCTTTGCCTTGTATATCCTATCATGATGAATATTTTGAAAATAAATGAAATCATGTTTGATTTGAAATAATACATAATGATCATGCTTAATGAGTTTTCTTTCGAAATGATGCATGATGATTTTTGTGATTATCGAACTCTGCAATCTTTTGAAAGATCGTTTTCGGCGTTAATGAATGATGCATGGATTTGGGATAAAAGAAAAGAACAAGCATGTATGAAATCAATCAATGAGTTGAAACAAAAGGAGGAAAGCATTTTTCTTGAAAAATTTCTTTTATCTCTATCTTATCGATTTTTCACGAAGAGACCAATAAAATTATTTGTCTTTTTGAATCTCTTGAAAGTAAGGTTGAGAGTTTGATAATTTTGATGATTTGAATTTGAAATAAGTTTTATCAAAATCATGATATTGATTTCTTGGAATAACATGATATTACCTTTGATGATCATTTTGATTATTTTGATTCATGAAATTTTGGATTCATGACTTGATCTTTCATTTATTTATGAGATGGTTGAAATCTTTGTACCTTTGAATTATTCTCTTCTCCTTTCAATTTTTGAATGTTATATGTTAAACATTTGAAACTATGTTTTGGTATCATGCATATCTAAGAAATGTTGTTTTGACATAAATGAAATAGGCATGCTTATATGAAATAGCGTAAGTATCATGCTTGACGATTGTATACTTAATAATGCATAAAGTTGTAATGAAAATATTGAAATTTTGATACCATGACTTGACGATTTTATGCATGAGATTTTAAAGTTATACATGATGATTTTTATGGTTTATTGATATTGATGGTTTTTATGACGAAATTTATTTTTCAGGTTTACTTACTGGGGGGTCTTATATACGCCTTTGCTGGCTATCAGTATCAGCCTATATCTCGCCTCTCGTTCTCTACCCCTGGGCACCTCAACTTACTTCCGACAACACCTATAGAAAGAATGGAACCAGTGCTTCTAAGACCGCAACGGGAGAAAGGTAATCCAAAGACGGATAACAAGGCGGATGTTTTTCTATTTTCTTGTAATATCATAATTGTTTCCAGAGCTACGTCTGAGAATTGGCCCTGGGGAAACCCTCTGTTCTGTCTGGGGCACCTCGCTAAGACAAGTGAGACTTCTCGTAAAGGGGACGAATCAACCTCATGGGTTGGGGTGCTATGGGCGAATCAAACTCATTGGTCTCATAATCGCAATGGCAATAAGGAACTCCATATTAGTGGTAACATACTTTAGCATTTGAGAGGAACAAACCTTCCATTGTGACTTAAATTCTTTCGAGTGAGTTTTCGTTTCCGCCTTTCTTTTTAAGGGACCTCTCTAAGATGGTACGTAATGCGCCCTAACTGGTTCTCTTGCCCATGTTTTATAGGCACTAAATGAACTCTAACATAACTTCTATTGTTTGGGACTTCTTCATCGCCCAGCCCTGGAACTTGGCTTCTTAAGGGGCTTACAGCAAACAAAACGAGCATTAACAAGAAGTGGGTGCCGAACTCTCATTCGAATGGACTGTTAGACACTTTACTTTATTCTATAACAACCATCAACAGCAAATTGAAATGAAACAAGGCGTTCTGTGTCTCTTTAATCAATTGTTGCAATGCGAGTTTACTGCGAAAGAGATTCTGCATGAGTTGGCACTTTAGAAGTCGTTGGCTTGGACAAGAAAAGAAGTTGCGTGCTCCATCTATTGAGTGTATTGTTCCAGAGGTCTCTATTGTATTAATTAGTTCACACAGAAAGAGGGGTGACCGCCAACACCCATAATGCATACGAGTAGAAACCACCTACCTATGCTCTAACAAGCAAGGACGGACAATCCACTAAGTATACGTGTGCCTTACCTTCACCTTAGTACGAGTAGAAACCACCTACCCTATCCCTACAGTAGGAGCAGTTCCAGTTTAGGTCGTGTTAGTAGCCAGAGGAGAGTAGTCCAGAGCAATAACAATATTTGTAGCCAAGCCAGAGGTCAGAGGTGGATGAGCCTAATTCCGTTAATGCCAGCTGCTTGTTGAAAGAAGTGAATAGTTGCCATAGGTAAGTATAGGAGCCATAGGTATAGAAGAACTTGTGACTAATGTTACTTATTTCTTTTACTGATATCGGTCATATCGGTCATAACCTAACTTTCAAACGGAGTTCAATTCTCACTTAGGTAAGAGATTGGACTCAAAGCAAAGAGACAAGCTACGATAAAAGTGTGGAATTTCATACCTTAACTCAGGCCTAATATATAATTCGGGAAGTCGTAGAGGTAGAAAGAATGAAACAGGGATTCCACTCACACTCTCATAGGAACAGGAGCTGGAGTAGGAAACTGAGAGGAAATACATTTTCCATTCTAGCTTTTCCGTGCTAACCAGAGCAGAGCAAGAGGTAAGAGGTAAGAGGTGTTGCGGGAAGGAAATCCAGTGATGTTCCTGATCCTAATCCAGCGCCCAAGATCCTATGTTTCTCCAATCTTTTACTGCAATAAGATCTTAAGTGGAATCTGTCTTTGTTGTCTACAAGTAAGGGTGCGAGAAAGCCTTTGAAGAGAGAGATTTTCTTTTGATTCACTTCAAGTCAAGGTCGGAACTGACAAATCAAAGAGAAGGGATGGTGTTGGCGAAAGGAACGAAGCAAGGCATTGTATAGAATATGGAGTAGGATCAATCAGGATGCAAATAAGGATCAAAGGGTATTCACATGATTCTATTAATGGTGCTCTAAATAAAGAATCGAATTAGGATTAAGGAGTTCGGTTCTTAAAGGTTGAGTTATGCTCCTGGAGATCCAAGTCGTAGAGATAGATTCGAGTGTTGGTTAAGAAATACAGAAGTGATAGTGGAATCTGTGTTAGCGATGAGATCAGTATCTGGATCAGACTCAGTATCAGCAGTAGGAGCAGTAGAATAAGTCTAAGGATAGGGATCTTCCGCAGGAGTAGCATTTAGAGTTTTTGAATCGAATGGAACAGCTGGCAAGGTAAGAGAAGAGGATTGAGCTGGCAAGGTAAGAAGATTGAGCTAGGCATGATAGATCTAGTTAACTACCCGACCATTTGAAGAATATGGGTTCCTTACGGCACCTCTGCATTTCGAATTTCAGAATTGAATGTGTTAGGGCACGGTCATAGGCTTTCGCTCGACATTCTAGTATGGGTACGGGTCCGACCTAGCACATTAGTCACTAAGAATTCCACAAATACACATACATATATGAATGAAACAAGCACAAATACACATATAAGAATGAGAAATTGAGGTGATTGGGAACAAGCTGTAAGCGGGTAGAGCAGAGCCAAGCCAATTCAACGTAATATGTGAGTTTTGAAGCAAAGGGGGAGTCATCATACTGTAACTAAGGGGGAGGCTCGGGTAGTTCACTTACTAGGTGGGTTCGAGTGTTGGCAAAAGTCCAAGGCAAGTGCCAGTAGGCGTAGTGGTATGGTCCAGTTGCATCAGTAGTAGTTAGTTGACTAAGGTATTAATTCCCCGCATCTAGTATTGGTCTTAATGTCAGCAAGCTAGTATTGGCGAACACAGGACTTGGCGGCTAGTATAGGTGACTTACTTGCTTGTGTGGATAGGTATGAAAGTAGCCTGCTGCTTGGCTATTGTTATTCTTATAGTTGAGTTTTGTTAGGATCGGAGCGGCACTAAGAGGGGGGGGTGAATTAGTGCAGCGGTAAAAACTACGTCGATTTCTGAAATTTCTTTGTATGTTGAAAACCGATTCTAGAAATATGGTTAGATTGAAAGCGTAGGGAAAAGTATTGAAAGCAGTAAGCTATTGAAGGGGTTTGTAGTAAGGTAATAGCAGGAAGTAAATGCAAACCAGAGAAGACGGTAGTTTATAGTGGTTCGGTCAATCGTGACCTACATCCACTCCTCCGATTCCTCTTCCGTCGAGGCCACCGGCATCCACTAATGATCTTCCTTTACTAGGCAAAGATCAACCTCCTTCTTACACCCCTCATACAACCTCTTACAAGTGGTTCACCCTTTTACAAAGATTTCAATGAAAAGAAAGGAGGTGAACACTCAAGCTATTGAGAACAAGACTTTTCCTAAAGATTTTCTCAACTTCTAGCTTCTCAAAAGGTTGTTATCTCTGCTGAGAATTAAGGGGTATTTATAGGCCTCAAGAGGATTCAAATTTGGGCTCCAAAATTTGAATTCTCTTCGGTTCCCAAAGCTAGCGGTGCCACCGCTTGTCAGTGGCGGTGCCACCGCCTGTCAGTTCTGATACTGACAGTGTACTGGGCGGTGCCACCGCTTGGCTCTCGGGTGTTGGCGGTGCCACCGCCTGGCTATTTCAGCTCACTAGTTGGGCTCCAAACTTGGCCCAAACCAGTCCGAACTCGGGCCCAATTGGCCCCTACTTGTTATAAGATTAACACCTAATCCTAACCCTAATTATTGTGCTAACTACGAATTTAAAGACATTTCCTAAGCTATTACAAAGTCCGCAAGTCAAGACTTCTTCCGACGAGCTTCCGGCGGTCTTCCGAAAAACTCTCGGAAACCATTCTGCGGACTCCCGGCAAGCTCTTAGACTTCACGATTTGATCTTGGCGAGTTTCGACAAGCTTCTTCAGCAAGCTACGATCTTTTTCGGTGAGCTCCGCGAACTTCCGACGAACCTTTCGGCGAGCTTCCGAAAACCCTTCGGCAAGCTCCCTACTCATTCTCGGCTAGTTCCGACAGCATTCCCGACGAACCTTCGGACTTCCGTCGAACTCTCGAACTCCCAACGAATCCTTCGCGCTTGACTCCAGCACTTTGTTTCGCTTTATGTCTTCATCGTTATCATAGTTAATCCTGCACACACAAGCCAAAACTCTACTCCGATCTAGATAATTATTACAACGCGAATTGACATTCTGTTGCCCAGCATGTCATTGGTTGGCGCTTCGTCCAATTCTTCAGTGCATCGTCCACTCTTGCGGGTTGTTGCCCAATCGGCGGTTGACCTCTGCAACCCCGATATCCTTGGTGCAATTCCGCTCTCCTTGGCCCGATGCCCAACATCCGAAGCATTCTGTCGTTCAATATCCTGACGTGATCTCCTCCGGCGCAACGTCAATTCCTTCTGCGTCAACTGTCTAATCCTGATCGAGTAGACCTGCATCACTCAAAATGCAGTTAAACATCTAAACACAATCAATTAGTTTCATCATCAAAATCCAAGATTCAACAATCTCCCCCTTTTTGATGATGACAACTAATTGATGACTACCGGAGTTAACCTTAACTCCCCGGAGTTTAAACAAACTCCCCCTATCAATATGCCATTGATAGAACACTTGGATTATCCCAAATCCAAGCAACATTCATCACATGTTATGAAAAATATTTAAACCATCATGCAAATATATAAAATATTCAATTCAATGCATGAAGTCATCAATATACTTCTCCCCTTATGTCATCAACAAAAAGGAGAAGTCCCAACTCTTATGTGTTTACAGATATGAGTTCTAATCATTGCATAATAAACATAGTATCCAATGTTATCATCATGCAATTTAGCAATTAAAGATGTGCAAGTTTAGCATGTTTGCTTTTCTTAAGACAGCAACTGTTTGCTTCTCTTTAGACTACAAGCTAGCAATTTTTACAATATGCAAGTTTTGCTACATACAAGCTAGCAAAAATTTTGAAAGCAAATGCAAGATAGCTTTCTTGTGTAAGCCCATGATTCTTGATTCCTATTGCAATTTACAAGTTTTTGAAATATCCAAGTTCAACACATTGCCTAATTAACATAATCTCCTAGTTTTATCATTATGCAATTTTGCTATCATCATAGATATGCAAGGTAGTATGATAGCAATTTCTATAACATATAAACTAGCAAATTTTAAAGATGTGCAAGTTTTAGCATATTTGCTTTTCTTGAGATAAGCAAGACAGCACTTTTGCAGTTTTTGTTTCTTAAGATAGGCAAGCTTGTGATGTTGAAGATAGCAAACTCTTTCTTCTCTTTTGAGAAGTGTCATTTCTGCTTCCTTAGCAAAATGCCAAACTAGCAAGAGATAATGTTTTACATGAGGCAAGCAAACAATTTGGCAAGAGCTACATTTGCATCTTCTCTTTAGATGTGCAAGAAAGTAAGCAAGTTTTTACATTTTCTTGTCTTGTGCAAGTTAGCTAATTTCTCTTTGAGATGACCCTTTACATTAATTCAAGATAGCACATTAGCAACCCTTTCTCCTCCTTTGTCATTGGCAAACAAAAAAGAAGATTCAAGTCATGAATATCAAAATAATAATTTTATCAAGAATATTTCATCATTGCGTGCATCATTATCATACGTTAAAGTATTGCATGCATAATACCAAATCATCAAATTCATCAAAATCTCAACATTACTTTCAAGATATTCAAAATGGTATACATAGATTTATCATAAGGCAAATTAATTTTCAATCATCACATAAGACATTTTAAAGAATTTTTGAAACATAGGAGAATGATTAATTTAAGCATGCAATGTTTCAATCAAATTCAAGTCATGACATGAATACCAATACTTTCATATTGTGAGTATCAATTCATGAATACCAAAAGATATTATTTGTGATTCCCATTTTGCAAAATCAAGATGATGATTTAGATAAAACTTATTCAAATCAAATCGTTAACTTGAAACTCATAATCAAGTCATCAAAATCAATTTCGAGATTCACAAAATATCATGAAATCATTAATCTCGATCAAATGGGAAAAGCATTTTTTTAAGTAATTCTTTTTCATCTAAGCATGCCTTAGTCTTTATATGCCAAATCAAGATAAGCATGAAAGTTCAAGACATAAAGGCAAAATCTTATAAAACAACTCATCAAGCAAGATTTTAAACATCTATTCTCAAGCCATATAAAGAGTAAGTCAAGGATTCAATTATCTCATGTCATGAATTCCAATAGGCATCTCAAATTATCAACATCACATTAAAAAGATATTTCAAAAGGATATAACATGATTGAAGCACAAGTGATTCATTTGTATTATTTCATTCATTCGGAAGATTCTCCTCTTTGGTAAATAAATCTAGGAGAACAACATGAATTAAGAGAGATATAACATGATTGAAGCATTGAACATGATTCATATTTAAAATGTGTCTCATGTCATAAGTATGAATCAAGCATTTATGAAATCCGAAATCATCCTCAAAGTCACATTCAATAAATTCATACATGACAAGCATAGATTTATTGAAAAGTCGATAAGATAGAGGATCGCATTTCGTTTTTATAAATTTCTATTCATGTGATTTGCTTCTTATAAGCATGCCTTTACCTTTAATAAAACAAGTGTCAACATTTAAGACGGAAAGGTAAATTTCATAAAACAAATCATCAAGCATGATTCCATGATAACATCCTTTTAATATCTTGATATTCATCATCAAGTATGATTTCAAAAAGTATGTTCAAGAGAAATCATTAAGACCAAATGTATGATACACTCATTTATTTTCAAAATATTCATTATGTTTATTTTTATGAGATTCACAAGATTGGTAAAATAAATTTATTAATCTCAATAGGATAGAAAATTCATTTCCAGTCCATACAATTGATTTCATGTGAGGGTATTCAAGTCTTTTGTGAAAACATGTATCATCATTTAAAATCGAAACATAAGTTTCGTCAAGAAGCCGTCAAGATCAAACACATCATGATATCACATCTATCATCAAAAGATTATCAAGAAATTCATACATAGATGTACATGCACTATGTCATCTTAATATGTGATGAGAATGTCATCTTAATTCATCATAAAAACGATTAGGCCAAAAACATGTTAATCGAAAATGAGAGTTTCAAATCAACATTTACTTCAAAAACTCATGCATGACATAAAATCATCAAGATACACATGCATGGATTAATCCTAAGCATTATCATATATCATATAATTATCATCCCTAATGTTGCATACATCATTCAATATTTCAAAACATAACATGCATGAAACCTTAGCAATATATTTTTCATGATCAATTTTTTTAATTTTTCAAAGATGCTAAAAAGAAAAACATGATATAATTTTTGAAAAATAATTTTTTATTTCCTATTCCTACTATCTAAATTAAGCACTCATGAAATATTTCAAGTAATTTCAAAATAATTTAAGAGAGTTGAGTTACTTACCTTGTAGTCGAAGCCCGTCAAAGCCCAATTCGCTATTTCACCTTTGGAAGTTCTTGATTCATCCTTGGTTGCCTTCCTCTTCTTTGGCCTCTTCCTCCGTTCAAGTTCATTGTTTATTTTAGATTTTTGTTTAATGAACTTATTAAGATTTAGTGTTCGAAGTTCAAGTTCATCATTGTCCTCATCACTTGAGTCATCGCTCAAGTGGTATTCATTTGTCCGGAGTTCCAAATCCTTCCTATTCTTTGGAAGGTGGTTCAAGTGCTCATCAGGTTCAAAATGTTCCAAAAGTGTCATTTCATAGGTCATTAATGACCCGATTAATTCTTCTAATGGAAAATCATTTAAATTTTTTGTCTCTTGTATTGCGGTTATTTTAGGATCCCACCTTTTTGGAAGGGATCTTAAGATCTTGCTTACGAGATCAAAATTCGAAAAAGATTTACCAAGAACTCTTAGATTATTGACGACATCCGTGAAACGGGTGTACATGTCGCCTATAGTCTCGCTTGGTTGCATTCGAAAAAGCTCAAAATCATGCAATAAAATGTTAACTTTCGAGTCTTTGACTCTACTAGTTCTCTCGTGCGTGATTTCAAGTGTTCGCCAAATATCAAAAGCCATTTCGCACATAGAAATCCGATTGAACTCATTTTTGTCCAAAGCGCAAAATAAGGCATTCATAGCCTTTGCGTTTAAAGAAAAATACTTCTTCTCCAAATCCGACCATTCGTTCATCGGTTTAGAGGGAAGTTGAAAACTGTTTTCAATAATATTCCATAAATCCAAGTTCATAGAAATCAAGAAAACTCTCATTCGAGTTTTCCAATAAGTGTAGTCCAATCCGTTAAACAACGGTGGACGAAAAACCGAAAAGCCCTCTTGAAAGCCATGAAGAGCCATTTCTCTCGGGTGTAAATCCGAAATGAGAAATACCGAGCTCTGATACCAATTGTTAGGATCGGAGCGGCACTAAGAGGGGGGGTGAATTAGTGCAGCGGTAAAAACTACGTCAATTTCTGAAATTTCTTTGTATGTTGAAAACCGATTCTGGAAATATGGTTAGATTGAAAGTGTAGGGAAAAGTATTGAAGGCAGTAAGCTATTGAAGGGGTTTGCAGTAAGGTAATAGCAGGAAGTAAATGCAAACCAGAGAAGACGGTAGTTTATAGTGGTTCGGTCAATCGTGACCTACATCCACTCCTCCGATTCCTCTTCCGTCGAGGCCACCGGCATCCACTAATGATCTTCCTTTACTAGGCGAAGATCAACCTCCTTCTTACACCCCTCTTACAACCTCTTACAAGTGGTTCACCCTTTTACAAAGATTTCAATGAAAAAAAAGGAGGTGAACACTCAAGCTATTGAGAACAAGACTATTCCTAAAGATTTTCTCAACTTCTAGCTTCTCAAAAGGTTGTTATCTCTGCTGAGAATTGAGGGGTATTTATAGGCCTCAAGAGGATTCAAATTTGGGCTCCAAAATTTGAATTCTCTTCGGTTCCCAAAGCTAGCGGTGCCACCGCCTGTCAGTTCTGATATTGACAGTGTACTGGGCGGTGCCACCGCCTGGCTCTCGGGTGTTGGGCGGTGCCACCGCCCAGACCGACGGTGCCACCGCCTGGCTATTTCAGCTCACTGGTTAGGCTCCAAACTTGGCCCAAACCAGTCCGAACTCGGGCTCAATTGGCCTCTACTTGGGTTATAAGATTAACACCTAATCCTAACCCTAATTAATGTACTAACTATGAATTTAAAGACATTTCCTAAGCTATTACAAAGTTCGTAAGTCAAGACTTCTTCCGGCGAGCTTCCGGCGAACTTCCGACGGTCTTCCGAAAAACTCTTGGAAACCATTCTGCGGACTCCCGGCAAGCTCCTAGACTTCACGATTTGATCTTGGCGAGTTTTGACGAGCTTCTTCGGCAAGCTACGATCTTTCTCGGTGAGCTCCGCGAACTTCCGACGAACCTTTCGGCGAGCTTCCGAAAACCCTTTGGCAAGCTCCCTACTCATTCTCGGCTAGTTCCAACAGCATTCCCGACGAACCTTCGGACTTCCGTCGAACTCTCGAACTCCCAACGAATCCTTCGCGCTTGACTCCGGCACTTTGTTTCGATTTATGTCTTCATCGTTATCGTAGTTAATCCTGCACACACAAGCCAAAACTCTACTCCGATCTAGACAATTATTACAACGCGAATTGACATTATGTTGCCCGGCACGTCATTGGTTGGCGCTTCGTCTGATTCTTCAGTACATCGTCCACTCTTGCGGGTTGTTGCCCAATTGGCGGTTGACCTCCGCAACCCCGATATCCTTGGTGCAATTCCGCTCTCCTTGGCCCGATGCCCAACGTCCGAAGCATTCTGCCGTTCAATATCCTGACATGATCTCCTCCGGCGCAACATCAATTCCTTCTGCGTCAACTGTCTAATCCTGATCGAGTAGACCTGCATCACTCAAAATGCAGTTAAACATCTAAACACAATCAATTAGTTTCATCATCAAAATCTGAGATTCAACAAGTTTGAGGCCTTGGCCCTTAGTGACTTGGCTAGTTGGAAGCTTAATAGTAAGTCTCGGAGTCGAGGTAATAAATAAGAATTAAGGTGGATGAGCAGTACACGAGGTATACCGTTTCAATAAGTATAGATTCCGGAGCAAAGGTAGAAGATAAGGTATATGAGTAGTACAAGAGAATAGGTATACAATAGTTATCAAAGATGAAATGGGGCAAGCAACTCTGACTTGAGAACTGAAACCCTTCCACTCAATTCTGAGATTATTACTTGCTTCACTCAGCTCTCAACTCGCCAACTAAAGGCTAGGCTCTGTCAACAAATACTTATTCAACAGGGGGCCCAGCAACCACAGCACCAAGGTTAATCTTTAATAACTTAGTTAGGCTAGTATATCAATAAACTAGATGCTACGTATATCCAATATTCTGCATCCAATACTTATAACTTCCTATACTTCCTCTACTTTAGTACTTATAGCTTCCTGCTCCTAAGGTTAATACTTATAGGAGTTGTGTTAGGACTTCATAGCTCAATCCTCTGATTCTGGCAATACTTGACTTTATGCTTCAGCTTTCAATCCCCAAAGCCTTTACTTTCTTTCATCTTAAACATACTAGAGGGGCCTCTTCTTAAAGTGAATCTCATTGAATGTGGGTACTCTCCTTCCTATAATATAAGTTTGTAAAAAGATAATTACAGCTCTTGCTTGACTTCCCCTTGCCTGTACGCCAATTTACTCCTATTCCCGAAATTTGTGATAATTGAATACCTGAATCCGTCCTTTCTTCATCTAGCGTCAGTGGACAAGCGTATACTACTAAGGTAAGCAGTTAGAGCAGAGCCTACAGTGAGCTTACTGGACTACCGGGCTATTCAATAGAAAAGGAGGCAGTGCTTGTTCAACAATCCTATATAGAAAAGAAAAGGAAGCAAGATTGGGTTGGATCAGATTAAAAAGACCGAGAAACTTTGTATTTACATAGTAGTTGCAGAGTAAAAGACCTATCCCTTATTCTTTTGAGTAAGACCCTTGAGTTGAAGACCTGATTTAGAGTTATAGGCTTGGCTAGTAAGTAAACAAATTCCATTCCATTCTTTGGAAAATAGGAAAGCCCTTATTGGAAAACTGCATCGTTTACTTTATCAATTAAGAAAGTGTGCAGTCCACTCAATTCTTTAGTGAAATACTGGCTATCTATCCTGAAAAGCACTCGACTTTCACTTAACTACTCCTATAGTAAGAAGTATATTTACCGCTTAACCCCTTTCGCCCCTTACTTATATGAAGTTAAGACTGCTTGCCCCTCTCAGTCATGGAAGGGAGATACCTTTTAGTCAGGGAGGCCCGGAGTCCAATTTAGCCTAAGTCACAACTAATAAAGAATTCAATCCGAAAGTAAGAGGCAATCAGACAAACAAGTAGAAAAATAAGAACTAACCAAGCAACTGCTACAAATGCCCGTAGTGAAAAGTGCACCTTAAGCAACAAAAAGAGATGCTCTTGCTCTTATAGATTCAAAAAGGGCTACTACTTCGACGACTACTATAAGAAGGGTGGATAACTTCATCTACCTCTGGCTAACTTGCTTAAATTCTTCCTTTCTCGCGAAATAAAGTAGAATTCGTAGAAAACTCAATTATTAAAGGAAAGAGAACGAGAACTCGGTTTGGTAAAGAGAGGAGCCTAGCCTCATGAAGTTAATAGTTGACAGCAGCAATCGGGTCAGAAAGGGGAGTGAAAGAATCCGTTGTAAGAGTGGAATCCCGAGTTTCCTCTGTCGGTGCTAGGCTTTACCGAGTATATGAGTTCGGGGAAGAGAATCATATCTTCGCGCCCTTAGAGTGGTAAATTCACTATCTTAGAGTTGTGGTATCGATTATCCTTAGGGAATGGGTACTTGCCTATGAGTTGAGGTATCCAGCTTTCAATCCCCAAAGCCTTTACTTCTTTTCATCTAAACATACTAGAGGGGCCTCTTCTTAAAGTGAATCTCATTGAATGTGGGTACTCTCCTTCCTATAATATAAGTTTGTAAAAAGATAATTACAGCTCTTGCTGACTTCCCCTTGCCTGTACGCAATTTACTCCTATTCCCGAAATTTGTGATAATTGAATACCTGAATCCGTCCTTTCTTCATCTAGCGTCAGTGGACAAGCGTATACTACTAAGGTAAGCAGTTAGAGCAGAGCCTACAGTGAGCTTACTGGACTACCGGGCTATTCAATAGAAAGGAGGCAGTGCTTGTTCAACAATCCTATATAGAAAAGAAAAGGAAGCCAGATTGGGTGGGATCAGATAAAAAGACGAGAAACTTTGTATTTACATAGTAGTTGCAGAGTAAAAGACCTATCCCTTATTCTTTTGAGTAAGACCCTTGAGTTGAAGACCTGATTTAGAGTTATAGGCTTGGCTAGTAAGTAAACAAATTCCATTCCATTCTTTGGAAAATAGGAAAGCCCTTATTGGAAAACTGCATCGTTTACTTTATCAATTAAGAAAGTGTGCAGTCCACTCAATTCTTTAGTGAAATACTGGCTATCTATCCTGAAAAGCACTCGACTTTCACTTAACTACTCCTATAGTAAGAAGTATATTTACCGCTTAACCCCTTTCGCCCCTTACTTATATGAAGTTAAGACTGCTTGCCCCTCTCAGTCATGGAAGGGAGATACCTTTTAGTCAGGGAGGCCCGGAGTCCAATTTAGCCTAAGTCACAACTAATAAAGAATTCAATCCGAAAGTAAGAGGCAATCAGACAAACAAGTAGAAAAATAAGAACTAACCAAGCAACTGCTACAAATGCCCGTAGTGAAAAGTGCACCTTAAGCAACAAAAAGAGATGCTCTTGCTCTTATAGATTCAAAAAGGGCTACTACTTCGACGACTACGATTATCTGTTATAGAACCGGGTAGAATCAAGTACTAGATCGGAAGAAAAAGAATCATTAGCCAGGCAGAGGGGGTGGCAGAAGAGAAAGATAGTAAAGGCTTTGATACAGAAGCTTGAGAAGGAGAAGAGTATGACTTACCTAAACTCTGAGAAGAATAAGATAGTATAGTATAGTAGACTTACCGCAACTCAGGTATTTCACTAATCTAGTTATAGGCTTGAAGACCTGATTGAGAGGGAGAGAACAGCGCTACCGTGCAACCAATTATTTCAGTGCACAGGAATTGTTATAACAAAGTTCTAACATACAGGAAGCAGCCCTGCCGCGCAACCAATTATTTCAGTGCACAGGAATTGTTATAACTTCGTTTGCTTGGTGGCTTTCTTCGCACCGTACCGAGTCAAGTATTGTTTCCTTTCCTCTTTCTCTATTTACTAGAAGTCTTTGTCTTTGAATGGAGTAGTTGCTTGACCCCGGGTTCCAGATTGAAGTCTTGTTCCAGTCCAGATTCCAATCTTGGTCTTGTTCTAGTAAGAAAGTAGAGTGCCTGTTCGAGTTTGAGTTGAAGACCAGATATCCCTTCTCTGGCTCTGGCTACTGAGTCGAGTGTTTCAGTATAGTATGTGAGGGAATGTTGCAGTAGATTGAATGCCCCGAAGAAACCTTAGAATGCAATTGAAGCCCATAAAAAGTACTCCTTTGCTTAAAAGCAGTACTCCTTTGCTTTAAGAACTGCTTGCAGCCGGCTTCTCTCCTCTGGTCTGGCTCCTAGTAGTTGCTCGCCTGCTTGCTATGTGTTTGTAGTAGCGACTTGCCTAGTGTCTTGGCTGTTGCCATAGGTATGCCAGCAGGGGGTATATCGAAGAAATCCATTAGGGTAGAGTGGTTACCGTAACTCGGAATTCTATTACTAGGCTCGGGTGGTTTCATTGCTTTCCTTCATTCCAATACATGTTAGGGGTCGTTTCATTCTATTACTAGGCTAGGCTCGGGTGGTTTCATTCCTCAAACAGCACAGATGAGCGGCCCTGCCGCGACACAAGTGTCTTGTCGGGTAGTTGTTCAATGAAGTTACTACAGCTGGGCTTGTTTCATTACTTGTTTGATTCCAATACTAGGGAGTAGGGCTTGCTCAATGGGTAAGTTTTCTCAGTGGCAGTTGGCTTATCTATTCTTTGTTGATTTCTTAGTTCGCTACTTGATTCTTCCCTGCCTGGAGTAGGTATCCTAGTTATTCTTAGTTAATATGCTTGGTAGCTGAATTCCTTAGTTATGTGTCTCTGGCGGAGGATACTAAGAGAGTCGTGTTTCTGTTAGGATCAAGAGCACTAAGAGGGGGGGGGGGTGAATTAGTGCAGCAGATTAAAACGTCGGTTTTGATAAATCTTTCGTACGGTAAAAATTGAACTTGAAAGCGTATTCGTATAGTAGAGCAGCTAAGGTAATGAGTAAATAAAGCAAGTAAGAAAGTTTGCAGTAATGTGAATAGCAACAATGAAATGCAAACCAGAGATTACGCCGTTTTTAAAGTGGTTCGGTCAAATGACCTACATCCACTTGCGAGGCCCCTCTTCGACGAGGCTCCCACCTTCCACTAGCAAATCTCTTGAAATGGAAGGGTAAATACCCCTCTTACAACTCTTTACAAGCAGTTCACACTCTTACAGATTTTCAAGAAAGAAGGAGGTGAACACTAGCAAATTGAAAACCAAGGATTGCTAAGACTTTTCTAAGACCTTTCTCTCAATCACTTGCTGCTCAAAAAGTTGTTCTCTCTGCTGAGAATTGAGGGGTATTTATAGGCCTCAAGAGGATTCAAATTTGGGCTCCAAAAATTTGAATTCTCTTATGTTCCCGATGCTGGCGGTGCCACCGCCCAGCTCTCGGGTGCTGGGCGGTGCAACCGCCCAGCCCAGGTGGTGCCACCGCCCAGCTCTCGGCCTCTGGGCGGTGCCACCGCCTACACTATTTCAGCTCACTGGTTGGGCTCCAAAATTGGCCCAAACCAGTCCGAACTTGGGCCGAATTGGCCCCTACTTGGGTCATAGGATTAACACCTAATCCTAGCCCTAATTAATGTGCTAACTACAAATTTAAAGACATTTTCTAAGCTATTACAAAGTCCATAAGTCAAGACTTCTTCCGGCGAGCTTTCGGCGAACTTCCGGCGGTCTTCCGATAAACTCTCGGAAACCATTCTGCGGACTCCCGGCAAGCTCCTAGACTTCACGATTTGATCTTGGCGAGTTCCGACGAGCTTCTTCGGCAAGCTCCGATCTTTCTCGGTGAGCTCTGTGAACTTCCGACGAACCTTTTGGCGAGCTTCCGAAAAACCCTTCAGCAAGCTCCCTACTCATTCTCGGCTAGTTCCGACAGCATTCCCGACGAACCTTCAGACTTCCGTCGAACTCTCGAACTCCCAACGAATCCTTCGCGCTTGACTCCGGCACTTTGTTTCGCTTTATGTCTTCATCGTTATCATAGTTAATCCTGCACACACAAGCCAAAACTCTACTCCGATCTAGACAATTATTACAACGCGAATTGACATTCTGTTGCCCGGCACGTCATTGGTTGGCGCTTCGTCCGATTCTTCAGCGCATCGTTCTCTCTTGCGGCTTGTTGCCCAATCGACGGTTGACCTCCGCAACCCCGATATCCTTGGTGCAATTCCGCTCTCCTTGGCCCGATGCCCGACGTCCGAAGCGTCCTACCGTCCAATATCCTAACGTGATCTCCTCCGGCGCAACGTCAATTCCTTCTGCGTCAACTGTCTAATCCTGATCGAGTAGACCTGCATCACTCAAAATGCAGTTAAACATCTAAACACAACCAATTAGTTTCATCATCAAAATCCGAGATTCAACAATCTCCCCCTTTTTGTTGATGACAACTAATTGATGACTACCGGAGTTAACCTTAACTCCCCGGAGTTTTAACAAACTCCCCCTATCAATATGCCATTGATAGAACACTTGGATTATCCCAATTCCAAGCAACATTCATCACATGTTATGAAAAACATTTAAACCATCATGCAAATATATAAAATATTCAATTCAATGCATGAAGTCATCAATATACTTCTCCCCCTATGTCATCAACAAAAAGGAGAAGTAGCTCTAGCTATTTTAAAAGATATTTAAGTTTTTGTAATGTGAAGCTAGATTTTTATCACAACATATAAGCATAAAAGCATAGTAAGATTCTTAAGTTCAATCATGGCAATTCAACACTTGCTTCTTGTGCAAGATTGCACTTTGCTTTGCTTTGCATGTTCTAACTAGCAAAAGCTTTCTCTCCTTTGTTTTTGTCGAAAAGTAGGGAAGAGTACAAGCTAGCCAGCATTTGCCTTAAGCTAGTAATCTTTCTCCCCCTATGTCATTGCCGAAAAGAAGAAGAGGAACCAATGATTTAGACTTTTACATAAATTATGAATTTTCATCAATCAATATTTCAATCATCACATGATACATAAAAGACAAAAATGCAAAGAAATCATGTCATGAAAGACATCAATTGTTAAAAATAGTCTCAAAAATTCAATTTGCGATACATGTGATACATTGCGATACTAAAAAATTTAATGCGATGCTTTTAAGGATATCAACCTATTTTTGATACAAAACATGGCAAGAGCAATTATATTACAAGTTTTCTAAGTTTTACAATTTTTGCTTCTTTTGAGATAGCAATTCTTTGCTTCTCTACAAGCTAGCAACTTTTACGATATGCAAGTTTTACTACATACAAGCTAGCAAATTTTACAATATTTTTAGAACATGCAAGCTAGCAGTTTTGAGATGTTCAAGAAAGCAACCCTTGCTTCTTAAAATATACAAGTTTGCTAGATGTGCACGTTAGCATGTTTTGCTTATTGAGATAGGCAAGATAGTGATGTTCAAGAAGATAACTTTTGCTTCTTGAAATAAGCAAGTTAGCAATCTTTGCTACTTAAGATAGGCAAGCTAGTAATCAAGTTTTTGCATCTTCTTGACTTGTGCAAACTAGCTATCTCCCCCTTTGTCATTGTCAAAAGGAAGGGAAGACCCTTTACATCAATTATGACAAAGGTAAGTATCAATCTTATTTGTGCATCATTATATTTTCAAATTAGAATATGCACATTTTCAAAAACCTTATATTTCATTCATGCACGATATTGAATAAATTGATTAACATTATGAGGATATCATACATGATACTATTATTTTTAACTATTTATAAATATTTTGATCATGATACCAAACATTCATCATTTAGAGCATTCATGACACACAACATTAAATCAACATTTATAATACATCATTTTAGCAACAACTCATAGTATTTTAAATCATGATTTACATCATATGCAATACATCACATCATAATTAGAAAGCACAAGTATTGCATGCATCATTGTATATCATAAATGTTTCATATCATGATGGTATCAACTTGTCAAATTATATTCTACCATGCATGATCAAAACTTTTCATTTGTATGCATCAAAATAATATCAAGAGTATTTCATGCATATTATCAAATCATCATTTATAATTACATCAATATTCCAATCATTATTTCAGTTTACACATCATGAGATCAATAAATTTGCATTATAGACAATCTCATGTTTTATCATTCATATTATTTCAATCATCACTATAACTCATCATGCACAAAATATAAAATCATCTAACATGATTCAAACATTTATTTTCAAAATATTTATCACTATTTTCATGTATGATAATAAAGTATTCATGATACCGAACATTAAATCAACATTTTAAGTATTAATCTCTTCATGATTGTTGGTACCAAACATTTATCATTTAAAGCATTCATGATACATAGCATATGCAATACATCACATACATCATCATAATAAAAAGCATATGCATCATTTCAAATCATAAACATTTCAAATCATCATGGTATTAATCTGTCAAATTGCATCTTGCCATGTATGATCATAACTTTTTCAAATGATAGTATCTAAATGTCAATATTTATTACATTCTATCATGCATGATAATTAACTTCTCATTTGTATTTCATGCATAATTTCATTCATCACATTAGGAATATCAAGAAGAATTAATTGGGTGATGAGATGAATATTTTCATGAATACAAGCAATTGCATAAAAATCATATCATGAAGGATTAGAATATATGTATACCAAAAGGCATGATTTCTTTTGAAAAACCTCCTCTTAAATAATCAAAAGAAAATCTTAGGAGATCAAATAATAAAAGATATTCAAAAGAAATTTTAAAGTCATGAATTTCGAAAAAGATATTCTCTTTAGTAAAAGAACCTTAGGAGAAAAAGATTTCAATTCAAGCATATAAAATCTTTACTTAAGCATAAGAAATCTCAATTTACAAATTTTGAGAAATCAAGATAAAGCTCATTTAAATTTAAATCATCAAATCAAGATCATTTTCAAGAAATTCACAAAAGTGATACAAATAGATTCATGATTTTAATTCCCATGATAATATATTTTCCTTTTAAAGTGTTTCTATTCATGTGATTTATTTCATTTATGCCAAATAAAAAAATATACATCAATGTTCAAAAACCGAAAAAGTCATTTTCATTACCGTAAAAATCGATAATCCATAAGTCTCAAAAATCATCATGCATAATTTCGAAATCTATTAAGCATGATCATTATGCATGACATCAAGACATGGTTTCAAAATATTTAATATTTTCATTACATAATTACATCATTATGCATCATCGAAATTGATTTCATAAAGTATTTTCCATCAAGATCATTTTGTTTGTTGTAATCATGCATTTTTCTTTTTAAGTGAATGCATTTCTTTTAAGTGAATCGAACTTTTCAAGCTTAGTTTTTGATACAAAATCCATACATCATCATTAAGCATGATATCAAACTTCTTTATATTTTCATTAAGACATCAAGCATGGTTTCAATCAAAATTGGAAATCATCAAAATACACATTATTTATTCTTGAAAAACATTTATCATCATTTAAACCAAAAAACAGCTTTCATTACGGCAAATATTGATAATTCATAAATCACAAAAATTATCATGTATAACTTTAAAATCTCATGCATAAAATCGTCAATCATGGTATAAAAACATTTAATATTTTCATTACATCATTATGCATTACTTCAAATCAAACATGATTTCATTTAATCAAAATCGAGAAATAATAATGGAAATCAACATGAAACACATTATTACTTCTTAACCACATATAGCATAATTTCATAAGGCATTTTTAATCAAAATCATTTTGTTTATCATAAACATGCAATTTTCATGATTATTTTTAAAATTACTAGAATCATAAGCATGATTCCTAATTTTTGCATTTTCATTATTAAATTATTAGACATGCAATTTTCAAGAAAATTAATTCTAAACTAATAAAAGAGGAAAATGCATCATAAAAAGCATCATGTAATTTCAAAATAAATTAAGGGAGTTGAGTTACTTACCTTGTAGTCGAAGCCCATCAAAGCCCAATTCGCCATTTCACCTTTGGAAGTTCTTGATTCATCCTTGGTTGCCTTCCTCTTCTTTGGCCTCTTTCTCCGTTCAAGTTCATTGTTTATTTTATATTTTTGTTTAATGAACTTATTAAGATTTAGTGTTCGAAGTTCAAGTTCATCATTGTCCTTATCACTTGAGTCATCGCTCAAGTGGTATTCATTTGTCCGGAGTTCCAAATCCTTCCTATTCTTTGGAAGGTAGTTCAAGTGCTCATCGGGTTCAAAATGTTCCAAAAGTGTCATTTCATAGGTCATTAGTGACCTGATTAATTCTTCTAATGGAAAATCATTTAAATTTTTTGTCTCTTGTATTGCGGTTATTTTAGGATCCCACATTTTTGGAAGGGATCTTAAGATCTTACTTACGAGATCAAAATTCGAAAAAGATTTACCAAGAACTCTTAGATTATTGACGACATCCGTGAAACGGGTGTACATGTCGCCTATAGTCTCGCTTGGTTGCATTCGAAAAAGCTCAAAATCATGCAATAAAATGTTAACTTTCGAGTCTTTGACTCTACTAGTTCCCTCGTGTGTGATTTCAAGTGTTCGCCAAATATCAAAAGCCGTTTCGCACATAGAAATCCGATTGAACTCATTTTTGTCCAAAGCGCAAAATAAGGCATTCATAGCCTTTGCGTTTTAAGAAAAATGCTTCTTCTCCAAATCCGACCATTCGTTCATCGGTTTAGAGGGAAGTTGAAAACCGTTTTCAACAATATTCCATAAATCCAAGTTTATAGAAATCAAGAAAACTCTCATTCGAGTTTTCCAATAAGTGTAGTCCAATCCGTTAAACAACGGTGGACGAAAAACCGAAAAGCCCTCTTGAAAGCCATGAAGAGCCATTTCTCTCGGGTGTAAATCTGAAATGAAAAATACCGGGCTCTGATACCAATTGTTAGGATCAAGAGCACTAAGAGGGGGGGGGGGGTGAATTAGTGCAGCGAATTAAAACGTCGGTTTTGATAAATCTTTCGTACGGTAAAAATTGAACTTGAAAGCGTATTCGTATAGTAGAGCAGCTAAGGTAATGAGTAAATAAAGCAAGTAAGAAAGTTTGCAGTAATGTGAATAGCAACAATGAAATGCAAACAAGAGATTACGCCGTTTTTAAAGTGGTTCGGTCAAATGACCTACATCCACTTGCGAGGCCCCTCTTCGACGAGGCTCCCACCTTCCACTAGCAAATCTCTTGAAATGGAAGGGTAAATACCCCTCTTACAACTCTTTACAAGCAGTTCACACTCTTACAGATTTTCAAGAAAGAAGGAGGTGAACACTAGCAAATTGAAAACCAAGGATTGCTAAGACTTTTCTAAGACCTTTCTCTCAATCACTTGCTGCTCAAAAAGTTGTTCTCTCTACTGAGAATTGAGGGGTATTTATAGGCCTCAAGAGGATTCAAATTTGGGCTCCAAAAATTTGAATTCTTTTATGTTCCCGATGCTGGCGGTGCCACCGCCCTGCCAAGCGGTGCCACCGCCCAGCTCTCGGGTGCTGGGCGGTGCAACCGCCCAGCCCAGGTGGTGCCACCGCCCAGCTCTCGGCCTCTGGGCGGTGCCACCGCCTACACTATTTCAGCTCACTGGTTGGGCTCCAAAATTGGCCCAAATCAGTCCGAACTTGGGCCGAATTGGCCCCTACTTGGGTCATAGGATTAACACCTAATCCTAGCCCTAATTAACGTGCTAACTACAAATTTAAAGACATTTTCTAAGCTATTACAAAGTCCATAAGTCAAGACTTCTTCCGGCGAGCTTTCGGCGAACTTCCGGCGGTCTTTCGATAAACTCTCGGAAACCATTCTGCGGACTCCCGGCAAGCTCCTAGACTTCACGATTTGATCTTGGCGAGTTCCGACGAGCTTCTTCGGCAAGCTCCGATCTTTCTCGGTGAGCTCCGTGAACTTCCGACGAACCTTTTGGCGAGCTTCCGAAAAACCCTTCAGCAAGCTCCCTACTCATTCTCGGCTAGTTCCGACAGCATTCCCGACGAACCTTCAGACTTCCGTCGAACTCTCGAACTCCCAACGAATCCTTCGCGCTTGACTCCGGCACTTTGTTTCGCTTTATGTCTTCATCGTTATCGTAGTTAATCCTGCACACACAAGCCAAAACTCTACTCCGATCTAGACAATTATTACAACGCGAATTGACATTCTGTTGCTCGGCACGTCATTGGTTGGCGCTTCATCCGATTCTTCAGCGCATCGTTCTCTCTTGCGGCTTGTTGCCCAATCGGCGGTTGACCTCCGCAACCCCGATATCCTTGGTGCAATTCCGCTCTCCTTGGCCCGATGCCCGACGTCCGAAGCGTCCTACCGTCCAATATCCTAACGTGATCTCCTCCGGTGCAACGTCAATTCCTTCTGCGTCAACTGTCTAATCCTGATCGAGTAGACCTGCATCACTCAAAATGCAGTTCAGCATCTAAACACAATCAATTAGTTTCATCATCAAAATCCGAGATTCAACAGTTTCTATTACTGCTATACTAATATAAGTCTAAGATCCACTCATCTAAGAATCAAGGAATTACAACTAAGAGTGAAAGGCGTGGCAAGGAGTCAAAGGTGTGGAGGTCGGGCTCGGTAGGTAAGTATGAAGTGGAAGACTGTTTGTTTGGTGCTATAGTTCCTAGTTCCATTCTTTTACTTGTTTGATTCCTTGACTCTATTAATTAGTATAGTCGTAGCTTGCCTGATAGCAATGATTCACTTCAACTCGAACAACCCAACAGAGGAATATGTTTCAAGAAGCAAGCAATCGAGCTAGTAAGTAGGCAAAAGGGAAGTCAGAATGGAACTAGTCAGTATAAGCCTTAAGTCACCTAGTCAGGAGTCAACCGACTGCCCGAAGGAAGTACTAAGTATAAGAGTCAGCCTTAAGCCCAGAAGTAAGCCTCACTCCGCCAATATCTAAGAAGAAAAACGGTATGGCTCAGAATTGAACTTAGTAGTTTCAGAATTGAACTAAGTAGTCAAAGAGCCAAGCAACAGTACTAGAGCCATAAATAATAATTTGAATGGAATTAGTTGACAGAGGTAAATTAGAGCCCAGTTCAAGAATCAGATAAAGCAACGAGAAAGTATGGTTAAGAATTGAACTACAACACGAGGGTAGTCCTGTCTTTACTGAATTCGGCTCCTATACCCACTCGTACAGACTCATAACTCGACTCCTACCGCTATAGTTGCTCACATTCCTCATAACTCCGGAGCAGCCTGCCGCGCTACTACTACAGTGGGAGACAATAAGAGTGACTTGAGTGTTTAGGTCGGGTCGGCAAGAAGAGAAGAGAGCCTCATTCGATTCCACATAAAATTTGTTTCCCCTGGCTTTGATACAGACGCAAGAGAAGACGGAAAGTATCTCAGGCTAAAGTCAGCTCCCGGTGCTACTACTACCAGGGCAGCTAGTCAATTGAAGGAATGAAACCACTATGGAAGGTATCAAACTACAGGAGCAAGAAAGTCTCTCGGAGCAAGCGCAAGAGTCGGGTTAGCTAGAAGTGATTCTGAACTTAGAGTCGAGTTTGGGGCCTATTAGTAGCTTTCCGGTTACAAGTAGTATTGGATTTACTGGTTGCATTCTGAGTCTTATACTATACCGAGGCTTTCTAGTCATACCTTATTTCATTCTGTAATTGGGTAGCTCCATTCTGAGTCTGCCTTTGGACTCCAGTACTAGTGGTTGCTTATCTAGTAGTTCATTGTCGTCTTGTCTAGTCGTTACTTGCCTGGTGAACGAGTTCTGTGCCCTTAAGTAATTGGGATAGGCAGGTTGACTTGCTGGTTCCCCTGCGAGAACAGACATGGTTCTGAGACGTGAGATGTGAAGATTCAACAAGTAAATAAGCTACATTTCTGTCTTCAGCATGAGCGAGTGACACCTCGGCTTAAACCCACTATCAAGGAGAAGAAAGGTGCTGAAAGCCTAAGATTAAGGATTAGAATCACTCACAGGAGATAGAAAGTGGATTCGAGAATCAGAGGCGAAAACAGTAGAAAGAGAATCGGCGTAGTAAGCGGTAAGCGGTTCAGTTCAACAAGTTCCGTTGAGTTCAAAGATGTTGTGCTAGCATGAGTTGGCATTCCCACTCTTTATATGACACATATTATATGAACTTATTATTATCCAAATCTCTTTTAGCGTAGAAACAGAATCTCTAATTGCCCGCGAACTCCCAAATCTCCGTATAAGCCGAAACCCATCCTTGAAGTGAAGAAACGAAGATTGATGTGGGATTCCCTTTCCTTTCCTTTGTCTATATCCCGAAACAGGCCTTGTTACGCCGAGTCAACTAGTCTAGTAATTGAACTTGCAGCTGAAGCTAGAACTGCCTCTGATCTTGCTATTGAAACTATTTCTTCTCCTGAGAAAGCGGATTCTTTCTCTCTCTCCGACCTCTCCTCTCCTTCTCCGACCTCTTTTCTTTGAAGTGATGATCCTCATTCTACTGGTCATTCTTCCACTTATGATACAGAATCCGTTGGAGCAGGATCTTAGGCTAAAGCGGGTCAGAAAGAAAGGACTCGATAAGCTGGAGTAGGATAATGAGAAATGTTGGATTATGACCTTCTCTAGCGCACTTCATATGAGTCTCCTTCAGTTCGAGGTAAAATAGAAAGTTTAGGTTAAGCGGTGAAGTCTGTGAAGCTGCAAGTGCTGCAAGTAGTGGTGTTGTCGACGCAGTTCTCAAGTAATCCCAAAAAGCCAATAAGCGCAATTCTAGTGGGTTTTTTGCTCTATTGTTCTCGTATCGTATAGAAAGGTTCATATTCCTATACCTTATATATCTTAGCTCGATTTCATTCTTTCTTTTTGTTCTACTTAGAGAAGTTCGAAATAACTGTTTGACTAAAGCGTTAAGTATTGCCAGGCCCAGCAACTATTCTTTTTGAACTTGGCTTTGGACCTTTCTTGTCAACGAGAGAATCGGAGGCTAAAGCAAGATCAATGGAATCCGCAATTACTGGCTTTGAAGCGAGGGTAGTGGACTTCAGTTACTCAAGTAGGGGTGCCGTTTTGTTGCTAGGGGAGGCTGGTTCCAGAGAGTACCATCTTGTTTGGGTAGGCTCGGGCAGGCAGGTTTACTGACTTGCTTGTTAGCTTGGTTTCATGTCATCTAGCTATACGGATATAGAAGCACAAGTAAAAACACTGCATTTGCTTCGTTCAAAACTCACTGTTAACTTTGAGCTACGTTGAACATAGGCGCATATGGGTGAAACTAGACTAAGCGCTACTTTCGATTTTCCGTTGCTTGTTGGTTCCGCATAGTTAATGGTTCTTCTCTTCTCTTATCTTATGCCAATATTCTCTCTTCCTTAGAGTTGCGCTAACATTTACTGGCTGGAGTCTCGGGGGTGCCTATTGCCTATCTCGGGGTTCCTATTGCCTATCATGTGTGTAGTTCAGGGGTAGTGCTGTTGACTTACTTGTTATGGTAGGGTAGGGGTGTCATTAATGTCATAGATATGGGTGCCGCGTATGGGTAGGGCAGGCTGGTTTACTAACTTGCTTGTTAGGGGGAGTTGACTTAACACCGTAGGAATAGCTAAATGGACTGAAAAACTTGTTTTATTTCTCCTGTACCTATTCAGTAGAAGCTCAGTAGCAAAAAAGAACTATCAATTTTCTCTCACTTCATATAGGAAACCAGAAGTGGCTTGGCTACCGCTACACAGTATACGTGACTTGGCTTGACGAAACCCGGCTTTTTCAACGCACCCTGATTTTAGCTAATAGATCACCAGATTTCCATGAAAAGTGGAAGAAACCCAGGGATTTTGAACGCACCATCAATTTCCCTCCTAAAGGGCCAATTTGGAATCCCAATTTCACCAAAACCAGGGAAAAAAGGTAGCCAAGTCATTTTAGTTGCGGAACCGATCCGTTGATCTGAGATTTTGATGTTTTCCCATCTTTTTTCATAGCAAATGTGGAGTAGCTTGTTTTGTTTGGTAGAGCAGTAATCACTCGCTTGCTTCTCTGCTTGTCTCTGTCAAGAGTCAGACTCAGAGAGCTCACCGGCCATACAGAATGGACCTAAGGAGTGAAAGAATGAGACCAAGAATCGAACTCACCAATTACAGAATTCAACTCGGCAGTAAAAGAATCAAACTCCACCCCAGGGTCAAAGAATCAAACTAGTACATCGGAGGAATGACTCAGAATTGAACTAAGTAGTCCATAAGTTGTAATTACAGAATTGAACCAGTAAGTATAAGCCTTCACTCCGTAGGAAGCCCACCGATTGCCCGAAGTCAGGAGTCAGGAGTAAGCCCAGCGGAAGAAGTTATGAAAGTTGAATACCTGTTTCTCAGGCAATGAAATTGGTGTCATATCCTTTCTGACCCACTTCCTATTGTCTCCCTCGCCAGCCTCTGCTTACCTAGCTTGCCTACTTGCTATGTGTTTTAAGAATGAAGTGACTAGTAGTCTTGAATAGAGGCACCCCTTCCTTGCTTTAAGAAGAGAAGAGAGCCGAATTCCGTTAGTAAAGATGAAATCGGTATAGTAGCAAAAGTGAGATGAGCCGGGAGTTCTAGTTGCAAGTAAGATACAAGCCAGTACAAGAAGTCACCAACCTGACCTCTCTTTAAAAGGCGAGCACAAGACATGGTTTTGAAAGCCCTAAGTGGTCCAATTGATTCAGTATTTGTTTACAAGTGAAAACACCTTTGCTGCCAGGCAAGCTTTGTATACGACTCCGGTATTTCACTAATTCTTATTTCTTAACTTCGAGTCCTGTTTTGGGGGTCTTTCTGTATTTCTATACTAGGTGTAGGTGCTCTATGGATTTCACAGATCTTTTTCACTACTTTTGATAAAGAACTTGATCTAGCTTAGGCTTCCATATCGGATGAAACAAGAGCTGGACTACTAGACTGAACGAGCACTTGAACTAGAACTCCTACTGTTGCTCACTTATGTTCAAGAATAAGGGACCGGTCTCCCACTCTGAGGTATACCTATGAAAATGACTAAGGTAAGAATTGCACTAGTATAGGGAAAGTCCGAATTCAAGACCTATGACCAATCTTATGCATCTAGTATACGCTTGCCTCTTTGTTTCTAGTTTCATTCTTAGTCGAGAGTGTGTTTGTCTGGTGGTTACTTGGCCCTTCCCACTTGGCCTTCCTTTAGTTCCTTATTCCTTCTCTAGCTTCGGTGTCAGAAACAAGTACTGGCTTTGATACTGAAGCTGGAGAAGGAATACGCCTTTGCTGGCTATCAGTATCAACCTATATCTCACCTCTCGTTCTCCACCCCTGGGCACCTCAACTTACTTCCGACAACACCTATAGAAAAAATGGAACCACATCTGGCACACAGCCGCTACACTCTTTCGCTAACAGGACAGCTTTGTTAACTATATCTGAATTGGACTAGCGCTAACAGGAACTTGACTATAGTAATAACGATACTCTCACTCGGAACTTAGACTTTCGCTACAGAGAAAGGGAATCCACCCATACGACATTGAAATGCGACTCAAAACTAGAGGCCTGTCGCTGCTGAACCTAAGCCCCCTTGGATTTAAGCCTGCATTGCCCATCTTTGATTATGAGAATATGAAGTAAGAACGACTCCCCTAAGCTGGAATCACTAACTATTATGAAATAGAAATCTACATAATAAGGCTCAGTGCTTGCCCGGCTGTGAGTAAGATTGATACGCTGGTGAATAATGCTTTGTTTCCTGACATTTTATTATGATAATCAGTAAGGTAGTGTGCTGCAAAGGTGTTGTTGCATTCCCGTAGTGGTAGTAAAGTGCATTGGAGAATGACGGAATGAATGGCTGTTCACACGCAGACGGATTTATGGTCCGCTCCAGGTGTGTTGTGTCATACTATGGTTTCAATCAATGTATCAATCAAAAGGGGTATGTTTTGTATCATACTAGGGTTTTCAATCCAAATCCATAGGTGTTGTTGACGAGCAAGTAAGGTTATAATAAGAAGAGATGTGCTGGCGAGCGCGGAAAGAAGAAATCAATTAGATGTGTTGGCGAGCGAACAGAGGAAATCAATAAAATCCATAGGGGTGTGCCATGCGACGACCTTTCGCCCGAGAAGACAGAGTTGCTGGACCATTGCGAAGACAGAGTGCTTGGGCCATAGCACAGAATGATGGGTCCGATGATAGCTCTTAGATTCGAATGATTGGGCACATCGTTTTGCTCACCGAATGGTCCGATGGTAGCTATGAGAAGAGTTGGTCCCATGGTAGCTCTATGTTGGGTATGCTCGTTTCTCCCTTGGTATGTTTATGGTGTGTTTGTGTCTCGCGTCGGCAGGTGTGTTTGTTTCTTTTCTCTGTGTGCGGGTGTGTTGAGCGATGTAGCCCTTCTTTCGTTTGTTTCAACCAATGCATGAATGAATTACCGAGCAAAGACTGATGCGCGACCCTCCCGTGCGTTATTAAAGAATGAGGTACGCTACCCGGAGGCTGCCCTTTTTTGTGGATTCTTCTCCTAGTGGCTCGTTCAGTCACTGTCACATCCCCGCCCGCGCCTTCTATCTATTACTGGGCGATGCTGCTCAAAGAAAGAGTTTGCCCGGGAACCGAACGAACGAACAATGAACTGGGTACCTACGTTGCCAGGGACGGAACGGGACCTACCTTCGTTTCATGGGTGAATGAGCGGTTCCACTACAAGAACGAGTGCTTTTACTTTAATAATGAGTCCCTTTGTGCCGATGTCCAATGACCCACGGGAGCATATCTTTCCGCTCACACAGAATGAATGGGGCTAAGAAAAGACTATGTGGTGTTTGCTTAAGGAATGCAAAGTGTCTGGCCAAAGAAATGAGAGTAGCAAATCAAGATGCGAATCGAGCTGAAACACACTTTGGAACCAATGACGATTCTTCCATAAACTCATGTGGAAGCCGGTGATTCTCTTACTGAGCTTCGGAATCTATTATGGTATATTAATGACTATTATGATATTACTATGACTGAGCTTCTTCTATGACTGAGCTTTGGACTCTATTATGATATATTCACTTACTTATTACTGAACTTTGCGATGCACCAACGAACAATGACATGAATGACCATACCATAGTACCATACCATCCATACTCGGTTAGAAAAGGAAAAAGCATTCTTATTATTAGCCCCCAGGAATCATTATTGTAAGTCAAAAGAATTCTGCTTAAGTCAGCTGCCCATACCTAGGACTGTTGCCCGGCCTGTGGACCATCGTTGTTCACTGCCCCGGGACGATTCTCTTTATTCCCAGTGCCATTCTTTCCTGTAGAGTAGTGAGAGCCTTTTAGAGTAGTGGTTACAGTCCATAATAGCTGTAGGTTTGTTCGAATATTGAGAAAAGCAAGAGCCGCTCCCGATGCTATTAATACAAAATATGGTAGGGTAGGTATCAACTGGGACTATAGAATCGAATGCAAGTCCAGAGGGCATTGTTTAAGAGTTCGAGTGACGAGTTGGTAGGCTCACTTCTTTGTTTAGGCCCTTCGTTGCGGTCTGCTACTTATGAGTTCGGCCCTTCCCTTGCTCACCCAGCTTTTCAGGTTAATTATGCCCTCACACACTCCAGAATCATTCTTCTATTTCTACACTCCCATCAGTCCGCTACTGGATGCGATAGATCCATACCACTACTTCTTTGTCTTATAGGCTCTGTTCGAAAGCTTGTCTCTTTGTTTTACTTACTATAGCTTGTTTCTTTTGCTGCTTACTCTAATTCGTACTTCTCACTATCTTACTCTGAGTGGAAACACAGAAGGATATCACTTTTCCCTTTATGGTTTTCCGGAGCCATGGATCCATGCTAGCGGGAACAGCGTGCCGGGTTTTTCCATATTCTTTACCGATAAAGTCACCTGGGAGCTTGATGAGGGGCTAACTTTACAGAGTGCCGAGCATTGTTCGTCGTGCTAGTTCCGCTACTCCAGTTCCAGTGGTAAACGAAACCTTCTCTCTCTTGCTTTCGGGCCTACGTCTCTCTTTCAAGGGTTCAACTTTCAGTGGTTGGTCGCTTTTGGCAAGGCAGTACTTTTACTCAGTGGATCTTGCTCTAGCCGCTTTTGGCTTAAGGGAAGGTTTGTTTCTTTTCCTTTCCGTGAAGTTTTTGTTCCAGGTCTACTTCTTAGTCAATGGACTTCTAGTTTCAGTGAGGGGTGACTTTCAGGAAGATGTCAGCCTTTTACTTCTAGGTAAACCTAAGGAAGGAAGAGCTATAAGTAAAGATGGAAGTTGAGTTGCACCCCGAAGCGGAGAAGGAACCTAATCAATCCTGTGTAGTGGGGCTGGAGATCGATAGCATTAGCATAGACTTTTTGTGATCAAAGAAAGTCCGTTTGTGGCGGTCCGGGTAAAGCAACAACAATGAATAGAGACACATACCAGCTTCTTTCCGAGATGCAGACCTTCCCTTACTCTCTACTTCAGGGGCAAATCCCAGGACGACATCAAAAGAGCAGAGAATGTCCCGGCAAATGAAAGCGTCTCATGGTTCACATTTGATCGATTCAAACCTGCTGCTTAAAGAGCTGCTTGCTACCCACTTTGTCATTTTCTTAGAATACAATCGCCCTGCTGTGGCATGCCCTGTTTACAGCAGCTTATCCTCTTCTGTCTTTCCGTCATCTCAACCTCGCACCTAAGCATCACGTTCCTAGGGACAGAGACATCTGCGCTCTAAGGCTATCATAGTACTGCTGCCGGTTACATCTAACTTACAACTGGGCAAGCTTCCACTTCAAAGTTACCTGATTTGGCACCATCAAAAGGAGTAGGAGCAGCAGCTGGGGAACCACCATAACCATCCATGAGAGTGAGAATAGCAGCAGAAGTCTACGTAGGAGCATGGACACTTGAAAAAGATTCAATCGATCCTGCCTCTTGTAACAAAGAACTAGGCAAGCCGGGACCATCCATACCTCTAAGCCCGAGCCTGTGAACCAAGTCCCCGGAAAGCCAGGCAAGGAAGTGCTAGTACCTACGTACCCAGGAATTCTGGAAGCAATAAAAGGAGGACTGCATAGCCAGCTCAGTAAGAGCAGCCGGGTAAGTAAGAGCCTTTCGCCGGGTCCGTTTTCAAAAAGGTACTTTTACTGGGGGAGTGGACTCCAAGGGAGTGTTCCCGCTACGATAGACTATGCTCACTCTGTAGCTGCAAACTCCGCTGACGATACCCCCGAGCCCCACCTTCACCAGAGAAGGCTAAAGCTACAGTAAATCAATCCGCTGCCTTAGCAGACCCTGATGACGATCACTCTGATACTAAACCTGACATTAGGCTATAGTAGCCAACACAAACAAACTGATTCTTCTTTGTACGGAGTGAACACTACTAGCCCATTGGGGGAACTCACGTAGAAGCCGAGTCAAGTAAAGAAAACGAGTCCTAGGAATGCCAGTGCCTGCGGATCAACATTACCAATTGTTTGCTTCCTAATGTGGAAAGCGCCTAACCTGCTTCAGCAGAGTTCAGTGATCTCCGGGAGAGCGGAATAGATCCTATGAGCAATGAGTTACCTCGCTCGCCCAGGGGCACTTGTAGAATACAGAGATATCAACTCCACGAACAAAGTCAAAGCAGTGAAAGATGAAGCTTCCAAAGCAAGCGTTTGAGAGAGGATTCCATTAAGGTTCCCGTAATCGCTAGCCCTAGGCCGAGTTAAGAAAGTATTCCCGGAAGGGTAGTTCTACAGCTAATATACCTAATACTGACCTACTTACCCGAGGCTCTGCAAGACCTGGAAGGGTAGTTCTACAGCTAATACACCTAATACTGACCTACTTACCCGAGGCTCTGCAAGACCTGCTCTTCCTTTCCTTTGAAAAGTACTTGCCTTATTCGGATGGCTCAGCGGGTGATAGCCCTATCCTGGTCCTCTTGTTCGCGAAGACCCATCCTCCAAACCTTATGCTCTTCAAACATATCATTCATGACCTGCTCCTCAAGTAGAAAGTGCAGTCGGAGCTACTTTCATGCGATATGGCATTCGAAACGATAGATTCCATTCAGATTGGAGTTTACTCGGCGTTAGGAGCTACACCAAGAGCGTATACATTGAGGTAATCCGGGTAAGAGATCGATTCTTCCATTCCTATATGCGCACTACAATCTTCTACAGGTGGAGGTTGACAAGGGGCAAAGGGAAAGAATTCTAAGATAGAAAAGAAGTTCAATTGAATTAAACAAGCTTAGGAACCTCAATTCCTTCTAATGCGCGGTGAAGTATAGTGAAAGTGGAATCGACTCAAGAAGATGCCATATCCGGTGATGAAGAAAGATTCGTTAGTGAATTTGAAGCAGGATCAAAAGCAGAAGATAGATATGAAGCAGCGCCGAGATCAGGTTCAAGAAGATGGATTAGAGTCCGCTGTTCCCCAGATTGTCCCCTTGTTCCGTTGCTGGCCTTGCTTAAAAAGAGTCCGAGTATTTATTAATTAGTAAAAACACTCTCTAAACACTGCTAGGCACCCGAGCCCTATAATAGGCACCCTCCGCCCTATACTATTTGTACTTAAGTTCTTAGCTCCTACAGCGCTCTACATTCTACGTAACGTTGCTTGTTCCTAAGCTTGCGGATTGTGATCTACCAGGACAGGAGTCAGGAGTTAGGTTACCGCTACGTAATATGTCAGAGGTGCCCCCAGTGCTTCGTTTTTCTTCCATTTTTTATTAGGATGCGCAATAAACTAGTCCTGTTGCTTGTGTCTAAGGCTCTAACTCTCACTCTAAGTCTAAGTCTTGTTCGGTAGGACTCCCTTTTTGCGTAAGGTCGGTCTCAAGTTAGCTGCAAGCCGAATCGATTCATAGTGGAATTGTTGAATGGAATCTGGATAGTGAGTGACTCTAGCATAGAAAATGAATTAGATAAGAAGCCCTCTAAGCAGAAAGGAAGGCGAAGGCCAGGTCAGCAGAGCAGTAATTCAAGTCCACCGGAGAGAGTGCTTATTGTGTCGGTGCTGTAGCTCCTAGTAGTAGATAGAGGAGAGGTTCTGGTTTCGGTGCGGGTGTTGTCGGTTCAACAAGCCGAGAATCTTCAGTTCCGGTTTTGTCGACAAGAGAATCAGAGGCTCCAGCGGAATAAGGATCTGGAGAAGAATTCTAAGAAGGATCCTGTTTTCGTAAACTTCATATTTGGTCAGGGTCACTTACTTCTTCAGCGCATTGTCAATCAGTATCGTATGAATCTTGAGGTGCGATGAAAGTCTCTCGGTGTTGGTTGGGGGAGTATAGAACAACTTAACTTATTAGTCATATTCCTCTGAATAAGGCTTAGATGCTAGAAGGTAAGTTTCAATTGAACAAGCAAGATCAGAAGCACTAGAAAGTCCGTCATCTGCCCTAGGAAAGGTACGTTCAGGAGCTACTACGGGAAAAGGGTAAGGAAATTCCTGTTCCGTTTCTAGGTCAATTCCTGGGCCAAACAGACAAGCCGATGCAGGAAAAGAAGCGGATAAATGTCCTGTGCGAGAGGGCTCGGCTCCTAACACCCCGAGTAGAAAAGAAGTAGTTCAATTCCATTCTTACTTGATAGTTTGATCCCCGATCCCTTGTTTCATCTGTCGATGTCGGTGCTCTAGCTCTTTGTCTAGGTTCGAATTGCCTGAATACGAGTCTCTCTCTTTGTGTGCTTGAGAAGGCAAGGGTCTGGTCTCATGTGATTAAGAAGAAATGCACTAGAACAGCATTTCGGGGTATGAGTAGGGCATTTATCTGTTAGCTCCGTCGAAGAGCAGCCCGGCGGTTTTATTGGTGGCTTAAAAGACTCAAAAGACGGGTTTCTGCTACTTTCTAAATGGCGAGGTGTCAATCAGTATCCGGGTCCGCCGAGGAAAGTCTACAAGAATATCTTGGAGTCGCTTTAGAAGCCAGTCCAGTTAAGGCTAAAAGTTTAGTATAGTAGGTTTCGTCAAGTTCCAGTTCCGTTTTGGTATCAGCGTCAGTCAATTCTTTTCTTTTACTTGCCCTAACGGAGTTCTCTTTTGAATGTTTTCCTCGCCACAAGAAGGATTCGCTGATTGGAATGTTTGACTCGGAATAAGCAACTGTTTGACAAGGCCCAACTATGGGTTTTACGTCGGTATAGAGTGGTTCGAATGTTGAAGTCGAAGGAGAGTCCAGAGAGGCTCCCGTTAGCGCATAATTCGTGGATGTGGCTTCTTCTTTCGGTGTACTCTCATTGAATACCAGTTCCAGAAGCGGATTCCTATTGATCAGAAGCCTCAGCTGGTAATTCAATTCGAAAAGAAGCTGTGCTAGGAAAACAGTCAGCATCAGAAGGAATTGATTAAGACCTTTTTCCGACCTATCCTTGAAGTTAAGGAACGAAAACAGGACTTGTAGAACCTCCCTCGTTGCCCCAATAAAGAAAGATGACACTAATTCACTAGGCGCTCTATAAGTCATATATTCTTTATCGACCGTAAACTCCCCTTGAAGACTTATAGACACAAGCAACAGGACTAGTTTCTTGCTATGAAGCATAAGATCAGATTGTAGGAGAAGCTCGAGCATCAAAGTGATAGTGCCATTGCTTGTTCCGTAGCTGGTTGACTCGCTTCACTCATATATACATCTTTATGGATTGATTAAGTACAACGCACTGAATAACCCCTTCCCTTACAACAGAATCACCTCTTGAAACTGAAACTTAAAGGCAATAATCATCTTCCTTCTTCAGATGGAACTCAACTAAAGCCAGAAATAGTACTTGATTCCGCCCCTACCTCTTCTTGAACTTGCACCAATGGAGCTCCCCCAGATGCGGCTTCTAAGTCTGATTGATCTCAGCACAGCAGATTCTCCTGATACTGCGGATTCTCTTACTTGTTTCAACTGCACCACTACTTGACTCGGGAAAGCCTCAACCCACGGAGTCTGGGCCTGTCCTGTCTGCATTCTCAATTCCAACTTTTGAAACATGCAAATAGAACCTATTTCTATACCTTATTGCTGCTTCCTTTCGCAGTACTTCTTCTGTTGACTCATTGCTCTTTCTTCCTTGACCTTTCAGAAGTCAGCTAAGGTTAAAAAAAGAAGTAAGCTAAGGCTTGAGCTACACCACTAACGCACTTAGGCTTTCGCCGACAAACTCAACTCTTTCTTTGCCTTATAGCCCTTGCTTATTGAATAGAGGTACCCGTATTTCAGAAGATAAAGATTTAGAGGCAGTGGTAAGAAGAGAAGATTGAAGAGGCAGACAGACTCACCCTTAACTCAACTACTCCGGCACAAGATGTTGCTTGTTGAATGGAGTTAGGAACCGTATACTAAAATAAAAGGACAGAAGCAGAGGCAGCACCCGTAGAAAGGAATTGAGGCACAGGAAACTCCAATCCAAAGCTAACAGGGGGAACTCCCTAATGCTATTGTTCCAGAAGCCCTTTCAGAATCTCATATATGTCTCTTAGCAAGTTGTGCTCCAGCGGTCCAATAGTTGACCTTGTTGCGGGAAGCAAGGGAGCAAGGCAAGAAAGAACCTCGTAGCCAAGAACGGATCTTGCAACTGAAACTCTAACTTCACCTATCTCCTCTACTGTTACTGACTTAGAGCCAATGACTTCTTTCGTCGACTCTCTTGCATCACATCTAAGATCTTATTAATATGACTTTGATCTATATCCAACACCTTTATCTATTCCTTATCTTCAAGAGAAAGAGACGAGTATGATTGAACATCAGCATTAGCTTCAGCAGTACAGTAGGTAGAGATGATCGATCTTATTTCTATAAGGATTACACTCTAACTAGGCGAACTGAAAGAGATGCTCTTATAGATTCAACTTCACCTAGAACTATCACTGGAAATTATGAGGCTGATGATCTTGAAACGGATCTTCAAACTTCAACTAGTGATTCTGTTTCAACTGCTTTGTTATTAGTTAGAGGAGAGGGGCGGGCTGAAGCTTCTTCTTCTGCTAAAGCTTCTGCTCCAACAAGCTACTCTATTTGTTCTAGAAATTACCTCTTATCTTAGAATTCCACTAAAAACAGAGAAAGAGGCGCTGAGCCAAGCAACAACTACTGAGGAATGGAATTAGTTAACTACGGTAGATAAGCAAGAGGTGAGGCAGAATAGAAAGATAGTACTGGCTTTGATACAGAAGCTGGAGTAAGACTGGAACAAGACCAAGACTGGAATTGCTATCAGCCAATAGTAGAGGAGACATACAAGATCAGAGGAGAGATTCTCAATTTGCTATCAAAAATCCCGGGTTTCCATAAAATTGACTGTCTTTTTGACCCAGCTATTAGGGAAAATGAGGGTGCGTCCATTTTTACCGGGTTTCGTAAAATAATCTGTGTTTTTGACCCAGCTATTAGCCAAAATCGGGGTGCAAGGAAAAAACACGGGTTTCGTAAAAAAAACACAGGTGGTCTAGGAGGCAAAATCACTTGGCTACGGAAAAACCCGGAAACTGCGCTCCAAAAAAACAGGACTTAACCCGTGTATATATATATATATATATATATTTGCAGAAAAAGGATAAAGACATGTATGAAACAACTAAATAGATAAAATTATTTTTCTTAAAAATTCTTCTTCTCTATCTAATTGACTTTGATGAATCTATTTTCATCTTTTTATGAATCTCTTGAAAATAATTTTGATTTGATGATTTGAATTTGAATGAGTTTTATCTTGATTTTTTGAGATTTATAACTTGAGATTTACTCTATAAAAATCGAGATCTTTTACCATCAATGTCTCTTTTTGCTATATACCATCCAAATGAATCATGATCGGTCTCATTGCTATATTTCTTCTTCTTGTCGTGTACTAAAGAGAAAATTTTCCTAAATGAATCATGATTTTTTTGAACCACAATTTTTATGATTCATAATGAATTAAGAAATTTTATATGCATGAATTAATATCTTATTCTTCTACAAGATTGAATGAATTTTATCTATATCATGATCTCCTAAGAATTCCTTTCATTATTTATTTAAGAGGAGATTTGTTAAAATGAATCATGGTTTCTCTTGATTTCTTGAAATTATAACTTGAGTATTCTTTTTGTAAATCAAGATTGTTGATCATGATTCTCTCATTTTATCAAAGAGAATATTTTTCAAAATAAATAATTAAGCTGTTTTCTCTTGATTTTTTGATTCCCACAATTTGAGAAAATGTACCTTGATGCTTGGAACATTTTATGCATAAATTGATTTTCTTTATGATTCAATACTCTTTTGTAATTATGATATGTTTATCGCATGATATGATTGAATCACTGTTATAAAAGAAAAAGGAAATTGTTAGCTTGCTAATTGCAAAAATATATGCTAGCTTGAATGATAAAACATGAGATTGTATATAGTGTAAATTTATTATTCTCGTGATGTGTAGATTGAAATAATGATTGGAATATTGATGTAATTATAAATAATGATTTGGTATTATACATGAAATACTCTTGATATTATTTTGATGCATACAAATGAAAAGTTATGATCATGCATGGTAGGATGCAATTTGACAAATTAATACCATCTTAATTTGAAATATTTATGATTTGGAATGATGCATGCAATACTTATGTTTTTTATTATGATGATATATGTGATGTATTGCATATAATGTGTATCATGAATGCTCTAAATGATGAATGCTTGGTATCATGATCAAAATATTGATCAATACTATGATTTGTTACCAAAATGATGTATCATGTATGATATGCCCATAGTGATTAATTTATTTGTATAATGCATGAAATAAGGATACAAATGTAAAGTTTTGAAATTGTGCATATTTTAATTTGAAAACATAATGATGAATAAATAAGATTGATACTTACCTTTGTCATGATTTAGAAATTGATGTAAGGGTCTTCCTTTCTTTTTGACAATGACAAAGGGGAAAAAAGAGTTGCTAGTGTGCTATCTTGAATTGATATAAAGGGTCATCTCAAGGAGAAATTAGCTAGCTTGCACAAGTCAAGAAGATGCAAAAACTTGATTGCTAGCTTGCCTATCTTAAGAAAAAAAAAATGCTAACTTGCTTATTTCAAGAAGCAAAAGTTGTCTTCTTGAACATCACTATCTTGCCTATCTCAAGAAGCAAAACTTGCAACTTGCACATTGCAATAGGAAGCAAGAATCATGAGCTTACACAAGAAAGCTATCTTGCATTTGCTTTCGAAATTTTTGCTAGCTTGTATGTAGTAAAACTTACATATCGTAAAAATTGTTAGCTTGTAGTCTAAAGAGAAGCAAACAGTTGCTATCTCAAGATGCTAAACATGCTAAACTTGCACATTGCAAAGGAAGTAAAATTTGATAGTTTGTAACTTGCATATTCCAATAAGCAAGAGCTGCTTTTTGAACATCTTAAAACTGCTAGCTTATATGTTCTAAAATGTTGTAAAATGTTGTGAAGAAGGACATGCTATCTTACTATCTTGCTTGCATGATGTAGCGTTTGCTAAATTTTCAAGCTTACAAATTGCATGATGATAAAACTTGATATTATGTTTTTCATGCAATAAGTTGAATTCATATCTCAAACACATAGAAAGTGACACTTCTCCTTTTTGTTGATGACAAAGGGGGAGAAGTATGATCATGTTATGCATGATGACGTGTTGCAAATATTCATGATCAATATTTGCAATGACTTGAATTCAAGGTTATATCAATATGGCATATTGATAGGGGGAGTTTGTTTAAACTCTAAGAGTTAAGGTTAACTCCGTCATCAAGTGATTGTCATCATCAAAAAGGGGGAGATTGTTGAATCTCGTATTTTGATGATGAAACTACTTGATATGTGTTTATGATTTAATCTGCATTTTGAGTGACGCAGGATGCTTCAATTAGGATGAGACAATTAAAGCAAGAAGAATCATGTTGGGCCAAAGGAACATGTCAGAAGATTAGACGTCGGGCTGGTGGATCGGTCGACGTATCGATAGAAGGCTTCGGGTCGTGGATTCGGGCATTAGGCTACGAAGAGTGGAGATTGTACCAAGGATATCGGAGTTGCAGAGTCAACTGGTTGATTGGGCAATAGGCCGCAAGAGAGGACGATGCGCCGAAGAATCGGACGAAGCATCGAGGGACCAATGACATACCGGAAAACTTGATTAATTGCTTAGGATTAATTGTCTTGATCAAAGTTTTATTTTACATGTGCAGGATTAACTGCGATAGCTTGAAGACATAAAGCAAGTTTACTAGAGTCAAGCTCGATGGGTGTTCGAGAGTCCTTTGAGAGTCCGAAGATTCGTCGGAAGTGCTGCCAGAACCAACCGAGAAGAAATCGGGGACTTGCCAAAGTTTTCGGAAGTCCGCCAGAGAGATCGTCGGAGGTTTACGGAGATCACCGAGAAGGTTCAGCTACTTGCCAAAGACTCGCTAAACTCGCCACAAGACCGGGAGCCTGCTGGGAGTCCACTGGAAGAAATCCGAGGGTGTATCGGAAGTCCACCGGAAGTTCATCGAAAAGCTCGCCGGAAGGAAACTCAACGTTGCCGGTTAAAAACTTGCTTAGGACTATGTCTTAATTTCATAGTTTGCATATAATTAGGGTTAGGATTAAGGGTTAATCCTATAACCCGGTTAGGGGCCAATTGGGCCCAAGTTCAAACTGATTTGGGCCAAGTTTGGAGCCCAAGTAGTGAGCTAAAATAGTCTAGGCGGTGGCACCGCTAGACTAGGTGGTGGCACCACCAAGAACCCGAGAGTTCCAATGGTAGCACCGCCAGTACACTATCAGTATCAGACACTAACAGGCGGTGGCACCGCTAGCATCGGGAAACCCAAAAGAATTCAAATTTGGAGCCCAAATTTGAATCCTCTTAGGGCCTATAAATACCCCTCATTTCTCAGCAGAGTAAACAACCTTTGAGAAGTTAGAGATTGAGATAAAGCCTTAGCAAAATCTTTAGCAAGTCTTGTTTTCAATAGCTTAAGTGTTCACCTCCTTTCTCTTTGAAAATTTGTAAGAGTGTGAACCACTTGTAAAAGGTTGTAAGAGGGGTATTTGTCCTTCCCCTTCAAAGTGATTTGTTAGTGGAAGTTGGGAGCCTCATCGAAGAAGGCTTCGCAAGTGGATGTAGGTAATTTGACCGAACCACTTTAAATTGGTGTGTTCCTTAAATGTGTGAGTACTTACCTTTCTGATTCGTTATTTACACAGCACACTTTACTCGAGCTACTCTTATCAAGTCATTCATTGTCGAATTAAAATCTCTATGCATTTACGGAATCAGTTTCAAACTTACATGTTTTAATCCGCTGCACTAATTCATCCCCCCCCCCCCCTCTTAGTGCCGCTCCGACCCTAACAGTAGCAAGTCCTTGAATATGATCCTTGCCAATAAGGGTCACATCCATAGGAGAAGCAGAATCAGATTTGTGAGTAGCTCTCACCAAAATCCAACCACCTCTATTAAAGGCTCTACCTTACATATATCACCTCACACCAAATGGAACTTTTATTGCAAACACGGATATGTTGCCTATAAATGTCCACTTAAGGGATATAGTCCACATAAATTGATTTGGGTTTCTAAAAGAACCTCAAATGACTCAATGCAACATGATAAACTATATAGATCGATTTTTTAGATACCCAAGGTCAAATGGGTACCTAAAAATCATCTTTTTTTTAAGAAAAATATACCTTCATAAGCTAGGAGCAAGAGATGGTACCTTGATAGTGGATGCTCAAGGCATATGACTGGAGATCCATCTCAATTCTCTAAGCTCGCTAGCCTAGACGAAGGATGTCACCTTCGGAGACAACAAGGGTAAAATCATTGACAAAGGAACCATAGGTAACAAATCCAACCTTTTTATTGAAGATATGTTGTTGGTTGATGGCTTAAAGTATAATATTTTGAGCATTAGTCAATTGTGTGATAAAGGATATATCGTTAGATTTGAATATAATGTTTGCATTATTGAAAAAACACACAAAAACACATCTATTATTGTCCTAAACTAAAATAATATATACACTATCGACATTGATGATCTTTATAATGAAATGTGCTTTTTGGTTTTAAATGACGATGCTTGGCTTTGGCACAAGAGATTAGGTCATGCTAGCATGAAACTAATCTCTCAAATCTCATCTAAAGAACTTGTAAGAGGAATTCCTCACATTAAGTTTGTTAAAGACAATATGTGTGATGCATATCAACTAGGAAAATAAATAAAAGGTAGTTTCAAACTAAAGAACTAAATAAGCACCTCTAGACTATTACAATTGATCTATATAGACTTGTTCGGACCAATTGCTACATCAAGCCTATGAGGTAGCAAATACGCATTTGTCATCATGGATGATTATAGTAGATATACATAGACTTACTTTTTGGCATACAAAAGTGATTGCTTTAGATATTTCTCTAAGTTTTGTAAACTTGTTCAAAATGAAAAGGGTTTTACGATTTCATCAATTCGAAGTGATCATAGTGGTAAATTTCAAAACCATGATTTCTAATATTTTTGTGAATCCAATGGATACAACCATAATTTCTCCACTCTGAGAAATCCTCAATAAAATGTAATAGAAAGAAAAAATAGAAACTTATAAGAAATGACAAGAATCATGTTAAATGAACATAGCCTACCTAAATATTTTTGGGCCAAAGTCGTAAATACAGCATGCTATGTCATGAATAGGATTCTAGTAAAACCATCACTATCGAAAACTCCTTATGAGTTGTGGAACAACAAAAAAAACCCAACGTTTAATATTTTAAAGTCTTCGGGTGGAAATATTTTATTTTGAATGAAAAAGATACCATAGGAAAGTTTGATGCAAAATTCGATGAAGGAATTTTTCTTGGTTATTCTTCTATTTCTAAGGCTTTTTGTATCTTTAACAAAAGAACTTTGATTATAGAAGAGTCTATTTATGTGGTTTTTATGAAGTTTCTGAAACAAAGAAAAATGATTTTGATGATAATCTTAACTTTGATGCTTTAAATTTAAATGAAACCCCTTCTCCATCTAGCAACTTAGATGCATCTTCTTCCGAACCTTCTTTACCCAAAGAATGGAACTATGTAGATGCTCATCCTAAGAAGCTAATCATAAGAGACACATCAAAAGGGGTTCAAACTCATTCTTCTCTTAAGAGTTTTTGTGCCAACGCCACTTTTTTCTCCCAAATTGAACCTAAATACATTAATGAGGCATTAAAAGATGATTCATGGGTTATCGCAATGCAAGAAGAGTTGAACCAATTTGAGAGAAACGAGGTATAGAAGCTTATTCCAAGGCCAAATGACCATTTAGTTATTGGTACTAAATGGGTCTTTAAAAACAAGCAAAATAAATTTGATATCGTCGTTAGAAATAAGGTTGGATTAGTGGCCAAGAGTTTCAACTAAGAAGAAGGTATCGATTATGAAGAAACCTTCACTCTTGTGGCACGATTAGAAGCCATAAGGATGCTCTTTACCTATACTAGTAGTAATAATTTTAAGTTGTTTCAAATAGATGTTAAGAGTGCTTTTCTTAATGGCTTTATTTCTGAAAAAGTTTATGTTGAACAACCTCTCGGATTTGAGAATGATAATTTCCCTAATCATGTGTTTAAATTGACTAAAGCTCTCTATGGATTAAAACAAGCCCCAAGGGCTTGGTATAAGAGACTTAGCTCCTTTCTTATTCAAAATAATTTCTCTAAAGGCAAGGTCGATACTACATTATTTATTAAAAATTTTAAAAATGATTTTCTTATTGTTCAAATTTATGTTGATGATATTATTTTTTGTTCTACAAATGAATCCTTTTGTGAATCGTTTGCCAAAAGTATGAGTCACGAATTTGAAATGAGTCTAATGGGTGAACTAACTTTCTATTTAGGCTTACAAATCAAACAACTTAGTAATAGTATTTTTCTTAGTCAAACAAAATATGTATTAGATTTGCTAAAATGGTTTAATATAGATAGTTCAAAGGCTATCAACACTCCTATGAGTACCTCCACCAAGTTAGACATTGACGAAAGTAGAAAAAGCTTTGATTAAAAAGCTTATAGAGGTATATGATAGGTAGTTTACTATACCTCATCACAACCAGACTGAATATCATGTTTAACATAGGACTTTGTGCTAGGTTTCAATCTAATCCTAAACTATCTTATCTTAAAGCAGTCAAAAGAATACTTAGATATCTTAAAGGAACCACAAATCTAAGGTTATGGTATCCAAAATTCGAAAACTTTAAATTAATTGCTTATGCTGATACGGATTTTGCTGGATGTAGATTAGATAGAAAAAATACATCCAGAATATGTTAATTTTTAGGACACACACTAGTCTTTTGGTCTTCTAAGAAATAGAACTCGATTGTATTATCCACAAACGAAGCCGAATACATTACAACTAGTGCATGTTATGCACAAGTTGTATGGATGAAAAATACATTGGAAGATTATAAAATTTATCTTAAGAATATTCCTATAAAATACGATAATACAAGTGCAATATATTTAACAAAAAATCCTATTCAACACTCTAGAACTAAACACATTAACATTAGGCATCACTTTATACGAGATCTTGTTAATAATCATGATGTAATCTTAGAGTTTATTGATACAAAACATCAATTAGCCGATATCTTTACAAAACCTTTAAATGAAGAACAATTTGATTTTATTAGACGGAATTAGGGATGTTAAATTGTCCGAATACATGAATTTGTTGAATTTCATTTTCAGACTTTCTCGATTTTTTTTTCAAGATCATTCACTTTAATCATGAACTGTGTAATGAGTCATATGAATCTTATTATACGCATTTTTTTTTTACGATGATTGTGTACAAATTTTATATGATGAATCATGAATTTTGGTGTGAATTTTTACATGATGCGAATCTTTACATGATGAGCTTATAATGTGTAAATAAGTGTATGCACTTCACAATGATAGAAATATTGCAAGATGGAACCACTCAATATCAGCACCACAACACACCACAATCGGAGTAATGCTCATTGCCTGTAGGTGGTGGCACCACCCAACTGGCGGTAGCACCGCTAGTTGCCATGGGTTTTAGGCGGTAGCACCGCCCAACTAGCGGTGCCACCGCCTGCAACATGTCCCATATAAAGAACAAGTTAGGGCCAATAGTAGAACCGACCCCAACTCATTCCACAGCTTTCCTAAGTGCCCCAAAACTCTTGAATCTCTTGCTCTCCCTCTAGCAACCAAAAAAAATCCCCACTTTCTACTAAATCAAGGATTAATCTCCAACATCCTTTTGGAGATCACAAGAAGGAAAAACTACTAAGGTAATCTCTAAACCAAATTGATTTCCCCCGTTGTATTACTTATTTTTGTCATTTATTTGTCTTCATAATTATAGTCTCCATGAGTTCTAGAAGATCCTCTAGGGACAAAGGGAAGAGGAGATTAGATGAAAACTATGACTCCCTACTTTTCGATTATCATTAACATGCCCTTAAATTTTCATCCATAGAGTCTAAAAATATTCATAAGGGTAAATATGTTGATTTAAAGGAATTAAGTGATTTGAAACCTATTCAATGGTTTGCTAATCTAGACATTTTCCCAATCCTTCAAATAAGTGAACCTATCTACCCTAGACTTGTTAGGCTATTTTACAATAATTTACATGTAGATGAAAACGAAAGGGTATCTACCTATCTCTTAGGACATCATATACCCATTATGGATAGCATAATTTACAACCTCATAGGAATTACGGAGAAAGAAAAAGGCTGTTATTTTAGAGGACAATGGGATGAAGAATCAATTGTGACTACTTATACTGATGCCTTAAGAACAATTTTTGGTAATCCTAACTTATCTATTCCTCCAAAAAGCTGTGAACGTTTACTACCTTTCAGTACCAAAATACTTCATCACATCTTGATAAGTATTATTCTCCCAAAACAATATCATCATGATGAAGTAAGTCAAATGAAATTAGATACCATGAATTGGATTATGAAGGGACATAATAATTGTTTTGGTTACCTAATCCAATAAAACATAATTGAACTATCGAAAAAGGATATAATGCTTCCATATGGTGGCCTAATCACAAGACTAATTCATGCTTATGACATAGTTATCCCACCTGATGAAGAAGTTATGAAACTAGATGGATTTAATGTTATAAATAGAAACCTACTTCGATAGTTAAGGTGTACATTCAGAAATGGGATATGGAGTAGACTGCCTAGAAGGATTGATCTCCTCCCACCTGAACTAGAACCTGAAACACCAATTTTTAGGGATAATCAATCTCCTCCAACTGGTCCCTTTAAGGCAACACCTCTAGCAAAGCAAGCACCCCCCACATCTATCGACGACATAGGGACTCGAATGGATCGATTTGAACGTCAAGATCGACTTGAACAACATCAAGATCAAATTTTAACTGAGTTGCAACAGATTTATCGACAGCTCAATACCTTGTTTAGACTGAGGTCTGCCATAATAGCGGGCGGTAATGGTCGAAATTTCGACCGTTACCGCCTGGCACCACAATTTCGACCATTACCACCTGGCACCACTCGGTAACAGTCGATTTTGACGGTTACCGCCCGGTACCACTCGTAACGATCGAAATCGATCATTATTGCACTATAGCAGTGCTACAGTGCTCTAATGGTCAATTTAACCGTTGGAGCCCTTTCTCCTCCTATTTAAACCATTCTTCTCTCCCCTATTTCATTATACTCTCTTAAACTCTTTCTCAAACTTTTTTTTCTCTCCTAAACTCTATAAAATAATGATTTGTGAATTCAATCGAGGCTAATTTGGGAAGATTAAGAGGAAAGACTTTCTAATCAAGAGGTATGTATTTGTTTTCTTTAATTAGAGAGTAATTAAGATATTTAAGATTATGATTAGTGTGTTGCATGCATAGTAAATATTGAATAATATTTATGATAGTAAAATAAGTTTAATTAAGTTTTATTGAAGTTATTTAATGCTATGATTAGTCATTTTAATGATGATTTAATCGAAATTTGTTTGATTTTATATCAATTCAATGTCTTTAATACCTATTAGGGTATTTGTCATGTTTATAGTGGTGAAAGAGAAGTAATTAGTGAAAATTTAGCTATATTAATCATATAATTAGTATAAATAAATGATGATTTTATTATAATTTGAATCATATTGGATTAAAATTACATATTTAATGTTTCTTTTATGTGTTTAACATATATATAATGGTAAAATAAGTTTAATTATGTTTTATTAAAGTTATTTAATACTACGATTAGTCATTTTAATGATGATTTAATCAAAATTTGTTCGATTTTATGTCAATCCAATATCTTTAATACCTATTAGGGTGTTTGTCATATTTATAGTGTTGAAAAAGAAGTAATTAGTAAAAAATTAACTATGTTAATTGCATAATTAGTGTATTTAATGATTTTAATACTTCTTTTATGCATGTAACATATTTATGATGATAAAATATGATTAGTTATGTTTTAATAAAATTACTTAATGTTGCGATTAGTGATTTATGATCGATATTTGGTTAATTTAATATGTTTATACTTTATAGTTTATTTGATTTAAATTTGGTAGGATCATGGCACCAAAGGAACAGCCACATGATGATGCATTGGTTCATGCCCGAAAGCTAGATGGAAATCGTCATCATTGGCAATGTATTTATTGTGACTATATTGGCAAGGGTGGAGGAATAACTTGAGTGAAAATGCATTTGGCTGGTGGGTATCCTGATGTTGCAAAATACAATAATGTTCCAACGGAGATCCGTAAATTATTTCAAAGCAAGCTTAAACAAGCAAAGAAAGACACATTAAAAAAGAAGGCAAGAGTTGAGGAAGAATATCATAGGGCTACATAGGAACCAGTTTATGATCAGTATGAGGGTTGCGACGATGAAGTCGACCCGGATCTCACAGTTGGAATTCGTGCATCATTGGAGCATCAGTATACGATCGATGAAGCAATGAGGCATCGATGACCCGACTCACAATTGGAGCATGGCAGTGATAGTGGAATCCAGAGGTTAACCAGCATGAGACAACCAACTGCTCCTTCTCAGTTAGGCCGAACTAGTAGCATGAGGTATGGTGGACTTTGTGGTTTTATGAGAGATCTTGACAAGAGGTCCGCACCAGATATTGTTGATATTGATCTGCAAGCCAATCCCCCACAAACAGTGAAACGGACACAAATTGACGATGCATACATAAAAGAAAAAAATGGGATATTGGGAAGACAATCTCAAAATGGTTCAACTTCCATAGGATTCCAACCAACACAGCCCAAGGTCCATATTATCAGAGCATGGTCTCTTCTATTCAAAAGTCTGGCATAGGGATCCAACCTCCAATATCGAAGGAGATTTATGGCGTGTACTTAGATGAGGAGGTGGCAGAACTAAAGGATTGGATCAAATCCTTCAAGAGGCAATGAGACGAATATGGGGTGACATTGATGTGTGATAGTTGGACAGGACAAATAAGAATGAGTATCATCAACTTTCTTGTTTATTGCAATAGAAGAGTGGTGTTTCATAAGTCCGTTAATGCTTCTGAAAAGATCCAAGATGCAAACTATATTGAGGGCTTGATGGACACTATGGTAGAGGAGATTGGACCGCAGTATGTTGTCCAAATAATAACCGACAATAGAGCGAATTTCAAAAAGGCCGGTTTGCAATTGATGGAAAAACGAAAAACTTTGTTTTGGACTCCATGTGTAGCTCATTGCATAAATCTAATGCTGAAGAATATTGGTGAGTTGGATGCGGTCAAGAAATGTGTAGCTCAAGCATAATCAATTATAAAGTTTATATATAATCATCATTGGATCCATGCTTTAATGCAAAAGTATGTAAACGGTGAGATACTTCGACCTGGAATTACTCAGTTTGCTACCAATTTTATTGCATTAAAGTCATTACAGCAAAAAAGGCATGGCTTGAAGGCAATGACTACCTCACAAGAGTGGTCTGAATCCAGATATTCGAAATTGAGCGAAAGAAAGAAGATAGAAAAGGCCATTCTTTCCTTTAGATTTTGGGAGACTATAGCAGAAATCATAAAATGTGTGGAACCACTTTATATTTTTCTCCGTAAGGTCGATATGGACAAGCGTCCACAGATGCCGTATCTTAAATATATGCTGATTTCAGCAAGAGAGGAGGTCAGGAAAGCATTCAAAGATGATTTTAAGGCCGACCAATACGTACGAATCATTGATCGTCGGACCAAAATTCATATAGATCAAGATATCCATAATGTAGGTAAATTCATATTCAAAATAATTTAATTTATTATTATGTAGATAATAAAAAATCATACTAATAAAATTATGTTTTGTAGTGTATTATCTAAACCCGGTAATTCAATATCGATATGCTCTCGGAACGCAAAATAATTTCCTAACGACACTACGAAATATTATATATTGGCTCTTGCCAAATACTACTAAGGCAACCGATGCTCTTACGGAGGGTCGATTCTTTCGAGAAACAGTTGGTTCATTCTTTGACGTTGTAGTTGTATCGTGTCATTACACAATGGATCCTGGTGAGAAAAAATTATACATATTGATTATCAATTATATTTAATGTTAATTATTTGTTATGCTAATAAAATCTTATTTATATCTTTTTGCAGTCGAGTGGTGGCTACAATTTAGAAGCGATGCACCACATTTAAGGAAGATTATCGTTCGTATACTTTCACAGACAATAACATCTAGTGGTTGCGAACATAATTGGTCAACGTTTGCATTGATTCATACGAAGGTCCGCAATAGACTCTCCTATAGACGATTAGAGAAACTAGTATATGTCCATTATAACATGCGGCTAAAATTGCGATGTACTGAGTTGGATAAGGAGCCAGAGGAATCAGATATTGATCCCATTGACCTCCAATTCTACAACGAAGATTCAGAGCCAATGTTAGATTGGGTTGAAGCAGCAGAGAACCAAGAGGATCCTCTACTTGATGAGGCGGGTGATCCTCAGCATCCTTCACGTTTTATCACTAAGGCAATAGAAGAAGAAGAAGCACAACCCCAATAGGTGGAGAATCCCCCTCGATTACAACGTGGTAGGAGTCAAACTGTGCAATGAACTACCGACACCCAATGGTCACACTTATCCGCCCAATGTACAAAGGCAAAGGGGAAGGCAGTAGCATCAGTTGCATCATTGGAAAGAATCGAGTGAGGTGACGAGACACCTTCACAATCACATTCTCTTTCCCGCTCGGTCCAGAGACATGACAGCAACACGGACAACAGTGCCTCGACAAATGATGGCGGTGATGCCGAGCAGTCGTTGGTCTCATCTACACAACTTGAGGGTGGTGAATGGACTGAGGAGCAATATTTTACACATGCCACTCAAGATTCAGATCATGGAACTCGACAAGGTACTGGTCAAGTTTATGCGCGGAAGGGAAGGGGAAGGGGAAGGCAATGGATGAATATGAACAAATGCGACAAAGCATACATGATATAGACACAGAAAGAGGCTCATCGTATTTACAGCCATCGTATTATGGAGAATCATACGGGCAACAACAGTATGGTGATAGTTGGTCATCCTTCTCTGAGCAACAGCATGATACAGAACAGCACCAATATATGCATCAAGAGTTGCCTCGGACAAATATGATTCATGACGATCAATCTACGTTCAGCACCACATTGATGCATCAATGGCATACGGTGTATCAATACACTATGTCATGGGATTAATTTCATGATTGGGTCCAACAAACATATCATATTTATATGTATCGGATCGAGGACCCCGATCCAGCACCCGTGGAGGCCCATCATTCGTTTTGGTGGTAGAATCAATAATCAGATATATCTAGATATGTGATTATTTAATTCATTTAAATTTTAGAGTTTATATTGTAATAAAATAGTCTAACAATTCAACTGATTTTTCTATAGATATTTCAATCTATAACAGGCTGAAATACGAACCTCGAATAAGACTACCTCAAAGCCCGAAAAAGATATGTGATACTATTCTTACCTAATTTACATTGATTTTGTTAAACTTATACTATTACTATATTTATTTATAACTTAAAAACTCTATCCTAACTTTTTTTTAATTTTTAAGTATTTTCGGAGGGTTAAATCGGTGAAATCAGGTGTATCGCTCGGTACACCGTACCATATATACCGAGCCAAGGTTGAAATGTCGATACGGTACGGTATGGCGGACCTTGGTTTAGATATTTTGACTTGCCACCCGAATAGCTATATATGTCTTCTTGCTAATGACAAAGGGAGAGAAGTTGACAAAATCCCTTTCATCCCCTCTCTTTTCTTATGCTTACTTTGATGTTGTAATCTTGTGCTTACTTCAGTGTTATAATCTTATAGTGCTGAAAATTTCTATGATATTGTGATCTCTTTAAATGCTAAGCATTTCTAATGTTATCATGCAATGATACAATATCGTGTTGTTGAAATTCTGTGCTTACTTTGATGCTGAAAATTTCTACAATGTTGTAAATTTCTAATGTTATTATACAATGATGCAATCAACTTTTGAGTGCTACAATGTAATAATGATAATATTTCATGCAAGTAGTGATGAAAGACTATGCCAAAATATTTTATCGTGCATTTAATATCTTGATGACTTAAAATTATGATGATGCACAATACATGTGATTTATAATCAAAGCTTGAATTCAAGGTTGTGAATTCAAGTTTATATTTTCTCAAGTAGGGCATACAGATAGGGGGAGTTAACTCCTTCACCAATTGGTTGTCATCATCAAAAAGGGGGAGATTGTTAAATCTTGAATTTTGATGATGAAATCAATTGGTAAATTATTTGACCTAATCTATATGTTGAGATAAGTATGCAGGATTAACTACGATAGCGGTAAGGCGTAAAGCAGATGATGGACCGGAGTCGAAGATTCGGACGATATACTGGGAGCTCACCGATAGCTCGTTTAAAGATCGCCAAGAGTTTGTCGGAAGATCGCCAAGAGTTTGTCGGAAGATCGTCGAGAGTTCGTTGGGAGTTTGCCGGAAGCACACCGAAAGACTCGCCGAGAAGTTTGTTGAAGGATCGCCAAGAGAAAAATCGATATACCAGACTAATTGCTTGCCTTAATCGTAGTTAGAACCATAAATTGAGTTAGGATTGGGATGTGATCCCACTAACTCAGTTAGGGGCCAATTGGGCCCCTCACAAGGCTGAATTGGGCCGGATTGGATAGCCCATTCAGCATATGAATTCATGGTCGGCGGTGGCACCGCTTGAACTCGGTCTCCCAGGAGTTCTGGGCGATGGTACCACCCAGACTAGGTGATGGTACCATTGGCAGTTAATGCTGCCAGTGGTGATACCGCCCAGTGTCAAGTGTCAGCCGATGGTATCGCCCAATAATGGCGGTGGTACCGCCAGTACCCCAAAATCTGGGGAAGTGATAATTTTTTGCTCCAATTCAGAAGCCATTAGAGCCTATAAATACCCCACCCTTTTCTACATAAAAGGGTAACAAAGTACAATTATATGTGTGAAAAAATCTAAGTGTTTGTGGTGTCAAAAGTGTTGTAAAAGTGAGAAGAGTCTTCCTCCCTCTCTTAGCTTTGTAACCATCCAAGAAAGAGGAGTGAGACTTGTAAGGGTTATCTCCTAAACCCAACAAAAGGAGAAAGAGTTGTAAAAGGTGGTTGGTCTTTGCCTATTGAAGGAAGGCCTTTAGTGGATTCTGGTGACCTCGACGGAGGAGGAATCCGAAGTGGATGTAGGTCACATCGGCCAAACCACTCTAAATTCTGGTTTGCTTTTCTTTTTGTGCAATTTACATTACTGCAAACCTCCTTAAGCTTCTCATTATATATTTATGAAAGCTCTCATGTTCAACGTTTTTTCGAAACGGTTTGAATCGAAATGAATATTTTACGAAATCAACGATTTTTCGTTGCACTAATTCAACCTCCCCCTCCTTCTCCCTCTTAGTGCCACTCTTAATCCTAACAGATACAACACCTCGGACCTGAACAAGGGGACCACACGCCCTCGCGCTGTTCGGTGCCAAACAGCATGAAGCCATTCCGGAAAAGCTCAAAATGGCGCTGCACGGTGCGGGTCCATACAGGTCAGTTGGTGCTCGTCTACAGGGTATAAGCCATCCTCCCGAAGAGTTGACAACTATTAAAAGACCATGTACGACCAACCCTCCTTTACAAGTATAAAAGCCAACCCCCTAACCAATGTCTGGGGGGACGGGGAGCATTCAACTCACCCTTACTCCACTCAACACTAACTTAAACTTCGGAGGGGTCGAGTCAGGAAATCCCCCTCCCGACCTCCGCTTATATGCAGGAGCTGGTGACGGAGAAACAGGTGACGAGGCCCAAACTCAACCCGACCCGATGCTCACTTCTGCCACCTAAGTCTCCGCGTGGGCAACCTTGCACATCCGAGATCGGACCGAACCGTGCTAACACCTCGGCCATGGTGCAAAGGTTCACTAACATTTTGGCACTAGAAGGAGGGCCCGATGTCACAAGAACACTCCCAATCGAGCAACCCGAGAGAGCGCCCTAGAGAAGAGCCACCCCCGACTCTTCCAACCTTCGAGTTTGGAGGGTAGCTCCCACTTCCTTCAAGCCTAGAAGGGAATACCTTGGTTGTGACCCCGAGCCGCTATTAGCGGTTGTTCAATGATCCCGAGCTGTTGCCTCTCGTGACCACTATGGGGCAACCTACTGTCTCAGCCAAGACATTTCTTAGCCTCACTCACCAAGTCCAAGCCTTAGTAGGGATGATGTAGACTATCATCGCCCTCATCCCCTAGCTTGCCCAATAGTCAGCATTGCCTCAACCACTACCGCTATGGGACCAGTGTTGCTCAACCAAGCTAGCGCCCGAGCTACGCCGCTTAACCAAGCCAGTCAGTCCCCAGTGCCTGAGTAGTGCTACTTGGCCAAGCCAGTGCCCGAGTAGCGTTGCTAAGCTAGTCAAAACCAGTCAATCATCGCTTGGTTCATCCATTGTCCGAGTAGCTGCTCGACCAAACATGGGCCTGAGTAGTGCTGCTCGGCCAAGCCAATGCCCGAGTAGTGTTGCTCAGCTAGTCAAAACTAGTCAATCATCACTTGGTTCAACCATTGTTTAAGCAGCTGCTTGGCCAAACATAGGCCCGAGTAGTGCTACTCGGCGAAGCTAGTGCCCAAGTAGCGGTACTCGGCTAGTCAAAATCAATCAATCATCGCTTGGTTTAGCCATTGTCTGAGCAACTACTCGACCAAACATAGGTCCAAGTAGTGCTGCTCGACCAAGCCGGTGCTCGAGTAACGTTGCTCAGCCAATCAAAACCAGCCAATCATTGTCCGAGCTACTGCTCGGCCAAACATGGACCAGAGTAGTGCTGCTCGGCCAAGCCAATGCCTGAGTAGTGTTGATTGGCCAGTCAAAACCAATCAATCATCGCTTGGTTCAGCCATTGTCCGAGCAGCTACTCAGCCAAGCAAAGGCCCAAGTAGTGCTCGAGCTGCATTGCTCAGCTAGGCCAGTCCCCACTGCCCAAGGAGTGTTGCTCGGTCAGTCATATGCAGTCCATCATTTATCCGAGTAACTACTCTGCCAAACATAGGCCCCGAGTAGTGTTGCTCGGCCAAGCCAAAGCCCGAGCTACGTTGCTCGGTTAGGCCAGTCCCTAGTGCCCGAGTAGTGTTGCTCGGTCAGTCATGTGCAGTCCATCGTTGCTTGTCTTAATCATTATCCGAGTAGCTGCTCGACCAAACATAGGCCCCGAGTAGTGTTGCTCGGCTAAGCCAGTGTCGAGCTACGTTGCTCAACCAAGGCAGTCCCCAGTGCCCGAGTAGTGTTGCTCGGCCAATCATGTGTAGTCCATCGTTGCTTGTCTCGATCATTATCCAAGCAGTTGCTCGACCAAACATAGGCCTGAGTAGTGTTGCTCGGCCAAAACAATGCCCGAGCTACGTTGCTCGGTTAGGCCAATCCCTAGTGCCCGAGCTATGTTACTCGGCCAGGCCAATCCCTAATGCCCGAGTAGTGTTGCTCGGCCAATCATATGCAGTCAATCATTTCTTGGTTCAATTAACTACCAAGCAACCACTAAGCCAAATGCGAGTCCGAGCAGTGCTACTTGAACAAGTCCACACCTGAGCAACATCCTTCAGCCACCTGGGTGTTCGAATAGTATTATTCAACCAACCTATATTTGAGATATACAGATCGATCGGATCGGCCCCGCCCCCAAGCGATGTACCTTAACCTATTCGGCACCAAGTAGGAAGTCCCCGACCAACCAACAATCGAACCACTAATCCTAGCACAATGGTCGACCCAGCCAACAAGAGGCACCGTGCTATGCACCGAGCCCCTCTCAAAGAAACCCGGTGCATACGTCTTTGAGGGGAGGGAAAGAATGATATAGCACATTTTAGCACCATCCATGTGGCAACTGACGACGACCACGACAGAGCTAACAAAAGACCTCCAGGCTGACACGACGCAACACCTTAGACCTGAACGAGGCAACCACATGCCCTTATGTTGTTCGACACCATACAAGTCAACACCGAATAGTGTGGAGCCATTTCGGAAAGCTCAAAATGATGTCGTACAGCGCGGGTCCGTACAGGTAAGTCAGCACTCATCCACAGGATACAAGCCATCCTCCCAATGAGTTGACAGTCATTAAAAGACCACGTACGATTAACCCTCCTTCATAGGTATAAAAGCCAATCCCTTGACCAACACCATGGGAGACAAGGATCATTCAATTGACCCGTACTCCACTCAACACTAACTTAAATTTCAGAAGGATCGAGTCGAGAAATCTCACTCCCAACCTCGACTTGTATGCAGGAGCTGACGATGGAGAAATAGGCGATGAGGCCCAAACTCAACCCGACCCGATGATCACTTCTGTCACCCGAGTCTCCGCGTAGGCAACCTTGTGCATCCAAGATCGAACTAAGCTGTGCTGATACCTCGGCCATGGCGGAAAGGTTCTACTAACAAGCAAAACAAGAACACTTTACTTCGAATAGAATTGCAAGCACTACATATTCATCTACTTCAAAAAAAATATAACCATCTCTATCATCTACCTGCCAGCAGATTGCACAGCTATAGCATTTGCGCCATTGGCCATGGAAGGGGGAGGATCCGCTACCATGATGCAGTTAGGTGATCGGCAAAGAACAGTACTCTTTTATCAGAATTTAACTATTTTCTTTCTAAATCTATGACCAATGAAGCGAAAAGAAATCAACTTTTACTGATAAAAGAAAAAGGGAATTCCATTTACAAGACCAAACTAGTGGCGATCTTTTTGTTTCATCCACCTAAACGGGAAAATAAATCAAGAAAACTCAAGTTTTACGGAAATGATCAAATGGAAGAAAGAAAAATAAAGGAGATCTAAGCCAGGGATAAATAATGATTAATTTTAATCACCCAAGCTCAATATAATTAAATAATCAAAGGGGTATCAAAGATCAACAAGAAAAAGAGTGTAAAACTTCACAAAATGAAACAAGATTGTCAAAACATACGAAGAAAATAAAGAAAGCCAAATATCAGTCTTCACCTAAACGATCGCACTACATATCTACAAAAGCTCAACCCACTAAGCGAAATCGCAAACCAAAGAACCAACCGGATGAGTTGAGCACCTGGAGAAGAGAATAGCTGCATGTCTGGACAAAGCACTTATTTTCTCCACCGACGAGAGGTGAGAGCAGAGAGAGAGAGAGAGAGGTGAGCGAAGCAGTATGTGGATTTCACTCGACTGTTCGATGGCTGCTGATACGGCATATCTTGGCAACCTAAACACGTCACGACACCCCACGCCAAGTCAAAGCCCCACGTTGCACGTCTCACACAAAGAACGCGTACACAGAGGAAGCGCTACACGTCCCATCCCGGGAGCTCGGGACGGTGCCGTCTGACACCGCTCTGCACGCCTCCAGCAAATCCCGGTCAGAAGGGTCGTCCGACCCCCGGGTACAGTGACGACGTCGAAGTGGCACACCCTCAGGCCTCACATGGTAGTATAAAACCCTCGGCCGACCTTCGGCCGAGGGAGGGGAGAAAAAAGGAAGAGAACAAGAACTGATTCCCCTGATTACTAACTTGTGCATCGGAGGGGCCACGACCGGATATCACCCGACGGGGGCCTTTTTGCAGAAAGGCGACCACTCGACACCGAGGGGAGAGATCCGGTACTGGGGACCCACCCGACCCTAAGGAATCACCAACCTCCTCGATCTCAGGCTGCATCAATCAACACCTCTTCCCGAGGGCCAGGCCACATCATCCGGAACATCCAGCGGAAAGCCCTCGACCATCGACCCGTGGACCTTGTCGTGCTGACTCACCGTCCATGGCATATCTATTCTCTAATAGAATGGTGCTAGAAGGAGGGCTGATGTCGCATGAGCATCCGACTAGAGCTCTCCCCGAAGGAGAACCGCCTGCCGACCTCCGGTCCAACGAATTCGAAGGCCGGGCCCCTCCCGTTCTCGGAGATGGCAGGATCCCATCCTTGACACCAGATCGCTACTGGCGCCTGTTCAATGACCCGAGGTTGTCGCCCCCCAGACTCGCCACAGGACCTTTGGCCGTGACTCCCGAAGCATTCCTCGGGCTGTCCAAACAGGTCCAGGCCATGGCAAGCATGATGTAGATGCTCGCTCCGCTCATTCCGCAAATTGTATAGTTAATGACTCCCCCGACTGACCCGACTCAACAAGGACCAAACGAGGAGCGGGTCAGGGCTAGGGAAGTCCGAGAGCAGGCGACGGACCTAAGGGGTCCGCCTAGGCTGAGTGCGGCTGCAACCCGACGAGTCGCCCTACCCAGCTCTGAGCCTGACACCGTATCATCCGATTCGGTGGACGACTCGTTTAGGGTCCAACTATCTCGGGTCAATCAGCGCTTGGATAAATTCCAACGCGAGTTCTAAAGATCACGGGGCAAGTCTAGCGAAAGTGGCTCAAGCGGGTCTCCTTTCACTCAAGAGATACAAGACAAGCCAGTGCCCCTCAACTTCAGGCTACCAGCATTGGAGACATACGATGGCAGCTCCGATCCCGCAGAGCACATCTCCATGTTCTAGGCTCAGATGACCCTCTATGGCACCTCCGATGCATTAATGTGTCGGGCATTCCCGACCACCCTAAGGGGACCGGCACAAGTTTGGTTCTGCCAATTGTGTCAATCCTCGATCTCGTCCTTCAACTAGCTCATCAAGGAGTTCGAGCAAAACTTCCTCACCAGCATACAGCCCAGGCCTTCCATGGCCACCCTGCTCGCGCTGTCCCAACGCGAAGACGAGCCACTTTCGTAATTTATGGCACGCTTTGTCACCGAAATCTGGAGATTCCCGAACGCTCACCCCTCTCTGATTATGCAAGCATTCTTGATGGGCCTGAAGCCTTCAAGGTTTTTTGGTCCCTAATTGAGAAGCCCCCGGTGAGCGTATCCGAGATGCTCCAGCGCGCCAACCAATATGTCGCCGTCGAAGCACTGGTGGCAGCGAAGCGCATGGAGGGTAAGAGGCCAAGGACAGAAAAACTCCGGGGAATGGCCACGGTAATCCTGGCGCCACCCCGCCAGAGGCCTGAGCGACAAGAACCACTCTTGAGGCCCCCACCTCTTCCCTTGAAAGCCTCTCGAACCGAGATCTTCCTCCAAATTAGGGAAAAAGGTCTTTTGCGACATCGTCGCCCCATGAGGGCCACTCATAAGGATTGGTCTAAATATTGTAGGTTCCACCGGGACTACGGCCATGACATAGAGGATTGCCACGACCTTCAGAATCAAATAGAGGGACTAATCCGAAGGGGCCACCTCGGACGTTATCTTGAGGAGCCTGGGGAAGCAACTCCACACCCCAAGGAGCCCATTGAAAGGCAAATTGATGTTATCTCTAGGGGACCGGTAGCCGACAACACCATCTCTATAGCAAGGAAAGCCTACGCCTGCAGCATGATCGAGAAATGTCCCTGGCCCGAGCTTGAGTCGGAAATCACTTTCGGGACCGAAGAAGTGGAGCACTTCCACCACGACGACGCCTTGGTGATCTCCGTCCAGGTCGCCAACACTCGAGTAAAAAGAGTGATGATCGACACCGGAAGCTCCGCCAACATCTTGTACTTTGACGCCTTCAAGAGGCTTGGCTTAACCAAGGAGGATCTCACCCCCATGGTGTCCGCGCTCACAGGATTCACCAAGGATTCTATATCGCCACTTGGGACTACCGCCCTCCCCGTAACTATCGGAGAGGAGCCTGGAACGAAGACGATGGTAGCCACGTATATGGTGGTCGATCTACCCTTGGCTTATAACATCATCCTCAGCCGACCAATGTTGAACAAATTAAAGGCAGTGGTTCCCACCTATCACCGAGCCATCAAGTTTCCGACTTCGGCAAGGGTTGGAGAGGCCCACAGCGACCTAAGGGAGTCGAGGCAATGCTACCTCGCAGCGGTTACTCTCCCGAGAAGATTGCCCCCCGCTCAGGTCCCCGACCCCCGCGAAGGACCCGCGACACCAGTGCCGTTCGAGCCCCCCGAACGACTTGTCGAGGTACCCTTGAAGAGGAGCCGACCCAACCAGACTGTCAAGGTCGGAACCACGCTCCCCAAAGCGGATCAGCTCCACCTCATCGACTTCTTGAGGAGAAATGTGGATATATTCGTGTGGTCCCCGAGGAGATGCCCGGGATCAGTCCGGAAGTAGCCTGACATCGGCTCAACATCAACCCTGAAGCTCGCCCGGTGAAACAAAGACCGAGGGAGTTCGCACTCGACCGATTGAAATCCATCAGTGACGAGGTCGACCGCCTCAGAAGGGCCGGGTTTATTACCGAAGTCCAATACCCCTAGTGGCTGTCAAATGTGGTCCTTGTTAAGAAATCTAATGGAAGCTAGAGGATGTGTGTTGACTACACCGATCTCAACCGGGCGTGTCCCAAAGATTGCTATCCGCTCCCCAGGGTGGACCAACTAGTCGACGCCACTGCAGGCTACGAGCTCCTTATGTTCATGGACGCATTCTCAAGCTACAACTAAATCCGGATGACAACTCAAGACCAAGAGAATACGGCTTTCATCACCCACCAAGGAACATATTGTTACAAAGTAATGCTCTTCGGCCTAAAAAATGCTGGAGCAACCTACCAAAGGATGGTCGACAAACTCTTTAAGCACCAGCTTAGGAGAAATATGGAAGTATATATGGACGACATGATCGTAAAAAGTAAGGCCACAAGCACACACCTAACTGACCTAGCGGAGACATTCCAGATGCTCCGGCGGTTCAACCTGTGTCTAAATCCTGAAAAGTGTGCCTTCGGAGTCAGCTCGGGACGATTCCTCAGCTTCATCATCCACCGAAGGGGAATAGATGCCAACCCAGAGAAAGTACGAGCCATAATGGAGATGCACTCCCCCCGCTCGATCAAGGAGGTACAACGACTTACCGGGAAGATAGCGGCACTCAGCAAGTTCGTATCGCGATCAGGCGACAAATGCCTCCCCTTTTTTAAGGCTCTGCGGTGGACCGATGATTTCTCATAGACCCCAGAGTGCGAGGAAGCCTTCCAGAAGCTAAAGGCGTGCCTCGCCCACTTACCCCGACTTGCCTCGCTAGAGCTTGGCGAAACCCTCAGTCTCTACTTGGCGGCCTCGCCGCGAGCGGTCGACTCGGCATTAGTCCGGGAGGTACCCCCAACTCAGCAACCTGTATATTATGTCAGCCATGTTCTCGTCGAGCCTGAGGCATGATACTCCCCGATCGAAAGACTGACTCTCACTCTTGTAAAGACAGCATGAAAGTTGTGGCCCTACTTCCAAGCCCACGTGATCAGAGTGGTCACTAACCAGCCACTTAGACAAGTCCTCTCCAACTTCGACGTGGTGGGTCGTATGCTGCGGTGGTCGATCGAACTCACTGAATTTGACATCCAGTATTCTCCCAGGACCACCATCAAAGCTCAGGTATTGGCTAATTTCGTTTCTGAGCTAACCCCTAAAGACCTTGACGTAGGTTAGCATGACAATCAGAGCCCGTGGACCCTGTATGTGGATGGGCCGTCTACAGTTGTGGCGGACGGGATCGGGCTTATCCTCAAGGACCCGTCGGGAGAAACTTACGAGAGGTCGCTTTAATTGTAGTTCTGAGCTACCAATAACGAGGCCGAGTACCAGGCGCTACTCCATGGCCTATGTTTCGCTTTGGAAATGCATGTGGATAATCTCGAAGCCTTCAACGATTCCCAATTGGTCACAGGGCACGTCAACGAGAGCTATGAGGCTCGTGACCCAACAATGGCTCTATACCTCATGGAAGCAAAGCGCCTCGCCCAACGTTTCAGCCGCCTCTCAATCGCCAGGATACCTCGGGCATAGAACGTGCGAGCCGATGCACTTGCCAGGTCAACTTCCGCTCGTAGCCCGACACTAGTCCCACCAACTGAATCCATAACGATACTAACGATATCGACTCATGAGGTTGCCAACACGAGCCCGCTACCCAATTGGGTGGAGATCCTCCGCTTCAAGATGGACGGGAAGGAACCCGACGACCCGGCATCGCCAAGAAGGCTGAGACGAACCCAAGCCTGGTATTGCGTCATCAGCGGGAGATTGTACCGGAGGGCATTCTCCCTGTTGAATCTCGGATTTTGATGATGAAACTAATTGATTATGTTTAGATATTTAACTGCATTTTGAGTGATGTAGGTCTACTCGATCAGGATTAGACAGTTGACGCAAGAGGAATTGACGTTGTGCCGAAGGAGATCACATCAGGATATTGGACGGCAGACACTTCGGACATTAGGCATTGGGCCAAGGAGAGTGGAATTGCACCAAGGATATCGGGGTTGCGGAGGTCAACCGCCATTTGGGTAACAAGCCACAAGAGAGGATGATGCGCTGAAGAATCGGACGAAGCGCCAACCAATGACGTGCTGGGCAACAGAATGTCAATTCGCGTTGTAATAATTGTCTAGATCGGAGTAGAGTTTTTGCTTGTGTGTGCAGGATTAACTACAATAACGATGAAGACATAAAGTGAAACAAAGTGCCATAGTCAAGTGCGAAGGATTCGTTGGGAGTTCGAGAGTTCGACGGTAGTCCGAAGGTTCGTCAGGAATGCTGCCGGAACTAGACGAGAATGAGTAGGGAGCTTGCCGAAGGGTTTTCGGAAGCTTGCCGGAAGGTACATTGGAAGTTCGTGGAGCTTGTCGAGAAAGATCGTAGCTTGCCGAAGAAGCTCGTCGGAACTCGCCAAGATCAAATCGTGAAGTCTAGGAGCTTGCCGGGAGTCCGCAGAATGGTTTCCGAGAGTTTATCGGAAGACCGTCGGAAGTTCGCTGGAAGAAGTCTTGACTTGTAGACTTTGTAATAGCTTAGGAAATGTCTTTAAATTCGTAGTTAGCATGTTAATTAGGGTTAAGATTAGGTGTTAATCGTATAACCCAAGTAGGGGCCAATTGGGCCCAAGTTCGGACTAGTTTGGGACAAGTTTGGAGCCCAACTAGTGAGCTGAAATATTGTAGGCGGTGGCACCGCCAGACTAGGCGGTGGCACCGCCCAGAGCCCGAGGATACGGTGGTGGTATCGTCGGATTGGACAGTGGCACCACCCAGCACCCGACAGTTCGGGCGGTGGCACCGCCCAAAACCTGAGAGTTCTGGCGGTGGCATCGCCAGAACACTGTCAATGTGAAAATTGATAGGCGGTAGCACCGCCAGTCACTGGTCAGTATGACATTGACAGGCGGTGGCACCGCCAGCCTCGGAAACCTAAGAGAATTCAAAATTTGGAGCCCAAATTTGAATCCTCCTGGGGCCTATAAATACCCCTCAATTCTCAGCAGAGAATACAACTTTTGACAAGCAATAGATTGAGATAAAAGCCTTAGCAAAGTCTTTAGCAAGTCTTGTTTTCAATTACTTGAGTGTTCACCTCCTTCTTTCTTGTTGAAAATTTGTAAGAGTATGAACCTCTTGTAAAAAGTTGTAAGAGGGGTATTTGTCCTTCCCCTTCAAAGTGATTTGCTAGTGGAAGTTGGGAGCCTCATCGAAGAAGGCTTCACAAGTGAATGTAGGTCATTTGACCGAACCACTAAAAAATTGGTGTGTTCTCTGGTTTGCATTTACTTATTGCTATTTACCTTACTTCAAACCTTCATACGTGCTTTACTTCCTTATTACTTTTGATGCACAGCTTTACAAACACGTTTTCAAGTTAAGCACTTCCGAGTTCGGTTTTTATCGTACGAAAGGTTTTTCAAAACCGACGTTTTAATCCGCTGCACTAATTCACCCCCCCCCCCCTCTTAGTGCTGCTACGATCCTAACACTCCCAACCTCTCCTGCAATGCCTCACGCCCTCGGAGGCCGAGATGGTCCTAGCCGAGCTTCACGAAGGGATTTGCGGGGAGCACATCGGTGGACGCACCCTGGCCTTCAAGACCCTTCGACAGGGGTACTACTGGCCAACCATGCACCAGGATGCCCTATCATATGTACAACAGTGCCCGCAATGCCAGAGGCATGCCCGGATACCACACCAGTCGGTGGTTCCCCTCACTCCGATGGATGCAGCTTGGCCGTTCGCCCAATGGGGACTAGACCTCCTCGGGCCTTTCCCCCCGGCGTCGGGACAACGGCGCTTTCTGATAGTCGGCGTTGACTACTTCACATAGTGGGTCGAAGCCAAACCCTTGGCATCCGTCACCCAGAAGCAAGTCCAAAACTTCACATGGAGGAGCATAATCACTCGATTCGGGATCCCGAGGACTATCTTCACCAACAACGGAGCCCAGTTCAACAATGCCATGTTCAAGGCCTATTGCCAATCGTACGGGATCCAACTAAAGTTCAGCTCGGTAGCACACCCTCAGACCAATGGCCAAACCGAGGTAATGAATCGGGCGATCTTGGAAGGCCTCAAAAGGAGGATCTCGGGCTCGCACGGAGCATGGGTAGAGGAGCTCCCCAGCGTCTTATAGGCAATGCGGACGACTCCCAAAACCGCCTTGGGAGAATCCATGTTCAGCATTGTGTATAGAACCAAGGCGGTCCTTCCCCCTGAGATGGTTTTCCCGACCCTGCGCGTCTCCAGTTACGACCAAAAGAATTCTGAGGAGGACCTCCAAGCAAACTTGGATGTCCTCGAGGAAAAAAGAGCCAAGGCACATCTGCGTGCCTTGGCATACAAAAAGGTGATAGCCCTGGTGTACAACCGCAAGGTCCGCCCGCGACCAATCAAGGTCAGGGACCTCGTCCTCTAAAGGGTGGAGGTAAGCGACCCAACCTGGCCCGGAGGAAAACTAGCACCCAACTAGAAGGCCCCTATCGGGTTCAGGACGTGGTTCGAGCGGGAACCTACCGATTGGAAACTATGGAGGGAAGCCCCTACCAAGGACCTGGAACGTGGCAAACCCGAAAAAGTTCTACCCATAAGAGAGACAAATCGGGACGGGGAGAAGACATGTGGAGCATACACGCATACAACCAAGAAGAAACCAAGGCAAAATTTCAAAAACAAAATATTTCTTCACAAAAGGGGTGTTCCATGAAGAGGCCGGGAGGAACAATCCCAGACCCGACTAGAAAAAAAGAAAAAAAGGAAGGGATAGCACGGCCCCTAGCTCAAGGGGGGAGTCTCGAGCCCATCGTCAAAAGGGAAGTTCGCCGGCATGTCGACGTTTCCATCCGTCGGGTTGTTGGCAAAGGGGTCCAGCTCCAGCTCTAGGTCCGGGTACCTCGCCCGGAAACGAGCGCAAGCCACCCGATACCCATATTCATATGTAGCCCGTCCCGACCGCACCAGGCCGTTCGAACCCGACGGACACCTTGTACTCGGCGACCGCTTCATTGATCTTCCTGGGCAGGCTTAGACGCTCTTCCTTCAACGCTTCCTCAGTGCCCCAAGCAGTGGACCTGGCGGCCTCAACGTCATGGGACAGAGTCAGCAGCTCATCATCTAGCAACTGGACGTGTGACCGGCTCTCCTCCAGCTCGGTCTTCAAGCGAGCCACCTCTTCACCTAATGCTGAAGCACGCTCCTCGGCTGCAGCAATGACCTCCGATCCCCCGTGAGCTCTCAACTCCAGGTTCTCCTTCCTGAGGGCAGCATCGAGCTCCAACTGGCGCCCGATCACACACCCGGCGTCAAGGACCCGATCGATCAACGCCATGCCATAGTGCTGACCCTATACGAAGACCAGCATCAATACCCACTGGAAGGAGATAGAGGCATAGGGAGAAGACACCACTTACCCAGACAAGCGATTTGGTTGCCCGATCCGCCAAATCCGCTGATAGGGTGCTATACAGATTCTTGGCTATCGCCGGGTGGAGCACCCCCCGAATGAACTGGCCCCGTCGCCCAAGACGCGACCGTCGGCTCGCAGGGTTGACCATCGGGCGGTATACGGGGTCCCAGGCTCCCCGGTCGAAAGGTCGACCATTCTCAGAGACTGGTATTACTTGCTAGAGGCCCAGGAGTGAACACAACACAGCTCCCTCACCGGCAGAATGGGTGTCGGCAGACCTTTGGAAGGGCCGCCGACGGACGATCCCTTCCTCTTCATGCCCCCTGAGCCTTCACCCCCGGGGGAGGCACGGGATGGCTCCGGAACGATGCTTGAGCGGGTGGCCGCAACCATGGAAGTCTTCTGAGCCAACACCTTCGTCCTTTTGGGAGGATGCCCCTCCACCGAAGACGCCAACCCTCCCCCCAGAGTGTCCGCCTGCGGAAGCATGGCGCCAAGGGAAGGAGTCCCTTCCTCGGCACCGAGACTTGCCCCGTCCCGGTATGGGGGCGTCATGGCCTATACACTGCTCATCTTCTTCACTGAGCAAAGGTCCACCATCCCTGCAAAGAGAAAGTCGCTCGGTCAGACGAGTCGGGATAAATAAGCCAGCCATCGTAGGCGAATGGCCATACCCCCGATGGAGGGGTTCGCCCCTACTTCGACCATCCCCTCCTCGGTCATCTCCTTGATCGCCCTAGAAGAGGACAGGATCACTCTCAGTCACTCCACAATGGCTGCTTCCCCCTCGGAGAGCAGTGGGGTAGTGCTATCAACATTCAAAAGGGCCCACTCGGTGCCAAAGCCCCACTCCCGACTACAACTGATGAAGAAGAAGCGCTTTTTCCAACCCTTGTTGTTGGAAGGAGCGCCACTGATCTTAAAATCGCTACACGCGGTCAAGTAATATGCCCCCAACCCCCTAACTAGGCAGAAGCAAGATAGGAAGAGGACCTGGGACGGCTCGATCCCGGCCCTCCGACACTCTGAGATGAAGGCCACCAAGTATCGCCAAGAGTTGGGCGACACCTGGGACGACGAAATCCCCCAAAAGTGGAGACAGTCCTAGATGACGGGATGAACCGGGAGCCGCAGCCCCACCTCAAATGCCCCTATGGTCAGCCCGAACCCATCGGGAAACCGATCATATGACCGCTGTCCAAGCCTGGGGACATGTAGAACGTAACACTCCGGGATGCGATAGCGCTCCCGGAGCACACTCAGGAGGTCCTCTGTCACCACCGAGTCCACATCGTGCCACAATATGAAAGCCTCAAGAGCGGCCGAACCCCCTGAAGCCTCTGAAGAGGCGCTACCCGAAGACACATAGACCACTTTGTCTTGGGAACCCTCGCAAGAGGAAGAAGGGGAGGAAGATGAGGAAGGAGATAAGGACAGCAACGGAGACGGTGACGGAGACATCCCGACCTCAAAATCACAGGAAAGACACCGGGGCACGGGGTGAAAGTTCAAAGCGGAAAGATCGACTAAGTCACAAGGAAGAAGACGAAGCGATGATGGTAGATGTAGTGATGACCGCCCAGAAAAGGGTTTATGAAGGGACGGGTTGCCCACTGCAAGATAGTAGTTGGGGTTTCCCGAGGAGGCGAATGGCCATCGCATTTAAGGCCCGTCACATCCCCTCGTATCCTCCAGATTCGAGTGCTTCAAAGCCCACCGCCCGAGGCCTGCCGCCAATGGCCGCTTGAATAAAACCTCCTGCCAGCTGGAAGCAAGGTCGTGGAGAGTGCATCCGCACGAGGGATTGCCAGCCACGTGGCCGACGACCCGCCGGCATCAACACCGCAGACCAAGCACAATCGCTCGACCCACAGGTCTGGCGCTTGCCCAGTCGTCCTCGACAGGCGACCCGATGGCACCAATGCCTGAGCCCGAGTGTGGGCACTCGGCTCCCGATTCCAGCTCCTCGCTCGGGTCGCTCCAGATCGTTCCCGACAAGGGACCCGTCGGCATTAAGACCGCAGACCGAGCACAATCGCTCGACCACAGGTTTGGCACTTGCCCAGCGTCCTCGACAGGCGACCCGATGGCAACTAACGCTCGGCCCGAGCGGGGCACTCGGCTCCCAATTCCAGCTCCTCACCCAGGTCGCTCAGATCGGCTCCCAATTCCAGCTCCTCACCCAGGTCGCTCCAGATCATTCCCGACAAGCGACCCGCCGGCATCAAGACCGCAGACCGAGCACAATCGCTCGGCCCACAGGTCTGGCGCTTGCCCAGTCGTCCTCGATAGGTGACCCGATGGCACCAGCACCCGAGCCCGAGCGTGGGCACTCGGCTCCCAATTCCAGCTCCTCACTCGGGTCGCTCCAGATCATTCCCGACAAGCGACCCGCCGGCATCAAGACCGCAGACCGAGCACAATCGCTCGGCCCACAGGTCTGGCGCTTGCCCAGTCGTCCTCGACAGGCGACCCGATGGCACCAATGCCTGAGCCCGAGTGTGGGCACTCGGCTCCCAATTCCAGCTCCTCACCCAGGTCGCTCCAGATCATTCCCGACAAGCGACCCGCCGGCATCAAGACCGCAGACCGAGCACAATCGCTCGGCCCACAGGTCTGGCGCTTGCCCAGTCGTCCTCGATAGGTGACCCGATGGCACCAATGCCTGAGCCCGAGTGTGGGCACTCGGCTCCCGATTATAGCTCCTCACCCAGGTCGCTCCAGATCATTCCCGACAAGCGACCCGCCGGCATCAAGACCGCAGACCGAGCACAATCGCTCGGCCCACAGGTCTGGCGCTTGCCCAGTCGTCCTCGATAGGTGACCCGATGGCACCAATGCCTGAGCCCGAGTGTGGGCACTCGGCTCCCAATTCCAGCTCCTCACCCAGGTCGCTCCAGATCGTTCCCGACAGGTGACCCGCTAGCATCAAGACTGCAGACCAAGCACAATCGCTCGGCCCACAGGTCTGGCGCTTGCCCAGTCATCCTCGACAGGCGACCCGATGGCACCAATGCCTGAGCCCGAGTGTGGGCACTCGGCTCCCAATTCCAGCTCCTCACTCGGGTCGCTCCAGATCATTCCCGACAAGCGACCCGCCGGCATCAAGACCGCAGACCGAGCACAATCGCTCGGCCCACAGGTCTGGCGCTTGCCCAGTCGTCCTCGATAGGTGACCCGATGGCACCAATGCCTGAGCCCGAGTGTGGGCACTCGGCTCCCAATTCCAGCTCCTCACCCAGGTCGCTCCAGATCGTTCCCGACAGGTGACCCGCTAGCATCAAGACTGCAGACCAAGCACAATCGCTCGGCCCACAGGTTTGGCGCTTGCCCAGTCGTCCTCGACAGGCGACCCGATGGCATCAACGCCCGAGCCCGAGTGTGGGCACTCGGCTCCCAATTCCAGCTCCTCACCCAGGTCGCTCCAGATCGTTCCCGACAGGTGACCCGCTAGCATCAAGACTGCAGACCAAGCACAATCGCTCGGCCCACAGGTCTGGCGCTTGCCCAGTCATCCTCGACAGGCGACCCGATGGCATCAACGCCCGAGCCCGAGTGTGGGCACTCGGCTCCCAATTCCAGCTCCTCACTCGGGTCGCTCCAGATCATTCCCGACAAGCGACCCGCCGGCATCAAGACCGCAGACCGAGCACAATCGCTCGGCCCACAGGTCTGGCGCTTGCCCAGTCGTCCTCGATAGGTGACCCGATGGCACCAGCACCCGAGCCCGAGCGTGGGCACTCGGCTCCCGATTATAGCTCCTCACCCGAGTCACTCCAGATTGTTCCCGACAGGTGACCCGCTAGCATCAAGACTGCAGACCGAGCACAATCGCTCGGCCCATAGGTTTGGCGCTTGCCCAGTCGTCCTCGACAGGCGACCCGATAGCATCAACGCCCGAGCCCGAGTGTGGGCACTCGGCTCCCGATTATAGCTCCTCACCCGAGTCACTCCGGATCGTTCCCGACAGGTGACCCGCTAGCATCAAGACTGCAGACCAAGCACAATCGCTCGGCCCACAGGTTTGGCGCTTGCCCAGTCATCCTCGACAGGCGACCCGATGGCATCAACGCCCGAGCCCGAGTGTGGGCACTCAGCTCTCGATTCCAGCTCCTCACTCGGGTCGCTCCAGATCATTCCCGACAAGCGACCCGCCGGCATCAAGACCGCAGACCGAACACAATCGCTCGGCCCACAGGTCTGGCGCTTGCCCAGTCGTCCTCGTCAAGGCCCATCATAACCCAGATCGAACCCTAGCATAGTACATGTGAGGTTTAACTCAGTGGTGGCTCCACGCCGTGACGAGTTCTCGACTCTATCCATGGGTAGCCCTTTCCTACTCGAGCCCTCTCACCCTGCCCAAATGCTAGGTCGGCTCTGATACCAAATGTCACAACCCAAGTCTGATGAGTCAACTGGCCAATAACTCCATTTTGGTCTTTCAACCACAGACCAAAATACTTAAGCGAGAGTTATCATAGTACACTAATCAGGCCCATATAAGCTAATCATACACATTGCCCACTTCCGATGTGGGACTAATGGGATGTTACAAAAGCCCCATCCCAAGTGCAAGCGCAACCCTAACTTCAAATCCGACTCAATCCCACGTTCCATTCCCAAGTTATTAGCCTCCACCCAACAAGGCATGCCTCCCGACCCGTCAGTAACCCCTCGGCATGCCGTAAAGGGGGGTGAGAAGTGATACGGCATATCTTGGCAACCTAAACACGTCACGACACCCCACGTCAAGTCAAAGCCCCACGTTGCACATCTCACGCAAAGAACGTGTACACAAAGGAAGCGCTACATGTCCTATCCCAAGATCCTAGGGCAGTGCCGTCTGACACCGCTCTGCACGCCTCCAGCAGATCTCGGTCAAAAGGGTCGTCTGGCCCTCGGGTACAGCGACGGCATCGAAGTGGCACACCCTCAGGCCTCACACGGCGGTATAAAACCCTCAGCCGACCTTCGACCAAGGGAGGAGAGAAAAAAGGAAGAGAACAAGAACTGATTCCCCTGATTACTAACTTGTGCGTCGAAGGGGCCACGACCGGATATCACCCGGCGGGGGTCTTTTTGCAGGAAGGCGACCACTCGACACCGAGGGGAGAGATCTGATACTAGGGACGACCCGTTAGACCCTGAGGAATCACCAACCTCCTCGATCCCAGGCTGCGTCAATTGATACCTCTTCCCGAGGGCCAGGCCACATCATCCAGAACATCCAATGGAAAGCCCTCGACCATCGACCCGTAAACCTTACCGTGCTGACTCACCGTCCACGGCATATCTGTTCTCAAACAGCTACGTCTGCCTCCGTGTGGCCAAGTGCGAAACTAGGAAGAATATGGGTGGGTTCGTGAGGTGGACGCGTGGGTTCTTTCGCTGGTGGGACTTCTCCATCTCAGGAAATAAAAAACTGAAGACTTCTACCCATGTCTTCTACCACACGAGGTGCTCCTGTGATAAAGGCCCAACGTCTCTTCTCCAACCAGTGCATGGTGCCGTGAGTTGGGTAAAAGTCAATAACTAAAAATAACTATGCGCACGCGAAGAATACGGAGGGGCGCGTGTGGGTCATCGGCGGACACATGAACGCCACGCGGAGGCTTCTTACTGTGACGGAAACTGCCCAATCCACGTGCCTGATGAGTTGTGCCCTTCTCTCACATGGAAGGAAAGTTTTGATGTGTTTTATCCTTTTTTAACATCATATTCGTAACAACCATGTCTCAAAAGCCTCTCTTTAGGACATTTTTTTTAGGGTTTTTACGGATCAAAGAACTATACAAGGACGGTTGAGAGGGATAGTTACATAGTTGAATTTATTAAAAAAACCACTTCTTATTTTTAAGTTGCAGTTAGGGTCGACCCCACTTCAAATTTAATACACAAACTATTCATTATTTCTCAAAATACGCAAAATTGCTCATCAAACTAGTATAGTCTAGTGGTAAATCAAGTCTTGAGCACCATTGGCCTTCTATTATGAGATTACGGGGGTTCATACCAAGAATCAACTGCCTGTCGTCTTAAATTTTGCATATAAAACAAACACACAACTGAGATTAAAGACTGATTTCATCTACGTACTTTACCTGTCTGTCGACCAGCCTCACCTACTTGTCTCATGGGCGGCAGAAGGGAGATGGACAAGCCACAAACATAAAAGACAGACGGTTATAGTTGAGAGAAGTGTTCAACAAAATGAAAAATTTCTCATTATGTTGTCATTGTACTGTGAGAAAAAAGTAGTGCATCTGCACTGCAGCTGGAAACATTGTTGAGTTGTGATAACAGAGAATTCATCGGTTAAAAAGGAGAGATGCAAAAAAATTCTTTAACATTTCAAGTCAGCAATCACATTGGAGAATTAGCAAAACAAAAATTTTAGATGGAAAATCCGATCAAGAATCAAAGGGATTTTCCAGCTCAATCATGCATTTAAAATAACTAAACAAGGGTACTCACTTTGGCTGGACTAAGCTTGATCAGAGCAGGTTTCAGAAATTTTAGGATCAACCTGTAGAATGGCCTTCCATGTAGAATGGCATCACAAGGGGCAGGTTCGACTAAAGGCTTTGCCAAGCATATTGAACGAGCTTGAATTGACTGCTACTAATTGCTCCATTGCCAGATTTGTGGATTGAACTGAACCCCATAAGTCTGGGGCTTTTTTTCTCCCTAACTTATTACTTCATGGGCATCCGAGTCTTTCCAGTACAAGACTTCAAGCTGCTGGGAACATTTGACATCCAGCTATCAAATGACATTTTTGGCTACACCAGCATAATCAAGACTCAATATTTCCTGGTACAACTTCAATCTGAACATCTTTCCCTCTTGAAATTGCCAGCAGGTTTTTTTCACGGATGATCCCCATTAAGACAAGCATCGTGCCCTAACTGTATCATACAAATATACCTGTGCAAATATAATGGAGAAGCAATAGAAGGAACCAACATACAAAAACATGACTTATTTAAGGGAAGAATGAATCTAGGATAAACTAGAATTCAGAAGATTTTGTGAAACTGAAATATAAGGGAGCTATAACAGAAGGCAGAAATAGGAGAAGAGAATTCATGGGGATACATGAGCAGGAACTTGCATACCAGTTATATGGAAATCAGAGAGTAAGACCTCCATCCACAGGAAACATCATGTGACATTCAAGCAAGATATCGATATAATTTCCTGTCTGCTTTATCCCTTTCTAAAAACTCCCGTTCAATGAGAGACTCAATTCGCTTTTTTATAATAACCGGGTTTGGCAGGAAGCGAGATTGCAATTGTGATGTGACCTCAGTGACAATGGTGTTATGATCTAATACCCTTCGGGATTTCATAATCCTCACAATTGCAGCTTCAATCTGTGGTTTTCTATCTTCTTCCACTCTTTGGCGAGTCTCCTGCTTCTCTGGCTCTGACTCCTTTTGTGCTGCCACAGTCCCTATCTTCACCTTGAAAAACTTACTCATAAATTTGTCATTGAAGTAGAAAGCATCATCCTCAGCTATATCCTTGCTCATTGGCTCCTTGCGCAGGACATTCTTACCTTTGACACAAGCAAGAGACTGAAGACAACGCTTCAGATCAGAAGGTGGGATTTCTGTAGCCTGTTCTATTTCTCTGTACGTCAACTGATCTGTGGAGTTATATAGCATAAGAATACACATTTGGTATGTCGAAACATTCAGCTCATGCTTCTGGCCCTTGCCAAAGGTTGCCTTAATATCAGCTGTACCCATATTTGTTTGCCATGTCAATCTACGCCCAGTATGTGTCCCAAGATAATATGACCGGAACTTCTCACATATGACAAGAATTTCAGCTGGAAGGTTGCAAGGTGCACTAGGCTGTGTTGGCCATGAACCAGTTGTAAGAACTTGCACAGCAAGAGTGGGGCCATCTCCAATCTCAGAATACTGACTAGAATAGAATCCTTGCATAGTATCTATGGAAGTCTTCATGTCTGTAAACATGCCTTCCAATTTAGAAGTGAACTGATACCCACATTCTGTCTTGAGCTTAACAATCATACTTCTCTCTGTATCATCGGAAACAGATTTTCCTGAAAGAAGCCGCTTTGCCAAGTGTTGTTTGTAATATTTCTCAAATACATCCTTCTCTTGCAAGTACCGAAACAACATCATCACTTTGTCCAGAACTACCTCCACATCCTCTTCACTTACCCCTTTGAGCCCTTTGCGAAGCTTATCATCAACATAAAGTGATATGAACTCAGGAGACCTGTTGTTTAGGTTAATAAAGTATTCAAATGAAGAGTTCAAAGCATTCTGGAATGTCTTATCATTGTTGAATGCTTTGCTTATTATCTTATCATACTTATCCTTCTCATCCAAAAGATGTTGTACAAAGTCCACTGGGTCCTTTAATTTCTCAGGGTCGCTTACTAACTGCTTTCCAGTTTCTCGAAGGTGAGAAGTCATCACATCTTTAATAGTTGAAAGCCCATCGGGAACTCGGCGGAATAAGTTGTACATTCTGCTTAAGTCTTCGTACTTGTCATCTACAAGCATACTCACAAGACCAGAATTCTCCATGTGGACCAGCCTCTGCATGTGGTTGGCAATCAACTCTCCCTCCACTACACTAGTTATTTTCACTTCACTTTTGACATCTAAGTAGTGTGAGACCCTCTCGATCTCTTCATTAAGACGTCTCTCAGCTTTCCTGAGGTACTCACCACAATCACAGCACTCAATGAGTTGTTGAGATTCTACACTGTAAAAACTAGCTGAGACCCCTAGAAATGGTTTCTCAAAATCTTCTTGATACACAGAAGATCCAAGATCCATTAACATTTTTGTTATATTCCTCATCAACCCTCTATTTATTACCTCGCCTGTTCTCTCCCTATGTATGAGGTCAAGAAGCATATCCAGTAGCCTAGTCTGGATTTTGCTGGAATGGATGATATTATCCCTCCAGAGATTAAGTCCAAGCTCATGAACAGGTGTCTTGTGATTACTGGGAACAAATGTCCTATCCATGTACATCAGTATGTCTCGGATCATCTGCAATGCCTTGTTGTGGTCTCCCCATTTTACATTAAGCTCCTCTAAAAAGAAACCTCCTTGAGCAGCTTCTATTGATCTTGCAATTTCTTTTAGATGTCCTGTCATAGTATTCACAAGTCCAGAGTAGAGCTTTTCCCCATATTTGTGCAGCACCATATTGTAAGCATTTCTAAACATAGGAGAAAATAAAATATTAATTATTTGTGTTTTAACACTATAGTTAGAAAAACAGTTAAAAAATGGAATAAGAAAAACAAATGACAACTTCATATACTTACAAATATATACATAAGACAATAGCCAAGAAAAGAAACAAGACTGATGTCAAAGGCAAAACACGATCTTTTCACTAAATATGGTTCACCCAAGAAAAAAAAAAGCTTCACCAGCAGCAGTAAATAAATCAATGTAAGAAAGAATTATCAAGATTTATTGCCACCAAAAGATAACGGTGCATGGAACTTTAATCTTAGATAAACACCATCTTAGGTCAAAAGTGACTAGAAAAGCAAAGATATTATCAAACTCTCAGCCAGTCTAACAATGTGCAATTGATGAATAGACGACCGAACTTCAATCACTTTAAAATAAATTAGAAAAGGGCCTCATCAATGACTAGAGATTCAGACCCTCATAGAAAAATCCAAATATTCAAAGCAGAGTTATGATCTTCAGTTGGCTCAGCAGCTTGAGGGTGAGCATCCTCTAACAGAGGAGCTTTACCAGTCATCATATTGACATGTATAAGGGGGAAAACAAATTAAAACAAAATTCACAGCCCACTTCAGTCACCAACACCACAACATGTCAAAATTATCACATATAACATCTTGTAACTTATTTCCACATCATTTTTTATATCTCAAAGTTTGAAGGACCAAGATCAGTTCTGGAATCAGAAAAATAACATGCTAAGATATAACTTGACAGAAAAAAGTCTATTACTGATCTCAAGAACAAAAAACGAAAAGAAAAGTAAGATCTGACTACCTTACTATTTGCAACAATCTAAGAACCCTATTAATAAACACACACAAACGAGAACAGAACTTAAAATTTTATGAAATTTAAGAGAACCATGAAATAAAGCAAGTTAAAGACTGTTATAACATCAAAAGTAAACAATATAACATCTTGTCTACTAGATGATTGTAGACAAAAACAAAAATAGAAAACACGTTGTCCATAAAACATGTACAATGTATGATTTTGTCCAATAGATTATCATAAGTACTAACAGCAAGCACATGTTATCAATAAATGGCAACACCATAATATTACAAATCTAAATGAAGGATTCAAGATTTATATCATATATTTAAAAGTATTTTATCACCAAAAACAACTCAAGGAAGAGATTCTCAAGCTTGAGGTACAGACAATTGAAATTTAATAGATACAATAGGATCCATAATTTTCATTATATAACTTAAATTAACCTAAAAAGCATATTGTTCTTGGTCAAGATATGGTAAGACCAGTGATTTAAAAAACGCTAGGCATCAGAAGGCGCCAAGGTTCAAAAACGCCTAATGCACTAAGCGCTCACCCGAGCGAAACGAGACGCTAAAATATAAAAATATATAATATAATTAATAAATATAATTATTTAAATAAAAATATGATATTATATTAAGAAAATCTTGTAAAATCACAATATCACATTAATAAAAAGTCTCAAAATTCAAAACAATAACAATAATTTCAAATAAATAAAAATTAACAGTATTAAAATCAAAATAATATATTATTAATCTAACAAATAAAAATATTGTTACTAATATATAGCTAGCAGTATACTATTAATATACTGTTAACAGTATACTATTGAAATGAGAAGTGTGTGAGTAAGAGGAAGATCAAGGCTGCTGACTGAGAACAACAGCAGCAACAACAATAGCAGCGATAGCAGCAAGCAGCAAGGAGCGACGACGACAGCGGGAGCAAGAGCGACGAGCGATGACAATGGCAGCGGGAGCGAGAGTAGCGAGCGACGACAGTGGCAACAGTAGCGGCAGTAGGAGCGGGAGCAGCGAGTGACGGTAGCAGCAACGGTAGAAGCGAGCAGCGACAATGACAGTAGCAGTGGTAGCAGCAAGCAACGACAGTGGCAGCGGCAACGGTAGCAGCAAGCAGCGAGAGCTACAAGCGGCGACAGTGGCAATGGCAGTGGTAGTAGCGAGCAGTGGCAACAGCGAGCAAGGTTAGGGTTGGGAAGTCGCGAGAGGAAGGCTGATATCGGTGCTTTAGTTGGTTCGATTGAACCAACTAAAGCACCGAAGACCGAACCAGGCCTAAAACAATGGTTTGGTCACCTAGTTTAACCTGGGCGCTCGCCCGAAGCACCCGACGCCTAGGCTCAAGCAAGTGCCCAGGCGACGCCTCTTTGAAGCATGCCGCCTGGAAATGAAGCGAGGTGCTCGAGCCTTGCCTCGCCTTGCCCAAATGCCTAAGCGAGCGTTCGAATGCCTATTGAAATCACTGGGTAAAGTACACCAATTAGTTTGGTTTTGGTCAGAAGATTGAAATAGAAATAGAGTGGGGGAGGTAGGGCTAGTTTTTTGTCATGTTAGATCATAGATTCATTATAAGCATTGAAACACTAAAGTCACTAGTAAGAAACTAACATAGGTAAGGAATCTTTGCTTGCTAAATTATTAGCTATTTACCGAGATAAAAAGTTTCGTGTTCAAAGACATGAAAGTTCTACAATTGCTTATATAGTTTTTGGTTGTCAACATTGTTGATTTGAGCTTTTCATGAATGAATTATAGAATACAGATGTTTGATGTGAACTTTGTTGACCAAAGGCTAGGAAGGCTTGTGCCAGGAAAATTCCACTTTTTTGTCATGCAGTTGATTGATGCAAAGCTCAAGACCCACTGATGGGGCTTCTTCTCACACAGTCAGTTCTTGAGAAGGGCCTCCTCACGTAGCCTATTGACTGCATGAGGCATGGTGAACATGCCTTGGATAAGGCTCCACAGCACCTCTTGTATGTCCATTTGATTCTTTATATATATATATATATATATATATATATATATATATATATATATATATATATATATATATATATATATATATATATATATATATATATATATATATATATATATCCATAAAAATGAACAACATTAATAACATTAAATCTCCCATTTTGACCTAAGACACAATTATATAGAAAGTTGGTTCATGAAATCCAGAGAGTAGTGTTGCAAAGGGGTATAACTATCCCAATAACTATGCTATAGTGCTATTGTTGTATCTTCCTCTGGCTGACAAAATCCAAATCCATCAGAATCATTTTTAGTTCTGCAATCACCTAGCACTTACCAATCTGCATCCATGCTAGGATCAGCCATCCAATGGACCACAAATGACAAGAATAAAATATCCTAGGTTCTAAAGGCAGGTCCAGCATCAGGGATTAAGATTAGCCAATTTTCAAATGATCCAAGATATGAACACAGAACTTGACAGCTTCAATAAAACTTCGTTCTGTTATTCAAGATGCAAAGCAATAAAAGGCTAGGCCTGCTTAATTGACTCAAAGAAACCAGTCAACAAGAAGACTCTTACTATAGCATAAAATAAGATCCAACTTCAGTGATACTAATGAGAAGCAACAATAACTTGAAAAGTCTACGTGGATTACAAAAGCTTCACCAGAACCTAATACGGCTCAAACCTACACCTAAACTAGACCTGCACCTAATATGTGTTTAATACTAGACCAAAACTAGCTAGACTCAACTTGACTAAACCTAATCCTTATCTAAATTTAGTAAATACTTTGCTACATCAGTGAATCAGAATCAAGAGCTAACTGTGGTCAGAGCTAGAATGTAAAATCATACTACATGAAGTGTAAGAAATTATAGATTGTGCAGTCACCATATATTTGTTGCCTTACTAAAAAAACCTTTGACAAATTAATCATCTAACATGGACTAACATGTCCAAGTAATAAATTAATTGACACCCCTGCCAATCTCGGAACAGGTCTACAAGCCATTGACCTAAGAGGGATGAATTTGAGAACAGAAATTTTTTGTTCATCCCTATAACGTTAAGTGAATTATTCATCTTGTATATTCATGGGTAAGGTATACAAAAGGATAATAAATTAAAAATGAGATAGAAATACCTACAATTCCTTTTTACTCATATATCTGAGGAATATCCAGTTTCAATATCTCACAACAATCTCTTTGACGAGAGAGAGAGAGAGAGAGAGAGAGAGAGAGAGAGAGAGAGACTACAATAACAGAATGTAAAGTCTTGGGAAGAACAAAATAAAAATCCAACTACAATCAAAGATTCAATTTACACAAAAAAAGGCATTAAAACAAAAAAGTTTAAAATAAAACGGAGATGAATCAGGGAGCGAGGCGATGGGTTGCACCTATAGAGCTCCTCGAAGGAGAGGCCGCTGGCGTTGTGGTTGTAAATCTCGTGGATCGCATGCTCCAACACCCTCCATGTCCTCTCGGCGTAGTTGGGGTCGAGCTCGACCCGGTGCTTGAACGCCTCGATCTTGAAGTTGCGCTTCTTCTGGGCGCTCATCCTCGCCGCCGCAGCCGGCCTGAAGCACCGACCCTTTTCCCCAAATCCAGCGACGGAATCGGCAGACGAATCGATCGGTCACCGGCGTAGAAACCAAGTGGAAACCGAAAAGGCACCGCCCCGATCGCGAGTTAGGGCTTCACCGTAAAGATTGGGAGGGGTTAGAAGGAACGGGAAGAGAGAGAAGGGGGATGAGGAGGAAAGGAGCGAGAAATTGGTGGAAGTTAAATATATAGGCGGCCTTATTTACTGGCAAAATTGCAAAAAAAAAATCTCTAAATTTTTTATTTTTTTATTTAATTAATCCTCTATATTTTATTTTAGCACATATATACTTCAGATTCTAAAAGTTTACTATTATATATATTTTTTGAAATTCTAATAAACATTAAGATAATTTAAAAATGTTAGGGATAGTTTAGGTACCTTAATCTATATGCTTTTTTAAACTAAATTCATCTAATATATAGCCAGAAGTGATAAATCTGGATTTTCTTTTTCTTGGTGATATTTGGAGAGATGTCCATCTATGTTCTCCATTTTTAGAAGGAAGAAAAGCTATGCGCTCTATTGTGTGGAAGTATAGTTTCCTTTAAATTCAAAAAAATACTTCCTTGAACTTAGGAAAAATAAGCATATAAAAAGTTGTTTGTTTCACCCAACTCAATAAAATAAGATCACCAAAAACCAGTATCTCACTATCCATCTCTCGAAGCCCAATTCACACAAAGGCTTGCCACTGTTTGAATTGATGATTCATTTGTCAACGCAAACATTTGTAAAGCACCAAAGTCGTACGAATTTGAATGGAAGGCCATGAAATGAATTCATAGTCAAACAATTCATAAATCATATTGTTTAATTAGATTCAGAAATATTTTCAATATTTCACAATATCTATATTCGGATAGCATATATTAGAAAAATGTTAAAGATTCTTAAATTACGTTTTCAATCATATCCATGAATTACTCCTCGAATCATAATAGTACTTATCATAAATAAAAAATTTATTGAATATTTATAGACTCAATATGTATAAAAAAAAGTCATAATAGTACTAATTGTTACAATCACATTGTATCTTGCAATAAATTTCGGAACCATATTTAATTCTTATAATACAAGTACATACTTATCACTATGTTATGGCTCATAAGATTTTAGTTTCTTAACATATAACTAATGTATAATACACATTAGTAGTTCACAGATCACAGTATAGCTAAACAATTGAAATGTCATGCAAAATAATATATTAAATACTTTTAGAAAACTGAAAATTAAATAAATTATTTGCATATCATCTCAAATCTAATGACATTATATATCATCTGAAACCAACATTAATCATACTTTTTTTTTCATCCTTTTCAAATACAATATTGAAACAAATATTTTCAAAAACCAGTAAACATTTTTATTTAATAAATACAAATCATATATTTTTTAATCATATATATAATGTTGCAATACTTTTGAATAATGAGATCCTAATAGACTAATAAATTGTTGTGCAAATCATATGATTTTTCAAATTACAAACATAAAACTTTTTTGCAACACTTGTTATATATAAAATGTCTCATAAATCAAATAAATTATGTGCACTATTGCTTTAGGAAACAGGTTAAAGGAAGTCATCGGATACTTTGATTATATATTCTAAATAGAAACATATAATTATTATAATTTTCCCTGGATCATTCAGATAATATAAGTCAATATAATGAGTAATAACATTCTAGGATTCCTATATATAACATCTGATATCCTCGTATGTCATACTTTTCCTTTTTTTCCATCAAATAACTATTAGTTTGCTTCAACTAAGATATATAATATCATCTAAACTCATATCAAGTTTAAAATATCAAACTTAACCTCTCCTTTTTATCTTCTTCTTCTCTTGCTTTCTTTTCTCTATGCAAGTAGAGAAGGGAACAACATCCTCTCTTCCTTCTTCTTCTTCTCTCTTTTTTTTCTATTCCCTTGGACTCCTCTTTCATCTATTTCAGTTTTTAGGGTACAGCAAAAGTGTAAGGTCGTCAGGGGTGAAGAGACCTAGGTTTTATTTTATTTTTTTAACTTTTTGTAATTTAGTCCCCATCAAGTGTGATATATATATGTATATATATGTATATATATGTATATATATGTATATATATGTATATATATGTATATATATGTATATATATGTATATATGTATATGTATATATATATATATGTATATATGTATATGTATATATATATGTATGTATATATATATATATGTATGTATGTATATGTATATATATATATGTATGTATGTATATATATATATATATATATATATATATGTATGTATATATATATGTATATGTATATATGTGTATATGTATATATGTGTATATGTATATATAAATATATGTATATATATATACATATATATACACATATATACATATACATATATATATACATATATATATATATATATATATATATATATATATATATATATATGTTTATTCTTTGGGTGAGTTCATAGCTCGTTGTCTTAACAGTTTGATCTAAACATGTAGCGCGTAGTTTGACGGTCAAGTTTCCCACTCTAGATCCTGGAGAAGCAGGGAGAGACTCCTACTTCAGCTGGTTCTATTCTTCGCCCGCCACTACCTTCAGCCCTAGAGCAGCCAATTGTGGTCACGGGGTAGATGGTTGTGGTCATCACATCTGCCAGTGAACAAATGTGTTGTGGCTGGTGAGTCAATACGGTCTAGTCCACGGGTCGATATTGGGAGTCTTCTGTCGACTGAGTTGGATGCCGAGGTCGACCGGGCCCTTGCGATGGGGTGTTAATCAACGTTCCTCGGTGTGCCTATCCGGGTGTCGTCTTTGTCGAGCTACGTCTCTTCGTCTCCGGGGTGGTTGGCAGCTCATCTTCGTACACTGGATGGTGATTCCCAGGTCAAGACGTTTGTGGGCTGTGGGCGACCGCTTTCCTGCAAAAATGGCCTTCGTCGGGTGATTCCCGACTTTGGCCCCTCCGACGAGCTAGTCGAGTGTTCAATTGTTTCTCCTTCTCCTCCTTGGGCCAGATATCTACCAGAAGTCTTTATATTACTATACGTGGGTCAGTCGTATGCGGGTTAGCGTGGTGGACGTGTCAAACAGTGCCTTGGTACGGATTCTGACTTGGCGTGTCTTAGGGGCGGGGCCGTCTCAGGATTCCTGAGACGTAACGTGCCGAGTAGTGCCTAAGTACGGTCTCTGACTCGGCGTGTGTTACTGACTTGGCATGCGCTGCGGATCGAGCGAGAGGCATGTGCTTCTGTCCAAAATATGTCGTATCACTTCTCCCCCTCCTCCCCCTCCGAGGCATACTGTGGGGTCCTTGAAGGGCCGAGCGGCATGCTTGGGTCGGAGTGAGGCTGGTCGCTCGTAAGGGGAAGCTGGATTAACTCATTGTGGGGCGATCTAGAGGGGCGGCGCCCCATGCTTCGGGCAGGATTGACTCTACCAATCGGTCGACATGGGCCTAACGAAGCGAGACCGACGTGTCGAAACCGACATGTTGAAACCGATGCATCGTCGGTCGGATAATGGGCTTGGCACAGCTTGGAGTTACGGCCGTCGAGTTGCAAGTTAGTGAGTGAGTCAAAGCAACTCGACTAGAGACTTGATGGGCTGCGAGTCGAGGGTCGACGTGGAGTGACTTGAATAACGAACTAGGCCGGCGATTCGGGCATCGGATCGACCGAGACGCGTGGCTCAGGCGTCGGATTTGGCCGAGATGCGACTCTAGCATTGGATTAGCCGAGATGTAACTCGGTCATTGGATTAGGCTTGTGGGTCGAGCGACTAAGTTCGGGCTCAGGTTTCGGTGTCGGCGGGCCGTCAGTCGAGAGCGATCTGGAGTCACCCGGGTAGGAGCTAGATCCGGAAGCCAAGTGACTATACTCAAGCTCGGGCTTCGGTGTCGACGTGTCGCAAGTCAGGAACGATCTAGAGCAACTCGAGCAGGAAATGAACTTGGGGGCCGAGTGACTAAGCTTGGCTCCAAATTGATCCTAGGAACCGAGTGACTAAGTTTGGTTCCGAATTGAACCTGGGGGCCGAGTGACTAAGCTCGGCTCCAATTTCGGTGCTAGTGGGTCGCAAGTTGGGAACGATCTAGAGCGACCCAGGCAAGAAATGAACCTAGGGGTCGAGTGACTAAGCTCGGCTCCGAATTGATCCTAGGGACCGAGTGACTAAGCTCGATTCCAAATTTAACCTGGGGGCCGAGTGACTAAGTTCGACTTCGAATTGAACCTGGGGACCGAGTAACTAAGCTCGGCTCCGATTTCGGTGTCGGTAGGTCGCAAGTCAGGAGTGATTTGGAGTGACCCGAGCAGGAAATGAACCTGGGGGCTGAGTGACTAAGCTTGACTCCGGTTTCGGTGCCAACGAGTTGCAAGTCGGGAACAATCTGGTGCGACTCGGGCAGGAAATGAACCTAGGGGCCAAGTGACTAAGCTTAATTCCGAATTGAACCTGGGGGCCGAGTGACTAAGCTCGGCTCCAAATTGAACCTAGGGACCGAGTGACTAAACTCGGCTCCGGTTTCGGTGCCGACGGGTCGCAAGTCGGGAACAATCTGAAGCAACCTGGGCAGGAAATGAACCTAGGGGCTAAGTGATTAAACTCGGCTTCGAATTGATCCTAGGGACCGAGTGACTAAGTTCGGCTCCGAATTGAACTTGGGGACCAAGTGACTAAGCTCATTCCGAATTGAACTTGGGGAACGAGTGACTAAGCTTAGCTCCGATTTCGCTGTTGGCGGGTTGCAAGTCGGGAACGATCTGGAGCGACCCAGGCAGAAAATGAACCTGGGGGCCGAGTGACTAAGCTCGGCTTCAGTTTCGGTGCCAATGGGTCGCAAATAAGGAACGATCTGGAGCGACCCTAGCAGGAAATGAACCCAGGGGCCGAGTGACTAAGCTCGACTCTGAATTGAACCTGGGGACCGAGTGACTAAGCTCGGTTCCGAATTGAACCTGGGGACCGAGTGACAAAGCTCGGCTTCAGTTTCGATGTCGGCAGGTCACAAGTCGGGAATGATTTGAAGCGACCTGGGCAAGAAATGAACCTGGGGACCGAGTAACTAAGTTCGGCTCCAAATTGAACCTGGGGACCGAGTGATTAAGCTCAGCTTCAGTTTCGGTGCCGACGAGTCGCAAGTCGGGAACAATCTGGAGCGACCCGGGCAGGAAATGAACCTGGGGGCCGAGTGACTAAGCTCGGCTTCGAATTGATCATGGGGACCGATTGACTAAGCTCGGTTCTGAATTGAACCTAGGGGCCGAGCATCTAAGCTCGGTTTCGAATTGAACCTGGGGGCCGAGCGACTAAGTTCAGCTCCGAATTGAACTGGGGACCGAGTGACTAAGCTTGGCTCCAATTTCAGTGCTGATGGGTCGCAAGTCGAGAGTGATCTAGAGCAACCCGGGCAGGAACTGACCATGTGGGCCGAGTGACTAAACTCGGGCTCGGGTTTTGGCGCCGACGGGTCGCAAGTCGGGAGCGATCTGGAGTGACCCGAGCAGGAGCTGACCCTGTGGGCTGGCGAGCCGCAGGCCGGGAACCGATCTGGAGCGGCTCGGGCAAGAGTTGGGTCGACGAGCTGCAGGTCGGGAACCGATCTAGAGCGGCTCGGGCAAGAGCTGGGTCGGCGAGCCACGAGTCGGGAATCGACATGGAGCGACTCGGGCAAGAGTTTCGGTGCCGACGAGTCGCAAGTCGGGAACAATCTGGAGCGACCCAGGCAGAAAATGAACCTGGGGGCCGAGTGACTAAGCTCGGTTCCGAATTGAACCTGGGGACCGAGTGACTAAGCTCGGTTCCGAATTGAACTGGGGACCGAGTGACTAAGCTCGGCTTCGAATTGATCATGGGGACCGATTGACTAAGCTCGGCTTCGAATTGATCATGGGGACCGATTGACTAAGCTCGGCTTCGAATTGATCATGGGGACCGATTGACTAAGCTCGGTTCCGAATTGAACTGGGGACCGAGTGACTAAGCTCGGTTCCGAATTGAACTGGGGACCGAGTGACTAAGCTCGACTCTGAATTGAACCTGGGGACCGAGTGACTAAGCTCATTCCGAATTGAACTGGGGACCGAGTGACTAAGCTCGGTTCCGAATTGAACCTGGGGGCCGAGTGACTAAGCTCGGTTCCGAATTGAACCTGGGGACCGAGTGACTAAGCTCGGTTCCGAATTGAACCTGGGGGCCGAGTGACTAAGCTCGGCTTCGAATTGATCATGGGGACCGATTGACTAAGCTCGGCTTCGAATTGATCATGGGGACCGATTGACTAAGCTCGGTTCCGAATTGAACTGGGGACCGAGTGACTAAGCTCGGCTTCGAATTGATCATGGGGACCGATTGACTAAGCTCGGCTTCGAATTGATCATGGGGACCGATTGACTAAGCTCGGTTCCGAATTGAACCTGGGGGCCGAGTGACTAAGCTCATTCCGAATTGAACTGGGGACCGAGTGACTAAGCTCGGTTCCGAATTGAACTGGGGACCGAGTGACTAAGCTCGGCTTCGAATTGATCATGGGGACCGATTGACTAAGCTCGGTTCCGAATTGAACCTGGGGGCCGAGTGACTAAGCTCGGCTTCGAATTGATCATGGGGACCGATTGACTAAGCTCGGTTCCGAATTGAACCTGGGGGCCGAGTGACTAAGCTCGGTTCCGAATTGCTTGCATGGTTACATAAGAGTGAGCATTCAGGAATCCCCAGATTTCCGCGACAAAGCGCGCCACGAATTGGGAGAGCGATTCACCCTCGTGTTGAGATAACGCCAGCAGGGTGGCGATGGAAGGCTTGGGTCACACGCTGGCGAGGAAGTTTTGCTCGAAACGCCGTGACATGCTTTGTGGGTGGTCGGGAACGCCCGACACATCAGGGCGTCATAGGTGTCGTAGAGGGCCATCTGAGCCCAAAACACCGTGACATGCTCTGTGGGGTCAGAGCCACCATCATACGTCTCCAATGTTAGCAGCCTAAAGTTGAGGGGTACAGGCTTGTCCTGTATTTCCCGAGTAAATGGGGATCCGCCTGAGCCACCTTCGCTGGACTTGCTCCGCGATTTCCGAAACTCGCATTGGAACTCATCCAAGCGTTGGTTAACCCAGGACAGCTAGGCCCTGAGTGAGTCATCTACCGGGTCAGACGATATGGTATCAGGCTCGGAGCGGGGCGATGTGATTCGGTAAGGTGCAGGTATGCTCTGCTCGAGCGGACTTCTCGAGTCCGTCGTTTGCTCTTGGGCTTCTCTTGTTTCGACATGCTCCATGCTCGGCCTTTGCCAGGTCGGGTCAGTCGGGAGAGCTGCTAGCCACACGATCTGGGGAATGAGTGGAGCGAGGGTCTGCATCATCCTTATCATTGCTTGCACTTGCTTGGTCAGGCTGAGGAACGCCTCGGGTGACACGGTCGAGGGTCCTATGGTAAGTCCGGGGGTCGACAACCCCGGGTTATTGAACAGGTGCCAGTAGCGATCTGGCGTCGAAGCTGGGATCCCCCCATCTCTGAGGACAGGGAGGGGTTGATCTCCGGGCCCGATCGAGGGGTGACCAATCGGTGGTTCTCCCTCGGGGAGAGCTCCTGCGACATAGCCCTCCTTCTAGCACCAAAATATTAGTGAACAGATGTGTCGTGGCTGGTGAGTTAGCACGGCCTGGTCCACGGGTCGATGTCGGGAGTCTTTTGTCGACTGAGCTGGATGCCAAGGTCGATAGGGCCCTTGCGACATGGTGTTGATCAACGTTCCTTGGTGTGCCAATCCGGGTGCCATCTTTGCCAAGCCGCATCTCTCCGTCTCCGGGGTGGTTGGCAGCTCGTCTCCGTACACTGGATGGTGATTCTCGGGTTGAGACGCTCGCGGGTCGTGGGTGGCCGCTTTCCTGCAAAAATGGCCTTCGTCGGGTGATTCCCGACTTTGGCCCCTCCGACGAGCAAGTCAGTCGAGTGTTCAATTGTTTCTCCTCCTTCTCCTCCTCGGGCCAGATGCTTGCCAGAGGTCTTTATATTACTGTACGTGGGTCGGTCGTACACAGGTTGACGTGGTGGACGTGTCAAACAGTGCCTTGGTACGGATTCTGACTTGGCGTGTCTTGGGTGTGGGGTCATCTCAGGATTCTCAAGACGTGACGTGTCGAACAGTGCCTTAGTACGATCTCTGACTTGGCGTATATTTTTGACTTAACATACGCTATGGATCGAGCGAGAGGCGTGTGCTTCTGTCCAAAATATGCAGTGTGCGTGTCCCAGCTGACGCTAGAACTCGACCACAAGTCTGATGGCGAGACCATAGAGTAGCTCCTGTAGCAAACTGAGTCAACGATGGTCGCCGCCAGCTAATCCCTTCCAACCTCATATTCCTCGACATCCCGCTCGAGCGTCTCCGCTCCTTCCATCTCCCGACCAGGAATTACTTCGACATCGTTGTTGCATCACTAATATGTAACAAGTAGCATTGTCAGCATCCATGCTTTTCAACTTCAATTTGGATAACACTGGGCTCGACCCGTCATTCGATGTGGACATGGGCAACCACAAAAAAATGTCGAGTATCAACAACAATAATTGCAGCATCAGATAATTATAATAATGCTAATAAGAGTTTAATTAGTATATGAGTGTTATAGATAATTTTAATCTTATTTTAAATAAATTATAATTTCTAATATGGAGCATGCCGTGAAAAATAAATTAAATATTAAAAAAAAGAAAATAGTGATGCAAAAGAAACCAGCGGATAAATTTCAATTACCGAGGATGAGCTTGCGATGGTAGTGCAAGAGGTAGATGAGACAATCAGAGGCACTATGAATTTGATAAACAGACTAAAAGAAACACTAAGAGCAACATCTTAAAAAAATGTTATCATTGTAAAAGGTATGATCATATTGAAAAGTTTTGCTATTTAAAAAAGCAATATCAACAAGCTACTTTTATTAGGGTAGATGACAAATATGAAAATTTATTTTTTACATATCAATATATTAGTAAATAATGCACCTAACAAGTGAGATTTTATGATCAAGATAAAATACGGTGATACAGTTAAGTGGCTCAATGCCTATAAAGAGTTAATTATAACATGACCAAATTAGGAAATAAGATTGTTGATCCTTTCAAGTTCAGTCTAGAAGTTAAATATTATTCTTACTTGTGTTGATGAATATGCTGATATAATCACACTAGATAATATTGATGATGATGAGTTATATGATTATTCCTAACAAGATTATAATTATCACTCTCAATAACTTATTCTATCATAGATGTTCAAAATATGATAAGTTCAAACCAGAAAGACTTGTGAATATCTTTACTACACCTTTTTTATTGGAGATTTCTTTATTTTGAAGGGGTAAACTTAAGATTAAAAATATTAATATCATATGAGTATTAAAATAATGCTAATAAGAGTTTAATTAAGATAAGATTGTTAAGGATAATGCTAGTCTTAATTTAAATAATTTATGAGTCATATTCTAGAGATAATTATGATGTAATAATTTATGTAAGTATTATGAGTCTAAACTATAAATATAATTAAAGTATCCCCTTATGAGAGCATCAACTTAGGTTAAGAGAATACAGCAGATGAACTAAGAGTATCCAAAGAGGGGCTTAATTAGGTTAATTTTTGAGTTGTTCTAGTTGTTTGATTGATGTTTGACTTTTTATCACTTTTTTAATCTTATTTTTCAAGATAGATTACAAGACATAACTAAAAGAGTCATTATCAAATTTTGATTATCAATGCTGCTCGTGATTGTACATGCGATGATCAAATAAAAATCGTACTTGATTGAGCAATGCTTTCAAATCAAGACCGATCATAAAAGCCTAAAATATTTCTTAAAGCAAAAAATATCTTCCCCCGAGTAGTAAAAATGGATAACAAAGTTTCTTGGATATGATTATAAAATAACTTACAAAAGGGGAAGGAGAATATTATTGCAGATGTGCTTTCGCGGCTACCCGAGCAAGCTGAATTTATATCATTTCACTTCCGACCAGCCACTTCCTTGAGGGTATTAAAATGGAATGACAGGAAGATTCGGAGACCAATAAGATCAAAAAAAAATTAGAGGAAACACTAAGCTCTATGGCTCATTACAGTTGGGACTCAAAAGAATTGCGCTATAAGGGACGCATTGTGTTTGTGACAAATTCTACTTATATAAAGACCATCCTTCAAGCGATACATTCCACACTTATGGCTGGACACTTCGGGTTCCTTAGAACCTATAAGAGAATTAAGCAAAATTTTTATTGGATAGGGATGAAAAATATTATTGCTAAAATTTGTAGTACAATGTGATGTATGTCAGCGACATAAAGGCGAGATAGTGGCAAGTCCCGGAAAGCTACAATCTTTACCCATTTTAGACTCAATATGGATTGATATATCAATAGACTTCATTAAAGGGCTTTCCTCATCACAAGGAAAAGTTACAATTTTTGTCGTGGTGGATCGCCTTACAAAGTATGCTCACTTTTGCGTTGTTCGTAATCCCTACACTACTTCTAGTATTGCTCGAATCTTTATGGAGAATATTGTAAAATTGCATAAGATGCCGAGATCTATTGTAAGTTATCATGATAGGGTTTTCACGAGCAAATTTTAGACAGTTATTTCATATGCAAGCCACTAAATTGAAAATGAGTACGGCGTATCACCGATAAACCGACGGCTAGACTGAAGTGGTGAATAGGTGCTTGGAGACATACCTCAGATGCTTTATTGGTGATCAACCAAAAGAGTGGACAAAGTGGCTTCCCTGGGCCAAGTGGTGGTATAATATAACTTATCATTCATCCACAAAATGTACTCTTTATGAGGCTATGTATGGTCGACCTCCCCTTGTGATCCCAAAATATATGTTGGGCACCTCTAAAGTAGAACAATTAGATAGGGAACTATAGGACAAAGACAAAATGCTAAAGTTGCTAAAAGATAATCTCACTGCATCTCAAGCAAGGATGAAATAATAATATGATCAACACAAAGGCAAAAGAGAATTTTAGTAGGAGATTGAGTCTTCTTATGGCTCCAACCATACAAACAAATATCAATCCAGACTAGAGCATCTATGAAGCTTTCACCTCGGTTCTATGGACCCTACCAAATTTTAGAGCATATCGGAGCGGTAGCATATAGATTGGACTTACTCGCTAGCTCCCGAATCTATCTAGTCTTCTATGTGTCGTGTTTAAAGCTCAAGCTAGGACAAAATGAGACAGTCCAAATCCATCTACCAAATATGACTACCCAAGGAGAACTCCAGACCTAGCCGAGTGCCATTATTAATCGACGGATCATGACTCGACAACGACGACCCACTACTGAAGTGCTAATATAGTGGGTGAACCTACCGATAAAAGATGCCACTTGAGAGAAATATGACAACTTGAAGATCAAGACTGATTTAAAGAGGGTGGATTGTTAGCCTTGAGGACAAGACTGATTTAAAGAGGGTGGGTCTGTTAGGACTCTAGTTAGGACTCTAGTTAGGAGAGTCATTTAAATATTCATCATCTTTTAATAAGTAATAGAAAAATCTTTCTTAGCAGCCTTGAGCAGCAACTTGGAGGAAGGAACCCCTATAGAGTTCCAAGGAGGCCAATCCCCTAAAGAGATCAACCCCAAGCTTAGAATCCACAAGGATTCTAACATATAGTCCCTCACTAGATTCATGTGTATCATATTGTCACGAACTGTTTCACCACGATCTGCTACACCATGTTGCCTCCTGGTGACATCTCCATTACATTCTAATCCTTGTGGGATGAACTCAGATTGTGATTCCTCCATGTGTAGCTTCTACCAATACATCATAGGGCCTTTTCCACCTACGATTGTGTTCGCTCATTTGGCAATCAACCTTTGTCCACTCGCTCTCAGGTCACACCTAGATGAAACACTGCTCTAAGATAGTCTATCACCTAGTAGCTCCCGAAGTCCACCGACTTCGCTGAAATTGGTGCACCATCGTTTTGATCCTAGGCCTCTATCCCTACTAACACAATCTCCGTTATGCACCGCATCCTTCATAGCAACTTGAATGGCAGTACTATGGTATATTCTTCAAGAGTAATCGCTTCTGTGTCCTCTTACCCCGTGCCAAGGTCTTCTGAACCCAACTTTGCCTCCTAAGTTGAGTCGCCTCAGTTCCTTTGTCAAATGCTTATCTAAGATAAAGTGCATATGCCTCGAAGCTCTCTTCATCTTTGGCACCATATAGGATGAGCCCGCTCTATCATAATTAGAGACCCATAGAATGACATGATCTCACTCTTGTCTTTACAAGAGTTCATGTCCTTAACCTTTGTCCAAGGAAAGCTTTGTGCCTCCGCTCTATATTTTATCTTCTATGTCGGCTCCCTTCATTCGGCTTGGGTACTTCGCCAAGTTATACTCAAGTTGCTTTACTCCTCGATTTGTATTAAGTTAATGATGATCCTCACACCCACCATTCTACGGGTCAGTCCTTCATTGAGTCTGATTTTCATATCGACTCTAAGTGTGCTTTCATTTGTGTTGCCTTGGGTCACTCCCCCACTTGATCTCGCAATACATCCCCCCAATGTATTATCTCAAGTGATATCATGTGATGACTCCTCACCGCTCGCTCAGTCTGTTGAGCTTTGTGAAATTATTTTTGAGGTACTCCTCAACACGTGCGGTATATTGCACATGGTTCTTCCTCTAGAGAGCCGAGACTTATCCCTTCTGGATATTTGTCCCGTTAGAGCAACTTCTCTCTTCGCTTCATTCTCTCTGAAAGTTTCAGAGACCATCATCCCCTTGGACTACTTCACCTGCTGAACAAACTATATATTATTCTGCCTCCCGCAAACTCACTTGCTAGATTGTGACTCCACGTCAATATAGCCCTTGCTACATCCCTTAAGGCCTAGTAATATGCTAAACTCGCTGCACACTTTAGCCTCCTATAGACGTATCCTTCTTATGCTGAAGAGAAAGTTCTAATGCTCTATGACATCGAGTTTCGATCACCTTGGGATCACCATGAACATGTTAGGAATAAGTCGACACTAAGAGGAGGGGGGGGGGATGAATTAGTGCAGTAGATAAAAACGTCGTCAGTTCAAAAATCTTCATATGATAAAAATCGATATCGGAAGATAACTTAAAATTCATTGCTTGTTTATAAACATAGTGAAAGCAAAGTAAGGAAGGTAGTTTGTAGTAAAGGTAAATTGCTTAAAAAGAAATGCAAACCGATTTATAATACTTCGATCGCTGTGACGTACATCCACTTCTGATTCCTCCTCCGTTAAGGCCACTAGCTTTCACTACGGATCTTCCTTCAATGGGCAAAGATCAACTACCCTTATAACTCGATTCTCCTTTTGACAAGGTCAGGAGAGAACCTTTACAACCCCCTTTCACTCCTATTTTAAACAAGATTAACACTTAGAGCTTAAGAGGAGTTCTCACAAAATTACAACAACGTTTTTCTACCTTTTTGCTCTCAATTCTTGTGTCTGTTAACCAGGGATGAGAGAGATATTTATAGGCCTCAAGTAGATTCAAACTTAGAGCCTAAAAATATCTCATCCCCGATTTTCGGGGTACTGGCGGTACCACTGCTTGTGTTGTATGGTACCATCGCTTGACAATCTCTCGGAGACTGTGTCTAGGCAATACCACCACCCAGATTGGCGATACCACTACCTAACACAGTCTCAGAGACTATGCCATGATGGTGCCACCTGTTGGGTCACTGTTTGGGCCTTTCACTTGGCCCAACATAGTCCATTGGGTCCAATTCTAACCCAATTATGTGCTAACTACGAATTTTAAGACATTCACTAAGCTAAATAAGTCCATAAGTCTAGGTTTCTTTCAGCAAACTTCTGACGATCTCTTGACAATGTTCCAGTGGACTCCTCACAAGCTCCTGGACTTCATGATGATATTCTTGTTAGGATCAAGAGGTCGGCACTAAGAGTGGGGGTGAATTAGTGCAGTGGTAAAAGCGTCGATTTTGTAAAATCTTCGTACGATAAAAACCAAACTTAGAAGATAACTTGAAATCTTGTGTTCGTAAATGTATTGAAGGTAGTAAGCAAGTAAAGAGGTTTACAGTAAGGTAAATTGCACAAGAGAAACACAAACTGATTTATAGTGGTTCAGTCATCATCGACCTACATCCACTTCTTTGATTCCTCTTCCGTCGAGGCCACCGGCATCCACTATCGATCTTCCTTTAATAGGTGAAGATCAACCTCCTTCTTAGACCCCTCTTCTTCTTTTCCCGAGTTTAGGAGACAACCCTTACAAGCACTCACTCCTCTCTAAATATAATTCTAAGTTTAAGCTAGAGGAGGGATTTCTCAAGTGGTTTCTACAGCATTTTCTCACTTTAAAACTTTCTGTACTTGTATATTTTACCCAGGAATGAGAGGGGTATTTATAGGCTTTAAGTGGATTCAAACTTAGAGCCTAAAAACATCTCATCTCGGGTTTCCCGGGTGTAGTCGGTATCACCGCCTGTGCTAGGCGGTACCATCGCCCAACAGTTCTGACATTGGGCGGTACCACCGCCTGACACTAGGCGGTACCACCGCCCAGGCTGGTGGTACCACCACCTGCAGCCTCTCGGAGGCTATGTTTGGGCAGTACCACCACCTGACACAGTCTCAAAGACTATGCCACAACGGTGCTGCCTCTTGGGTCACTGTTTAGGCCTCTCACTGGGCCCAACACAATCCTTACATGGGCCCAACTGGCCCCTAATTGGGTTGGCCCAAATCCAAACCCAATTACGGGCTAACTACGATTCCTAAGACATATTCTAAGCTAAATAAGTCTGTAAGTCTAGTTTCTTCCAGCGATCTTCCGACGAACTTTTGATAATCTCTCGATAATGTTTCGGCGGACTCCCGGCAAGCTCCTAGACTTTACGATGATCTTCTTGGCGAGTTTCGATGAGCTTCTTCTGGCAAGCTCCCGGACTTCTCAATTGGTTCCTGCAGAACTTCCGATGAACTCTCGAACTCCCAATGAAATCACGTTCTTGACTTCGGGACTTCATTTTGCTTTATGCCTTGCTATCATAATTAATCTTGCACATGTAAAAATACACTTTGATCTAGATAATTAATACTAAGCATTAATCATGTTGTCCGACATGTCATTGGTCCATCGATGCTTCGTCTGATTCTTCGGCGCATCTTCCTCTCTTGCGGCCTATTGCCCAATCGGCCAATTGACTCTGCAACTCCAATATCCTTGGTGCAATATCCGCTCTTCTTGGCCCAATGCCCGAAGCCTTCTGTCGATACGTCGACCAATCCTCCGGCTCGACGTCCAATCTTCTGACATATTTTCCTCCAGCACAACATGATTTTTCCTGCTTTAATTGTCACAATATTTTCCTCCAGCACAACATGATTTTTCCTGCTTTAATTGTCTCATCCTAATCGAAGCATCCTACGTCACTCAAAACACAGATTAAACCATAAACAATTATCAATTGGTTTCATCATCAAAATACGAGATTCAACACTTCTTGGCGAGTTCCGATGAGCTTCTTTATTAAGCTCTTGGACTTCTCAATCAATTCTGATAGAACTTCCGACAAACGTCCAATCTTTCGATGAACTCTCGAACTCCTAATGAAATCTTGTTCTTGACTCCAAGACTTCATTTTGCTTTATGCCTTAATTACTATCATAATTAATCATGCACACTTAAAACCTACTTCGATTTAGACAATTATTACAAAGCAAATCAAATGTTATCTGACATGTCATTGGTTCATCGACGCCTCGTCCGATTCTTCGGTGCATCGTCCTTTCTTGTAGCCTATTGCCCAATTGGTCAATTGACCTCTACAACTCTGATTTCCTTAGCGTAATTTTCGCTTTTCTTAGCCCGATGCCCGATCCATGGCCCAAGGCCTTCTATCGATATGTCGACCGATCCTTTGGCTCGATGTCCAATCTTCTGACATATTTTTCTCTGGCCCAACATGATTCTTCCTGCTTTAATTGTCTCTCCCTAATCAAAGCTTCCTGCATCACTCAAAATGTAGATCAAATCATAAACACTATTAATTGGTTTCATCATTAAAATCCGAGATTCAATAGAACACTCCATCGTTTGCATACAAGTCTTTGCATGAGTGCCGAATTCTTCGAGTTAGAAATTCCAGTCACCTCTATGAGCTTTTCACAACTCTTTTGATTGCTAAACAACCTATTCCACCTTATATGGTCTCATTCTTTACCAAGCGTTTCGCTTGCCTTGAGCACCATCAAGTATGGTTGCCAACGTTGAGTCGTAGCTCTAACTCAGTCATCCCAACTTTTATTCGCTATGCATTCTTCCCAACTTGCTTGTTCTCGTGGTACCTCTTATGTGAAGGGTTGGCCATTCCTCTAAATGTCAATCTCAGATGCTCACTCCTTTGAGCGACTCTTTTTCCCTACATCTTCATGTATGTTTTCCCCCCAAACGGTCACACATGCTAGTTGCCCTCAACGTAACCCTGCTAGGTCCCTCACATTTGTATGTCAAGTGTTTCTATGAGTGCTTGTCCCACTTTGATACCATCTATCACGAACTTACCTGGTTTTTCCTAAATCGTGCGGCACCCTTGTGTGTCCATTCATAAAGGTCAGCCTCCCTGAAACCTCCTATGGTCCCTTAGGACCTATAAAAGAGAAAACGGGTTAGAGAAAGCGCTTCACTCGGGATTCACAAGTAATTATTTTAGGAAACACTTTATAACCAATGCAAATTACAAACAGACTTCACAAGCTCTGAACGGTCGCACAACAAAGTATCCAAAATGATCCACTACAGACCCAAATCTCCCGCAAGTATCCATATGACACAACATTTATTTACAAGCCTAAAATGGCCACCAAACCTAACTAAATTAGGGTTGTTAAGCCTTCGACCGTCTCTCTACATACTGTGTAAAGCATGAACAAACCAAAAGACATAGACATACATGAGTATTATATTAAACACCTTATTTACAGTTTTGTCCATGATAATAGACTAGGCCTTTTTGGATGTCGCCTCCTATTCTCCACTTCTCTTCTCCTTCTCAACCAACAGCCTCTATTTGGGGCATGTGAAAATTTGGACAGCGATTCAAGAAGTGTCTTTGCAACTCCTATTGTGTAGATCACCGCTAGAGAGGATGACAGTTGACCTCCTTCATTCTCTCTCATAGATCTGTAGGATTTTAGGGATATATGATCTCCCTAGGTAACATAATTTTCTTATATACATAATTTTTTATTTTGTGACTTTTTCACAAACCAATCTTTCGCACGATAACGAAAACCCTTTTGTGAAAATCTAGGATTTTTCTTTTTGTTCTTCTACTATGCATGTGATGTCACCCTCAGATTTTCTTATAATTAATACACCTATGAGTATTTCTACCAAATTAGACATGAATAATGAAAGAGAATGTTATGATCAAAAAGTTTATAGAGGTATGATGAGTAGTTTATTATATCTTATGCAACTAGACCTAATATAATGTTTAGTGTTGGGTGTTGTATAAGATTTTAGTCAAATTCTAAACAATCTCATTATAAAGCAGTTAAAATGATTTTTAGATACTTAAAAGGAACTCCTAATATAAGATTATGGTATCCAAAATCTAAAAATTTTAATTTGAATGCATATGTTGATACTGACCTTGTAGGATGCAGAATAGATAAAAAAAGTATCCCTAGAACATGTCAATTTCTACGTCATGCACTTGTTTCATAGTCTTTCAAAAAATAAAATTTTGTTACATTATCTACGGTCAAGACTAAATATGTAGCGATAGGTGCATCCTGTGCACAAATAATTTGGATGAAGATTATCTTGAAAGATTATGGACTTGACCTAAAAAATATCCCTATAAAATATGATAATACTAGTAAAATTTGTTTAACAAAGAATCATATTCAATGACTAAACACATTGATATTAGACATCATTTTATTATGGATCATGTTAATCATCATGATATATCTTTATATTTCATTAACACAAAACATCAATTAGCATATATTTTTACTAAACCATTGAATGAGGAATAATTTAATTTTATTAGAAGAGAATTAGACATGTTGAATCCTTCAAATGCATGAATTATTCTCATATGATTTTTTTAAAAAAGAAATTCATTCAAATGGATCATTATCTTGATTTCTCGCTATTTATATATTCATGACTTGTATACCCCATCATCAAATTGATCTCTCATGACTTGAACTTATTTTTTATATTAATATCCTTATATGATATCAAAATAGTTTTATAATTGACACATTGATATAAATGAAGAGAAATAGAATCACGAATCCATGATATCCTTCTATTCTTTTTTATGATGATAAAGGGGGAGAGAGGAGTAGTAACTTACACATTTCTTTTTGTTTTGTTGATGACAAAGGAGGAGAAGTCGACTATACTCCTTGATGCTATTGAAAAATTATGATACTTAACTTATGATAATTGAAATTATGATGTATGCAATGATTACTTTGACTACTTACTGATAATTTGAAATTATGATGTATGCAATGATTACTTTGATATTATAATGATTTGAAATTATGCATATGATATATGCAATGATATTTAACTATGCATATGAAGTTTTGATCTTTGCAATGAAAACTAAAATTATACATATGATCTTTGCAATAAAAGTTACTATGATTTTTTAAAAATTATTTCGACTTGAATTCAAACAGTTACATTAAAAGGTTATTATTTTTTTAATTCGAGTTTATTTCAAAATGACATATAGACAAGGGGAGTTTAGTTAAAACTCCATCATCAATTGGTTGTTATCATCAAAAAAAATGGAGATTATTGAATCTCAAATTTTGATAATAAAATCCATTAATAAGTTTATGGACTAATAAGCATTTGAGATAAATGATGTAAGAGAAAACTCGATCATGAACTTGAACTATCGAAAGGCAACTCATTGAAGCAGAAGAATCAGGCATTGAGCCGGAGAGCATCATGTTAGAGATTGGATGTCGGGCCGGAGGATTAGTCGATGTGTCGGAGGATAGACTTCGTGTCATGAGTTCGAGCATTAGGCTAGAAGGGTCGGGTATTGCTCTAAGAAGATTGGATATTGTGGGAGATCAACATATCGATGGATCGGGCAATACGCCGAAGGAAATGACGATGTGCTGGAGATTCGGTCAAAGTGTTGAATAAACAGATGACATGCCGGATAATATGTTGAAGGCTTCATGATTGTATTTAGAGTTGTTAAGTCTTAATTAAAGTCATTTAAAGTCTAATTAAGTAGGTTTTGGGCATAACCATGCCAACTTGATTAGGAGCCCATTTGGCCTAAACCAGGATCGAATTGGGCATATTGGAAGGCCAATTTAGTGACCTGGGGTTGAGTTGGGTGGTGGTATCGCTAAGCCCAAGCAGTGGTACCGCTTGAGAGCTGGAAAGTATTTCCAGGAATCCCAATAATAGTACCGTCTAGGTAAGTAGTGGTACCACCAAAGCCTAGGTTCTCAAGCTCTATGAGGCAGTAATACCACACAAGTAGGCGATGGTACCACCAGAGCCCAAGTTCCTAAGCGTTATACGGTGGTAGTACCACCAATACCCAAAAAATCCAGAGATTTAAATTTTTGACTCAATTTCTAAAGCTATTTGGGGTTTATAAATACCTCACTCGTGCTTACTTGGTAGAAGCATGAAACCTTATGATTCAAAGTGTGTCAACATTCTTGAAAAGTATTAAGTCTCTTCCTCTTTAAGTTTAAAGGTTATTTATTATAAAGGAGGTGTGAGGTTTTCTTATAAAAGAGATGTGTGAATATTCTCTTGTAAGCCTATGAAAAGGAGAAAGAATTGTAACAAGGATAGTTGATCTTCCCATATTGAAAAGAAGATCGGTAGTAAAAGTCGATGGCCTCGAGGGAAGAAGAATCAGAAATAGACGTAGGTCGGGATGATCAAACTACTATAAATCTGAATTATATTTTTCTTTATGTTTTTCTTTGCTATTACTAAATGATTTAGTTGCTTGCTACTCTTACTCATATTCTAAGTTAAACGTATTTCCGATACGTATTTTTCAATCAAATTTTTTAAATCAAAATTTTATTTTGGTAGCACTAATTCACCCCTCTTTCTTAGTACCTTCACGATCCTAATAGGTGTACTTGTAGTTCAAATAAAGACTTTTTGAATAACATCAAAATATATACATTGTAAATTTAATCTATCGTTATTTGACTTTAATTTTTTACATTAAAATTTTCTACATAATGGTAATATAATTATGATTTTTATGTTTATAATCTCCACTCAACTCTACTTGTACACCTCTCATATAAATATGAATAAACACAGAGAATTTCCATTCCAACCCTCTCTAGAAACTTTAGAGATCATCATTTTCTCTTAACTTTTTCTCTCATCAAAATTCTAAAACTCAATGTATTTATAAAAATAAATTATAATTCATTAATAAATTTTAATTTAATTGAAACTCTATGAATTAATTTGAATATAATTATACTTATCAACCTTAACAGGAATCATGTCACAACTGCTGTAATACAAAGTGTAACTTATGGTGGTTTGTTGTAATCGGGGTGATTGTTGATATGATGGGACATGCATGGTCTACTACTTATGCAAGGCCAACTTTTATATTCTTGTATGTTCATAGCTTTCATCCACCACATTGTGGATTTATACCCTACCACGTCCTATTATATCTGAAGGGGTGAATTGAATACAAAGGTAAATCACTTCTTTTATCCCTAGATTAATGGGTTGGGTCGGTGTTTAGAGTGCTTGTTGCTCGGGGTGGGCCTCTAATACTTTTCAATAATACTTGACAAGTTAACAAGTCCTTAACCTGTTTGGGTCGATTCTAATTAGAGTCTGATTCATGTTTCTCTTAGCAAAATCTATATCATGAGGTGCAACTTATACAAGTTAGTTCTTAACATATTCGTGTCATATTATGGATTCAATTGAAGCTATCTGCATAGTCTTGCATGTTCAGTTTGGGGATGTATCTAACTAATCTCATGTTGGTCCTTATAAAGATTTATTATTTATTTTATTTTGCTTTTTACTATATCCTAATTAGAAGACACTACTTCTACAAGGCAAGCATCACCTTATAAATAACAAACCTCAAATCCAATATGGCTATGGTTAGAGACTAGTATTTGCTTTTAAAGACTAATTATAAATCCTGTATAACTAGGGGTTTTAAGTTTATTAGATGGAGGCCTTAAATGCTTCCTCTAAACACCCTATATTACATAGATCATTTTAATGAAGGCTAAGGAGCTTTTGCTTTAGTATGATTTCTTAAAGTCTATGTCATTATGGAAGATTAAAGTATTGAGGGAAGAATAGAATACAAAGCTTCCACTAATTTTATGCTTATTTATTATCGAGTGGACAAGAAAGAACCTAATGGGTGGATTGGGTGCAAGTTGCATCATCTTGAGATAAATAGACCAACAGCTTAACATGGAGCAAATTAATGACCAACTCTTGCTTTATAGATATAGTCCAACATGATTGATATTTTGGCTTGGGATGCATCCCACTAACTTACGGGTCTTGGGTTGGTTGCTGCGTGCAGCCGTCCACATTGTTTATGGCGATTCGATCCGATCCGATCCGATCCGATCGAGTGCTAGGTTGGTTTCCCGACCATCTATGGCATGGTGCAAACCAGTCTTTTGTGGGCTGGTCAACCATTTATATACTCTGAAATATAACCATCTCTATTTCTCTTTTCGAATCATAAGAAAGAATCTTACGTAAATCTTGGTTCAATTACATGTTCATAGATTATGAAAATTAAATCAATAAAAACAATATAGATTAACACAAATATAAGAGATTAATTAAAGAATAAAAGCATAGGTGATACCCACCATCCTATTTTCTCCCACCGTCTACACCTTCTTTGTTACAATCTTACTCTTTTGATGATTTATAGGATGGATATCCTATTTCTCCAAGTAACCATAATCATAATTTAATTAGGAGTTATAATCTAATTAACTTAATTTGATCTGCACTCCTAATCCAACTATGATTTTTTTAAAATCTTCACTTTCATTTTAAATATATATATATATATATATATATATATATATATATATATATATATATATATATATATATATATATATATATCCTAACCTAATTAGAAGAGATACCATGTCTAAGATAAATTATAAAAATACCCTTAATTAACCTTAAATTAGATTTAATTAGCAAGTCTCCAAAATAACCTTAGGTAAAATCCGAGTATAACATATGTATTCCAAAATAACATCTCAACTTGTGAAAATTTATTTAATATCCAAATCATAGACTTTATAAACCTTTAGGTATATATCACCAAAATACATTTTCAAGCTCATTAGTAAAATTTATTTTTGGGTTGAACATTATGACACAATATAAACAATCAAACACACGCGGAGTATTATAAATATGTGGTCGATTAGACTTCAAATGGTGTATTTCTATAGAGGAGGGGTGTAGGTAAAAATGTTTAATAAGGTAACTTGCGGTTAGCACTCTCTCCCAAAACGTTAATGGAAGATGAGATTAAAATCTTTAAGGATTGGGTACATTTAAGATGTAATAGTGTTTGTGTTTTACAGCTTCATTTTGTTAGCACACAGAGATACAATTATGCTTATAAAAAAAGTTCATAATCACTGAAAAACTTGCATAAAAATTGAACTCCCTCCAATTATCTACTTGAATTAGTCTAAACTTTCTACCGAATTGGTTTTCAAGAAAAGAAAAAAATAAAAAAGGATTTTAAAAGAGTTTACAATTCTCATTTAAATCGTCTGAGATATATACATATTTTCCTATTACCTACAATAGTAAAAAAAAAATTATTTGAATGAGAATGAACTCAAAGAATTATTTCAAGTGGTTCAATAGTAGAAATTAAACTTAGATAAAAAAAATGATCTAGTTTGTTCAACTAAAGGGTAAATATCATAAAATTTATTAGAGCAAATCAAATTTCAGAAATCTATGCCATAAATCGTATTATGAAGATATATTATTAGCTTTTAGGATGAGCAATATTTTATGGAAAAATAGCAGAGAATCTTATGCTGTCTCCTTTTTTATTGCTAAATTTTGTAATGGACAAAATTTTTAAAAAATAATTGATTAAATAATTTAAGGATTTAGTCATCTTGTTGGCTGATAATAGATTGACATAAAATGAAGGCACAAAAAGAACACCCGAAAGAATTTATTTTTGAACGTGAAGGGATACATGTTTTATATAATAAGTTAAGAGATAAAATAATATGATCTATAGCATCTCTATCAATGATGTATTTATTTGAAATCATGGAATCAATATGAGATAGAAGATTGAAAGGAATATTTATCCTCCAGCTAAATGCTACCATTGCTTAACAGAACCAAGACTTATTAATATTGATCATAAGTGAAAAGTGGAGCCTCTTACTATAAGTTGTTGGTAGATGCTTCCATTTTATTTCTTAATTTATTATTTTTTTTAATGAAATTTATGTTCAATAACGTAGTTATGTAAATAGTATCAGATGTTCTTGTTCAAGTGACCACAATGTAGATCTTCTTTTATTTTATTTGATTTGATGTGTTATTAGTAATATACACATCGATGAGATTACCTGTCGAATGATCAATTGAATAGATTCTTCGAATGACATATTACATTTTTTTTCTGTATAACATAAAATCTGAAGTACAATAATACAATAGCATAATGAATACTTTAGTAGGCTAACATAAATTAGCTAACTAAATTAACCATATATAAAATAGATTAGCATTGGGATATTGTGACAGTAAGACGGGACATGTCGGGATTATTTTTAAGTTCTCCGAGATAGCACATAGCTTAGCATTTGGTTCAATGGTATTAATTCTCCATCTACTACTTCATTGTCAAATAGTATTAATTCTATGCAATTTATTTTGACTAGCACAGCATGAAGAGTTTGAGATGTTTCATTTCAAATTATTTGTGGGTTGTTTTATGTTTCTGATCTTACTACCACGTTAGTAGTCAAATCCAATGCATGTACTCTTAATAACATGAGATTAACCTATAGCTTATCTCCAGACACATCTTATACCAAATTTATATTAGTTAGTTAGTTAATTCATCTACAATTAAGCCAAGACAACATATATTATTGATTTATTCTTTGCAATTCCTCCGATTCTAGCGGAAGCGTCAAATAGTCAAAAATTGAGTTTCCCAAAAAATATATTCTCTAAATAATTGGGACGAGATTAAAGTAAGGTCTTCGTAGACTATACTTAGAGCCAACAAAAGACAAGTTGGATCTCATAAGATTGATTAGAGGAGCTATTTGTAATCAAGGAAGAAAAGTTTCAGTTGAAATTTCTTCTTATGACCATCTTTCACATTAAGGATTGAAGTACTCATGCCAAATAGTAGTTTGTCACAAGTTTGAACCAAATTTACTTATCACATTTTTCAAACTAATTTTACGGTGTAAGGTAGAAATAAAAGGGAAATCATATTAAATATTGAATTCCACTGGTCGATTAATCAATTAATTAATTTGTTGTATGGAAAATTTATTTAGAAATTCACTAAGATCTTTGATTCAATTTGTCAAAATAAAATGCAAAAGAAAATGGGTATCCATAGAACAATAATAATAAAACTATAAATTGTTAATTATTTATGGTCAAGAACAAAGTCAACTCTGCCTCACTCTTCGTCTTCGGTCGGTGAAAATAGAAAAAATGATGACCGTCGGATCAAATAAACGAAGTCCGTTGGATCTAGGTCATCATTCTCGTTTTTTTGGCAGCGGCCGGCTCCTTAAATAGCCGCATCCATCACTTTGATTTGCTCCGCTTGGTGGTTTAGAAGAGGGTGGAGGTGGCGCGGGCGGAGAAAGGGAGGGAGAAACAGAGATAAGTGGGAAGGCGAGATGGTGCAGCGCTTAACGTATCGGAAGAGGCATAGCTATGCCACCAAGTCGAACCAGACTAGGGTTGTCAAAACCCCAGGTCAATATCCCATCTTGGCCTCCCTCATCTGCTTTAGGGTTTGCCTGATCTTTGTTAAATTCTGATTCTCTACTCCATTTTGTTTTCCTTTCCTTGGGAGCTCATTTGTTTGATCCGATCTTGCTAATGACGTTGATCCGAAAGCGCAGGTGGGAGGCTTGTCTATCAGTACACAAACAAGAGGGCGAGTGGGCCAAAATGCCCTGTGACTGGCAAGAGGATTCAAGGAGTATGTTTTTCCTTGCTTTGAATTCATATGTTAACTTTTAACACTTTGGAATTCCATATTTGCCCTTTTGCTTCTGTTTCGGACTTGTTACTTGTAGTAGCATCGGATGATTTCTCGTTGTTTACATGAGTTAAATGGTAGATGAAGGCGATTCATTTTGTTCGTTTCGTATTCGGTATAGTATTACTCGGCAAGCGTTTTAATTTACAAGAGGAAGATGTTCTGCAGTCCTGTAACGTTAAAATGAAAATGTCAATGCTTGTCAGAATTTGGTACCTTCTTCACGTTTTATGTTCTTGATGTGGCTTACAATCCAGAAGTTAATCATATCTGTTTGCCAAAACCTTAAAAAGAATGTTTTTGTCTTGTGCTTGCTTATGGTATTCTTGTTTCCGTTTGTGTAAAATTCTTTTTTGATCAAAATTGTCATGTTCCACTACATTGCCAGTCTACCTTGGCTGGTGGTCCTAACTTTGTGGAGCTTGTATCTATAATCATGACAACACGAAAGCTTCAAGTTGTTCTAGCATATCATAATGCTTTTACTTCCACTGAAGGCATTTAACTTTTTTATCAATTCAATTTATAGGTGTCTCTGCTCATTATAGAGGCTGGTCCCAACAGCAACAAATCCATGCGACCCAAATTTTTGGGGTTGTGTTTTTTCCTGCCATTTAGCGACGATCGCAGAGATTTATATTCATAAAGATTTGCCTAAGTTGTAGGCTGGCTTTGAGCTATCTGATGCAACACTCTTCCTTTCTCTTTCCTTGCGACCCTCAATGGCAAAGACTTAACAATAAGCATGCATAAGTAGGGTTATTGTTGAGGCTATTAGATAACTTTTAATTAAATAGATATGAACATGGTTCACAATTTGAGGGTGATGGAGGTAGGAGACGGTGGTGGTAAAGTTGGACCTAGTGTTAGGGAAGCTGGGGGGTTGGAAGCTGGACAAAATACTTAAGAGGGAGAAAGGGATAACCAGCATGGTTCCTGCAAGTTTTCATTAAATCATCTAAAGAACATGACCAAAAGCCCTGGATAAGAGCTTTAGTTATAGGTTTTGAGCCCTTGTACCTTAGAGAAAAGAAATAAGAACAAACAGTACAAATATAATAATTTTAACATTTATTCTTATCTTTTACTAGGTATTGGATTCATATTGTTGCCCGTTTTCGATGATTTTGATCAACTTCTAGCTTTCAGACTTCCAGCTTCTTTTTGTTAACCTGAAACTATCTTATCACGGGGTGAGCCTGCGACACTTGTTCTTCCATTCTGTTTTTCTCTTCATTTCTGGTTGCAAAATCTGAATCGACATCGTATGCCATATTTATTAGGATATTAATTGACTTCAATCTAGAGTTGATATGGTTCTCGTGCACTGGTGGTAAATCTAGGCCGCTCTTTGTGGGATTCTTGATGGATGTCCATCGCACTATAAAAAACTGTAATCAGCGTCAGATTTAGAGCAGATCTGGATCTCAAAGAGACGTGACCTAAGTTTAAGCCCCAAACAGGAAACCTAGATCTGTTTAATTTTAAGTAAGGGTAACTGATCTCAATAGGATATATTCTCATTCCAAGGTATGTGTTAGTTGCACAATGGTTCAGTTATTTTGGCCCATCTTTGACAAAGGTCTTTTTAGTGTATGCAATTGCATCAGTTAGTAGAAATGTCTGAAGCATGGTTATCGTTATTGAGTGACATTTTTTTCTATTTTTATTCCTGATTCTCTTCTGAGAACTATCATTTTGTTGTTATCTGTGCTTTTGTGTAATCTCAATGAACTTTGTTGTGATTTACTGTGAATAAATGTTGTGACTTGGTGGGTTGGTGTGAATCTGTGGCAAACAGGTTAAATCTAATATAACTAGTAGAATGCTTTTTTCTTTATTTGATGGTTGTTTTGTACTCACAGATACCTCATCTAAGACCTGCTCAGTACAAGAGGTCTAGATTGTCTAGAAACCGGAGGACTGTGAACCGTGCATATGGTGGAGTCCTATCTGGAAGTGCTGTAAGAGAAAGGTTAGCAATTAAATGCTCTTGAACATCATGATTCCTGGGTTTTTTCCCCCAATTTTGTCAATATTTCTCTTATCTGGTTTGATTTTGGTTTGGTAGGATTATCAGAGCATTTTTGGTTGAAGAGCAGAAGATTGTCAAGAAAGTTCTGAAGATCCAAAAGGCTAAAGAAAAACAAGCCACAAAAAGCTAGACAAGGACAAATGAGCATTATTGCTCTGAGTTTTTATTTATCGAGGATAAAATTTCGACATGAATGTTTGTTATGCGTGAACTATCTTTCTCATACTTGTATTTTCAGTTGGCAATATCTTTGCAAAGTAACTATTGTGCCTTATCAGAATTGTTGCCACTGCAGCCTCAGTTTCTTGTTGTGGAAATAGTGGAATTATGGCAATCTTCGAAGCAGATTTCAAGTAATGATTTCTTCAAGCTCCTTGTAAGACTAAATTATGTTAGGTTGAAACGCAGCAGTGAAATTGTGAAGCTTCAACTGGCATGTATACCGCGACATGATTCTTACAGTGAAAATGTCACTGCCGTGCTATTGCGGTAGCCTGTGGCTTTATTATGTATTTTCGAAATAGCTTGAAGCTTATGAATTAACTACTACTATTGTGGATCTTGATGGGGGAGAGTGGCAGGTCAAGTGCAAGCTTCTTTGTTGGCCAGACTGCAGCACGAATGCTTCGTCAGTCGCTGCCAAGGCAGCTGCTTCCTGAGAATACGAATTAAAATTAGCATGGTGTGTGTCATGACTTTTTTTTATTTTATTTTTTGTGATATATAATATAAAAAATAATGAATAACTTATTATTTAATCCAAATGTGATATTTTAATTTTATTTTAAAATTAAAATTTGGCCGATTGCAGTACAAACTCTAGGATCAATCCCAGTCCTGCGAACATTGATCAGCAGGAGATAAATCTTTCTTTTCAGTTTCAACTGTATTCATTTTAAACATCATAAACAGTTTTTAATGAATGTGGATTCAATGACCGCAGTCTCATCCGATTTGGCTCATACCGACTGGTATATACTGATCCGAATCCGAACCTTTCGGATGGTTAAAATTAGGCTCTGGCGATCGCTTGAATCAGATCAGACTGATTTAAATTTACATTCAACGGCTCAGGTTGAGTTTTTCTTGACGAAAAAATTTCATCTATTTAGGGAGAATAACAAATGTGTTGATTTATCGACGATTTATACAAGATCAAATTAGTTTCTTTTATTTGGAGAGAAAATTTATCCCTGTGTTTTATAATTTTTTATGTGCTGATCTCGATTCCTTTTTTTAACTTAATATAGTTTCTCTCAATACTTTGAACAAAAAAAAAACAAAAAATCTGGCGGGTTCGAACCCGACCCCATGAATTCAAAGTCACTTAACCCCCTCTGGTTTAAACTCTGATCTAACTAATCCCTGATTTAAATGAAAGTTACTTAACTCTCTCCTCTCTCCTCTCTCGCTGCTCCGTGGAAACCTAATCACCGCGGAAGACTTGATCGGCAATCCGACTCCCTGCCGGCGACTGGCATTGCGCAAGACGGCCCTCCAGCGGCGCCTCCCCTCTCCCGAACGACGGTATATCCTCCTCTTTGCCCTCCCTCTCTTTCACCACTGTGCGCCTCGCCCTCCTTCGTCTCGGTGTTGCTCTCCGTCTTTCCACTGGTTCTGCTGTCTCCCACTGCACCCCCCCTTCTCTGTCTCCACAGCAGAGCAGCCGCCAGACTCCCCACCCTCCTTTGTCTCTGTTCCTCTCTGCTTCTTCACCCGACAGCCCCCCTCTTCTCCTCTCAGTCCCCTCCCGACCAGCACCGACAGCCCCCCTTCTCTGCTTCTTTCTCTCCCCGACAGCCCCCAATCGATGTTAATTATTGTTAATAATAGTTAACTTTTGTTCATTATAGTTGACAACGCTGTTTTTATACTAACTTGTTGTTTCTGGACGGTTGCTGAATCTTGTGCTCACTCCATGAATCTGATGATTAATGTATTTATTCAGGGCCATATTTTGTTCTAGGTCTTTTGGCATTCATTGATGGACGAGGAGGAGTCGCCTCGTGGAAATGGATCAGACCTTGAATCTGGCTTTTTGAAGGAAGATCATGGGAAAAGCCAAGCTGGGCCTGAGTCTATGGATATCAATTCCCCAACTAAAGGGAGTCTAGATAGCGACTTGAACATTGGAAACTTGGAGAAGTTCTGCAAAGAGGCAGCAAGGGCTTTCTTTAAGGAATGGGGCCTCATTAATCACCAGATAAGTTCATATAATGATTTTGTTGAGCATGGGATTCAAGATCTCTTTGATACCCTTGGTGAGGTCGTTGTTGAACCAGGATATGATCCTTCGAAGAAAGGGGATGGTGCATGGAGACATGCAACAATCACTTTTGGAAATGTTAGGCTAGAAAAGCCTGAATTTTGGCCTGAGAAGAACGACATAGAGGAGGGATCACTTAAATTGTTGCCTAGACATGCTCGTCTTCAGAATATGACATATTCTTCCCAAATGAAAGTTAAAGTGAGAGTTCAGGTCAGCAAGTTAGTTGTTCTTGTTTTCATTACAATCTCATTAATTTGCAGTTTTAAAATTATCATGGTGTTCTACAATCTTTTGATTTTTAGTGAGAAGAATCCATCTAATAAGGCTTTCATCTCATAAACCTAATGGGACTGCTTGGTATTATAAATTTGATCATATTGTGGTATTATAAATGTGTGCTTGATGAGAACCAGCTTCAAGTGTTTAGTTATAATACGAGAAGAAGGCACTTCAGTTTTTCACTTTTCTCAATTTAGTTGTGCTTATACAGGTGGAAGGAATGTATCTTTTTTTGACTGTCACATGGATTTGCTAATTCAAGTTATTCTGCTTGTTTTAGTTAGTTGATGAATTTTTTATTTTGAGTCCTACTCACGTTGGATGCATACCATGAATTGCACACTTAGTGAACTCTTCGGTTCAAACTTTATATATTAAATGAGATAATTGTGCTTTTGATCCTTGATCCTTCTTTTTAATTGACTTTCTTTCAAGACAAGCTTTTTTAGAGCTTTGTCTTCTTAGTGCATTGACTATTGGTTTCTGATTCGTGTCCTTATACATGCAATGTTTGTATTTTAACTTTTTATAAGACAATTAGTGAGTGTTGCTAATGACTCTTAGTGTGAACAATTATGCTAGTTTTTATTTAATATAACAATTTAAGTAAATGTGAACTATGCTTTTGAGCAATATTGGAGATATATTGTCTGAGAAAAAGACTACGTAATTCAATTTTCTGGGTTACACCAGGAAAGTGAGGATTGACAAGGATATCTGTTGTAGCCTCAAAGAGTCAAGTCGATGCTTTACTACAATTATTTTAAATACCCTCATGATGGTGCTTTAGGTTAACCATGCATTAAAATGATATCGGTATACAAATATGTATTGCTTGAACCAGTGTTATCAAAAGGTTCTTTGAAGGTTGCCACTGTGTAAATCGTGTCCAGCAAGTAGTAACTGCGAGTTTCATGTTTTTTGAGATGTATAGTGAAGGTTTTCAAGTGATCGAACCTATGCTATTCCCAACAAATCCCCCCCTCCCCCCAGGGGTCTTTTCGGGATTGAGAATTGTCAATTGCATTCTTCTCAGGTATATGTACAAGAAAAAAGTGACAAAGCCAAGATTGGCAGCAGCTCATATATTCAGAAGCGAGTGCAGAATGATGATGAAGGGGAAATCACAATAGGAAGGTTGCCTGTGATGGTGCAATCAAATCTTTGTTGGTTGAGTGCACTTGGCAAAAGTGATTGCCTTTTTGATTCAGGTGGCTACTTCTTGATCAAAGGGATGGAGAAGGTAAATATATAAGCATGACTTTGTTGCTTTAAGAAATAAGTTTACATGTTTAATTTGCTAATATATCTAATATTAGTTTTGTTATATGATTATCATTATTCTTTGTATGTTTCCACGAGAAGACTCATCATTGGAGTATCATGTCTTGGTTGTATGTTCTATTGTAATTTGTTACTAGTGCCTATTGATTTAGATCAAAAGTTGATCTGATAGTGGAGGTTCTGTTCATAATATATCTTGAGTTTCTCATAATCTGCAATTAAAAGATGGAAGTAAATTGTTGTATAGAATATTTTACCACATTAAGTCCACTATATCATTTCACATATAACATCCAAAACAATTCCTTAAATTCCTTCCTGATCAATATAGAACTATTTAACTTTGTTAGGGCGGACTTCATTATCGAAGCCACTGAAGTCAATCCTGATAATTGTATAGAACTAATGCTCTTCGTTTGACATAGTTTTTTTATTATTTATGTATCAGGTATTCAGGTTGGCTAGAATTAACTTTTAGATTTATTAATCTAAATCTTGATTCACTATGGTGCCTGAAGGACCACAATAAGTGCATAGGCATCTAAATATCTAATAGCTAAATTCTTCATAATTAATGGGGGACCATTTCTGTTTGATTGGATTTCTCTGATATATTGTTTCGGCTGACATTGGGTCCTCTGAGTCCTTTATGTTCTTTTTCCTTTTTCTTTGGGTTTCTTATGGACTTATAATGTTTTTTGTGCTATGCTGCTTCAAATCATTTGTTGGTCATTGATCACAATATAATGGTGCACAAAAATAATTGCTCAGAACATGTACCTATTACAAATTAAGCAATTGCTTAGGCTGAGTTTGAGATTGTGCTTAGGATATCGTCTCATTATTATGGGAGTGATACCCTATTGTTTGTTTTCTTGATTTGACATCTCTTACCTTCTTTCTTTATACCTTTTCTCTCTTTAATTTTTTTATTTTTCTACCGGATAAATGCTGCCCTGTTTCTTATTAAAATTTTCTATAGATTTGTTGATTTTTGGGCAAGATAGAAGCTGATGTGCTCCTTTGCTTCCTGGCTACTATTTGGTCCTATGGTCTTATTTTTTGGAGGATTGAACAAGTTTTGTGCTTTCTGCATATGCTCTTAGGTTCTGACTGGTAAAATTTGTAACATTCTTATGCCAAATGTCACCAGTAATTTGCCCATTTCTATTCTTTATTGTTTTTTATCTTTGTTTACAATCAAACGTCTGTAAGCGTCAACAATCTTTGGTAAACTTTTCTGTTTAATCGATCACATACAAAATCATATTTATTTCTGTCAAATGCTGGGTGTATTTCTTGAAAATTGAAGCAGTTATATTGGAAATCCTAACAACTTATCTGTGTCCCACATAAAAGCCTATATGCGGACTATGATCTCTTTCATGTTGGTGATTATTAAAGTTATAGTTGGTTAAGATAAGTTTTTTTTGCTGCAAATTATGTCTGTGCTAGAAAATCTAATATCTTACTTTACTGGTTAAGAATTGTCGTGCAACATGGTGGATTGTGAGAGTATGCTGTCTTATCTTTTTGCTCATCCTCAACCAAAGTATATATGCCTTTTCAATGTTATCTTTGTAGCAAAATTCATACATTTCTTTTACAATGGTTCCTTTATAGCAGATGTTTTACTTTTGGTTTAAAATGGTCTTTGGAATATGTTCCTTAAAGAAAAATTCTTACTTTCCTATTTATACAGTGGTAATTTTTTGCCATTTTTATTTCTGTTATACAGACCTTCATTGGACAGGAACAGAGATGTTTAACAAGACTTTGGGTCATTGACAAGCCAGTTGCGACAGTTTCTTATTTGTCAGAAATTAAACGGAAAAGAATATACGTGAAGCTTGTTGAAGCTCCAAAAACTGAAGGCTTTCACGGAGGCAAAGTTATTAGTGTCTACTTCTTGTATGCCACTATGCCAATTTGGATTATGTTTTTTGCTCTTGGGGCATCTTCTGACAAAGAAGTTCTTGAAATGATTGATCTCAAAGACTGTGATGCTGGTATGATTAACATAATATTAGCAACTATTAAGGATGCTGATGAACAGTTTGAGGGTTTCCGTAGTTTAGACAAGGCTCGTGAGCATGTAAATGCACTGATTAAGAATGCAAAGTTCCCTCCCAGTGAATCCTTTGATGAATATGTTGCCAAGTATCTCTTTCCCAATATTATTGGGCATAGGACAAAGGCTCATTTTTTAGGATATATGGTCAAATGCCTCTTGCTGTCCAGTTTTGGTAAACGGAAATGTGACAACAAGGATGATTTTAGAAACAAGAGGTTGGACTTAGCTGGTGAACTACTTGCTAGGGAGCTACGGGCACATATCAGACATGCTGAGAAGCGGATGGTTAGAGCCATGCAGAGAGATTTGTCTGGAGATAGAGACTTGCAGCCGATTGAGCGCTACTTAGATGCCTCAATAATTACAAATGGTCTAAATCGAGCCTTTTCCACTGGTGCATGGACTCATCCATATAAAAAGACAGAGAGATTGTCTGGCATAGTGGCGACTCTCAGAAGAACAAATCCCCTACAGATGATGTCTGACATGAGAAAAACACGTCAGCAAGTTGCATATGCAGGGAAGGCGGGTGATGCTAGATATCCGTGAGTCCTTGCTTTCTTGTCTTTTCCATGAAGATGTAAGAAATATAATGCTGGCACTTGATGAGCTATTTGCTTTATATCTTTCTTCTATATGTAAGAATTTCTTTAAATAGAGAGATATTGGTTCAAGTAGAATAACATTGCTATGTTTACTTTTATTCTGTTTTGTTTTTTTTTTCTGAATAAGCAAGGTTGAAGATAGTTCTTCCAATCAAGTAGGTGCATATCAGCTATCATGTTTTTCTTTACTGAGTAATGTTGACTGAATATATCCATATGCTTGACCTTGTGGTCCTCATAATTAAATCAGACCATGGGGTTCAGGTTCTAACCAGTATTTATTAGTTAGACTGAGGACCAATATTGGACCATATGGACTTGTAGTGGATCATATGGTCATATTGTTTTTCCAGATGATAATGGGCAGATAGTAACAACCATCATGTTCTTTCACAAAGTTCCAAACACTTGATGAAATATGGGATATTATTTTTGGATAAATGTTAACTTTTGATCATTTTGATCTTACTAAATATAATGTATCAGGGCTTGATTGCTTGTATAATGGAAAAGGGGGTTCATTCCTTCAATTTAGCTTTAGTCACCTTGTGCATGTTTTAATCAAGGATCCATACTGTGCTGTGTGAGAATGCTATTGGCATGCCCCTCTGATAGGCCAAAAACTCGCTTGGCAATGTGCTGGCAGCATTAGCACATTTCAGCACATATGCCAATAACCTTCCAGTATGGTACTTACTGCATCTCCTCACCCAGCATGACAATTCTTTGGTCTTAGTGGTAGTTGTTTTCTATTAGATTTCTAGTCATTTCAGATAATTTGTCATATTAGGGATAATAACATTTAAGCTGATGCCAGAAAATTAAGGAAAAACAAATCTTATCATGCTAGTGCACTAGGCAAGTTATGGCTGGAGAATTTGTACATTGCACTTTGCTTTTTTAGATTCATACCTTCAGTTTTATACCCAAGATTTTCTTCTTTAACTTATTTTAATGGAGAAATGACACCTGTGATCTCTGTGACCTTGTGGCTAATAATCACAGATAATGATTCTTTTGTTTGTCTGGTGAAGTTTGTTGAAACTTATTGAATGCATAATATACATGCAGAAATCCATCCTACTGGGGCAAGTTGTGCTTTTTATCGACACCGGATGGGGAGAACTGTGGCCTTGTTAAAAATTTAGCTGTTACAGCTGTTGTTAGCTCTAAAATAATGGAACCCATTTTGGATAAGTTGATTGCATGCGGAATGGAGAAACTGGATGAAATATCTCTATCATCATTGAGCCAAATGCATAAAGTTTTTTTGAATGGTGACTGGGTTGGAGTTTGCCCAGATATGAGCTTATTTGCTGACAGGCTCAGATCTATGCGTCGTGCCAAGTTAATCCATCCGCAGGTTAGTTGATTGTTCCTTTGCATATTGGATATACATAGATTGAAATGTTTATAAGGTTAATGTGATATTGTTACATGGTTTGTTCTTGCTTGCTCATTGTTCAGTTTTGTGTATTTTTACCTTAAGAAAATGGGTTTCTTTTTGTCTTGGTTGCTTTTTTAAAATGAGCACTTAGGTTGAACTCTGCGACAAAATCTATATCCATTATAATATATAATGAGGATTTTTTTTTTGTAGGTAATCATTTGCATTTTACATATGATTGTTTTGTTACATGGAGAATTAATTAAAGAATTATGTTTTTATTTTAAGTATACCAATGAATGTGTCTGGAGCATGATCAGGTTTATGACTTTCCAACTAAAAGGTGGCCGCTCAGTGTTACTGCTGGGGTGAGCATCAACATATGCAGCCTTATGTAGCCTCACATAGACAGTTTGTTTTCCATGAACAGTGAACTCATTCTTGCCAACTGAGTTAACTATTAAAAAAAGTACTTTTTTGAAGTACTGGAACAACAAACCATGCTGTTTACATATAAGAGTATTTTCATCTTTCTATAGAGTCCTTGGCAAAATTGATCATATGAGCTAATTAGCTGGTTTATGATCAGATTTCATATAAATATGTGAGGCCATGATTTTTTGATCTTGAAGGTCCTTATGTTTAGTATTATAAAATTCTTCCAGTGAAGTATTGGAAACACCTCTATACCTTCTTGGCGCTGGCCCATTTAATAGTTTATTTACTAAGGCACCATCTGATTGGCTTCTACGATTAGTGCATGGCTACATTCTGATTTTCCAATAAAATCTGGTCATACATCACACTGTCCATATATATATCTTCTTCATATTACTGTGCCATCATGACTGACCTCACAATTGACAACACCACCCTGTGTCGCACTGATAGCCAGCAATTTCCCTTTGGAGAATACCAAGAGTTTCATGTAAACAACTTGTATAGTCTATGGCTTCTGAAAGATGCTTTTTATTTCTCCTTATTTGCTATAGAATTGATTGCCTTGTACTTATCTTGGCTCTTGACTATTTTGGAGTGGTTGTTTTGTTACTATATTTCTTTTTTTGCTTAGGTGGAAATAAAGAGAGACAAGCACCAGAAAGAAGTCCGTATATTTACTGATGCTGGAAGAATTCTGAGACCCCTTTTAATCGTGGAAAATTTAAAGAAGATTAGAAATCTCAAGGGAGGGGTTTGTTCATTTCAATCTCTTATGGACCAGGAAATTATAGAACTCATAGGTGTTGAGGAAGAGGAAGATTGCCAAACTGCATGGGGAATCAAGTATCTTCTTGCAGTGAATGAAGGAACTTCTGCTCCAAATTACTCACACTGTGAACTTGATCCGTCTTTCTTACTGGGCTTAAGTTGCGGCATCATTCCCTTTGCCAGTCACAATTTTGCTAGGAGGGTTCTGTACCAGTCTGAAAAGCATTCTCAGCAGGCTATTGGTTTTTCCACGACAAATCCAAGTATCAGAGTAGACACTCTTTCTCACCATCTATACTATCCTCAGACACCACTTTTTAGAACAGTAATAGCTGATTGCCTCGTCAGGGCTGATTATTCTCTCGGAAGAAAAGACAGCATGACTAGACCAGAGTATTTCAATGGTCAGAATGCTATTGTAGCAGTCAATGTTCACCAAGGGTACAATCAAGAGGATTCATTGGTCATGAATAGGACTTCACTGGAGCGTGGAATGTTTCGTACAGAACACTTCAGGAGTTACAAAGCTGATGTGGACAATAAAGAGCTTACAAAACGTATAAAGCTAAAGGATAAGGTAGCTTTTGGAAAAATAGAAAGCAAAAAAGGACGTGTCGATAGCTTAGATGATGATGGCTTTCCATATATTGGTGCAAGCCTACAAAGCGGAGACATTGTCATTGGTAAGGTTGCAGAATCAGGAGATGATCATAGTATCAAGCTAAAACACACTGAGAAAGGGATGGTCCAAAAAGTTGTTCTTTCAGCAAATGATGAAGGAAAAAACTTTGCAGTTGTGACGTTGAGACAGGTTAGTTGTTGATCTAAATTGAGCTTTAATGTGTCAGCTCTTTCTCTAAATTTTGTCTCGCTGTTGTGAAGTTCAATTATTAAAATTGGGTCTTTCATAAGAACTACCAGTACATGAAACCAGAAATTTAGCATATGAAAATGACTCCATTTAATATTACATCCAGACTTTCTGTGCAAGTGCCAGAGTAAGATGGCTGGATGGGCACATGTAATATCTCTCAGCCTTAATCTTGAATTCTAATATAACATATGTAATATCACTCAACCCTAATCTTGAATTCTAGAACCAGAGACAAAAAGGACATTGGCACTAGTCTTGTCAGTTAGTTTGTATGAAAAAGAAATAAAAGAGATGCTTATTCCTCAATTATTACAGTAGATAATACTTGTATGAAATAATCTGAGGGTTGTGCATAGTTATATCTAATTGAAGGAATAACTCTTTCTCTGTTATCTTCTTGAAACATCATCACAGAAATATCATCATTAATGCAATCACTCCTTTAGAAAATAACTTTCAGCGGCTAAGATGCTCAAGTAATATAAGAGAGATTAATCAAACCATTGTTCCGGACCTGAAAGAATAAGAACACAGAACAATAAGATTATTATTCATCCAAATCATAAATAATATTATTAGAATATGTATTTATTAAAAAAATGCAATTATTAAGCTTAAGTTACAAAATTCTAAAAAATATATTTATACTTTTCTATGAGTATTTATATGATCCTTAAAATTAATTTGTTTAGATTGTAGGTTCTTATGATTCTATGAACTGATCCTATGATTCTAGTTTGTGAACCCTATTATGATCCTAGGTAGGAAAGCGAGTTTGACAACCATGTTCTGGACACTTTAAGAAGGTATGAGTAGAGTTATTAACTATTTTATGTTAATACTAATTTAACTGTTTATTTTAATTGTTCTGTTCTGCTTTCCTGCAGAAGAGACTTTTAAATGTTTTTGGTTCTTTGCTTTTCATATTTTGTACAACTATTAACACTTTTACAGGGAGGAACTGCACTTAAAATTTGTCTTTTGAATATAAACTTGATCTTTTTATTGTGTGTATGCAGGTCCGATCTCCCTGTTTAGGGGACAAGTTTTCCAGTATGCATGGCCAGAAAGGTGTCATTGGTTTTTTGGAAACTCAAGAGAACTTTCCTTTTACCCATCAAGGTATAGTTCCAGACATTGTTATAAATCCACATGCCTTTCCAACTCGGCAGACCCCTGGACAGCTTCTTGAGGCTGCTTTGGGGAAAGGAATTGCTTGTGAAGGTTCAAAAAGATACGCTACACCATTCTCCACTGCCTCAGTTGATGACATTACAGCCCAGTTACACAGGTTGGTTATGTTTTATGTTCTTTGCAAATTTGCTTGCTGGTATTAGTTCAGATCATCTTCAAAGTTAAAGTTAAGTCGTGCTCATGCGGACTATCTTAGTTACATTAAGTGCTCAACCTAATGTGCTAGGTGTTCAATGTTTCTTGACTTGTGTCCCATAACAAATAGGAAAACTAGGGCTGCCAAAATCTGGTAGAGTTAGTCTTGACTTGGTGGGTCAAACATCTATGTTTACCTTATGATTGTATCTGGCCAGATCCAACAGGGTCTTTTGGATCCTTTGTGCAAGAACCGAGCTTCCTGATCTAGACATGATCTGATGCATTAACCCATTGGGACATCTTAAAAGCTTTGCCCAATCTAGACATGATCTGAATACATTAGCCCATTGGGACATCTTAAATGGATTGGTTTGGTCCATTAGGTTGAGGTCAAGATCAGGAAATAACCAAAGCGATTGATTCTATTCAGGTAGGATCAGCACTTCTTGAAAAAACAGGTTTTGTTTCAGGTTGGTACCAAACTAGTTTCTGCTGAGATGCTTGGCTGTCCCTTCTCAGCATTGTCATTTTTCCTTTCTGTGAACAAAAATGACAGCATAAAACAATCAGTTCATGCTGAGCAGTTTGAAGTTTCATGTAAACATGCTTTTCATGTCTTCTCCGTTGTGACTTTTGGTTACCATGAAGCGAGTGATTGGTGACTTTAAGTTAGCATGAAACAAGCAATTTGTCACTTTAATATCCATATAAAAATTTCATTTACATCTCTATCAGTGTTAAAGTGTCCAAAATTTTATTACTCATCAAAGCAAGAAATTTCACATAGTTTCATGTTAAGAAACTTTAAAAGCTTGAACATTTGAACTCAACACATATTTAAAAGGTTGATTGTGCAGATTCATAAAGAATTTGCTGATTACTGGTTTTGAAGTTTTTTTATTCATGTACAAAAATTGCATTGTCTGCTTGAACCAACTCAGATTTTACACCCTCCTATTTAATTATCTACCTTATCAAATTTTAGGGCAGGGTACTCTAGATGGGGAAGTGAAAGAGTTTTAAATGGTCGGACCGGCGAAATGATGCGCTCTATGATCTTCATGGGCCCTACGTTCTATCAGCGGCTGATCCATATGGCCGAAGATAAGGTTAAGTTCAGGAACACTGGACCAGTTCACCCACTGACGAGGCAGCCAGTGGCAGACAGAAAGCGGTTTGGTGGGGTGAAGTTTGGAGAAATGGAACGAGACTGCTTGCTTGCCCATGGTGCAGCAGCCAACCTTCATGAGCGCTTGTTTATGCTGAGTGACTTCTTTCAGATGCACATCTGCCAGAAATGCCAGCGAGCTGTAAATGTTATCTTGCGACCTGTGCCTGGAGGCAAGAAGATTCGTGGTCCATATTGCGGGTTCTGCCAGTCTGGTGAGAATATAGTCCGGATCAATGTTCCTTACGGTGCCAAGCTGCTCTACCAGGAACTCTTCAGCATGGGTATTTGTCTCAAGTTTGAGACCGAGGTTTGTTGATCAAACTTCACCTTTTGAATGATCAATTTATGTGAATGCAGTTGTTATGGAGCACCGGTTGTTTTCAGATGTACATAAGTTGCTCAAGCTGATCGATCAGATATGACCAACTAAATGTATAGTTATTAATGTCAGTATATGCCGCCATGGGATGCTTATTTTGTCGGAATATTAAATGAAACTCTATTATTAGATAAGAGATTGATGTAAAAGTTTTAGTTAAAGTAGAAGTTTTAGTTAAAGTCTAAATATTGATTTGATCAGACAACGTAATGCATTGAGTATTGAAGGGAGATTTGAGAGTTTGAGAGAGATTGTAAGTTATCATGATCGATAGAAGGTTTTAGTCTTTAGTCTCTTATCATCTTCTGTTAAAGCTGATCATAATTTGATCATCTGTTAAAGCTGATCATAATATTGTTATCATCTTAATAATCCATCTTTATCATCTGTTAAAGCTGATCATAATTTTCCAGAAAATTTTTCCAACAGAAGTTTTGGATGAAAATTTGAGTAATTATGCTGTTATTATATGCGAAGGATATCTTAATATTGGATGGACATTGCAGTTAAAATTTGTAAATTATGTATATATATATATATATATATATATATATATATATATATATATATATATATATATATATATAATCATTAGTTTCGGCAGTGTACAAACCTTTTTTCTTATAGAAAGATGAGCCTATAAACTAATTTATTGGAAAAACGCCATGATTATCTTTTAATCGGTAGTACCTCTATATTGAGAATCTATTAGGAAGCATTTATTTTCGTGAATGAATAGTTCTGTCGTTATTAATTTAACTTTATTACGTGGTAGGTGAGGTTTGAGATTGAATATACGTAAACCAAGGAATAAACCAAAGATCAAACCGGATTAAATGGATCCGGTTCTAACTTCTCCCTCTTAGATAATTTCTTTTCCACCTTCTTCCTTTTCCTTCTTTCGTCCTCCTCCATCGTAGATATGGAGGATACTTGAGAAATTGCAGATAATGCCGTCGCGATCAAGAGCATGGCCTACTAATCACATTTCCTCATTTCCGATCTCCCACCTTTCTCCCTTCTCCGTTGTTGGGCCATCGAGTTTGGTTGCATTGACTACATCTACGGCCTCTCCTCCTCCATCGTCCCCGTGGCCTCCCCAACAGTAGCACCCATGAGAGCTTCCGGTTCTTGGTATGATAAATTTCTTCAAAGAGGCCTAAAGCCTAATATTTCCAAAATAGCTACTAAAATCATATTGATTCACCATTTATATCATATTTACCTTAGATGATGAAAGTTTAAAGTTTTCTGAACAAACTTCATTTTATTACACCAAAAAATAAATTGAAATACACTCCACTACACAATTAACGTGAAAATATAATAAATTTCATAAGAATTTTTAAAATATTCTAAAATAGACAAATCTATTAAAAAATAAAATTATGAATACCTCATATGAGTAAAGTTTTAGATGGTTTGGAGGAACTTCATGTCCCTACATTTGAAAATGATCTTAAATATTCTCAAATGTAGGATCCACGTGAAGGTATGCTAAATTATATGAAAAGATCATTAAATTATTAAAAAATAAAAAGGGTACTGAAATGGGTGTTAATTTTATATTTGACTATTAAGTAAAAAGTTTTAGGTGGTCTGGAAGAACTTCATTTGTTATACTTGAAAATGAATTGAAATGTACTTAATTATAAAATTTAGTTGAAAAGATGCTAAATTCCATACAATCCTCAAAAGATTGAAAAATAGAAAAAACTAAAATGTATATTAGTGTCATGTTTGAAGTGGTGTGGAGGAACATCATGTTGTTTAACTAAGAAATTAATTAAAATACATTCGATTATAAAATCCACATGAAAACATGCCAAATCTCATAGAAAAACCAATAAAATCCTCTAAACATTAAAATAAGAATTGAGTATTAGTATCATAGTTGACTGCTTATGTGAAAGTTTCATGTGGTTTCGAGGAGCTCCCTCTCATCACACTTGAAAATGAAATCAAATATGAAAATATATGTCAAATTTCATAAAAAAAAAAACTCCTAAATTCCTCCAAAAGTAGAAACAATGTTACAAGCATGTTATTATTATATTTTACTACTAATGTGCAGGTCTTAATTGATCTTGAGAAATTTCATATTGTTACACTCGCAAATCAACTAAAATACACTCCACTAAATATTCAACTTGAAAATATGTCAAGTTTGATATTAAATATCTATAAAATTATTATAAAATAAAAAAAAACACTGGAAAGAGTATTAATATCATATTTGATTCACATGGTGAAAGCTTTTGGTGGTTTGAAGAAACTTCATGTCCTTAAACTTAAAAATGAACTGAAATAAACGTGAGTGTAGATTCAATAACAAATATATTAAATTTGATATAAAATAATCATATCGTTCTAAGATAAAAATATTTAAAAAGGCACTAATATCATATTTGACTATAATGTGAAAGTTTTAGGTAGTTTGGAAGAATTTTATATCATTATGCTTGAAAATGAATTGAAATACTTTTGATTGTAGGATCCACTTGAAAAGTGTCAAAATATTCAAATATTTCAAAAATTAAAACATGAATTGAAATACACTCACTTATAAAATTAATAAAAAAAATAATAAATTTCACATAAAATTCCCATAAAATCATCCTAAATTAAAAAAAATTGAAAAGAGCATCAGTATCATATTTGACTCCTAGGAGAAAAGTTTGATGTGGGTTGGAAAATCTTCATATTGTTAAACTCAAAAAATGAAATGAAATACATTATATTGTACATTCAACATGAAAACGTGCTAAATTCAACAAAAAAAAAAAACCCCCATAATATCATCCTTCAATGGGGAAAAAGATTGGAAAGCCTTCTAATATCATATTTGACTAATATGATGAAAGTTTCAGGTGATTCGGAGAAACTTCAATTTATTATAAGATTCAACCTGAACATGTGCAAGATTTGACATAAAAAATATGCATAAAATTACCCTAAAATAAAAAAAAAAACTAGAGAGGACACCAATATCATTGTAATATAATATTTTACATCTAATCATGATTTGTCTTGATTGGACTGATTTTATTTAGTAATGATTTTATAATATAATATTTTATTTATTATTCACTCATTTAATCATGATTAGTTGGTACTTATTATCGGACGAATTTTATGAATTACTAGTTTATTAATTAATTGGTATCATGAATTAATAAAATCCGAATTATTAAAAAAATTATTTGACTTATTTACTCCTTTACATTAAAAATAAAGTTATATTGAGGGGCGAGACCCACTTTTGGGATGGGGATACTTAATAGTTTTCTATGTTAAGGGTCTCCGAAGGAAAATCCCTGGCGACCGCTGCTTACATCCTTCCTCCCTCCGCCTATTGTCGAGAGAGAGATCTCTTCTCCGGTAGGCGCCTCTTGTTTTCTACTCCTTTAACCCTCTTTTGCCGTCGGTCTCTCGCAGCCTTCCCCAAGGGATCCCTTCTCAGGTTAATGCTTTTTGCCACGATGTATGAAGTTTGGATCGGATCCAATCTTTCAAATCAACATTCTTGGTCCATAAATTTCATATATGCGAAGTCAAGCACAAGAGGAACGAGACGTACCGATTCTGACCCAAGAAGGTTATTGGTATCAGGCATTTGGTGCACTGTATTGGAGTTGGAAGATTGAACGTGGGGGTTGATGACACTATTTCTTTGGTTTCCCCTCTTAAAACGTATTTTATTGGGAGGCATGAGAAGAGCAAGGTTCTGATATTATATTACCTTCTGCCATCTTACTCTCGTGTATCTTTTGGAATGCTTGCAGCACACTATTCACGGCAAGCAAGATGACACTTCAACTTTTGCTGCAAAGAGTAGATTTAAGATTTGTTATTCCATCTAGATTTCTCCTTATGAAGCGGGTGTCCAAAATCATCTTGAATCCACCCTGTCTCCTACCTTTTCTTATGCCTTGATAAGGGGATGCAAGGTATTTGTTACAATGGCTGAGAAGGGTTGCCACCAACTCGAGAGTCCTATTGTTGGGGGGATTGCAAAACAACCATAAGTATTCTACATGGCTTGCATGATCGACACACATTTGGAAGACACATGTAGTTATTGGAGTTGGAAATCAAATGGGAAGATAAAGGCCAATGCTTCGTGCTGAATGACAGTCACGAGCTTGATTAAGTTGTGCAGTTGCTGGAGAAGTGCCTGCTTGTGCTTTTATATCTATCTTGATAGATACATCGACAACTAACGAGTCTCACATTTGTCGTCGTAGTCAACGATGACGTGACTCTCTTTCAATCATACGTTACGTTGCTTTAATTTTCATGCCATCTTGATCACGGACTAAGTCAACCCAATATTGGACTCAGTAAGTGCTCGTCGACCCAAATAGATGTTTTTAAATAATAAATCATGCCATCTTGATCACGGACTAAGTCAACCCAATATTGGACTCAGTAAGTGGCTCGTCGACCCAAATAGATGTTTTTAAAATAATAAATTTTATTTTTTAAATAGTAAAGATATGGATAAACATTTATTTCTTTTTTTTTGGATATGATAAAGTGCTATAAGCTTTGCTTTAAATATGGTTCATGTTCTTTATATATTTGTATCAAGGTATGCTTCCATGATGTGTTAGTATAATTATTTTAATCATATTTTTTTATCATAAATTAATACATGTGAATATGTATGTGGCTATAGCAAGTAGTAAATAAGATGAGTGCAAATGTTATATATGTATTTATGTATTTTTAAGTTAGTTCTCATTAGTTTCGCTAGAAGAGCTCGAGAGCTCGTACCCTTGTTGTAAATTTCGAAGGATAAACCTCTCAACAAGGTGAAGACAATGACGTAACATGGGTAGTACCTGGTCAAAGAAAAAATTATATAGAAGAGTAACGAGTTATGAGAGATGTACCAGTGGATGGTAAATCCGTGAGTTGACACATGTGATGATGTTTAAGATTATCGAGGATGTTATCCATAAGGTAAGGTTTAATTTTTTTGGGTTTAATATAATAGGTATTATTAGAATCGAAATCGACACTAAGAGAGGAGGAGATGAATTAGTGCTTACATTAAAAATTACGTTGATTAGGAAAACTTCAATAATTTGAAAGGGTTTGATTCGATGAAACCCGTATCGAAAATAATATCAAAAGTGTGTTTTACTTGAAGTAAATGTAATAAGCAATTAAAACAAAGAATATCAGTAGTGAAGAGCAGAAAGAGAGTGCACACCAAATTTATAGTGGTTTGGTCGTCGTAACCTACATCCACTCTCGATTCCTCTTCCGTCGAGACCACCGGCGTATACTAACCTCTTCCTTTAATGGGTGAAGACCAACTACCCTCGTACAACTCTTTCATCTTTTCACGAGTTTATAAGACAACCTTTACAAGCCTCACACCCCTCTTAGAATAATCACAAAGCTAAATCTCAAGACTTTGTTCGTGCTGTTTTATGCAAGAAAGAGGGGTATTTATAGACTCCAATGGCTTCAAACATGGAGCCAAAAAGTGTCTCATCCTTGATTTTCAGGGTACTAGCGGTAGCACCATCATTATTGGACGGTACCACATCCTGCAGGTTGACACTAGATAGTATGATTGCTTGACAAAGCCTCGGAGATCGGGCTCTAGTGGTACTATTGCCTGACAGGATAGTACCACTGCATGGTAGCATTAATTGACAATGGTACCACTGCCCAGTTTAGGTAGTACCACCACCTGATATGGCTCCAAGTGGCTGAATGAGCTATCGAACAGGCCTAATTCAACCCTGTTAAGGGCCCAATTAGCCCCTAATTAAGTTAACAAGATTTCTCCTAAATCCAACTCAAATTAAAGCCCTAACTACAATAGTTAAGGCTAAAACAATTACAATACAAGCAATCTAAGTTATCTAGCATGTTAATTGTTCAAACGAACTCTCGGTGAACTTCCGGCGAACTCCCGACGATCTTTCAGCGAACATCCGACGAGCTTTCGGTTAATTCCTGGCGAACTTCCTACAAGCCTTCACTGCATCGTCGGATCTTTCGTTGTATCCCCCGATTCATTCGACCTGATGCCCGATCATTGACTCCGACCCAACTTTAATTCCTCTTTAATCATTTTGCCTTTCTCACAATCATAGTTAGTCCTGCATCACTTATCTCAACCCATGGATTAGATCATTAATTCACCAATTGATTTCATCATCAAAATCCGAGATTCAATAATCTCCTCCTTTTTGATGATGACAATCAATTAATGACGGAGTTGTCAGGATCGAGTCAGCACCAAGAGGGGGGGGGGGTGTGGGGGTGAATTAGTGCAGTGGATAAAATTATATTGGTTCAAAAATCTTTCGTTCAATTAAAATCGATTTCAAAAAGATATTAACTTGAAACACGTTTGTAAGAGTGTGCAGCTAAAGTAATGATGAAGTATAGCAGTTTGTAATGAACGTAAATAGCAAAGCAGAAATGCAATTAAGATTTTATAGTGGTTCGGTCATTGTGACCTACATCCACTCCACTGATTTCTCTTCCGTTGAGGCCACCGACATCCACTAACGATCTTCCTTCAATGGGTGAAGATTAACTACCCTTTTTACACTCTTCCTCCTTTCACAGGTTTAGGAGACAACCCTTACAAGTCTCTCTTTTTAGACCTCACTTCTCCCTTTAGACAAACTTCTAAGTACTATGAAGAAGTTATCCTAAATCCTAAGAGAGTTTCCTAATTTTTTCTTAAGTGTTTTTCCCTCTTTTTCAACTTAATTTTATGCTCAATTCTTGTTTCTCCATGCAGAAATAGCTGAGGTATTTATAGACCCCAAATGACTTCAAAATTGGATCAAAAAAAGGTCATATCCTAGGTTTCCCGGGTCCTGGCGGTACCACCACCTGTAATATTGACACTGGGTGGTACATCACCTAGGAGACTATGTTTGGGTGGTACCACCTAGGAGACTATGTTTGGGTGGTACCATCACCTAGGAGACTATGTTTGGGTGGTACCATCACCTAGGAGACTATGTTTGGGTGGTACCATCACCTAGGAGACTATGTTTGGGTGGTACCATCACCTAGGAGACTATGTTTGGGTGGTACCATCACCTAGGAGACTATGTTTGGGTGGTACCATCACCTAGGAGACTATGTTTGGGTGGTACCATCACCTAGGAGACTATGTTTGGGTGGTACCATCACCTAGGAGACTATGTTTGGGTGGTACCATCACCTAGGAGACTATGTTTGGGTGGTACCATCACCTAGGAGACTATGTTTGGGTGGTACCATCACCTAGGAGACTATGTTTGGGTGGTACCATCACCTAGGAGACTATGTTTGGGTGGTACCATCACCTAGGAGACTATGTTTGGGTGGTACCATCACCTAGGAGACTATGTTTGGGTGGTACCATCACCTAGGAGACTATGTTTGGGTGGTACCATCACCTAGGAGACTATGTTTGGGTGGTACCATCACCTAGGAGACTATGTTTGGGTGGTACCATCACCTAGGAGACTATGTTTGGGTGGTACCATCACCTAGGAGACTATGTTTGGGTGGTACCATCACCTAGGAGACTATGTTTGGGTGGTACCATCACCTAGGAGACTATGTTTGGGTGGTACCATCACCTAGGAGACTATGTTTGGGTGGTACCATCACCTAGGAGACTATGTTTGGGTGGTACCATCACCTAGGAGACTATGTTTGGGTGGTACCATCACCTAGGAGACTATGTTTGGGTGGTACCATCACCTAGGAGACTATGTTTGGGTGGTACCATCACCTAGGAGACTATGTTTGGGTGGTACCATCACCTAGGAGACTATGTTTGGGTGGTACCATCACCTAGGAGACTATGTTTGGGTGGTACCATCACCTAGGAGACTATGTTTGGGTGGTACCATCACCTAGGAGACTATGTTTGGGTGGTACCATCACCTAGGCGCCCAGACTAGTGGTCCCATTGCGTGAGAGTCTCGGAGACTGAGTTTGAGCGGCACCATCGCTTGACACAATCTCGGAGACTGTGCCATGATGGTTCCACCTATAGGGTCATTGTTTGGGCCTTTCACTTGGCCCAACATAGTCCAAACTTGGGCCCATTTGGCCCATAATTGAGTTGGCCCAATTCCAACCCAATTATGCCTAAAACCTACTTCGATCTAGACAATTATTGCCAAGCTAATCAAATATTGTCTAGTATATCATTTGTTCATCAACGCCTCATCCAATTCTTCGACACATCGTCCTCTCTTGCAGCCTATTGCCCAATCGGTCAGTTGACCTCCTCAACTCCGATTTTCTTAGCATAATTTTCTCTCTTCTTGGCTCGATGCCCGATCCCATGGCCCGAGGCCTTTTGTCGATACGTCGACCGATCCTCTAGCTCGACGTCCAATCTTTTGACATGTTCCACTCCGGCCCAATATGATTCTTCCTACTTTTAATTGTCTTTCCTGATCGAAGCTTCTTGTGTCACTCAAAATGCAGATCAGATAAACACTATCAATTGGTTTCATCATCAAAATATGAGATTTAACAATCTCCCCCTTTTTGATGATGACAACTAATTTATGACAGAGTTAACCTTAACACCCCATATCAATATGCCATATTGATAGAACCTTGAATTCAAATTGAATTCAAGTTAAAGCAAATTTAATCATGAGTCCAAGCAACATAAAATCATGCATAATCAAAATTTCAATACATCATTCTATGATCATTATCATAACTTCTCCCCCTTTATCATCAACAAAAAGGAGAAATGCAACTATCAAGCATTTGAGATATGCAAGTTTTACAACATTTTAGAACTTGCAAGTTAGCAATTTTTTATATCATTTTAGAGCTTGCAAGCTGGATGTTCAAGATAGCAAGTTTTTTCTTCTCTTTTGAGAAGTGCAAGCTAGCAATTTTTCTTCTTAGCAAGTTTTTCTCCTTTTAATTTGTAAGCTAGCAAATTTATCTACTCCTTTGTCATTATCAAATAGAAGGGAAGAATACAATATTATAAAATATTTTAATCATTACAAGGCATAAAAGCCATAAATACAAAGAAATCATGTCATGAAGGATTAAGTCATAGATACTAAATAACACAATTTATTTTGACAAATCTCCCTTTTAGTAAATAGCAAAAAGAAACATGGGAGTTCTAAAACAAGATCTTGATTTATAGAAAATTCTCATGTATCAAATATCGAGAAATCAATATCATGATTTGAAAAAAAAATAAATCTTAACCCATAAAGATTTCTGGTAAGAAATGCCAAGTCATTGTCATTATCACATTGGGCATGATACTAAATCAATAAATTTTCAAGTATTTATCACTTCATACATTAAATCAACATTTTGATCATGATACCAAACATTCATCATTTATTTTATCCCTTTTTCATCAACAAAAAGGAGAATCATTCAACAACGCAAGTGTTTGAAAGCATGTCAAGTAAGTTTTATACTAATTTATCCAAGCTAGCAAAACTATCTCCCTTAATGTACAAAACTTGTAAGTTTTGCCTTTCTTAGTAATATGTTTTTCTTGAGATGTGCACACTTGCAATTCTTTCTCCCCTTTTATCATAAGCAAAAAGAGGAGAATAACACAAAAGTATAAATATTCAAGTTATCACATGAAAGATATCAAGAAAAATTTGGTGATGAAATATACACTTCATGAATACAAGGGAGTTATGAACCAAATTTCAAGTTGTAAATATCGAAAAATCAAGAGAAAAATTATGATTCTTTTGGATGACTCAAATAACGAAAAGAAAAATCATATTAAACAATCTTGATTTATAAGAAATCTCATGTTATAAATCCAAGAATTCACAAGAAAAATCATGATTCATTTGGATAAATCTCAATAAGAAGATACGAGAACACATAATAAGAGATCTTGATTTATAAACGATTTCAAGTTATAAATCTCGAGAAATCAAGATCGTGATTTCAATAAAACCTATTAAATTCAAATTATCAAAATCAATTTCATGGTTCACAAAATTTATAACATAAATAGATTCATTAATAAGGATCTCTAAGATGAAAACTCGATAAGATAAAGATTGAGAAATTTTCAAGAAATGTATTCCCTTTTTATTTTATATAAGCATACATTTGTTAAATAAAAACATGCATCATCGTTTAAAACCGAAAAAGTAATTTTCATCATAACAAGGATCAATAAGCCATAAATCACAAAAAGAAAATTATCATTATATTATTACATTATTAAATCAACAAGCATGGTTTCATCGAACATAAAGCATCTTGAATTAAAATAAAAAGTAATACGGAAATAATCAAGATACGCATTATTGCTTCTTAAAAACATACATGGGATTAATCTTATTAGGTGTACAAGCATTAGATTTAAATTTAATATTTTGTTCCGTTATCATAAAGCATATAATTGTCATGATCATTTTTTCAAAATAGCTAGAAAAAGAAGCATGATATATATATATATATATATATATTATAATTTTTAATTTTTTACTAATTAATTTAAAAACAACTTATGAAAAAGAATCAAGTAATTTCAAAATAAAACAAAGGAGTTTTGGTTATCATAAAGCATGTAATTGTCATGATCATTTAATACATTGGTTACCTCATCGTCGAAAGTCGTTAAGGTATAGTCTGCCCCATCGCTTTTGTTGGTTTATTCTTTATCTTTGTATGAACTTGATTCGTCCCAAGCCATCTTGAATACATTCTTCTTCTTCGGCTTCTTCTTTTTAAGTTTATTTTTACTTTTTGATTCTTGTTTAAGTACTTTTTAAGTTTTATTATGAGAAATTCAAAGTCATCATCATTTGAGCTTTCCCTCGAGTGGTCATCTTGAGTTCTAAGTGCCAAATCCTTCATATTCTTTGGAAGGTTGTTCTCGAGTTCTTCATATGTATTATACGTCATTTCATAGGTCATCAAAGACCAAATAAGTTCTTCAACCAGAAAATGATTCAAGTTATTTGATTCTTGTATTGCTGTTACTTTCAAATCCCAATTTTTAAAAAGTGATCATAAAACTTTATTCACAAGTTCAAGATTCGAAAAACTTTTACTAAGAGCTTTTAGACTATTGACAATATCCGTAAAATGAGTATATATGTCTCCAATAGTCTCGCTTAGTTCTATACAAAATAATTCAAAATCATGTATCAAAATATTTATTTTAGAGTTTTTTAACTCTACTAGTGCTTTCGTGTATAATTTTGAGTGTGTGTCAAATGTCAAAAACCATTTCGCAAGTAGAAACCTAATTGAATTTATTTTTGTCTAAGGCGCAAAATAGAGCATTCATAACTCTAGCATTTAAAGAAAAAGTTTTCTTCTCCAAATTATTCTAATCGTTCATTAGAAGAGAAGACTTTTGAAATCTATTTTCAATGATATTCTAAATATTAAAATGTAAAAAAAATTAAGAAAACTATCATTCGAGTTTTCCAATATATGTAGTTCGTGCTATTGAACGAATGATAGAGTGACCTTTTTGAAATCCAAAATGTGTCATTTCTTTTGGGTGTTAAACTAAATGAAAAAAACTGTGGCTCTGATACCAACTATTAGGATCGAGTCGGCACTAAGAGGGGGGTGAATTAGTGTAGCGGATAAAATTACGTTGGTTCGAAAATATTTCGTTCGATTAAAACCGAATTTGGAAAGATGTTAACTTGAAACACATTTGTAAGAGTGTGTAGCTAAAGTAATGAGGAAGTATGGTAGTTTGCAATAAATGTAAATAGCAAAACAGAAATGCAAACAAGATTTTATAGTGGTTCGGTCATTGTGACCTATATCCAGTCCGCCGATTCCTCTTCTGTCGAGGCCATCGGCATCCACTAACGATCTTCCTTCAATGGGTGAAGATCAACTATCCTTTTTACACACTTCCTCATTTTCATGGGTTTAGGAGACAACCCTTAAAAGCCTCTCTTTTTAGACCTCACTTCTTCCTTTAGACAAACTTCTAAATACTATGAAGAAGTGATCCTAAATCCTAAGAGAGTTTCATAATTTTTTCTCAAGTAATTTTTCCCATTTTTTAACTCAATTTCATGCTCAATTTTTGCTTCTTCATACAGGATAGCTGGGGTATTTATAGACCCTAAAAGACTTCAAAATTGGAGCAAAAAAAGGTCTCATCTTGGGTTTTCCGGGTCCTGACAGTACCATCGCCTGTGCTGGGCGGTATCATCACTTGCAGCACTGACATTGGGTGGTACCACCCTCTAATCTAGCAGTACCACCATGTGGGAGACTATGTCTGGGTGATACCACTGCCTAGACTAGCGGTACCATCGCTTGACAGTCTCAGAGATTGAGTCTGGGCTGTACCACCGCTTGACACAGTCTCAGAGACTGTACCGTGATGGTTGCACATGTTGGGTCATTATTTGGGCCTTTCACTTGGCCCAATATAGCACAAACTTAGGCCCAATTGGCCTCTAATTGAGTTGGCCTAATTCCAACCCAATTATGCCTAAAACCTACTTCGATCTAGATAATTATTACAAAGCTAATCAAATGTTGTCTAATATGTCATTGGTTCATCGACGCCTCGTTCGATTCTTCAGTGTATCATCCTCTCTTGCGATCTATTGCCCAATCGGCCAGTTGACCTTCATAACTCCAATTTTCTTAGTGAAATTTTCACTCTTCTTAGCCTGACCCGATCCCATGGTAGGAGGCCTTCTGTTGATACATCGATTGATCCTTCGGCCCGACGTCCAATCTTTTGACATGTTTCACTCCGGCCCAACATGATTCTTCTTGCTTTTAATTGTCTTTCCTGATCGAAACTTTCTGCATCACTCAAAATGCATATCAGATAACCACTATCAATTGGTTTTATCATCAAAATATGAGATTCAATAAGAGTTAACCTTAACTCCCCGTATCTATATGCCATATTGAGATAAGACAATCTTGAATTCAAAAGGAATCATAACCTTTGAATTCAAGTGAAACAATTCGATCATAGTGATCAAATATAATATATCAAAATTTCATACATTGTGTATCATCATAGTTTCAAGTCATCAAAGTATAACATGCACAATTTCATCACTTTATGCATGATAACAAATCACTTTCAGCATAACCTACATGATACTAAAGTATTCATCACTTCATGCATGATACCAAAATTAACATTATTTTGGGCATAATATTTATGATACTAAAGCATTTATATTTTCAATCATTTTGGGCATAACATACATGATATTAAAGCATTTTTTAACCATCTATTACTTTATGCATGATACCAAATTCAACATTATGATTCCAAATATTCATCATTTCTCCCCCTTTGTCATCAACAAAAAGGAGAATCATTTAACAAATATTTTAAACTATGCAAATAAGTTTTACACTAATTTATGCAAGCTAGCAAATTTGTGAAATAAAAAGTTAAGCAAAAACTTTGCAAGATAACTATTTTTGTTTTTTGAAATAGGCAAGCTAACACTTCTGATTAGATATTTAAGCAGTTTTTGGTTCTTCTTGAGACGTGCAAGCTAGTATTTTTGCTTTTTTTGAGATGCTAACAAGTTTCTTTCTGTTGAATCGCGTATTTTGATGATGAAACCACTTGATATGTGTTTATGATTTAATCTACATTTTGAGTGATGCAGGATACTTCGATCAAGATGAGATAATTAAAGCAGAAAGAATCAAGTTGGGCCAGAGGAACATGTTAGAAGATTGGACGTCGGGTCGGTGGATCGGTCGACGTATCAACAGAAGGCTTCGGGACGTGGATTCAGGCATCGGGCCAAGAAGAGCGGAGATTGTGCCAAGGATATCGGAGTTGCGAAGTCAACTGGTCGATTGGGCAATAGGCCGCAAGAGAGGACGATATGCCAAAAATCGGACGAAGTGTCGAGGGACCAATGACATGCTGGACAACTTGATTAATTGCTTAGGATTAATTGTCTCGATTGAAGTTTTGTTTTACATGTGCAGGATTAACTATGATAGCTTGAAGACATAAAGTAAGTCTACCAGAGTCAAGTTCGATGGGTGTTCGAAAGTCCACTGAAAGTCCGAAGAATCGTCGGAAGTGCTGCTGGAACTAAACGAGAAGGAATCGGGGACTTGTCGAAGTTTTTGGAAGTCCGCTGGAGAGATCGTTGGAGGTTCGCGGAGATCACCGAGAAGGTTCGACTACTTGCCAAAGACTAGCTGAACTCACTACCAGACCAGGAGCTTACTGGGAGTCTGTTGGAAGAAATCCGAGGGTGTATCGGAAGTCCGTCGGAAAGCTCACCGGAAGGAAACTCGACGTTGCCGGTTAAAAACATGCTTAGGACTATCTTAATTTCATAGTTTGCATATAATTAGGGTTAGGATTAAGAGTTAATCCTATAACCTGGTTAGGGGCCAACTGGGCCCGAATATGAATTGGTTTGGGCCAAATTTGGAGCCCAACCAGTGACCCGTAAGGTCGGGCAGTGGCACCGCCCAGAACCCGAAAGGTCGGGCGGTGGCACCACCAGTACACGGTCAATATGACATTGATAGACGGTAACACCGCCACCGATAGGCGGTGGCACCGCTAACTCCGGGAACCTAAAGGAAATCAAAATTTAAAGCCCAAATTTGAATCCCCTTAGGGTTTATAAATACCCCTCAATTCTCAGCAGAGAATACACCTTTTGAGAAGTTAGAAATTGAGAAAAAGCTTTAACCAAGTCCTTAGCAAAGTTTTGTTTTTAATAGCTTAAGTGTTTACCTCCCTCTTTCTCTTTGAAAAATCTGTAAGAGTGTGAACCACTTGTAAAAAGGTTGTAAGAGGGGTATTTGGTCCTTCCTCTTCAAAGTAATTTGCTAGTGGAAGTTGGGAGCCTCATCGAAGAAGGCTTCACAAGTAGATGTAGGTCATTTGACTAAACCACTTTAAATTGGTGTGTTCCTTGAATGTGTGAGTGTTTAATTTTCTGAAACCTTTATTTACATAGCAGCAAGTTTTTGGTTTTCATCTCCTTACTTTACTTGAGCTACTTTTACTAAGTCATTCCTTCGTAGAATCGAAATCTTTACACATTTACAAAATCGATTTCAAACTTATGAGTTTTAATCCGCTGCACTAATTCACCCTCCCATCTTAGTGCCACTTCGATCCTAACAATTGGTATCAGAGCTAGGCTCACTCTCATATTTGGTTTAATACTCAAGAGAGATGGCTTACTCTGGCATGCATGAGGGTCATTCTATTACACGTCCGCCTATGTTTAATGAGTCGGATTACATGTATTGGAAGACTCGAATGAGGATCTTCCTCATTTCCATGGATTTCAAGCTTTGGACTATTGTCGAAAATAGATTTCAAAAATCTTCTCTTCCGATGAGCGAATGGGATGAATCAGAGAAGAAGGTTTTTGCTTTAAACGCAAAGGCTATGAATGCCTTGTTTTGTGCATTGGATAAAAATGAATTTAATCGTATTTCAATTTGTGATTCGACTTTTGATATTTGGAGAACTCTTGAGGTCACTCATGAAGGCACTAGCCGAGTGAAAGAATCCATAATCAACATTCTTGTGCACTCTTACAAACTTTTCCGAATGAAACCAAGTGAGTCCATCGGAGACATGTACACTTGTTTCACGAATGTCATCAATAGACTCGAAGCTCTTGGTAAAGGTTTTTCTAACTTTGAACTAGTAACTAAAATCTTAAGATCCCTTCCAAAGAGTTGGGATCCAAAAGTTACGACCATTCAAGAGGCCAAGGACCTTAAAACATTTCCTTTCGAAGAACTTATTGTGTCTCTAATGACCTACGAAATGACGTGTTATGCTCATGAAGAGCTTGAGAACCCCCTTCCAAAGAATAAGAAGGATATGACACTTACATCACAAGAAGACCACTTGAAAGGAACATCAAGTGATGAGGACAATGACGATGACATTACACTTTTAACTCAAAATTTTAAAAAAATTATAAGAAAGAATAAATTTAAAAATAACACCAAAAATAAACTTGAACATAAAAAGGACCAAGTAATATGCTACGAATGCAAGAAGTTGGGGCACTTCAAAAATGAATGCCCCCAAGCCAAGAAGAAGCAACTTAAGAAGAAGAAAGCTTTAAAAGTGACTTGGGACGATTCAAGTGATTTCGAAAGTAAAGAAGCTAGCAACAAAGAGGAGGCAAACTTCACGCTAATGGCTTTAGGAGAAGAGGTATGTGATTTAATTAATGAAGATTTGTCTTTCGATGAACTTTCTATCGCTTTTCATGAATTATTTGATGAGTGTAGAACTATTAGTAAGAAGTTCAATCTATTAAAGAAAGAACATGTCTTACTCCAAAATAAGCTTGATAGTCTTCAAACTCCTCCATGCTCTTAAGTGTAAATACTTAGAAGCAATAAAAAATAAAAATTTGCTACTTAAGGAGATCTTAAACAACTTTAAAGTCAGTAGTAAAGGCTTGGACATGATCCTTGCAAACAAGAGTCACGTCGCAAATAGAAGAGGATTTGGTTTTGTGAGAGGATCTCACCAAAAACCTACCACCTTCATTAAAGGACCCACATTACATGTTTCACCTCATTTGAAATGCAAATTTTATTGTAAATCCGGACGTGTTGTTTACAAATGTCCATTTAAGAAAATTAGTCCACATAAGTTGATATGAGTTCCTAAAAAAACTATAAATAGTTCAATAATGAATAACAAAATTAGTAGATCAATTTATGAGGCACCCAAAATTAAATGTGTACCTAAATACTATCCTCTTTTATAGACAAACTCACAATCTAGGAGCAAGAGATGGTATCTTGATAGTGGATGCTCGAGGAGATCCATCTCATTTCTCTATGATCACTAGCAAAGAAGAAGGGTACGTCACCTTCGGAGACAACAACAAATAACAAAATGATTTTGGTTGAAAATACCTTATGCTTAATGAAACCATGATTGATGAATATGCTTTCTGTTTAATAATTTCTTTGCCTTGTATGTCCTATCAATATTTTGAAAATAAATGAAATCATGTTTGATTTGAAGTTATACATAATCATGCTTAATGAGTTTTCTTTCGAAATGATGCATGATGATTTTTGTGATTATCGAACTTTACGATCTTTTGAAAGATCTTTATCGGCGTTAATGAATGATGCATGGATTTGGGATAAAAGAAAAGAGCAAGCATATATGAAATCAATCAATGAGTTGAAACAAAAGGAGGAAAGCATTTTTTTTTAAAAAGTTTTCTTTTTCTCTATCTTATCGAATTTTCACTAAGAGACCAATAAAATTATTTATGTCTTTTTGAATCTCTTGAATGTAAGGTTGAGAGTTTGATAATTTTGATGATTTGAATTTGAAATAAGTTTTATCAAAATCATGATATTGATTTCTTGGAATAATATGAGATTACCTTTGATGATCATTTTGATTATTTTGATTCATGAAATTTTGGATTCATGAATTGATCTTTCATTTGTTTATGAGATGGTTGAAATCTTTGTTCCTTTGAATTATTCCCTTCTCACCTTCATAAAAATGCCTTATGAAATCATGCTATATATGGTTAAGAAATAATAATGTGTATTATGTTGATTTCCATTGTTATTTCTCGATTTTGAGTATATGAAATCATGTTTAATTTGAAGTTATGATTAATGAGTCTATATTTTGAAATTTTGCATGATGATTCTTGATATTTATGGATTATCGATTTTTATGATAATAATAGTGGCTTTAAAAATTGATGCATGTTTTGATTTGACATAAATGAAATAGGCATGCTTATATGAAATAGGGTAAGTGTCATGCTTAACGATTATATACTTAATGATGCATAAAATTGTAATAAAAATATTAAAATTTTGATACCATGACTTGACGATTTTATGCATGAGATTTTAAAGTTATACATGATTATTTTTGTGGTTTGTTGATCTTGATGGTTTTTATGACAAAATTCATTTTTTGTTCCTAAACGTTGATGCATGTTTTTATTTGACATAATGAAAAAGGCATGCTTATACGAAATCAATCATTTAAAAAGTATCACATAAAAAGGAAAGTATATTATTGGGTTTAAAATCATGAATTTATTTATGAATTTTGTGAACCTTGAAATTGATTTTGATGATTTGAATCTAATGGATTTTATCGAAATCATGATCTTGATCTCTTGAAATTTATAACATGAAATCCTTTATGAATCAAGATTTCTTACTCTTTATTCTCTTACATTTTGAGAAAATTTTCAATATGAATCATAAGAGTTCTTATGCATGAATTGAAATCTTTTTCTCCTACGTTTCCTTTTATGATTTACTAAAGAGAATATCTTTTTTTTTAATTCTTGATTTAAAATTTTATTTGAAAATCTCTTATTTAATCTCCTAAGATCTCTCTTTGAATATTTAAAGAGGAGAATTTTCTAGATGAATCATGATTTTGATATGCATGAATTGAGATCTTGCTCTCCTACTATTCTTTTTGCTATTCACCAAAAAGAAGACTAATTCTAATAAACCATGATATGCTATATGAATTTTATTGTATTCATGAAGTAATATCTCATCACCAATTTTTTTTTATATTCCTTCATGTGATGATATGAATGCATGAAACACTTATGATTTTTATACAATTCTGTATATTCATCACCCAATTAATTCTTCTTGATATTCCTAATGTAATGAAATGAAATTATATATGAAATACAAATGGGTAGAAGTTTTGATCATGCATGGTAGAATGCAATTTGACAAATTAATACCATCATGATGTGAAACATTTATGATTTGAAATTATGCATGCAATTGCTTTTTATTGTGATGATATATAATGTGTATCGTGAATGCTTGGTATCATGATCAAAATATTGATAAATGCTATGATTTGTTACCAAAATAATATATCATGTATGATACGCCCATAGTGATTAATTCATTTGTATAATGCATAAAGTAAGGATACAAATGTAAAGTTTGAAATTGTGCATATTTTAATTTGAAAACATAATGATGCACAAATAAGATTGATACTTACCTTTGTCATGATTTAGAAATTGATGTAAAGGGTCTTCCTTTCTTTTTGCCAATGACAAAGGGGGAGAAAGAGTTGCTAATGTGCTATCTTGAATGGATGTAAAGGGTCATCTCAAAAAGAAGATGCAAATGTAACACTTGCCAAATTATTTGCTTGCCTCATGTAAAACATTGTCTCTTGCTAGTTTGGCATTTTGCCGAGGAAGAAAAAATGACACTTCTCAAAAGAGAAGAAATTGCTATCTTAAATATCATCGAGGATTACTAGTTTGAAATCTCAAGAAAATGCAAAATGTGCTATCTTGCCTATCTCAAGATGCTAAACTTGCACTTTGCAATGGAAGCAAAATTGTGAGCTCAAACATTGCAAAGGAAGCAAAATTTGCTAGCTTACAACTTGTATATTTCAAGAAGCAAGAGCTGCTTTTTGAACATCTCAAAACTGCTAGCTTGCATGTTCTAAAATGTTGTAAAAGTTGCTAGCTTGTTTGAAGTAGAACATGCTATCTTACTATCTTGCATTTGCTTTCGAAATTTTTGCTAGCTTGTATGTAGCAAAACTTGCATATCATAAAAATTGCTAGCTTGTAGTCTAAAGAGAAGCAAATAGTTGCTAAACTTGAACATCTTTAATTGCTAAGTTGCATGATGATAAAATTTGATACTATGTTTATTATGCAATGATTTGAACTTTTTATCTCTAAACACATAAGAGTTGGAACTTCTCCTTTTTGTTGATGACAAAGGGGGAGAAGTATGATGACATGACATGTTATGCATAAGTTTATGATTACATGTTGCTTGGAGTTTTGAATCCAAGAGTTTATATCAATAAGCCATACTGATAGGGGGAGTTTGTTTAAACTCCGCGAGTTAAGGTTAACTCTGTCATTAAGTGGTTGTCATCATCAAAAAGGGGGAGATTGTTGAATCTCGTATTTTGATGATGAAACCACTTGATATGTGTTTATGATTTAATCTACATTTTGAGTGACGCAGGATACTTCGATTAGGATGAGACAATTAAAGCAGGAAGAATCATGTTGGGCCGGAGGAACATGTCAGAAGATTGGACGTCGGGCCGGTGGATCGATCGATGTATTGACAAAAGGCTTCGGGCTGTGGATTCGGGCATCGGGCTAAGAAGAGCGAAGATTGTGCTAAGGATATCGGAGTTGCGGAGTCAACTGGCCGATTGGGCAATAGGCCGCAAGAGGGGACGATGTGCTGAAGAATCAGACGAAGCATCGAGGAACTAATGACATGCTAGACATCTTGATTAATTACTTAGGATTAATTGTCTCGATCGAAATTTTGTTTTACATGTGCAGGATTAACTACGATAGCTTGAAGATATAAAGCAAGTCTATCGGAGTTAAGTTCAATGGGTGTTCGAGAGTTTGTTGAGAATCCGAAGATTTGTCGGAAGTGCTGCCGGAACCAACCGAGAAGAAATCGGGGACTTGTCGAAGTTTTTGGAAGTCCGCCGGAGAGATCGTCGGAGGTTCGTAGAGATTACCGAGAAGGTTCGGCTACTTGCTAAAGACTTGCTGAACTCACCACAAGACCGGGAGCCTGCTGGGAGTCCATCGGAAGAAATCCGAGGGTGTATCGGAAGTCCACCGGAAGTTTGCCGGAAAGCTCGCCGGAAGGAAACTCGACGTTGCCGGTTAAAAACCTGCTTAGGATTATGTCTTAATTTCATAGTTTGCATGTAATTAGGGTTAGAATTAAGGGTTAATACTATAACCTGGTTAGGGGCTAATTGGGCCCGAATTTGAACTGGTTTGGGTCAAATTTGGAGCCCAACCAAAGACCCGTAAGGTCGGGCGGTGGCACTGCCCAGAACCCGAAAGGTCGGGTGGTGGTACTGTAAGACTTGGCGGTGGCATCGCCCAGCACCCGAAAGGTCGGGCGGTGGCACCTTCAGTACACGATCAAATTGACATTGACAGGTGGTAGCACCGCCACCGATAGGCGGTGGCACTGCTAGATCCGGGAACCCAAAGGAATTCAAAATTTGGAGCCCAAATTTGAATCCTCTTGGGATCTATAAATACCCCTCAATTCTCAATAGAGAACACACCTTTTGACAAGTTATAAATTAAGAAAAAGGTTTAGCCAAGTCCTCAGCAAAGTCTTGTTTTCAATAGCTTAAGTGTTCACCTCCCTCTTTCTCTTTGAAAAATCTGTAAGAGTGTGAACCACTTGTAAAAAGGTTGTAAGAGGGGTATTTGGTCCTTCCCCTTCATAGTGATTTGCTAGTGAATGTAGGTCATTTGATCGAACCACTTTAAATTGGTGTGTTCCTTGAATGTGTGAGTGTTTAAATTTCTAAAACCTTTATTTACATAGCAGCAAGCTTTTGGTTTTCATCTCCTTACTTTACTCGAGCTACTTTTACTAAGTCATTCCTTCGTCTAATCGAAATCTCTACACATTTACAAAATCGATTTTAAACTTACGAGTTTTTATCCGCTGCACTAATTCACCCCCCCTCTTAGTGCCGCTCCAATCCTAACACTTTCTTCCTTTTGTCATAAAAATAAAAAGAAAAGGAAGAAGAAGAGAGGAATTCATTCATCATAAGAAGGATCAAGTTATAAGAACCGAAAATCCTTGAATCTTCTACTTTCGTAAATAGAAAGAGAAAGGATTCATCATATAAATCCTCTATTTAGCAAGTGTTACATCATGTAAGCTATCAAGTTTTAGATATGCAAGGTAATAAGATAGCAAGTTTACAACATACAAGCTAGCAAAAATTTTATAACATTTTAAATTATGCAAGCTAGCAATTTTGAGATGTTTAAGAAAGCAACTCTTGCTTTTTGAAATATACAAGTTTGTAAATTTTGCTAGATGTGCAAGTTAATATTTTTTGCTTCTTGAAATAGGCAAGATAGCACTTCTTTGCTTCTCTTTTGAAATGAGCAAGCTAGCATGTTTTTGCACTCTTCTTGAATTATACAAGCTAGTAAATTTGCTTTCTAGTAAGTTTTGCTCCCCCTTTGTAATTGTAAAAAAGAAGGGAAGAATACAATTTTGTATCTCTTTATCCCTTTACATCAATTTCTAAATCATGACAAAGATAAGTATCAATCTTATTTGTGCATCATTATATTTTCAAATTAAAACATGCACAATTTCAAAACCATACATTTTATTTTTCATGCATGATACCGAAAAATAAATAAATTATCTTTATGAGCATATCACACATGATACTAAAATATTAAAAATTTTAAGCATTTATCAACATTTTGATCATGATACCAAACATTCATCATTTACAGTATTCATGATACGTCATTTTGGTAACAAATCATAGCATTTCAAATCATGATGGTATTAATTTTGTCAAGTTACATCCTACCATGCATGATCATAACTTCTCCCCATTTTATCATTGTAAACAAGAAAGAAGAAGAGAAGCCATTTTATCATTGTAAACAAGAAAGAAGAAGAGAAGAACATGATGGTATTAATTTTGTCAAGTTACATCCTACCATGCATGATCATAACTTCTCCCCATTTTATCATTGTAAACAAGAAAGAAGAAGAGAAGAAGAAGAGAGGAATTCATTCATCATATAAATCCTCTATTTAGCAAGTGTTACATCATGTAAGCTATCAAGTTTTAGATAGCAAGTTTACAACATACAAGCTAGCAAAAATTTTATAACATTTTAAATTATGCAAGCTAGCAATTTTGAGATGTTTAAGAAAGCAACTCTTGCTTTTTGAAATATACAAGTTTGTAAATTTTGCTAGATGTGCAAGTTAATATTTTTTGCTTCTTGAAATAGGCAAGATAGCACTTCTTTGCTTCTCTTTTGAAATATACAAGTTTGTAAATTTTGCTAGATGTGCAAGTTAATATTTTTTGCTTCTTGAAATAGGCAAGATAGCACTTCTTTGCTTCTCTTTTGAAATATACAAGTTTGTAAATTTTGCTAGATGTGCAAGTTAATATTTTTTGCTTCTTGAAATAGGCAAGATAGCACTTCTTTGCTTCTCTTTTGAAATGAGCAAGCTAGCAATTTTGAGATGTTTAAGAAAGCAACTCTTGCTTTTTGAAATATACAAGTTTGTAAATTTTGCTAGATGTGCAAGTTAATATTTTTTGCTTCTTGAAATAGGCAAGATAGCACTTCTTTGCTTCTCTTTTGAAATGAGCAAGCTAGCATGTTTTGCACTCTTCTTGAATTATACAAGCTAGTAAATTTGCTTTCTAGTAAGTTTTGCTCCCCCTTTGTAATTGTAAAAAAGAAGGGAAGAATACAATTTTGTATCTCTTTATCCCTTTACATCAATTTCTAAATCATGACAAAAGATAAGTATCAATCTTATTTGTGCATCATTATATTTTCAAAATTACTAGCATGATCCCAATTTTTACATTTTCATTACATTATTAAACATATAATTTTTTTAAAAAATTATATAATATTTTTATTACATAATTACATCATTATGCATCATCAAAATTGATTTCATAAAGCATTTTCCATCTAGATTATTTTGTTTGTTATAGTCATGCATTTTTCTTTTTTTTGTTGTTTCAATTCATATGATTTATTTCATAGAAGCATACCTTTTTCATTTATGTCAAAAACATGCATTAACATTTAAAAAATGAAAGCTACTTTCATTACCATAAAAATCGATAATCCATAAATCTCAAGATTCATCATGCATAATTTTAAAATTTATTAAGCATGATCATTATGCATGACATCAAGACATGGTTTCAAAATATTTAATATTTTTATTACATAATTACATCATTATGCATCATCAAAATTGATTTCATAAAGCATTTTCCATCTAGATTATTTTGTTTGTTATAGTCATGCATTTTTCTTTTTTTTGTTGTTTCAATTCATATGATTTATTTCATAGAAGCATACCTTTTTCATTTATGTCAAAAACATACACATTATTTCTTCTTGAAAAATATACATAGAATTATTATTATATTTAAATATAACATTTTATTCCTTTAACATAAAATATGTAATTATCATTTTCAAAATTACTAGCATGATCCCAATTTTTACATTTTCATTACATTATTAAACATATAATTTTTTTAAAAAATTATATAATATTTTAAAACTAAATTAAAAACAACTCATGAAGAACATCAAGTAATTTCAAAGTAAACTAAGGAAGTTTCGTTTGAGTTGTTTACCTCGTTGTAGAAAGTCGTTAAGGTGTAGTTTGCCACTTCGCCTTTGTTGATTTTCTCCTCATCTTCGGAGGAGCTCGATTCATCCAAAGTCACCTTCTTCTTCTTGTGTTCATAGCAAGTAGTTGCGTTCTTTTTGTTCTTTAATTTTTGTTTCATGAACTTTTTAAATTTCATAATGAAGAGTTCAAGTTCACTATCACTTAAGCTTATGCTCGAGTGGTCTTTGATTGTTCTTAGTCCAAAATCTTTTATGTCCTTTGGAAGGTGGTTCTCAAGTTCTTCACATGTATTACACGTCATTTCATAGGTCATTAGAGACCCGATAAGTTCTTCGATCAAAAAAATATTCAAAAATTTTGACTCTTGAATAGTCATTTTTTCGAATCCCAATTTTTAGAAAGCGATTATAAAATCTTGTTAACAAGTTCAAATTAGAAAAGCATTTGCCAAGAGCTTTTAAACCTTTGATGACATCCGTAAAATGGGTGTATATGATGACATCGCTCAGTTTTATTCAAAATAGTTCAAAATCGTGCATTAAAAGATTGACCTTTGAAACTTTTAATCTATTTGTGCCTTCATGAGTGATTTCAAGAATGTGCTAAATATCGAAAGCTATTTCGTAAGTGGAAACCAGATTAAACTCGTTTTTGTCTAAGGCGCAAAATAGAGCGTTCATAGCTCTAGCATTTAAAGAAAATGTTTTCTTCTTCAAATCATTCCATTGGTTCATTGGAAGAGAAGACCTTCGAAAACCATTTTCAACAATGTTCCATAAGTTCAAATCCAAAGAAAGCAAGAAAACTCTCATTTGAGTTTTCTAATATGTGTAGTCCATCTCATTGAAAAAGGGAGGATGAATGAGAGAGTGACCCTCTTGAAAGCCGAAAAAAGTCATTTCTCTTGAGCATTAAACCAAATAAGAAATCACGAGGCTCTAATACCAATTGTTAGAAAAGCACTCGACACTAAGAGGGGGAGGGTGAATTAGTGCAGCGGTAAAATAACATCGGTTTAATAACTTCATTTTGATTAAATTCATTTCTGACATAAAACCATTTCGTAAAGGTAATACTTTGAAAGTGTACATAAGAGAGTAGTAGAAGTAAAGAGCAAGTAAGGAGGTTTGCAGTTGAAGTAAATTGCTCAAGGAAATGCAAACCATATTTTAGAGTGGTTCAGTCGTCGTGACCTACATCCACTTCGCCGATTCCTCTTCCGTCGAGGCCACTGACATCCACTATCGGTCTTCCTTCAATAGGCGGAGACCAACCACCTTTTACAACTCGATTCTCCTTTTATCGGGTTTAGGAGACAACCCTTACACCCCCACTCACTCCTCTCTCAAATTATTCTAACACTTAGAACTTTGAGAGGAGCTCACATAAGATTGCAGCAGCATTTCTATCCTTTTTTACTCTCAATACTTGTGTTCTTTAACTAGGGGTGAGAGGGGTATTTATAGGCTTCAAGTTGATTCAAACTTGGAGATTACAAACATCTCATCCCGGGTTTCCCGGGCACGGGCGGTACCACTGCCTGCATTGGGCGGTACCACCGCCAGTGTCAGTCTGACACTAACACTACACTGAATGGTACCACCGCCTGACATAATCTCAAAGACTATGCCATGACAGTGCTGCCTCTTGGGTCACTATTTGGGCTTCTCATTGGGCCCAACATAGTCTTTATATGGGCCCAACTGGCCTCTAATTGGTTTGGTCCAAATCTAAACCCAATTACGTGCTAACTACGATTCCTAAGACATATTCTAAGATAAAAAAGTTCGTAAGTCTACTTTGTTCCGGCAGACTCCCGGCAAGCTCCTAGACTTCACGACGATCTTCTTGGTGAGTTCCGACAAGCTTCTTCTAGCAAGCTCCTGGACTTCTCGGTTGGTTCCTGTAGAACTTCCAACGAACGTCTGGACTTCCGACGAACTCTCGAACTCCCAACGAAATCACGTCCTTGACTCTGGGACTTCATTTTACTTTATGTCTTGCTATCGAAGTTAATCCTGCATATGTAAAAACACACTTTGATCTAGATAATTAATACTAAGCATAAATCATGTTGTCCGGCATGTTATTGGTCCCTCGACGCTTCGTCCGATTCTTCGGCATATCGTCCTCTCTTGCGGCCTATTGCCTAATTGGCCAGTTGACTCCACAACTCCGATATCCTTGGCACAATATCTGCTCTTCTTGGCCCAATGCCCGAATTCATGGCCCGAAGCCTTCTATCGATATGTCAATTGATCCTCCGGCTCGACGTCCAATCTTTTGACATGTTTTCCTCCGGCACAACATGATTCTTCCTGCTTTAATTGTCTCATCCTGATCGAAGCATCCTGCGTCACTCAAAACACAGATTAAAACATAAACACTTATCAATTGGTTTCATCATCAAAATACGAGATTCAACAAGTTTCATTATAAAACTCATCAAGATCAATAATATAGACATTATTGGTCCTTAAGGAAATCAAGGATCTATTTATATGTGGCATTTCTATAATGCAGGCATTAGATTCAGACTTAATGTTATAACCTTTATTATATAATTGACTAATGCTTAGCAAATTATACTTTAAACTATCTACTTTCAATCAAAAGGTTTGATTTGTTACATATATTTCCTTTTCTAATAATTTTTCCTTTGTTATTGTCTTCGAATATGACAAATCCTTCTTCTTGCCTAGTGAGCTTAGAAAAGTGTGTTGGATCTCTGGTCATGTGCCTTGACAATCCACTATCAAGGTACCATCTCTTGCTTCTAGCTTGTGATTGTAGACATATCTACAAGAAATGAAGTTTTCATTTAGGTACCCATTTAACCTTGGATTCCTCATAAATAGATCTACCTATTATTGAGTGATCTATGGTTCATTTAGGAACCTAAACTAATTTGTATGAACTATACCTTTTAAATGGGCATTGTAAGTAAAATGACCACATCTTTTACAAAAATTATATCTTTCTCTCGGTGAGACATGTAATGCCAGTCCTTTAATGAAGATAGTTAGCTTTTGTTGAGTATTACTCACAAAGCCAATTCCTTCCTTCCTACAAACATAACTCTTATTAGCAAAAATCATGTTTAGAGATTTATTACCTATTTTAAAATTTTCTAATATTTCTTGTAGTAAGATATTTTCTTTCTTAAGTGAATCTATCTCATTACACAAAGCTAATATACTATCATCATGCTCATTTTTTAATTTATCAAATTCACTAACAAGAGAAGCATGCTCCTTTTTTAATAATTTATATTTTTTACCAACTAATTTATATTCATCAAATAAATCATGAAAAACACTTAATAATTCATTAAAAGATAAATGAGCTTCGATTGAGTCACTTACATCATCACCAAATGTCATTAATGCATAGTTTATAACTTCTTTGTTAGTTGGCTTTTCATCTTTAGATGCACTTAAATCATCCCAAGTCGCCTTGAGTATCTTCTTTTTCTTTGATAGCTTCTTCTTCACTTGGGGACATTCATTTTTGAAGTATCCCGACTTCTTACATTGGTGGCATATGATTGTATCCTTTTTTAGTTTATTTTTGTTCTTAGTATCTTGTTTTACAAAATTTGTTTTGTTTATTCTTATAAATCTTTTAAATTTTCTTGTTAGAAGTGCCAAGTCATCATCATCACTTGAGCTTTCGCTTGAGTGATCTTCTTTAGTTCTAAGTGTCATATCCTTCCTGTTCTTTAGAAGGTTCTTCTCATATTCATCATGTTTATCATATGCATCATTTCGTAAGTCATTAATGACCCAATAAGTTTTTCAAGAGCAAAGTTGTTCATGTCCTTTACTTCTTATATTGCCATCACTTTTGGAGCCCAACTTTTTGGAAGGGATCTTAGTATTTTATTGACAAGTTCAATTTTAGAGAAACCTTTACCAAGTGCTTTCGAACCATTGATGATATTCGTAAAACGGGTGTACATATCTCCAATGGTTTCGCTTGGTTTCATTCAAAACTACTTAAAATTATGTACTAAAAGATTAATTTTTGACTCTTTAACCCTACTTGTTCCTTCATGTGTGTGCCAAATCTCATGTGCAATTTCATATATAGAAACCTGATTAAATTCGTTTTTATCAAGAGCACAAAATAAAGCGTTCATCGCTTTAGCATTTAAGGAAAAGGTCTTCTTTTCCGAATCATTCCATTCATTCATTGGTTTAGAAGACTTCTCAAAACTACTTTCAACGATGTTCCATAATTCAAAATCCATAGAAAGCAAGAAAATTCTCATCTTAGTTTTTCAATAAGTGTAGTTAGTTCATCCTATTGAACAAAGGAGGACCAGTGATAGAAAGTCCCTCTTGATTACCAACAAAAGCCATCTTTCTTAGATTTTAAACCAAATAGAGAGTAACCTTGCTCTGATACTAATTGTTAGGATCAAGTTGGCATTAAGAGGAGGGGTGAATTAATGCTTTCGATAAATACGACGTCGATTCATAAATATTTGTTCAATAAAGCTTGTATCCGAAAAAGCATTTAAACTAGAAAATGCTCATAAGAGATTGAGGGTAGTGAGCAAGTAAATTAGTGAGTGATGAGAATGAAAAGCATAAAAGAAATGGTACAGAAAGAAAGCACACCGAATTTATAGTGGTTTGGTCATCGTGACCTACATCTACTTTCGATTCTTCCTTTGTTGAGGCTATCGGTATCCACTAATGGTCTTCTTTCAAAGAGCAAAGACCAACCATCCTCTTACAACACTTTTTCCTTTTTACAAGTTTAGGAGATAACCTTTACAAGCCTCACACCTCTCTTGAATGATCACAAAACTGTAAAGAGAGGAGGAGGACACTTAGCAATTTTACAACCCAAAATCTTAAGATTTTTGTTCACACTTTCGTGCTCTCTCATGCAAGAAAGAGTGAGGTATTTATAGCTCTAATAACTTCAAAAATGGAGTAAAAAAGTATCTCATCCTAAGTTTCCAGGGTATTAGCGGTGGTACCGCTAATATTGGGTGGTACCATCGCCTGTAGACTAACACTAAGCGGTACCACAGCTCAGTCTGGGTAGTACTACCACCTAATAGAGCCTCGGAGATCAGGCTTTAGTGGTACCACCACCTGATAGGGCAGTACCACCGCTTAGCAACAATAACTACATGTGGTACCACCGCCCAAACCGCTTAGGAGGCCGAGCCTTAGGCGGTACCGCCACCTGGTCTGGGCGGTGTCACCGCTTGATGTGACTCCAAGTAGCTAAATGGGCCATCCAACCAGCCCAATTCAATCCTGTTGAAGGCCCAATTGACCCTCAATTGAGTTAGTAGGATTTCTCCCAAAACTAACTTAAATTAAAGTCCTAACTACGATAGTTAAGGCTAAAACAATTGCTCTACTTGTAACATAAGTTGTCCTGCACAGGTTCAACCGAACTCGTGGTGAACTTCCGATGAACTCCCTGCAATCTTCCAGCGAGCTTTCGGCGAACTCCCAATGAACCTACGGTAAGCTTTCGACGAACCTCTAGCGAGCTTTCAGCAAATTCCCGGCAAAGTTTTGGTGAGCATTCGACGAACTCCCGGTGAGATTCCACTACATCGACGATCCTTCGGTGTATCCCCCGATTCATTTGGCCCGATGCCCGATCGTTGACTTCGGCCCAACTTTGATTCTATTTTAATCGTTTCACCTTTCTCACGTTCGTAGTTAGTCCTACATCACTTATCTCAACATATGGATTAGATCATTAATTCGTCAATTGATTTCATCATCAAAATCTGAGATTCAACATGATATTGGGCTTTTATGGTGAATGTCGGAGGTTCCAAGAAACTTTATTTTGGAAATGAACTTAATTACACTCATATTGTAGATTTAATACAAAAAAATAAACTTATATAAATACTCTTAAATCATCCCAAAATTCATAAATATATGGATCTACAATTGAAAAGTTGTTTGGGAATTTGGGTGAGAATTTGAGGTTAGAGGAACATTATTTCATTAGTTCCATGATTCATAACAAGTGCCAGACTTTGATTTACAAATGCTTTATGTCCATTACAACATAGGATTGTTAGGATCGAGTCGGTACTAAGAGGATGGGTGAATTAGTGCAGCGGATAAAAACTATTGATTTTGAAAATCTTTCGTACGTTAGAAAACTGTTCTCGGAAGGTAACTTGAAAGCATGGTTATTTGTAGGGTGGTGAAAGCCAAGGAAGAAATGAAGCAATTGCAAGGTAAGTAAATGACAATAATAGAAATGCAAACTAGGATTTATAGTAGTTCGGTCATTGTAACCTACATCAACTTCCGATTCCTCCTCCGCCGAGGTCACCGACGTCTACTAATGGTCTTCCTTCAATAGGCAAAGACCAACCACCTCTTTATAGCTCTTTCTCCTTTTACCGGGTTTAGGAGATAACCCTTACAAGCCTCATACCTCTCTTGAATGATTACAACACTAGAAAGGGAGGAGGAGGACTCTTTGCACTTTCACAATACTTTTAACACCCCAAGAATTCAAGATATTGTTCACACTTTCATGCCCTTTCATGCAGAAAAGGGTGGGTATTTATAGGCCCCAATGACTTCATAATTGGAGCCAAAAAGTGTCACATCCTTGGACTCGTGGTACCACCACCATTATTAGGTGGTACTACCACCCGCAGACTAACATTGGGTGGTACCATCGCTCAGTTTAGGCGATACGATCGCCTGACAAAGCTTCGGAGATCGAGCTCTGGTGGTACCATCGCCTGATAGCATTAACTGCTAGTGATACAACCGCCCAGAGCACTTGGGAGACTGAGTCCCAAGCGATGCCACCACCGGTCCTGGTGGTGCCACCGCCGACCGTGACTTCAGGTGCTGAATGGGCTGTTCAACCGGCCCAATTCAGCCCTATTAAGGGCCCAATTGGCCCCTAATTAAGTTAGTGGGATTACCTCCTAATCCTAACTCAGCTTATGGTTTAATTACGATTAAGGTAAGTAATCTCTGTCCGGTATGTCGATTATTTTCTCGGCGAACCTCCAGCCAACTTCTTGGCGAACCTCCAGCCAACTTCTCGGTGAACTTCCGGCGAACTCCCGACGAACTCTCGACGAACTCTCAGCGAGTTCTTGATGAACTCTTGGCGAGCTTCTAGCAAACTTCTGGTACATCGATCAAATATTCAACATATCATTCGATCTTTGACTTCAGCCCAACATCTGCTTTATGCCTTATCATAGTTAATCCTGCACACTTATCTCAACATATAGATTAGATCAAACAATTTACCAATTGATTTCATTATCAAAATCCGAGATTCAATAATCTCCCCCTTTTTGATGATGACAACCAATTGGTGACGGAGTTAACCTTAACTCCCCCTATCTATATGCCATACTTGAGAGAATACAAACTTGAATTCACAACCTTGAATTCAAACTTTAATCAATTTTAATTATAAATCACATGCATTATACATCATCATAGTTTCAAGTCATCAAGATATTAAATGCACAATTTCGTCACTTCATGCATGATAAAATGCTTCAGGCATAGCCTTACATTACTACTTGCATGAAACATAATCATGATAGAACTTTTACTATACTTTCATTATTGTACATTAATGTTCAAAAGTTTACAATATTAAGAATGCGATATTGCATCATTGTATAATAACATTAAAAATTCAGCATTAAAGAGATCATAATATCAAAGTGAACACAACATCAAAAGTTCTCAACATAAAAGAGATCACAATATCAAAAGTTCTCAACATCAAAGGTTCTCAACATAAAAGAGATCACAACATCAAAAGTGAACAACATCAAAGAGAGAGATTCCATCAACTTCTCCCCCTTTGTCATCAGCAAAAAGACATACGTTAGCTATTCAAGTGGTGGTAAGTCAAAATATCTAAACAGAGTATTAAGCTGTTGATGAATTTGTTGTAACTCAATTAAAATTCGATCTTGACATTATTCAAATCGATTCATTTGAGTCCCTATATCATCGGTAGATGAGGAGGGTGCTTGCTCTATTGGAGGTGTTGCCTCAAAGGGACCAGTAGGAAAAGATTGATTTCCCCTAAATATTGGTGTTTCAGGTTATGAATCAGGTTTTGGAGGGGGGGGGGGGGGTCAATCCTTCTAGGTAATCTATCCATATCCCATTTCTGACTGTACATATTAATCTTCTTAGTAAGTTTCTATTTATGATGTTGAACCTATCTAGTTTCAAGATTTCTTCGTCAGGTGGAATGATTATGTCATATGCATGGATTAGTCTAGTGATCAAGCCACCATATGGAAGCATCATGTCCTTTTTTTATAGTTCGATCATGTTTTTTTGGATTAGATAACCAAAACAATTGTTATGTCATTTCATTATCCAATACATCATACCTAATTCCATTTGGCTAACTTCATCATGATGATATTATTTTGGGAGTATAATACTTATTAAGATGTGATGAAGCAATTTGGTGTTGAAGGGTACAAAATGTTCATAGCTTTTTGGAAGGATAGACAAGTTTGGATTACCAAAAATTGTACCTAAGGCATCAAAATAAGTGGTCCCAACTGATTCTTCGTCCCATTGCCCTCTAAAGTAACAACTTGTCTTTTTCATAGCAATTCCTATGAGGTTATAAATTACACTATCCGTAGTGGGTATATGATGTCCTAAGAGATAAGTGGAGACCCTATCATATTCATCCACAAGCAAGTTGTTGTAAAACAACCGAACAAGTCTAGGATAGATATATTCACTTATTTAAAGGATTGGGAGGATATCTAAGTTAGAAAATCATTCAATTGGTTCCAAATTGCTAAATTCCTCTAAATATACGTATTTCCTCTTATAAACATTTTTAGACTCTATGGTTGAAAATTTAAGGACATGTTGAGGAGAATCAAAAAGTAGGGAGTCATAGGTTTCATCTAATCTCCTCTTCCTTTTGTCCCTTGAGGATCTTCTATAAGTCATGGAGACTACATTTATTAAGAACAAATGAGAGGCAAGAACAAGTAATGCAAAGAAGGAAACAATTTGGTTTAGAGATTACCTTAGTAGTTTAACCTTCTTGTGATCACCAAAAAGGGGGGTTTGAAATTGATCATTGATTTAGTAGAGGATGAGGATTCTTTTGAGTTATTAGAGGGAGAGCAAGATAAATTAGGGATTTTGGGTACTTTGGAGAGGTGTAAAGTGAGTTGAGGTCGATTCTACTACCGGCCCTAACTTGTCTTTATATAGGGCAAGTTGCGGGTGGTGGCACCACCAGTTGGGCAGTGCCAGCTGGCGGTGCCACCACCTACAAGCAGTGACCATTGGCGGTGCTACCGCCAATTGGGCAATGCCACCGCCTACAGGTAGTGAGTACTGACTTCATTATGGTGTGGTGCAAACTTGTGTGGTGCCAACAATTATGTGGTTTCAACGCGTAAGATCTTTATCATTATGTGGTGCACACACTTTTTTTGAAGTTCTACTTTCGTAGGAGAAGAAAATTTATATGAAAATTTTCATATGGTTTATTAAACATACCATAAATCCATGATTCAAATCTTACCTCAAGTGATGAAATAATAGTGAATAATCTCGAAAAGAGAACTCAATTAAGAAAATCTAGAAAAACAAAAATAATTTGAAGAGGAACTCATGTATCAGAAAAAATTTAACATACCCAATTCTCTTCTTATAAAATCAAATTGTTCCTCAATCAAGGGTTTTGTAAAAATATCAACTAATTGATGTTTTGTATCAATAAATTCTAGAGATATGTCATAGTTATTAATATAATCTCGTATAAAATGATGCATAATATCAATATGTTTAGTTCTATAGTGTTACATAGGATTTTTTTGTTAAGCATATTGCACTAGTGTTATCATACTTTATAGATATGTTTTTCAGGTGAATTCTATAATATTCTAAAGTATTTTTCATCTATATAACTTGAGCACAGCATGCACCTGCTACTATGTACTTAGCTTCAGTTGTAGAGAGTGCAACCGGGTTTTGTTTCTTGGAAGATCAAGAGACAAGTGCGTGTCCTAAAAATTGACATGTTCCGAATGTGCTTTTTTTATCTATTTGGTAGCCAACAAAATTAGCATCGACATAACTAATCAATTTAAAGTTTTTAGATTTTGGATATCATAATCCTAGTTTAGGAGTTCCTTTTAGGTATCTAAAAATACTTTTAACAACTTTTAAATGAGATTGCTTAGGGTTAGATTGAAACCTAGCACAAAGTCCTATGCTAAACATGATGTCCAGTCTAATTACGATAAGGTATAGTAAACTACCTATTATACCCCTATAAGCTTTCTGATCAAAGCTTTCTCCACTTTCGTCAATGTCTAACTTAGTAAGGTACTCATAGGAGTATTGATAGCCTTTGAACTATCAATATTAAACTGTTTTAGCAAGTCTAATGCGTATTTTGATTGAATAAGAAAAATACCATCACTAAGTTGTTTGATTTGTACGCTTAAAAGGAAGGTTAGTTCCCTCATTAAACTCATTTCAAACTCTAGGCTCATACTCTTGGCAAACGATTCACATAAAGATTCATTTGCAGAACCAAAAATAATATCATTAACATAAATTTGAACAATAAGAAAGTTATTTTTAAAATTTTTAATAAATAATGTAGTATCGACCTTGCCTTTAGAGAAATTATTTTGAATAAGAAAGGAGCTAAGTCTCTCATACCAAACCCTTAGAGTTTGTTTCAATCCATAGAGAGCTTTAGTCAATTTAAACATATGATTAGGAAAATTATCATTCTCAAATCCGGGAGGTTGTTCAACATAAACTTCTTTGGAAATAAAGCCATTAAGAAAAGCACCCTTAACATCCATTTGAAATAACTTAAAGTTATTACAACTAGCATAGGAAAGGAGCATCCTTATATCTTCTAATCTTCCCACAGGAGCAAAGGTTTCTTCATAATCGATTGATACCTTCTTCTTTGTTGAACCCTCCTTGACCACTAATTTAGCCTTGTTTCTAACCACGAAACTAAATTCATCTTGCTTATTTCTAAAGACCCATTTGGTACCAATAACTAAATGATCATTAGGTTTCGGAATACGCTCCCACACCTCATTTCTCTTAAATTGTTCAACTCTTCTTGCATTGCGATAACTTATGAATCATCTTTCAAAGCCTCATCAATGCATTTAGGTTTAATTTGAGAAAGAAAAGCAACATTGACATAAAAAATTTTAAGAGAATAATGAGTTTGAACCCTTTTTTATGTGTCTCCTATAATTAGCTCCTTAGGATGAGCATTTTCATATTTCCATTCCTTGGGTAAGGATGTTTTGGAAGAAGATGTATCCAAGTTGCTAGTCGGAGGAGAGGGTTTATTTAACTTCAAAGCATCAAAATTAAGATTATCATCAAACTCATTTTTCTTAAATTCGAAAATTTCATTAAAGACAACATGAATAGACTCTTCTGTAACCAAAGTTCTTTTGTTAAAGATATTAAAGGCTTTAGAAATAGAAAAATAGCTAAGAAAAATCTCTTCATCGGATTTTGCATCAAACTTTCCTAAGGCATCTTTTTCATTCAAAATAAAATATTTACAATTGAAAATTTTAAAATATGAAACATTAAGTTTTTTGTTGTTCCACAATTCATAAGGAGTTTTGGAAAGTAATGATTTTACTAGAACCCTATTCATGATATAGCATGCCGTATTAACGGCTTCGACCAAAAAATATTTGGGTAGGCTATGTTCGTTCAACATGGTTCTGATTATTTCTTGTATATTTCTAATTTTTCTCTCTACTACTCTATTTTGTTGAGGATTTCTCGAAGTAGAGAAATTGTGGTTGTATCCATTAGATTCACAAAAATTTTAAAAATCATGGTTTTGAAATTCACCATCGTGATCACTCCGAATTTATGAAATCAAAAAGTCTTTTTCATTTTGAACAAGTTTATAAAACTTAGAAAAATACCTAAAGCAATCGCTTTTGTGTGCTAAGAAGCATGTCTAAGTGTATCTACTATAATCATCTACAATTACAAAGGCGTATTTGCTACCTCCTAGGCTTGATGTATCAATTGATCCGAACAAATCCATATGGATCAATTGCAATGGTCTAGAGGTGCTTATTTGATTATTTAATTTAAAACTACCTTTTATTTATTTTCCTAGTTGACAAGCATCACACATATTATCTTTAACAACTTAATGTTGGGAATACCTCTTACAAGTTCTTTGGATGAGATTTGAGAGATTAGTTTCATACTAGCATGACCTAATCTCCTATGCCAAAGCCAAGCATCGTCATTCAAAACCAAAAAATACATTTCATTACAAAGATCATCAATGTCGATAGTATATACATTATTTTGTTTTAGGGCAATCATAGATGTGTTTTTGTGTGATTTTTCAATAATACAAGCATTGGATTCAAATCTAATGATATATCATTTATCATACAATTGACTAATACTCAAAATATTATGCTTTAAGCCATCAATCAATAATACATCTTCAATCAAGAAGTTAGATTTGTTACCTATGGTTCCATTGCTAATGATTTTACCCTTGTTGTCCCTGAAAGTGATATACCCTTCATCTAGGCTAGTGAGCTTAGAGAATTGAGATGGATCTCCGGTCATGTGCCTTGAGTATCCACTATCAAGGTACCATCTCTTGCTCCTAGCTTGTGATGATAAATATTTTTACAAAAAAGGATGACTTTTAAGTACTCATTTGACCTTGGGTGCCTCAAAAATCGATCTACTCAACTTATCATTTTGTATAGAGCTTTTTACAATTCCTTTAGGAACCTAAATTAATTTGTGTGGACTATATATCTTAAATAGACATTTATAAGCAACATGTCCAAATTTGTAACAAAAGTTACATTTATTTTAGGGTGAAACATGCAAAGTTGGGCCTTTAATAAAGATGGTTGGATTTTTATGAGTGACACTCACAAAACCGATTTCATCTCTTCTATGAACATGATTCTTACTTGCAAGAATTATGTTTAAGGATTTGCTCCCTATTTCAAATTTTTCTAAGGTTTCATGTAGTTGCAAATTCTCCTTTTTAAGTGTTTCTAATTCATCACATTTTGTGCAAGGAGCTAAGCTATCATCATGCTCAACTTTTAATCTATCAAAATCATCAACAAGAGAAGCATGCTCTTTTTTTAACAATTTATATTTTTTACTAACTACTTTACATTCATCAAATAAATCATGAAAAGTACTTAGTAATTCATCAAAAGATAAATTTGCATCTAATGAACTGCTTACCTTATCTCCGATAGCTATTAGTGCGTAGTGAGCAACTTACTCTTTGTTGGTTGGCTCCTCTTCTTCGGATGCACTCGAGTCGTCCTAAATTGCTTTAAGAATCTTCTTCTTCTTTGGTTGCTTCTTCTTAACTTGGGGATATTCGCTTTTGAAATATCTCGGCTTCTTACATTCGTATTATATAACTTGTTCTTTCTTAGGTTCAAATTTATTTTTAGTGTCATTTTTAAATTTATTTCTTTTTATAAAATTTTTAAACTTTCTTGTCAAGAGTGCCAAGTCATAATTATAGTCCTCATCACTTGAATTTTCTTTCAAGTGGTCTTCATGAGTTCTTATTGTCATATCCTTCTTGTTCTTTGGAAGGTTGTTCTCAAGCTCTTCATGAGTGTTGCAAGTCATCTCATAAGTCATTAGTGACCCAATAAGTTCTTTGAGAGGGAAATTATTTAAATCCTTTGCTTCTTGAATAGCATTTACTTTAGGATCCTAACTCTTTGGAATGGATCTTAATATCTTGTTAACATATTCAACATTAGAAAAACTTTTACCAAAGGCTTTTAAACCATTGACGGCATCCGTAAACTGAGTGTATATGTCTCCAATGGTCTCACTTGGTTTTGCTAGTCATATGTGCCTTGTAAGCCAATCACGTGAGTGATGGCACATGTGACTTGACACATAGTATTTTTGCTTATTATATCTTGGCATTTATCACTTTATATTGCTTGTTACATATATGCATATATATATATTGTGATGCCCTTGGATCTGTGTAATGGGAATCAGATCGTGATGAGATTACGATAATGAGACCGATTCACCTTTAAACACGGATCCTAAATAATCCCAGTCATAGGTTACTTGAGTGGGACATCGAGATAACCGAATAGATTGGTGTGCTGTATACCCGTCCATATGATGGATGTAGCTGGTCTCATGGTTGCTCATGTGGGGACACTAAGGAGATAGTACATGTGCTCATTGGAGAATGAGTTCACTGATTGATTTGCTTACGGAATGCTAGATGGTTGATGATGCCTTATTTTCAGATAGCGATTCCGTAGTCCTAGTGGTGTATCTAGTCCTTAGACTTGAGACATCAAGGATGTCCTGTATGAGTACTCCACTCTTTGATATCAGACTTATAGGTTTAGATGTCTCATATTTAGTACAACCGGTCATCAAGAGTGGCAGTCAACCTTACGAGGGCTATTGAGTGTTGATAGAGGATCATCCATTCTCAGTGTTATGAGAGGAATATCCCATATGTTCTTGCTCAGACAAATCCCTAGTCAAGATCATTTAGATTAAGAGAAAAAGAGTTCTCCGGGAGAATCTAATTAGAGCGAGACTCAAGTAGAAACCGTATGGGTCTAATAGCACCATACTCATTATACGGTCTCTGGGATATTAGATGGATGCAAATCCAATACCCAATAGGGGAGGATCCATTAGGATTTAATAGAGGACCTCTATAAATAGGAGAGATTCAGTGGTTAATAGGCTAGAGCCTTTACTTGCCTCTCTTATTCTCCTCCCCCTCTTCACCTCAGAGCAGGCCTGGAGTTTTGAGGAGCATCGTCGCAGTCCTACTATGTGGATCATCGTTAGAGAGTAGGGCGATTGATCTCTTTCACCCTCTCCTAGAGATCTGCAGGGAAACAGGGATATACGATCTCCCTAGGTAACACAATCTTTACTATACGCAGTTTTCTGTTTTGCAGATTTTGCGCATTAATCTTCGCACGATAATGAACAAATATTTGGGAAATTAAGGATTTTGTTTTTTGTTCTTCTACTACACATATGATGTCGCCCCATAGATTTTTCAACAGTGGTCTCAGAGTCAGGTTGTTCGTGCAAAGATTGATTTTGAATTGTGTTTGTTGTGTTTTGGAGAAACTTTTGATATCAAAATCATTGACGCAAAAGCATGACAGCAATAGTTGCTGCCCTCGCTACCCTCGATCTACCTGTGCATGCAGCCGCTAGCAGCGCAAACCGCAGGTAGGCAACATGGCGCAAGCGTAAGCGCTGCACCTGTAGAAGCCGATCGGCGGCCTGCATGCAACAGGCTTGCGGCCGGCGGGGCTGGCAGCCCAAGGGTGCCCCACCTGCGGGCGCTGCCTACGGCCACAACGCCCGCAAGGGCAGGTGACGCCGACAAGCAATCCACCTACGCGTAGTAATTGTTGTTGCTAGCAGTTGCAACCGCAGGTGGCCAAGCACTCGTAGGAAGAGTTGCTTGCAATGCGTAGGTGGTGGCACCCGTGGGCACTGCCTACGCGCATAGCGCCCGCAGCGACACTCGCCCGTAGGCGTGTGGCTCGCAGGGGCGACCGCTGCCTGCAGCACCGACCGCAGGGGCAACCTTCCGCACGGGCAACGGTTGTGGGAACAATTGCCTGCGGGTGCTACGTGGGGCAGCACCACCCGTAGAGGTGCCCATAGGTGGGGGCGCCGCTCGTGGGGGCAGTGCCACCCACAGGGGCGGTGCCTGCGCCCCCCGCCCCCTACAGTGGCTGCCGCTAGTGGGGTGGCGGTGGCAGCAACACAGCAGGGGAGAGAGTTAGGGTTTTTGGGCAAAAGGACAATTTTGCCCCTCAAAATCTTAGAAATTTCATTTCTATCTTTTTGTCCAAATTATGAAAATACCCCTCAAAATTCAAAAAATTTCCTACATGTCCCTAATTTCAGAAATATTAATTAATTAAAAGGTTTAATTTATTATTATTTTTATTATTATATAGTAGTCCTAAATGATGATAATTTATATATGTGATGTATGATGAATGGACGGATAATCATGGACCATATGATGTGTGTACTTGTGATTATTATTATTGGGGCTTACAAGCCTCCATTATATTTCTCATTTATTGTCGGGCCTGCATGCTTATGATTAAGTTATAATCATACGAGGAGACGCAGCGGGTGCGTGGAAGCGATAGCGGGACCCACAAGACAGACGATTACGATGCATGGAGATGCGTTGAGATATCGATGGAACCAACGAGGACGAGATGGACAATCACAAGGCATGGAGATGCACCGTTGCACCATAGATCTTGATGTGAGTGATTATACCTACTGGCTCGGGCCTAATCATATTAGGTTGTGGTCCATGATCATCTGGTGTGATTGCTTATACACCTACTATATATATATATATATATATATATATATATATATATATGTTTGCATACGATGTAGATATATATTAAATATGTATATATGTGACATGTCATATTAGGAGACCAAATTATAGAAACCCCTCTCTTGATAATATTAAATCGGTAAATGTGAGGCAATTAGATTGACCCATGTGGACTTCCATCGTTATAGGTAGGGACCGATTCCTAGTATAGGTTGAGTTGGTCGAGTCCCTCGAGGCTCACCTATATCGCGATTCGCTATCTTACCTACGACATAGAGATGTCACCAGTGACCTGAGGACATGATATGCTTGATCAGTCCCTCAAGAGTATATCATCAAATCAAACTCATCTTGTAACGATGGTATTGTCTTAATCGAGAATCATAGTTGGTCGAGTCCTCGAGACCATGGTGATTTGGAGGTCGAACAGAATGGGAATCACAAGGAGTTGTGATCGACAATAGTTTCTTACATTTTGGGCTTAGTGTGATTGGTCGAGTCCCTTGAGGTTACACTAAAACGCTGATTGGATCTTGATCCCCACTAAAAGTCTGCCGGAGACTTCCGTTTCATGTGTTGAGGGTGTCGTGTGACTAGCAAGTAAAATAGTATAAGCATATTAAGATAGAAGTTCATATCTTGATTGTTTATTTTTGTAAAATCTGCATGTTATTCATTTCTGCTGCATCTTTATTCTAATGTTTGCATACGATGTAGATATATATTAAATATGTATATATGTGACATGTCATATTAGGAGACCAAATTATAGAAACCCCTCTCTTGATAATATTAAATCGGTAAATGTGAGGCAATTAGATTGACCCATGTGGACTTCCATCGTTATAGGTAGGGACCGATTCCTAGTATAGGTTGAGTTGGTCGAGTCCCTCGAGGCTCACCTATATCGCGATTCGCTATCTTACCTACGACATAGAGATGTCACCAGTGACCTGAGGACATGATATGCTTGATCAAGTCCCTCAAGAGTATATCATCAAATCAAACTCATCTTGTAACGATGGTATTGTCTTAATCGAGAATCATAGTTGGTCGAGTCCTCGAGACCATGGTGATTTGGAGGTCGAACAGAATGGGAATCACAAGGAGTTGTGATCGACAATAGTTTCTTACATTTTGGGCTTAGTGTGATTGGTCGAGTCCCTTGAGGTTACACTAAAACGCTGATTGGATCTTGATCCCCACTAAAAGTCTGCCGGAGACTTCCGTTTCATGTGTTGAGGGTGTCGTGTGACTAGCAAGTAAAATAGTATAAGCATATTAAGATAGAAGTTCATATCTTGATTGTTTATTTTTGTAAAATCTGCATGTTATTCATTTCTGCTGCATCTTTATTTTTCAGAAAATATCGTTTTCAAATCCCTTATGTGGCATACTTGAAGTCAACTGTCTCACTGGTCTAAATTATACAAATTGGCTCCGCAACTTAAGAATTATTCTCACGGCAGAGAAAATCGCATACGTCTTTAATACAGTAATGCCTACGCCCGAGGAAGGGGCAAGCAAGGATGAGATTGCTTGCTACGTGAAGTACATTGATGACTCCACTCTTGTTCCGTGTTACATGTTGGGTTTTATGACTCCTGAGTTATAGAGAGAACATGAAAAGATGGATGCTAGATCCATTCTCCTACATATCCGTAAACTATTTGAGGAACAGGGAAGGACTCAGCAATATGAGATATCCAAGAGCCTCTTCTGCACTAGGATGACTGAGGGGACACTGGTTCATAACCATGTCTTAAAAATGATTGAGTGGATAGAGAAACTCACAGGTCTAGAAATGGTCCTAGAGGATAACTTATGTGTGAACATTATACTTCACTCCCTACCAGATTCTTTTTCATAGTTCATAATGAATTTTAATATGAACAAGCTTGAGGCGACTCTCCCAAAGCTCCTTAATATGTTGAGGGAGGCAAAAAGCACTATAAAAAAAGAGAAGTCAGTTCTCTATATTGGTGAGACTAGAAAGAAAAAAAAAGTAGAAAAGTCCCTTAAGATGGGCAAATGTGGATTAGGTAAAGCAAAGGTTGCTAAGAAAGACCCGACAAAGAACAAAGGCTAATGCTTCTACTATGACAAAGATGGGCACTAGAAGAGGAACTGCAAATAGTACCTTATAGAGAGGGCAAAACAAAAGCTTGGAGAAGCTTCAAGTACATTTATGATCAATCTCCATTTGTTAGATTTTTATGATAATACATGGGTATTGGATACCGGTAGTGTTTATCATATTTGTAATTCGTTGCAGGTCCTAGCAGAGCCTAGGAGATTGGCGAGAGGCGAGATGGACCTCAAGATGGGCAATGGAGCAAAAGTTGCTATAGTAGCTGTTGGCAAGGTCGCTCTACATCTACCTGGTGGAGTTATTATTGCATTAGATGCATATTATTTTGTTCCTTCTATTATCAAAAATATTATCTCCATTTCATGTTTAATAGTTAGTAGATATAAAATAATTTTTTAGAACAATGATTGTTCAATATTATTAGATGATGAGGTCATCACGAAAGGAACATTGCATAATAGTTTGTTTATACTAGACACTACCTCATATATCATGAATATAAGTGTGTCTAAGAGAAAATGAGATGAGGTGGACAATGCATACCCGTGGCATTGTAAGCTAGGTTACATCCATGAGGGAAGGATTCAAAAGTTGCTAAAGGATGGATATCTAGATCCATTCGACTATGAGTCATATAAAAATTGCAAGCCTTGCCTTCGTGGAAAACTAACCAGCTCTCCATTTAGTGGAACTGGAGAGAGAGCCACTAAGCTACTAGAACTTATACATAGTAATGTATGTGGATCCATGTCAACTCATGCTATTGATGGTTACTCTTACTTCATTACCTTTATTGATGATTTCTCAAGGTATGGATATGTGTACTTAATGAAGTACAAGTCCGAGGCTTTTGAGGAATTCAAAGAGTATAAAAAAGAAGTGGAGAACTAGATTGGAAATAGTATCAAGACTCTTTGATCAGATCAAGGAGGTTAGTACTTAAGTACAGAGTTTACTCAGTTCCTCAAGGACCATGAAATATTATCCTAATGGACATCTCCTTATACACCTCAGCTCAATGGTGTGTCTGAAAGGAGGAATCATACGCTATTAGACATGGTATAGTCCATGATGATTTTCACTGACCTACTCATCTCATTCTAGGAATATGCCCTAGAGACCACAACTTACCTTCTGAACAGAGTTCCAACTAAGTCAATAATGTCTATACCATATGAGATATGGAAAGGGAAGAAGTCCGATCTTAAGGTGTTAAGATTTGGGACTATCCTGCCCACGTTAAAAGACATAACCCTGATAAATTGGAATCAAGAACGGAACGATGCAAGTTCATGGTATACCTCAAGGAAACTTATAGGTGTTATTTATATCATCTCGAGAACCAAAAGGTCTTTGTAGCTAAGAGAGCGATGTTCCTTGAGAAGGAACACATTCTTGGCAGAGATAGTGGATGCATGATAGAGTTGAGCGAGGTTGGAGAACCTAGCTCAAGCACCACTCTACACAAGTTCCAACTTTACGTAGGTCCGGCAAAATATCTCATCCTCTTGAGAGATATGTGGGACATATTAGAGGAGAGGATGTTGGGCTATTATGAGTATAGACTCCGGGAAGTGGCAAAAAGTCATGAATTCTGAGATGGATTACATATACTCCAATAAGGTTTGGAACCTAGTTGATGCGCCCGAGGGTATTGTACCCATCGATTGCAAGTATATCTTTAAGAAAAAAATCGGAGTAGATGGAAAGGTAGAGACCTATAAAGCAAGACTAGTGGCTAATGGGTATCGTCAAAGGCAAGGTGTTGACTATGACGAAACTTTCTCACCTATAGCAATGCTAAAATCCATCTGAATTCTATTGGCTATTGCAACACACTATGATTATGAGATCTGGTAGATGGATGTTAAAATCACATTCCTCAATGGGAACCTCGAGGAGAAGGTGTATATGATACAACCCGATGGATTTGTGTCCAAGGACTGTCCAGATAAGGAGTGCAGGTTGCTTAGATCCATTTATGGACTAAAGCAAGCTTCCCGAAGTTGGAACATAAGATTTAATGAGGCAATCAGATCTTATGACTTCGTTAAGAATAAAGATGAGCCTTATGTGTACAGGAAGGTAAGTGAGAGTACTATCACCTTTTTGGTGTTATATGTGGATAACATCCTGGTCATTTGGAATGATGTAGGAATGTTATTCATAGTAAAGGCTTGGTTATATAGACACTTCTCCATGAAGGACTTAGGAGAAACATCCTATATCTTGTGGATTCATATCTATAGTGATAGATCCAAGAGAATGTTTGGCTTGTCCCAGTCTAGGTATATAGATACCATTGTCAAAAGATTTGGCATGAAAAATTCCAAGAGAGTTCTCAAACCAATGAGACATGGGATATCGCTTTCTAGGAGTATGTCCCCAAAGACTCCTGAAGAAATGGCGAACATGGATAGGATACCCTATGCCTCAACGATATGGTGTATCATGTCTGTCATGCTATGTACCAGGCCTGATATAACGCATGCTCTGAGTTTCACGAGCAGGTATCAAGCATATTCAGGCTTGGAACATCCCATGTATTCTTGCTCTCGGTGTCATAAGAGGAATATCCCATGTATTTTTGCTTAGACAAATCCTTGGCTAGGGTCATTCGGATTGAGAGAGAGAGTTCTCCGGGAGAATCCGATTAGAGCGAGACTCGAGTAGAAACCGTATGGGTTTGACAACACCATACCCGGTATACGATCTATGGGATATTAGATAGATGAGGGACTATAGGTACATGGTAATTGAGAATCGACATGTCTAATAGATTGGATTCCCTCCTTGTATCATTTGGGGACTGCGGCGTAGTGGCCTAGTACGTCCGTAGTCGATGAGTTGAGTGAATTATTATAGAGATAATAATTCACTAAGTTAGAAGGAGTTCTAACAGGTATGACTCACGGCCAGCTCGATATTGGGCCTAGAGGGTCACACACATATGGTAGGCATTGCGATGAGTAGAGGTTCGGATATGAGATATCTGCTAGAGCCCCTATCTTATTGGATATCCAATTATTGGAAATTGATATAGATCTTAATTAATCCAATATGAGAGGATCCATTAGGGTTTGACAAGAACCTCTATAAATATGATGGATTCAGTGGTTGCCCCTATCTTATTGCTTGCCTCTCATATTCTCCTCCTCCTCTCTACCTCAAAGCAGGCTTGGAGTTTTGAGGAGTGTCGTCGCAGCCCTACTGTGTGGATCACTGTTAGAGAGAAGGGCGCTTGACCTCCTTCACCCTCTCTTAGAGATCTGCAGGGAAACAGGGATATACGATCTCCCTAAGTAACACAATCTTTACTAACACAGTTTTCTGTTTTGTGAATTTACGTAATAATCTTCGCATGATGAGGAACAAATTTTTGGAAAATTAGGGATTTTATTTTTTGTTCTTCCGCTAAGCATGTGATATCGCCCCTTGGATTTCCCAACAGGTTTCATGTGGAATAGTTCATAACTATGAACTAAAAGATTGATTTTTGACTCCTTAACCCTACTTGAGCCTTTGTTTGTGATTTCAAGTGTATGTCAAATGTTATAAGTCGTTTCGTAAATAGAAACCCAATTGAATTTGTTTTTATCCAAATCACAAAACAAAGCATTCATAGCTTTGACGTTGAAAGAGAAAGTATTCTTCTCTAAGTCATTCTATTCGCTCAGAAGACTTTTGAAATCAATTTTCAATGATATTTCATAACTCGAAATCCATAGAAATTAAGAAAATCTTCATCCTAGTTTTCTAATACGTGTAATCCGTCCCATTGAACATGGGAGGACGAGTGATAGAATAACCATCTTGATTGCTAGCAAAAGCCATCTCTCTTGGGTTTTAAACCAAATCGAGAGTAACCGTGCTCTGATACCAATTATTAGGATTGAGTTGGCACTAAGAGAGGGGTTGAATTAGTGCAGCGGATAAAAACTATTGGTTTTGAAAATCTTTCGTATGTTAGAAAACCAATCTTGGAAGGTAACTTGAAAGCGTGGTTATTCGTAGGGTGGTGAAAGCCAAGTAAGGAAGAAATAAAACAATTGTAAGGTAAGCAAATGACAATAACAGAAATGCAAACCAGGATTTATAATGGTTCGGTCATTATGACCTACATCCACTTTTGATTCCTCCTCCGTCAATGTCACCAGCGTCCACTAATGGTCTTCCTTCAATAGGTGAAGACCAACCACCTGTTTACAGCTATTTCTCCTTTTACCAGGTTTAGGAGATAACCCTTACAAGCCTCACACCTCTCTTGAATGATTACAACACTAGAAAGGGAGGAGGACTCTTTAAACTTTCACAACACTTTTAACACCCCAAGAATTCAAGATATCGTTCACACTTTCATGGACTTTCATGCAGAAAAGGGTGGGGTATTTATAGGCCCCAATGGCTTTAGAATTATAGCCAAAAAATGTCACATCCCAAGATTTTGGGGTACTGGCGGTACCACCGCCATTATTGGGCAGTACTACTACCTGCAGACTAACACTGAGTGGTACCACCGCTTAGTCTGGGTGGTACGACCGCTTGATAAAGCTTCGGAGATCGAGATATAGTGGTACCACCACCTGATAGGGTGGTACCACCGCTTGACAACATTAATTGTCGGCGATACCACCACCTGACAGCATTAATTATCGATGGTACCACTGTCCAATTTGGGCAGTACCACCACCCATAGCACCTGGGAGACTGAGTCCCAGGTAGTGCCACTGTCGGTCCTGGCGATGCCACCGTTGGCCATGACTTCAAGTGCTGAATGAGATGTTCAACCGGCCCAATTCAGCCCTGTTAAGGGCTCAATTGGCCCCTAACTGAGTTAGTGGGATTACCTCCCAATCCTAACTCAGCTTATAGTCTAACTACGATTAAGGCAAACAATCTATGTTCGGTATATCGATTATTCTCTTGACGAACCTCCGACGAACTTCCGATGAACTCCCAACGAACTCTCAGCAAACTCTCGACGAACTCTCAATGAACTTCCGACAAACTCTCAGCGAGCTCCTGATGAACTCTTTGGCAAGCTTCCAACAACCTTTCGGTACATCGATTGAATCTTCGACGTATCGTCTGATCTTTGACTCCGGCCCAACATCTACTTTATACCTTACCGCTATCGTAGTTACTCCTGCATACTTATCTCAATATATAGATTAGATCAAACAATTTAACAATTAATTTCATCATCAAAATCTGAGATTCAACAAAGACGAAAACAATTTCGAGCTACAAACAAAAAGAAGGATAAAGATACAAAGGGATAAAGTTGTCGATGACATCAATAATTTGGGATTGACATCCTTTTATTCAGATCTTAGAGGATCTCATTAAGGGGAATTTGAGGTTAGAGGAACATTATTTCATTAGTTCCGTGATTCATAACTAGTGCCAAACTTCAATTTACAAATGCTTTATGTCCATTATAATATAGGATGAGGAACAATTTACAAACGCTTTATATCCATTACAACATAGGATAAGGAATAGGAACAATTTACAAATGCTTTATGTCCATTACAACATAGGATGAGGAATAATTTCGAGCTAAGAAAGAAGGATAAAAAGACAAAGGGATAAAGTTGTCGATGACATCAATAATTTGTGTCTGACATCCTTTTATTCAAATCATGAAGGATCTCATTAAGGGGATAAGTATGGGACGAGACCTTGTCGAGTTGCACCGTGTAGTTCGAGTTGGGAAGGCACAATTGTCACCTTCTCTAATGTTAGACCACCACACCACATTTCGCTAACCTATTCGAGGCACATAAAGCAATCATAATAAAATATGAATAGGCACATAAAATGGTTGTAAATAGGCACATAAAATGGTTGTAATAAAATATGATGATATTTGGAAGGACTAATAGGGACAATACGAAAACGATGCCGACAATCTTCATCTGACACCAAATCAAAAAGCAACCAACATCGCCGCGGGGGGGGGGGGTGGGGGGGGGTGGGGAGGGCAGTAGAGTCGACAGTGAAGTTGAAGATGCTATCCTTAGAGATGAAGGAGATATGGAACGGGTTAAAAGAAGTGCAAAGGATGAAAAGACGAGGTTTTGAGTGAACGAGCAAATTATGAAGAAATTGTTTGCTTAGAGGAGAGCAAGGGGTATTGGAGGAGGAGAGACTAAGGTTAGGAAACAATAATAGTTAAAGCATAAAGAGGAGGACGTGGACGAAAAAGATGATTTCACGTTAGGAGGGTTTCCGAAACTTTAACCCGAACCAATTCACCTAAATCGGTTTGAGAATTTGGGAAAAAACATTTGTTGACATTAGATGGGTAAAACTGAGATGTACATAAAAACAAAAAACATTATCTGGTAAATTCTCAATAGAGGGTAAAACTCGGATAACTTAGGGCGTCATCTGATAAAAATGACTACGGGCTTTTTTTTTGGATAAATTATCCTAAAACAATATCAAGCAGAATTTGAATGCACGACTTTAACCCTCCCTCCACATGATTTGGTGAGTTAATCAACATTATCTCCTCGATTTGATACGGATAAATAGAGTATTTCTTCCTGCTTTCCTCTGTTCTCAGTCTTCCTACTCACTCAACCCTATCCACCTACATATAGATTTCCACCACAACAATTCTCCTCACCACACACCCAAACCCACCCCCCCACCCCCCCCCCCCCCCCACCACTTCAGTAGCGCAGTTCGCTTCCCTCCCTCCGGTCCAACACTATTCTTGATCGTCCAAGATTGAGGTGAAAGATGTGCTCGCAATTGGTGGAGGAGAAGACCATGGTCAGCAACTCTGGACCAACGGGAGCTGTATCAGGGCGAGCAGCAGAAGGTTCTCCCGTGTGTTAATGTCGCTGGCTCACCAGTAATCTCCGCAGGAGCACTCCCCGCCCTCGAACCGGTGAAACCTGGCCCGGTCGCGGACCGTGATCACCCGGCCGTACGCCCTGGAGATGAGCTTGGCGGCGGCGTGGCAGTCGCCGCAGATGCGCAGGTTCTTGATCACCTGGATCGGCGCCCTCGCGGGCGTCGCCGCGATCCCGAACGCCATCGCCAGCTTCTCGCTGTGCTGGTACAGCGCCCGCTCCTTGTCCTCCTCCTCGATGTCGTGTAGCACGTGGGCCGTCTCCGGCACGTGCCCCAGAGCCCTGATCCTCGCCTCCACCTCCTCCAATGTCCGGTAGATCTTCCTCCACTGCTCGTGCTCTCTGTCGCCGTTCAGGAACCGGTGCAGCGCGCCGTCCACCTCCGTGTAGCTGAACCCTGGGACCTTGCGCACGTCGTTGCCCTGCATGGTGTCGCGGATGCGGCCCACGTCGCCCCACCGGGCCTTGGCGGCGTACACATTGGAGAGCAGCACGTAGTCGCCGCACCCTTTGGAGCCCATCTCCGCCAGCTTGCGGGCGGCTTGCTCTGCGAGGGCCACGTCGCCGTGGGAGCGGGCCGCGCCCAGCAGCGTCTGCCAGAGTACGGCGTCCGGCGCCATGGGCATGGCGTCGACGAGGTCGCGCGCCTCCGACAAGCGGCCCGCCCGGCCGAGGAGGTCCACGACGGCGCCGTAGTGCTTAGCCGTGGGGCGGACGCCACGCATGGAGTAGAAGATACGAAGGCCGTCCTCGACGAGGCCGGCATGGACGCAGCCGCAGAGGACGGCGAGATAGGTGACGGCGTCGGGGGCGACGGTGGAGCGGAGCATCTCGGTCTCGAAGAGGCGGAGCGCGAGGGCGCCGCGGCCGTGCATAGCGAGGGCCATGAGAGCGGCGTTCCAGGAGACGAGGGTCTTGGAACGGGTGGAGCGGAAGACGTCGAGCGCTCGGTCCAGGGCGCCGCACTTGGCGTAGGCGTCCACTAGGGCATTGCGGACGCGGACATCGGCGTCGAGGCCACGCCGCCGGGCAAAGTCGTGGATGGCGGTGGCATCCCGGGCGGAGCCAAGCTGTGCGCAGGCAGACGCGGCGGCGACAACGGTAATCTCGTTGGGAGTCTCGCGATCGGGAAGGGAGGAGAAGACCATCCGGTGGAAGAGGGCAAGAGCGGTATGGGGGTGGGGGCCGAGGGCAAGGCCCGCGAGGAGGGCGTTCCAGGTGGCGACGTCGCGTAAGGGCATCTCGTCGAACACCTGGAGGGCAGCCTCGGGAGCGGAGCACTTAGCATAGGCGTCGAGAAGGGTGGTGACGAGGCGATCGTCGGCGACGAGACCGAAGCGAAGGGTGAGGGCGTGGAGCTGAAGGGCAGCGGGGAGGGCGGAGGAACGGGAGGTGGCGCGGAGGGCGAAGGAGAGGGTGAGTGCGTCAGGGCGCGGGGGGGCGAGGGAGAGCATGCGGGCAAAGTGGGCAAGGGCGCCGGAAGGGTCGGGACCGGCGGCGATGCCGCGGATGACGGCGTTCCAGTCGTTGGTGGTGGTGGCGGGGTGGGGGATGGAGCGGAAGGCGGCGAGGGCGTGGGCGAGGTCGCCGAACGGGGAGAGGGCGCAGAGCTCGAGGAATGCGGTGCGCAGGGGAGGGGAGCGGCGGAAAAGGCCGGTGGTGATGAGGTGCGCGTGCAGCTGCTTGATGTGGCTGAAGGTGGCTCCTCGGCACAACAGCCACCCCAGGTGAGCCTCCGCCGCCATATCACGTCGTAGCGCTCCACGTCGCTCGTCCAAAGTTTTTGTGTTGTGGATTCTCCTAGTGGCCGATGGACTTCATCCGGGTAATTGGATCCAATTCGCCAAAATTTTACCGGACCCTATTTAGATCCGAATCCGAATCCATTAATAAGATAAAGGGACCCTAGTGGGATCCGAACTGGATCAGTTCTTTGTCCTCGATCGAATCCACATGATTATGACGTAGGGTTCAGATTCTGATTTGATTTATTGGTTTTGATTGATAAAAAAAATTAATTACTCCACAAAGATTCAAACGCAAGTCATTAGGATTTAAATCTAAATTACTAACCATTGCATCATGAAACTTATCTATATTTTACTATTACTTCTTTTCATATTTAACCGGGTGTGAAATCACCGATTCCCAGTTCTAACTTGTAGGAATCAAAATTTATTTGTCTTTGTTTCTAATTTCGAACTGATTCTATTTCAATTCGATTTGAATCATATTCATCCCCACTCCAACGGGCTATCATGTGGCAGGAAGACTCGATGTTCACCCAGGATTCACTAAATGAATATTTTATTGTTATTAATATATCTTTGTTCAAGAGTAATAAATTCTTCCATTTCATTTTTCCCAATTCAATCAACCTAAACAAATGTTTCAAAGAGTGAACATCATACATTTCAAACTCGCCCCAAATAATTAAACGTATGAAGAATATTTTGCATTTAAAAAAGATGCTTATATAACGGTTTTATTGAGAGGAGAGCATGAATGAAGATGAGGGAACAATGCTTTGCAATCTCAAGGCCATGCCAAAAGCTCTAAGATTGCTCGTTTTATATCATCACACCACCATCATTTCTATAATTACCAAACCAATCGATTAAAAGAAACGATAAAAAGGAGGGAAAACAGGGAAAGCATTGATTGGCAACATGCAGTTGAGAGCACGGCCTACAAAATCTTTTCCTTCTCCTTTCTGAATCTAATTGCTAAAAGATTGAATTATCAATTGTTAAGTACAAGGGATTTGATATTATTAATAGAGAGCACAACTTTGTTCTCTTCTTCTTAACAATAACGGAATCTTGATTGTTTTAGTTAAGGATATGTAAAACATAAAATATTTTTAGCATCAATTAATGAGTATTAATATAAATTAAGCTTTCAACTATCCATCAACTTATAGTACCTAAAAAAAAATTAACCACTGAATAAAATTAAGTTCTAAACTTAAATATAGATGTATAAATATGATAACCATAGACTGGAGGTTCCAATGTGCCGGGATCATCCCATGCAATGATGTTCACTTGGTCAGCGACCTCTCACCATCCAAAGAAACTTTTCCATCACCTCAACCAATCTATTGACTTCTTTTGCCACCATTCACGTACTTCACACACGCAAATTATGTAAGATATGTTCTTTTGGAGTCATCTATGTGGCATATATATAGGAATGCACGACAAGTGTTCGACATGAAACGTGGAGAAAACCATGCATGTGGCAAGTTTGTACACGGTGGAAGAGCATGTGGGCTTGTTGGATGGATATGGTGGGCAGCACTGGCTGTGCAGGTTTGAAAGGCAAGATTGCCCTCCCTCCATTCCCACGTATATAGCTCAGTGCTATGTGTCTTCAAGTCACATGGGATTGATGCTCCCACCTCCAAAAGGCAACATTGCTTACCATGACCTCCCTTGAATTGGGTCTCTTCCCCATATTACGAAAGAACAAGGGTCGGATGTCAACCCATGTCCAAGAGTACCCATTAAAAGCCCCATCTCCGTGCAAATGGCCGACTAGTTAGTTATTTACACATATGTATATATGTATTAGGCTCTTATCAGAAGGTGTAGCATCATCACCTGGAAACCATGTCACGTGATTGCCATGATGGACCGATGAGTGGCTCGTGTAATGTTCCTTCGCTGACCTGCACAGAAGAACCAATCAATAAGAGGAATCAAAAGTAAGAATCTTCATCGTCTAGAAATTCACCATGATATCGTCAAGATCGATTGCAACAAGATTATGCATATGTTCTATTAAAGAATTTACTCATTAACAGACAGGATTTGGTTGGAATATTCATCAATCTCATATGCTTCACAATAAAGCCTCGTAGGTATATCTCCTCATGCTGCTTCCCAGCATCACTCCAGTTTCTTGTCACGTTGCTTCAACATCCTTCTCACAAACCTGCTATTACACCACTCTTATTAATCTCATGGTTTAGCTCATGTAACATTCTTTGGCTGACCCACATAAGAGAATCGATCGACGAATGTAAAATAAGCATAAGCACTTCAATTATTGACTAATAATTTTTAGATTGGAAGACAAACAAGCCAGCACTCAATCAATCCTCGAACTGTATATCTTTGCTAGTATAAGCAAAAATCTTGCAAACAACAATGGGAGCTCATAAGAGTTTTGGGAGAAACCAAACATTATAAATTATTATACCAAATGTGAAGTGACTGAATTATCATTGTCCATCTTCAAATTTACTACATAAAGGATCATCCCGATACACCACTTTGCAAAGTGGTGAGACATCTAACGTTTGATTCTAAAAATATGTCCTAATTGAGTGTGGAAGCTATGGCAGAGTAAATTAGAGCCATGGCACAATGAAAACCTCAAATCTGCAGTCTAGAAGTAATACAAGGCAAATTATTTTCATGTTCCAAAAACTTCAAAGTATTATAAGACATTACATCGCTACACAGAAGTTGTCAATATATAACACACAGCCAGAACCAATCATGTCATCTATCCTACTAAGTCTCATCACCGTCACGGCATGCCTATGTCACCCTTTAAGTATAATTCATGGATTTTGGTAAAATGTGGCCAATTCTCAAGCTTGTCATCTAGTCAAGCTCCATAATCTCCAAGACAGCCTTGTTTAATTATGAGTATGATTAGACAGCCTTGTTTAATTGAGATAACTTGCTCGACATATCATCCAATGATTGGCAAAGAACAGTAATGCTCAAGTTTCTGTGTCTCAGACACAGGGAGACAAGATCACAAGCTTCGTTCACTTTGAGTGTGAAATGATTTTAATTAAAGACTAAGGAGTGGTTCAGATATTAAAGAACAGGAGGAGAAGACAGATAAACACTGGGGTTGATGACAGCTTTACTGTCAATACCACCAGAGAGAGAGAAAGAGAAGCATGGTTTACTGTCATGTCGTCAAAGCATGTCGAATTGGGTGGCTGTGTGGGCCGGGGGAGCACACACAGGTAGAACCAAGGTAGGAGACAGCAGTTATACACGTAGGCTTGTGCACTGCCTCAATGTAATCTGTTATCTCTCTTCCTTTTCTTGCCCACTCTTCTCCTATAAGGTTCTCCCTTCATCCCTCGTCGCTTCTGTCACACCATTTTCCCTTCTCCCTCTCCGCTCTTGATCACCCCAGCCTCTAGCGCTCATCAAAGAGCTACTCACCAAGAGTCAACCAGGCGTTCCAGAGTCTCAGAGGAAGAGATCAACAAGCTCGTCTCCAAGATCCAATATCTGCTACTGGAGACCCGACAACGAGGCGTAGGCAGGGTATGCAAGCACACACATTCAATCCATATTTCAGCGGTGGAATCTTCTTCCACGCCCAATTTGGGAGGTTATTGATCTGAACTCTGTGTTTGTGTTCTCCTGCGCTGGCTTCAGCTGCGAAGCTCCTGAAGGAGACATGCAGCTACATCAGGAGCCTCAACCAGGACTCGGCCCTCATGGCGACCATGAACAATAGCAGTGCCGAGGCCGAGATGATCTGGAGCCTCATTTCCAGTTAGGCAAATCCATGTATACAAATCCATACGAATGTAACGTACCTTGCGATTCGAGTAGGATCTATTTCCCTTCAATTCCTATGATATTAAATTTCTCACCCTATTATTTGGTCTGCTTCACGTCTGAGCTCTATCCGGGAGATGTGTGTGTCTGTAAACTGCGACAGACACTATTTCAAGATCAAGGTCATACAGTGAACAATCGTACTCTGCCTATTCAGGGTATGACAGTGTAATCTTGAGCTATGCGTATAAATGTAATCTATCTTACTGTGCTCGAATGAGATGCAATGCAGAAGCATGTGGGCTTCGGTGAAGTAGGAAACCGAATTGCCCTCGAAAAGCAGTAGATCATAGTGATTAAGCTAAGGTGGGTAGGGCCCGATGGATCACACAGAGCAGTAATTGAAACAAGTACAAGTAAAACTGGAAGAATAGGGCCTTGTAAAGAGATCAAAGAAGGGGACGAATAAGAGGAGGGCTTGTGGAGAAAACGAACCTACGGTGATCAGATCGCGGCCGCCTTGTCGTTGCGAAGTAGGAGGAGGGCAGCGCCGATTTGGAGCAGAAAGCAGCGGTCTGGCGTCATGGAGGATGAGGGGGATTCGAGAATGCGGCCTAACGGACGGGCCCGGCTACTCCTCCCTTTCCCTTCCGAAGGGGATGCCAACGCCACCGCGACCGCCGCCGACGACCACTCTGCCTTTTTGCCTCCACCGCCCATGGAGGTCGTCGCAGGCATGCGATCTCTCCCCTGTGGTTTTGTAGGGTTGGGGCGGTGTTGTATTGGGGTTTCGGGAGGGGAGAGTCGCGGGGGTGTCCTGCCACGTTGCGGACCGGAACTGGGAAAGTGCGGGATACGGGAAACGATATGGGGGAACATCGACAAAAGAGTCCCTTGTTGACACGTAGAAGACGAAACACAGGCAGCCACGTATGCTTTCCAAAAAACACACAACAGATTTACTCTTTGCAGCAGGAGCTACCTTAACCACACAGCGGACGTTCCACGAGTAGCTAACTGATGGTTTTATTCCAATTAGTTTAAGATTCACTTTAGGTGACGTACTTTTGGATATTTTATTTAAAAAATTTATGATATTGGTGTCACATCCTAAATTTATTAAAAAAATCTTAATCTATTATTATAATTTACAAAGATTTTGTTTATCTTCTTAATAACTTTAACTAAAAAAATCACATCTTCTTAATAATTTCATAAGTGATACAAAATCTCCTCCACCTAAGTCACGTATCTATTATAAATTTTTATATTATTTAAAGATAAATATAAGATAATCTCCTCCACCTAAGTCACGTATCTATTATAAATTTTTATATTATTTTAAAGATAAATATAAGATAAAAATATATATTAATAATAGAATTTTTTAAAAATTATAAAAATAATCTTCAATATTTATAAAATATATATGAATTTTAATAATTTAATATGAAATGATAATATATTGATTCATTATAAACCTCATACATCAGAAAATAATAATAATTTTTATACAGTAATAAAATCATATATTAGTCATATACAATACATCTCGATAACATACATTATACTCAAATAATAAAAACATATATCATACTTGATAGTACACCCTCCCAATAGTGAATAGAGAGGCATGCTCAATGAGATGGATTCCTCCCAATAACAAATGGAGAGAATTCATATCGCACTTTTAATAACGGATAAAATGGTATCCCTCACTCGCTTAAGTGAGACACATTTCTTTCAACAGTGAAGAGAGGAACCATTTAACCATTGTGAAGATCAAAAGCGGCACTAAGGAGAGGGGGGGGGGGGGGGGGGGTGAATTAGTGTAGCGGAAAAATTACGTTGGTTTGAAAATCTTCGTACGATAAAATCCGATTCCGATGAAAACAGTTTCGTTTTTCTTGAATGGGTAGAGAAGAGGGGATTGGATAGTTTGTAATAAAGTAAAGTTGAATGCAGTAAAGAGATTAAGTAGTAAGGAATAAACACACTAGAATTTATAGTGGTTCGGTCGTTGTGACCTACATCCACTTCCGATACCTCCTCCGTCGAGGTCACCGGTATCTACTAATGGTCTTCCTTCAATAGGCGAAGACCAACCACCTCTTTACAGCGCTTTCTCCATTTCACGGGTTTAGGAGATAACCATTACAAGTCACTCTTTTATAAGTATTCCCTTACACATCTCTCTTAGGACTAACTCTAAGCACTAGGAGGAGGGAATTCAAAGTTATGATAGAGTTTACTTAGTTTTTTCCTCAAGAATTCTTAATCCTTTCTTGTTGCCCAAGTGGGGTATTTATAAGCCCCAAATGGTTTCAAAAATGGAGCTAAAAATTTAAATTTCTTAGTCTTCTAGGTATGGGTGGTTCCATCGCTTGCACTAGACAGTACCACAGCCCAGTCCAACGATACCATTGCCTAACACATTGTCATTGGGCGGTACCATCGCTTAACAGCCTCAGAGACCAGGTTTTTTGAGTTTTCCAACTCATAAGTGGTTCTATCGCCTATTTTGACGGTGCCACCGCTTGACCCAACATTTGGGTCACTGAATGAGCCTCCCAATGAGCTCAAATCACTCTCAATTTAGGCTAAATTGACCCCTAATTGAGTTGGCATTGTTTCACCCCTATACCGACTCAATTAGACCTAAACTAGCTCGATTTAGGTAAATTATTACAATGCACTTAAAAATATATTCTCCGATATGTCATTGGTTCTTCCAATGCTTCGTCCGATCCTTCGACACATCATTCTCTCTTTCAGCGTATTGCCTAATTTGCATGTTGACTCCTGTAACTTATGATCTCCTTAGTGCAATGTCCAATCCTTCGACTCGATGCCCGAATTCATGACACGAAGCCTTTTGCCGACACATTGATCAATCCTCCGACCCGACGTCCAATCTTCTAACATGTTCCACTCCGGCATAATATGATTCTCTCTACTTTAATTAATTTGCCTCTCCTTGATCAAAGCTAGTCCTACGTCACTCAAAATACAAATTAGATCATAAACACATCAATTGATTTCATCATTAAAATCCAAGATTCAATAATCTCCCCCTTTTTGATGATTACAACTAATTGATGATAAAGTTAACCTTAACTCCCCCTATCAACATGCCATGTTGATAGAACCTTTAAATTCAGAAAATCATGTAATGTTTTAAAATATAAAAGTACTTCAATATTGCATGCATTATGAATATTGACATAACCAATTTATCATATCATTGCATGCATCATAAACTCATGCATAATCAAAATATCCAAGTATATCATCCCATGCATGATTGTCATCATGACTTCTCCCCCTTTGTTATCAACAAAAAGGAGAAGCACAACTATCAAGTTTTATATATGCAAGTTTTATAACATACAAGCTAGTTTACAATTTTAGCTTCTTTTTTGAGATATGTAAGTTTACAAGTTTTGCTTTTTCATATAGGGAAGATAGCACTTTTGCTTCTTTTGAGATTGCAAGCTAGCAATTCTTGATATGTTCAAGATAGCAAGTTATTTCTTCTCTTTTGAGAAGTGCAAGCTAATAATTCTTGCTTTTCTTTTAAGATGAACAAGCTAGTAAGTTTTAGATATACAAGCTAGTAAGATTACAAGTTTTACATCAAGCAAGCTAACAAATTTTGCATCATGCAAGCTAGCAAATTTTTCATTATTTTAGAATATGCAAGCTAGTAAGTTCTTTCTCCCCCTTTTTCATTGTCAAAAAGAAAGAAAGAATACAATTTTATAATTCTTTTCCCTTTACATCAATTTTCATACCATGACAAAGATAAATTTAAATCAAATGTGATAAGGTATACAATTTATGAATATAAGGGAGTATTATAAATAAATCATGGCATGAAAGATATAATATTAAAGATTATTTGAATACTAAGAGACATGATTCATATAGAAAATTTTCTCTTAAACAAAATGCAAGAATCATACCAGAATAAAGAGCAAGAGATTTTGATTCATAAAAGAAAATCTCAAGTTAAGAAATCAAGTGAAGGTTCATGATTCGATTGAAAAAAAAATCTCATTTAGATTCAAATAATCAAATCATCAAATTCATTTTCAAGAGATTCAAAATGACATAAATTGATTTATCAATCTCTTGTGATACTAGCGATTTTCTATTTCTCATTTTTTTAATTTAAACAAGAAAGAAGAAGATGAGAATTTTATAATGGTGTAATTCATTTCCTTCTTACATCAATACTTTAAGCATCACATAAATATAAAGGTGTCATATGAAAATCATGACATTGAAAGATGGAAGATTAAGAAAGATCAATTGTGAATAATTCATCTAAATAAATCTCCCTTTTAGTAATTAGCAAAAAGAAATATGAGAGTTAAAAAATAATATCATAATTCATAAAAAAATCTCATGTATCAAATATCGAGAAATCAAGATGATGATTCATATAAAAAATATATCACAAGTTATAATCAAGAGAAAATTCATCATTCATTTTCAACTCATTCAATTTGTCAAATCAAAAGTCACTTTAATAGTTCAAGAATAGATTTATTAATCTCTTTTTGAAAAATTGATAAGATAGAGAGAAATGAAAAAAATCAAGAAAAATGCATTCCAATTTAAGTGATTTGATTTCTTACAAGCATGCCCAAGTTATTACACCGAATCAAAATATGCATCATCGTTTAAAAGCAAAGTTCATCATCACAAAGATCATCATGCATAATTTTGAAATATAAACTCATTAATCATGATTTTAAATTATCATTACATTATTTCATCAAGCATGATTTCATAAAGTGTTTCTAATCAAAATCATTATGCATCAAAGAAGTCATGTCATGAAAGATATAAGATCAAAAGTGTAACACATAATTCCAAACATAAGATTTCAAATCATTATGATCATTTTCAATTAAAATGATTAAGTGAATCTAACTTGTCATACTTAGTGTTAGGAGTTAATATGCAATTGTCATACTCAATTTTATATTTTTTAAAATCACTAGAAAGATAAGCATGATCCCAAAACTTTTAACATTTTCATTACATCATTAAGCATGCAATTTAATAATAATAATAATTTTTTTTATAAACTAAATTAAAAACAACTTATGAAAAGCATAGTTTGTCCTTGAAAGTAAACTAAGGGGATTTTGATTACATTGTCATTGAAAGACGTTAAGGCATAGTTTGCCACCATGCCTTTGTTGGTTTTTTCTTCATCTTCGGATGAACTCGATTTGTCCCAAGCCACCTTTAGTATTTTCTTCATCTTTTGTAGTTTCTTCTTTTTAGGTTCATTTTTGTTCTTTGATTCTTGTTTTAAGAATTTTTTAAGCTTTATAGTTAAGAGTTCAAAGTCATCATCACTTTAGCTTTCACTCAAATGGTCTTCACTTATTCTAAGTGCCAAATCCTTCCTGTTCTTTGGAAGATTATTATCAAGTTTGTCAAGTGCCACATCATTTGATAGGTCATTAAAGACCCAATAAATTCTTCAATCGAAAAATAGTTTAAGTCTTTTGATTCTTGTATTTCTGTTACTTTCGAATCCCAATTTTTAGAAAGTGATCGTAAAACTTTATTCACAAGTTTAAGATTTGAAAAACTTTTACCAAGAGCTTTTAGACTATTGACGACATCCGTAAAACCAGTGTACATGTCTCCAATAGTCTCGCTTGGTTAAATACAAAATAATTCAAAATCACACATCAAAATATTTATTTTAGAGTCTTTAACTCTACTAGTGCCTTCATGTATGATTTCGAGTGTGTGCTAAATATCAAAAGCCGTTTCATAAGTAGAAACTCGATTAAATTTATTTTGGTCTAAGGCACAAAATAGAGCATTCATAGCTCTAGCATTTAAAGAAAAAAAATTTTTCTCCAAATCATTCCATTCGTTCATTGGAGTAGAAGATTTTTGAAAGCCGTTTTCCACAATACTCTATAAATTTAAATCCAAAAAAAGTAAGAAAACTCTCATTCGAGTTTTTCAATAAGTGTAGTTCGTCTCATTCAACATGGGAGGACGAACGATAGAAAAGCCCTTTTGAAAGCCGAAAAGAGTCATTTCTCTTGGGTGTTAAACTAAATGAGAAAGAAAATATGGCTTTGATACTAACTATTAGGATCAAGAGTGGCACTAAGAGAGGGGGGTGAATTAGTGCAACGAAAATATTACATCGGTTTAAAAATCTTCAAACGATAAAATCAGATTCCGATGAAAACCATTTCATTTTTTTTGAATGAGTAAAGAAGAGGGGATTGGATAATTTGTAATAAAGTAAAGTTGAATGCAGTAAAGAGATTAAGCCGTAAGGAATGAACACACCGGAATTTATAGTGGTTCGGTCATTGTGACCTATATCCACTTTCGATTCCTCCACCATCGAGATCACCAGCGTCCACTAATAGTTTTTCTTTAATAAGTGAAAATCAATTATCTCTATACAGTACTTTTTTCTTTTCACGAGTTTAGGAGATAACCCTTACAAGTCACTCTTCTACAAGTATTCCCTCATACACCTTTCTTAGGACTAACTCTAAACACTAGGAGAAGAGAATTCAAAGTTTTGGTAGAATTTGCTTAGTTTTTTCCTCAATAATTCTTGCTGCCAAAGTGAGGTATTTATAGGCCCTAAATGGTTTAAAAAATAGAGCCAAAAATTTAAATTTATGGGTCTTCATGTATGGGCGGTACCATTGCTTGCACTGGGCAATACCACTACCCAGTCTGGTGGTACCATCACCTAACACACTATCCTTGGGCGGTACCATCACCCAGTCTGGCGGTACCATCACTTGACAACCTCAGAGATCAGATTTTTCAAGTTTTCCAACTCACAGGCAATTCTACCGCATGTTCTGACGGTGCCATCGCTTGACCCAACATTTGGGTCACTGAATGGGCCTCCCAATGAGCCTAAATCATTCTCAATTTAGGTCAAATTGACTCCTAATTGAGTTAGCATTGTTTTACCCTAATATCAACTCGATTAGACCTAAACTAACTCAATCTAGGTAAATTATTATAAAGCACTTAATCATATATTCTCCAGCATGTCATTAGTTATTCTAACGCTTCGTTTGATCCTTCGACGCATCGTCCTCTCCTTCGGCATATTGCCCAATCGGCATATTGACTCCTGTAACTTCCGATCTTCTTGGCGCAATATCTGATCCTTCGGCTCGATGCCCGAATTCACGGTACGAAGCCTTCTGCCGACATGTCGACCGACCCTCCAGCCCGACATCTAATCTTCTGACATGTTCCACTCCGGCTCAATATGATTCTTTCTACTTTAATCAATTTGCCTCTCCTTGATCAAAGATAATCCTATATCACTCAAAACACAAATTAGATCATAAATTTATCATTTGATTTCATCATCAAAATATGAGATTCAACAATCTCTCCCTTTGATGATGACAACCAATTGATGATGGAGTTAACCTTAACTCCCCCTATCAATATGTCATGTTGATAGAACCTTTAAATTTAGAAAATCATGTAATGTTTTAAAACATAAAAGTACTTCAATATTGCATGCATCATGAATATTGATATAACCAATTTATCATATCAGTGCATGCATCATAAACTCATGCATAATCAAAATATCCAAGTATATCATCCCATGCATGATTGTCATCATGACTTCTCCCCTTTTGTTATCAACAAAAAAGAGAAGTGCAAATATCAAATTTTAGATATGCAAGTTTTACAATATACAAGCTAGCTTGCAATTTTAGCTTCCTTTTTTAGATATGCAAGTTTGCAGGTTTTGCTTCATGAGATAGGTAAGATAGCACTTTTGCTTCTCTTGAGATTACAAGCTAGCAATTCTTGATGATGTTCAAGATAGCAAGTTCTTTCTTTTCTTTCGAGAAATGCAAGCTAGTAATTCTTGCTTCTCTTTTGAGATGAACAAGTTAGCAAGTTTTAGATATGCAAGCTAGTAAGATAGTAAGTTTTATATCAAGCAAGCTAACAAATTTTGCATCATGTAAGCTAGCAAATTTTCCATCATTTTAAAACATGCAAGCTAATGAGTTCTTTCTCCCCCTTTGTCATTGTCAAAAAGAAGGGAAGAATACAATTTTGTGATTCTTTTCCCTTTACATCAATTTACATACCATGACAAAGATAAATTTAAATCAAATGTGAGAATGTATACAATTTATGAATATAAGGGAGTATCATAAATAAATCATGGCATGAAAGATATAATATCAAAGATTATTTGAATACCAAGAGACATGATTCATATAGAAAATTTTCTCTTAAACAAAATGCAAGAATCATACCAGAATAAAGAGCAAGAGATTTGATTCATAAATGAAAATCTCAAGTTAAGAAATCAAGAGCCTTGATTCGATTGAAAAAAAAAAATCATTTAGATTCAAATAATGAAATAATCAAAATCATTTTCAAGAGATTCAAAATGACATAAATTGATTTATCAATCTCTTGAGATGCTAGCGGTTTTATATTTCCCATTTTTCATTTTAAACAAGAAAGAAGAAGAAGAGAATTTTATAATGGTGCAATTCATTTCCTTCTTACATCAATGCTCTAAGCATCACATAAATACAAAGGTGTCATAAGAAAATCATGACATGAAAGATGGAAGATCAAGAAAGATCAATTGTGAATGATTCATCTAAATAATTCTCATTTTTAGTAATTAGCAAAAATAAACATGAGAGTTTAAAAACAAGATCTTGATTCATAGAAAAATCTCATGTATAAAATATCGAGAAATCAAGATGATGATTCATATAAAAAAATATCACAAGTTATAATCAAGAGAAAATTCATCATTCATTTTCAACTCATTCAATTTATCAAATCAACAAAGTCACTTTAATAGTTCAAGAATAGATTCATTAATCTCTTTTTGAAAAATCGATAAGATAGAGAGAAAAGAAAAAAATTCAAGAAAAATGCTTTCCTCTTTTTAGTTATTCCAATTTAAGTGATTTGATCTCTTACAAGCACGCCCAAGTTTTTACACCAAATCAAAATATGCATTATCGTTTAAAAGTAAAGTTCATCATCACAAAGATCATCAAGTATAATTTCGAAATATAAACTCATTAATCATGATTTTAAATCATCATTACATTATTTCATCAAGCATGATTTCATAAAGCATTTTTAATCAAAATCATTTTGTTTGTTGTACTAATGCGTTTTCCTTCTTTGCATCAATGATTCAATTATATCATCAGATATACAAATCATAAATACAAAGGAGTCTTGTGATGAAAGATATAAGATCAAAAGTATAACACGTAATTCTAAAATATAAGATTTCAAATTATTATGTATCATTAAATCAACAATATGATCATTTTCAATTAAAATGATTAAGTGAATCGAACTTATCATACTTAGTGCTAGGAGTTAATATGCAGTTGTCATACTCAATTTTTTATTTTTTAAAATCACTAGAAAGATAAGCATGATCCCAAAACTTTTATCATTTTCATTAAATCATTAAGCATGCAATTTTCAAAAAATATATATATATAATTTTTTCTAAAATAAATTAAAAACAACTCATGAAAAGCATCAAGTAATTTCAAAGTAAACTAAGGGGATTTTGATTACCTTGTTATCCAAAGTCATTAAGGCGTAGTTTGCCACCTCGCCTTTGTTGGTTTTTTCTTCATCTTCGGATGAACTCGATTCGTCCCAAGCCACATTTAGTGTTTTCTTCTTCTTTTGTAGCTTCTTCTTTTTAGGTTTATTTTTATTCTTTGATTCTTGTTTTAAAAATTTTTTAAGCTTTATAGTTAAGAGTTCAAAGTCATTATCACTTAAGCTTTCGCTCAAGTGGTCTTCATTTGTTCTAAGTGTCAAATCCTTTATGTTTCTTAGAAGGTTGTTATCAAGTTTGTCAAGTTCCACATAAGTCATTTCATAGGTCATCAAAGATCCAATAAGTTCTTCAGTCAAAAAATAGTTCAAGTCCTTTGATTCTTGTATTGTCATTACTTTCGAATCCTAATTTTTAGAAAGTGATCATAAAACTTTATTCACAAGTTCAAGATTCGAAAAACTTTTACCAAGAGCTTTTAGACTATTGACGACATTTGTAAAATGGGTATACATGTCTCCAATAGTCTCGCTTGGTTCAATAAGAAATAATTTAAAATCACGCATCAAAATATTTATTTTAGAGTCTTTAACTCTACTAGTGCCTTCGTGTGTGATTTTGAGTATGTGCCAAATGTCAAAAGTCATTTCACAAGTAGAAACCAGATTGAATTCATTTTTATCTAAGGCATAAAATAGAGCATTCATAACTCTAGCATTTAAATAAAAAGTTTTCTTCTTTAAATCATTTCATTCGTTCATTGGTGTAGAAAACTTTTGAAAGTCGTTTTCCATAATACTTCATATATTTAAATCCAAAAAAAGTAAGAAAGCTCTCATTCAAATTTTCCAATAAGTGTAGTTCGTCTCATTCAACATGGGAGGACTAACGATAGAAAAGCACTCTTGAAAGCCGAAAAGAGCTATTTCTCTTGAGTGTTAAACCAAATGAAAAAAAAAATGTAACTTTGATACCAACTATTAGGATCAAGAGTGGCACTAAGAGGGGGGGTGAATTAGTGCAACAGAAAAATTACGTCGGTTTAAAAAACTTCGTACGATAAAATCTGATTCCGATGAAAACTATTTTGTTTTTCTTGAATGAGTAGAGAAGAGGGGATTGGACAATTTCTAATGAGGTAAAGTTGAATGCAGTAAAGAGATTAAGCAGTAAAGAATGAACATATCATAATTTATAGTGGTTTGATCGTTGTGACCTACATCCACTTATGATTTCTCCTCCATCGAGGTCACCGTCATCCATTAATGGTCTTCCTTCAATAGGCGATGACCAACCACCTCTTTATAGTGCTTTCTCCTTTTCACGGGTTTAGGAGAAAACCCTTACAAGTCACTATTTTACAAGTATTCCCTCACACACCTCTCTTAGGACTAACTCTAAGCACTGGGAGGAGGGAATTCAAAGTTTTGGCAGAGTTTACTCAGTTTTTTTCCTTAATAATTCTTGCTTTTTTCTTGTTGCCCATGTGGGGTATTTATAGGCCCCAAATGGTTTCCAAAATGGAGCCAAAAATTTAAATTTTTGGGGCTTCCGAGTACAAACGACACCATCGCCTACACAGCTTGTAGCTTGACGTTCGACAGTACCATCGCCTGACACACTGTCACTAGGCGGTGCCACCGCCTAGTCTGGTGATATCACCGCTTGACAAGCTTAGAGACCGAGTTTTTCAAGTTTTCCAACTCACAGGCAGTTCTATCACCTGTTCTGACGGTACCACCGCTTGACTCAACATTTGGGTCACTGAATGGGCCTCCCAATGAGCCCAAATCACCCTCAATTTAGGCCCAATTGGCCTATAATTGAGCATTATTTCACCCCAATACCGACTTAATTAGATCTAAATAACTCGATCTAGGTAAATTATTACAAAGCACTTAACCATATGTTCTCCGGCATATCATTGGTTCTTTCGGCGATTCATCTGATCCTTCAACACATCGTCCTCTCCTTCGACGTATTACCCAATCAGCATGTTGACTTCTACAACTTCCAATCTCCTTGGCACAATGTCTAATCCTTTGACTCGATGCTCGAATTTACGGCATGAAGCCTTCTGCCAACACGTCAATCGATCCTCCGGCCTGACGTCCAATCTTCTAACATATTCCACTCCGGCCCAATATGATTCTTTCTACTTTAATCAATTTGCTTCTCCATGATCAAAGCTAGTCCTATGTCACTCAAAATATAGATTAGATCATAAAGTCATCAATTAATTTCATTATCAAAATCCGAGATTCAATAGCCATCACATTTGACAATTTGCTAATCCCTAAAGAGAATTGCCCTACTTGTTCTCAGTAAGAATACGTAGTCAACCATGATCATTTATTCGATATCTAAGAAATAATATAATAAAATATTATGAGGGACCATGTTATGTATGACCTACTAGACTATGTCTATTGGTCACTCTACAATGTGATGGACCTATAACTCCTTTTACAAGTTACACTTCTAATGTGGATCACTCAACATAGTCATATATACTATATAGTAACAATTATATCAATATCATCAATTTAATCTAACAAAAGAAGAGAACCAATAATCATTTCCAAATGATAAAATTTTTAATTTCATCAAATCATAAAAACATAAGGCATTAATCTCTTAATAGTTCTTAATCAACAAAAACACTAATTGGAATAGCTTAATTAACTTAAACCAAACTTAATTTAATTAAGATTTATTTGTTGAATCTCAGATTTTGATGATGAAATCAATTAATGAAATTATGATCTAATCAGCGTTTAAGTAACACAAGACTATCTTCGATAATGCGAAGACAAATTGATTGAAATAGAAAGAATCAGAAGTCGGGCCAAAGTAAAATATGTCAGAAGATTAGATATCAGGCCGAAGGACTGATTGACATGCCGACAAAAGGACTGTTAGGATCAAGAGCACTAAGAGGGGTGGGGGGGTGAATTAGTGCAGCGGAAAACTTTCGACAATTTAAAACGATGTTCGTACGATAAAGACGATTTCGATGTGAAAGTCGATTCGAAAATTACTTTAACTTAAGATTAAGTAAGAGTAGAATTGAAGTAAAGTAATGGAGGTAGTTTGCAGCTTAAGATAGAGAGCAGAATGTAAATGCAAACCGAGATTTAGAGTGGTTCGGTCAATCTTGATCTACATCCACTTTTGGCTACCTCCTCCGATGAGGTCACCGACGTCCACTAAAGGCCTTCCTTCAATAGGTGAAGGCCAACCACCCTTTTATAGCTTTACTCCTTTTGATGAGCTTAGAAGACAACCCTTACAGATTTTTCACTCCTCTCTTGAACGATCAAAACATAGAAGAAAAGAGGGAGAAAAACTTTTGGCCTTTACAACACTTTTGAGCTCTAAAATTCACATAATAAGATTAAGATTTCGGTGCCCTTTCATGCATGAAAGGGTGAGGTTTATATAAGCCCCAAATTGGTTTAAATTTGGAACTCGAAAATATCATCTCCCAGATTTCCGGGGTCCTGGTGGTACTATCGCCATAACTGGGCGGTACTACCGCATAACATCGCTCGGAGACCGAGCTCAAGCAGTACCACCGACTAAATAGGCTGACCCATTTGGCCCAATTTGGGTCTGTCAAGGGCCCAATTGCCCCCTAATTAAGTTAATGGAATCACCTTCCATTCCTAACTTAATCATCATGCTAACTATGAGTTTAAGACAAATTAATACTGTAACTTGCTCCGGTGCATCAATCGCTTCCTCCGGCAAGCTTCCGACGAACTTCCGGCGAACATCCGACAAACCCTCGGCGATGCTCCGACAGACTTCCGACAAACCTACCTGGACTTGCGACGATCTACTTGGCGAGTTCCAATGAGCTTCTTTGGCAGCTCCTGGACTTCTCGGATTTGTTCCTGCAGAACCTTCGACGACCGTCCGGACTTCCGTCGAACTTTCGAACCCCAAGCAGTACCACCGACTAACAGGGGCGGTACTACCGCATAACATCGCTCGGAGACCGAGCTCAAGCAGTACCACCGACTAACAGGGGCGGTACTACCGCATAACATCGCTCGGAGACCGAGCTCAAGCAGTACCACCGACTAACAGGGGCGGTACTACCGCATAACATCGCTCGGAGACCGAGCTCAAGCAGTACCACCGACTAACAGGGGCGGTACTACCGCATAACATCGCTCGGAGACCGAGCTCAAGCAGTACCACCGACTAACAGGGGCGGTACTACCGCATAACATCGCTCGGAGACCGAGCTCAAGCAGTACCACCGACTAACAGGGGCGGTACTACCGCATAACATCGCTCGGAGACCGAGCTCAAGCAGTACCACCGACTAACAGGGGCGGTACTACCGCATAACATCGCTCGGAGACCGAGCTCAAGCAGTACCACCGACTAACAGGGGCGGTACTACCGCATAACATCGCTCGGAGACCGAGCTCAAGCTAACTATGATGTTTAAGACATTAATACTGTAACTTGCTCCGGTGCATCAATCGCTTCCTCCGGCAAGCTTCCGACGAACTTCCGGCGAACATCCGACAAACCCTCGGCGATGCTCCGACAGACTTCCGACAACCTCCTGGACTTGCGACGATCTACTTGGCGAGTTCCAATGAGCTTCTTTGGCAAGCTCCTGGACTTCTCGGATTTGTTCCTGCAGAACCTTCGACGACCGTCCGGACTTCCGTCGAACTTTCGAACCCCCAACGTGATCATGGTCTTGACTCCGATGCAACTCCTGCTGCATGTCTTACTTCCATCATAGTTAATCCTGCACACTTATCTCAACATATGGATTAGATAACAAATGACAATTGACTTCATCATCAAAATCCAAGATTCAACAATCTCCCCCTTTTTGATGATAACAATCAATTGATAACGGAGTTAACCTTAACTCCCTCTATCTATATGTCATACTTGAGATAAGTCATTTTTGAATTCAAAGCCTTTGAATTCAAGAGACATATTGATAAGTTAAGATCGTTTAACCTTATCAGTACTCCCATCATAATTCCTATCATGATGTATCTCTCTGAAAATAATGTCAAGGCTTGACATGCATTTTCAAGTTTTACATTTCAAATATGAATGATAGTAATCGTAGCAATTCATCATATGGTAAGATATCAACATATAAAATTGCGATGTAAGCTTTTGATATCTTAACATAATGCAAACATTTGAAAGTGTTTAGTAATCATAGCATTTCATCAATATGTAAAATTGCGATGTAAGTTCTTGATATCTTAACATGATACAAACATTTCAAGTGTTTAGCAATCATAGCATTTCATCACATAGCAAGATATCAATATGTAAAATTACGATGTAAATTCTTGATATCTTAATATGATGCAAACATGGCATAGTGAAAATATGGCAATCATAGCAATTCTATCATCAATTTACCATATTTTTTGATGCAAGCTTCTCATATCTTAATATAGTTCAAATATAGCACTCATAGCTATTATCAATTTACCATATATTTCTCCCCCTTTGTCATCAACAAAAAGGAGAGCGATTTAAGTAAAGTTTAAACATAAGTGCGGTAATGATTCATGCCATAACTAGGTTCATGTCATTTTTTAACAATGAGTGATAGGATACCAATTATACAAACATCTCAAGGAAAACATGACATGAAGATAGCTTTCATTACTTCTTCCTTTTTGTTTATTATTATCTTTTTGCATGAAGGAGGAAAGCCATTTGAATGAAGTTAAAATTGATAAGAGATTTAAATCACGTTTCATTTTTACAAGGATCAAGATATGTATGTGAATCAAATCCTTGCTAGTAAAAAAAATCTTCCTTTTTCAAGAAGGAATTTATAAGAAAGAATTATTTCATCAAATCTATTTCTCGAAAAAAGATATTTTTCACACGATAAGTCTATGAGAGATGCATTTGATAATTGATTCTATATGTCAAAAATCAATGATATGAATTAAACTCTATATGACATATGCTTATGAAAGCTGCATTAAGTCTGGAAGAGAATAATGTATCTTTAGGATCAAGAAAATTTGAAAATAAAATTTAATACTTTCATGCATTCGGACAAGGTTTTGCTATAGATTTTTAAACACAATCATGAAGATAAAACATGTTTATTATTATGGAAATTTTTGTATCCAAAACACATAATTTCCAACTTGTTATTAAGGCATGTAATCAAGTAAAATTCTCATCATAGCAATTAAGTGAATGAATTAAGAATGTCCGAAAAATGATTTTAATAAGTTCATGCATTTGTACATATTTTTGCCATAGTTTTTTTTAATGAAGATAAAACATGCTCATCAACATGGAAATTTTTGCATCTAAAACACATAATTTCCAATATGTCATCGAAGCATATAATTAAGTAAAATTCATATCATAAGATCTTTAGCATTGAGTTTCTAAGTGATTAATCAAGGATCAAGAAAGTCCGAAAATGAAATTCATGCATTCGGACAAATCAACATTCCTAATTCTCTTATAATGAAGTCAAATTATTCTTCACTTAAAGGCTTTATAAAAATATCAGCTAGTTGATATTTAGTATCAATGAACTCTATAATTATATCATGATTAGTGACATGATCTCATATAAAGTGATGTCTAATATCAATATGCTTTGTTCTTGAGTGTTGAATGAGATTCTTTGTTAAACATATTACACTTGTGTTGTCACATTTAATAGGAATATTTTTAAGATGAACTTTATAATCTTCTAAGGTATTTTTCATCCACACAATTTGTGCACAATATGCACTAGCTGCAATATACTCAGCTTCGGTTGTTGATAGGGCAACCGAGTTTTGTTTCTTAGATGACCAGGAAACAAGGGTATGTCCCAAAAATTGACATGTTCCTGATGTGCTTTTTCTATCTAGTCTATACCTAGTAAAATCCACATCAGCATAAGTAATTAACTCAAAATTCTCGGATTTTGGATACCACAATCCAAGATTTGTGGTACCTTTAAGATATCTAAGTATTTTTTTAACTGCTTTAAGATGAGATATCTTAGGATTCGATTGAAACCTAGCACAAAGTTCTACACTGAACATGATATCTGGTCTAGTTGCAGTGAGATAAAGTAAACTTCCTATCATACCCCTATAAGTTTTTTGATCAAAGTTTTCTCCACTTTTATCAATTTCTAACTTAGTGGAGGTGCTCATAGGAGTGTTGATAGCTTTTGAGCTTTCCATATTAAATCTTTTGAGTGAATCTAAAGCATATTTAGTTTGACTAATAAAGATGTCATTGCTTAGTTGCTTAATTTATAAGCTTAAAAAGAAGGTTAATTCTCCCATCAAACTCATTTCAAACTCAAGGCTCATAGTTTTAGCAAAAGATTCACAAAGAGATTTGTTCGTAGAACCGAAGATAATATCATCAACATAAATCTGAACAATGAGAAAATTATTTTCAAAATTTTTAATAAACAATGTAGTATTGACCTTGCCTTTAGAGAAATTATTTTCAATAAGAAAAGAACTAAGTCTCTCATACCAAGCTCTTGAGACTTGTTTTAAACCATAGAGAGACTTAGTTAATTTAAACACATGATTAGGGAAACTATTATTCTCAAATCTGGGAGGTTGTTCAATATAAACTTCTTCAGAAATAAAGCCATTAAGAAAAGCATTTTTAACATCCATTTAAAACAACTTAAAATTATTACTACTAGCATAGGCAAGGAGCATCCTTATGGCTTCTAATCGAGCCACAGGAGCGAAGGTTTCTTCGTAATCGATACCTTCTTCTTGGTTGAAACCTTTAGCCACTAATTTAGCCTTGTTTCTAACCATGATACCAAATTCATCTTACTTGTTTTTAAAGACCCATTTAGTACCAATAACTAAATGATCATTTGGCCTAGGAATAAGCTTTCACACCTCGTTTCTTTCAAATTGATTTAACTCATCTTGCATTGCGATAATCCATGAATCATTTTTCATGGCTTCATCAATATATTTAGGTTCAATTTGGGAGAGAAAAGTGGCGTTAGCACAAAAATGTTTAAGAGAAGAACGTGTTTGAACCCCCTTAGATGTGTCTCCTAAGATTAGCTCCTTAGGATGAGCATCTACATACTTCCAATCCTTGGGTAACGATGTCTCGGAAGTGGATGCATCTAAGTTGCTAGTTGGAGAAAGGGGTTTCATTTAAACTCAAAGAATCGAAATTAACATCATCATCAAAATTGTTTTTCTTGATTTCAAAAATCTCATTGAAAACAACATTAATGGATTCTTCTATAATTAAAATTTTTTTATTGAAGATACGAAATGCTTTAGAAATCGAAGAATAACCAAGAAAAATTCCTTCATTAGATTTAGCATCAAATTTTCCTAAGGCATCTTTTTCATTCAAGATAAAACACTTACACCCAAAAACTTTAAAATATAAAACATTAGGTTTTTTGTTGTTCCACAACTCATATGGAGTTTTGGTAAGGGTCTTACTAGAACTCTAATCATAATATAACATATAGTGTTTACGGCTTCAGCCCAAAAATATTTGAGTAGACTATATTCATTCAACATGGTTCTTGCCATTTCTTGTAAGTTTCTATTCTTTCTTTCAAGTATTCCATTTTGTTGAGGATTTCTTGGAGTAGAGAAGTTATGGTTATATCCATTAGATTCATAAAATTCTTGGAAATCACAGTTTTGAAATTCACCACCGTGATCACTTCGAATTGATGAAATCATAGAACCCTTTTCATTTTGAACAAGTTTACAATACTTAGTGAAATATCTAAAGCATTCATTTTTATGTTTCAAGAAATAAGTCCATGTATATCTACTATAATCATCTACAATAACAAAAGCGTATTTGCTACCTCCTAGGCTTGATGTAGAGATTGGTCCAAATAAGTCCATATGGATCAATTGCAAGGGTCTAAAGGTGCTTATTTGATTCTTAGATTTGAAGCTACCCTTTATTTGTTTTCCTAATTGACAAGCATCACACATATTATCTTTAATGAACTTGATATGAGGAATTCCTCTTACAGGTTCTTTGAATAAAATTTGGGTGATTAGTTTTATGCTAGCATGACCTAATCTCCTATGCCAAAGCCAAGCATTGTCATTCAAAACCGAGAAACACATTTCATTACAAAAATCATTGATGTCAATGATGTATATGTTATTTTGTTTTAATGCAATCATAGATGTGTTTTTGTATGGATTTTCAATGATGCATGCATTAGATTCGAATTTGACAATATATCTTTTATCACACAATTGACTAATGCTTAAGAGGTTATATTTTAAACCATCAACTAACAAAATATCTTCAATAAAGAAGTTGAATTTGGTACCTATGGTTCGTTTGCTAAAGATTTTACCCTTGTTGTTGTCTTCGAATGTGACATAGCCTTTGTCTAAGCTATTGAGCTTAGAGAATTGAGATGGATCTCCGGTCATATGCCTTGAGCATCCACTATCAAGGTACTATCTCTTGCTCATAGCTTGTGGTGATACATGTTTCTACAAAAAAGGATGATTTTTAGGTACCCATTTACTTTTGGGTGCCTTAAAAACTGATCTAAATTGTTTATCATGTTGCATAGAATTTATCATGGTTCCTTTAGGAACCCAAATCAGTTTGTTCGGACTAATTTTCTTGAATGGATAATGATAAGTTTTATGTCCATGTTTGTAACAAAAGTTGCATTTGCTTTGGCGCCGAACATATAGAATAGGGCCTTTAATGAAGGTGGTTGAATTTTGGTGAGGACTTCTCACAAATCCGATTCTACTTCTTTTAGGAATGTGACCCTTATTTGTAAGGATCATGTTCAAAGACTTGCTACCAACCTCGAATTTCTTCAAGGTGTCCTTAAGTAGCAAGTTCTCCTTTTGGAGAGTTTTTAGATCATGACATTTTTTACATGGAGCTAAACTATCATGATATTCAGTTTTTAATTTATTGAAATTACTAATAAGATTATCATGCTCATTTTTTAGTAATTTATATTTTCTACTTATTATTTTGCATTCATCAAATAAGTCATGGAAGGCATTTAATAATTCATCAAATGATAAATCTGCATCAATTAAATTTGTTACCTCCTCTCCGATGGCCATTAGGGCGTAATGAGCAACTTGCTCGGTGTTGGACTCCTCTTCTTTGGACGCACTTGAGTCATCCCACGTTGCTTTGAGCACCTTCTTCTTTGGTGTTCTTTTCTTGGCTTGAGGACAATCACTTTTGTAGTGTCTTTGCTTCTTGCATTCGTAGCAAATAACTTGGTCTTTTTTGGGTTCAAATTTATTTTTTGTGTTATTTTTAAACTTGTTTCTTTTAATGAATTTTTTGAATTTCCTTGTTAGAAGTGCTAAGTCATCATCACAGTCTTCATCACTTGAGTTTTCTCTCAAGTGGTCTTCGAAAGTTCTAAGTGTCATATCCTTCCTGTTCTTTGGAAGGATGTCTTCTTGCTCTTTATGAGCTTTGCAAGTCATTTCGTAGGTCATTAATGACCCGATTAATTCTTCAAGAGGGAAGTTATTTAAATCTTTAGCCTCTTGAATAGCAGTGACTTTAGGATCCCAACTCTTAGGAAGAGATCTTAGACTCTTATTTATGAGCTCAAAATCTGAAAAACTTTTGCCGAGTCCTTTCAGACCATTGATGACATCCATGAAACGGGTGTACATGTCGCCTATGGTCTTGCTCAGTTTCATTCGGAAAAGTTTAAAATAATGTATCAAAAGATTGATTTTTAACTCTTTCACTCTACTTGTGCCTTCGTGAGTCACTTCGAGTATATGCCAAATATCAAATGTGGTTTCACAAATCGAAACACAATTGAACTCGTTTTTATCAAGTGCACAAAATAAAGCATTCATAGCCTTTGCATTAAGAGCGAAAGTCTTCTTCTCCAATTCATTCCAATTGATCATTGGAAGAGAAGACCTTGAAAATTTGTTTTTAACAATATTCCAAAGTTCAAAATCCATGGAAATAAGGAAGATCCTCATTCGGGTCTTCCAATAGGTGTAGTCCATCCCATTAAATATGCGCGGACATGTAATAGAATGGCCCTCTTGGTTTTCGGCATTTGCCATCTCTCTTGAGTTTTAATCCGATTGAGAGTTAACCCCGCTCTAATACCAATTGTTAGGATCAAGAGCACTAAGAGGGGGGGGTTGAATTAGTGCAGCGAAAAACTTTCGATGATTTAAAATGACGTTCGTACGATAAAGACGATTTCGATGTGAAACCCGATTCGAAAATTACTTCAACTTAAGATTAAGCGAGAGTAAAGTTGAAGTAAAGTAATGGAGGCCGTTTGTGGTTTAAGATAGAGAGTAGAATGTAAATGCAAATCGAGATTTAGAGTGGTTCGGTCAATCTTAACCTACATCCACTTTTGGCTACCTCCTTCGATGAGGTCACTAACGTCCACTAGAGGCCTTCCTTGAATAGGCAAAGGCCAACTACTATTTTACAGCTTTACTCTTTTTGACGGGCTTAGGAGACAACCCTTACAGATTTTTCACTCCTCTCTTGAATGATAAGAAAAGAGGGAGAAAAACTTTTGGCCTTGACAACACTTTTGAGCTCTAAAATTCACAAAATAAGATCAAGATTTCGATGCCCTTTCATGCATGAAAGGGTGGGGTTTATATAGCCCCAAACTGGTTTGAATTTAGAGCTCAAAAATGTCATCTCCCGGATTTCCGAGGTCCTGGCAGTACTACCGCCATAACTGGGCAGTACTACCGCCTGACATCGCTCGGAGACCGAGCTCAGGTGGTACCACTGCCTGACAAGGGTAGTACTACTACTGGCAATAATAACTGCCGGCGGTACCACTGCTTGACAGCGGCAGTACTACCACCCAGAACTCCTGGGAGACCAAGTCTTCTGGGCGGTGCCACCGCCAGCCAAGAATTCTGGGTCCGAATGGGCTAACCCATTCGGCCCAATTTGGGTCTGTCAAGGGCCCAATTGTCCCCTGATTAAGTTAATGGGATCACCTCTTATTCCTAACTTAATCATCATGCTAACTATGATGTTTAAGACATTAATACTGCAACTTGCTCTGGTGCGTCAATCGCTTCTTCCGACGAGCTTTCGGCGAACTTCCGGCGAACATCCGACGAACCCTCGGCGATGCTCCGACAGACTTTCGGCAACCTCCTGGACTTGCGACGATCCACTTGGCGAGTTTCGACAAGCTTCTTTGGCAAGCTCCTGGACTTCTCAGATTTGTTCCCATAGAACCTCCGACGATCGTCCGGACTTCCGTCGAACTCTTGAACCCCCAATGTGATCATGGTCTTAACTTCGGCACAACTCCTGCTACATATCTTACTTCCATCGTAGTTAATTCTACACACTTATCTCAATATATAGATTAGATAACTAATGACAATTAACTTCATCATCAAAATCCGAGATTCAACAAGGACTTCATGCCATGAGTTCAAGCATCAAGCCAAAAGGATCAGACATTGTGCTAGGAAGATCGAATATTGCAAGAGATCAACATGCTGATTGGGTAATATGCCAAAGGAGAGGACGGTACTCCAAAGGGTTGGATGAAGGCCGGATGATCCAATGACATATCAGACAAAGGATTCATGCTTTATAATCATTTGTCTAGATCAAAGTAGTTTAGAGGACTAATTAAGTTAGTTTTTTGTGTAATTATGCTAACTCAGTTAGGAGCCAATTGGACCTAAATTGAGATTGATTTGGGCTCATTAGGAGGCCTATTTAGTGACGGACGATGGTACCGCCCAATACTAGCAGTGGTACCACCTAGTATTAGTGTGTCAAGCAGTAGTACCGTCTAGTGTCAAACTAACAAGCGATGGTACCACCCAGTACTAGCGATGGTACCTCTAGTACCCTGAAAACCTGGGATGAGATCATTTTGACTCAAAATTTCAATCCATTTAGGGCCTATAAATACCTCATTCATCCTTGCTTAGTTTACACAAAAAACTTAAGAAAATGCTGTTGTAATCCTTTGAGAATTTCCCTTCTCTTGTTCTAAGCTTAGATTTCCTTTTAAGACAGGGGTGAGTGGCTTGTAAAGGTTTTCTCATAAACCTATGAAAAGGAGAAAGGATTACAAGAGGGTAGTTGGTTTTCACCAATTGAAAAAGACCATTAGTAAATACCGGTGGCCTCGACAGAAGAGGAATCCATTAGGATCAGGGTCAGCACTAAGAGGGGGGGTGAATTAGTGCAGCGGTAAAATCACGTCGGTTTAAAAACTTTTGTACGATAAAAACTATTTCTGACGTAAAATTGATTTCAGAAACTGAACTTTGAAACACGTTCGTAAATGAATAGAAGGCAGTAAGCTATTGAAGAGGTTTACAGTAAAGATAAAAGAAAGAATAAATGCAAACCAGAGAAGACGACAATTTATAGTGGTTCGGTCAATCATGACCTACAACCACTCTTTCGATTCCTCTTTCGTCGAGGCCACCGACATCCACTAGAGGTCTTCCTTCAATAGGTGAAGACCAACTTCTTCTTACACCCCTCTTCTCCTTTTACCGGGTTTAGGAGATAACCCTTACAAGCACTTACTCTCCTCTTAAGCTATTATAACATTTAGACTCAAGGAGGAGGATTCTAAAGAGATTATAGCAGAGTTTTCTCACTTTTGAATGCTCTGTGCTTGTGTTCTTTAACCAAGGATGGGAGGGGTATTTATAGGCTTCAAATTGATTCAAACTTTGAGCCTAAATCTTTCCCATCCCGGGTTCCCCGAGTACAGGCGATACCACCGCCTGCGTTGGGTGGTACCATCGCCTAGTGTCAATTTGACTGACACTGTCTTAGGCGGTACCATTGCCCAGTGTCAGTTTGACTGACACTGTCCTGGGCGGTACCACCGCCCAGGTTTGGTGGTACCACCGCCTGAGGGGTTGTACTGGGCGGTACCACCGCCTGGCACGCTGTTAGGGACGGTACAACTGCCCAGACTAGCGGTACCACCGCTTGACATAGTCTCAAAGACTGTGCCATGATGGTGAGACTTCTTTGGGCACTGTTTGGGCCTCTTATTGGGCCCAACACAGTTCTTACACGGGCCTAGCTGGCCCTTAATTAGGTTGGCCCAAATCCAATCCCAATTACGTGCTAACTACAATTCCTAAGACATATTCTAAGCTAAACAAATCCCTATGTCAATTCTTCCGGCGAGCTTCTGACGATCTTCCAACGAACTTCCGATGAACTCTCGGCAATATTCTGGCGGATTCATTCCCACAGCTCCTATACTTTACGACGATCTTCTTGGTGGGTTCCGACAAGCTTCTCTGGCAAGCTCCGAGACTTCTCAACTGGTTCCTCTAGAATTTTTGACAAATGTCTGGACTTTCGATGAACTCTCGAACTCCCAACTTGATCGCGTCCTTGACTCCGGGACTTCATTTTGCTCCATGCCTTGTTATCGTAGTTAATCCTGCATATATAAAATAAACTTCGATCTAGATAATTAATACTAAGCATTAATTAAGTTGTCCGGTCATGTCATTGGTCCCTCGACGCTTCGTTCGATTCTTCGGTGCATCGGCCTCTCTTGCGACCTATTGCCAAATCGGCCAATTGACTCCATAGCTCCGATATCTTTGGCGCAATACCCGATCTTCTTGGCCCGATGCCCGAATTCATGGCCCGAAGCCTTCTGTTGATATGTCGACCAATTCACCGGCCCGACGTCCAATCTTCTGACATGTTCCTCTGGCACAACATGATTTTCCTGCTTTAATTATCTCATCCTGATCGAAGCATCCTACGTCACTCAAAACACAGATTAAAACATAAACACTATTAATTGGTTTCATCATCAAAACATGAGATTCAACAATCTCCCTCTTTTTGATGATGATAACCAATCGACGACGGAGTTAACCTTAACTCCCGGAGTTTAAACAAACTCCCCCTATCAATATGCCATATTGATAGAAACTCTTAGATTCAAAAATCTAAATAACATGTCATGATTAAATCATGGATGACATCAACATACTTCTCCCCCTTTGTCATCAACAAAAAGGAGAAGTTCCAACTCTCATGTTTTTAGTCATAACAGTTCAAGTCATTGCATAAGAAACATAATTTCAAGTTTTTTCATCATGTAATTTGAATGCTAGCAAATTTAAGGATATGCAAGTTGGTATATTTGCTTTTTTTTGCGATGTGCAAGATAGCATTTCTTTGTAATGTTCAAGATAGCAAGTTCTACATCATGCAAGCTAGCAAATTAGAGATGTTCAAGAAAGCAACACTTGCTTCTTGAAATATGCAAGTTGTAAGCTAGCAAATTTGCTTCCTTTGCAATGTTTGAGCTAGCAATTTTGTTTCTCTTGCAAAGTGCAAGTTAGCATGTTTTGCTTCATGAGATAGACAAGATAGCACTTTTGTAATTTTTGCTTCTTAAGATAGGCAGGCTAGTGATGTTCAAGATAGCAAGCTCTTTCTTCTCTTTTGAGAAGTGCCATTTTTTGCTTCCTTTGCAAAGTGCAAGCTAGCAAAATTTTGCTTCATTCTTGAATTGTGCAAGCTAGCATCTTTCTCTTTGAGATGTGCACATTAGCAACTCTTTCTCCCCCTTTGTCATTGGCATCCCCCTTTGTCATTGGCAAAAGAAGGAAGACCCTTTATATCAATTTTCAAATTATGACAAAGGTAAGTATCAATCTTATTTGTACATCATTACATTTTCATATTAAGATATGCACAATTTCAATACCTTACATTTCATTTTTTATGTACGATACCGAAAAATAAATCAATCATCATTATGAGCATATCATACATGATACTTAAATATCAAAATTTTTAAGCATTTATCAACATTTTGATCACAATACCAAATATTTATCATTTAAAGCATTCATGATACACATCATATGCAATACATCACATACATCATCATAATAAAAAGCATATGCATCATTCCAAATCATAAATATTTCAAATCATCATGATATTAATTTGTCAAATTGCATCCTACCATGCATGATCATAACTTTTCCCTCTTTTATCATTGTAAACACGAAAGAATAAGGGAAGAGCATAATGGTGTAAATTATTTCAATCATTTCAAGACATTCTTGTCAGAAACAAAAAGAAATCATGTCATCAAAGATAAGACCACTTGAATTACAAAAGATATGATTTATTTCAACAAATCTCCTTAAATTTCTTTAAAAATGTCAAGAAGAAATATAGAAGATCAAATATTATAGTATCTTGATTCTTGCATAAAAAATCTTAAGTCATAAATTTCGAAAAATCAAGATAAGTCTTGTTCAAATTCAAATCATCAAAACATCAAAATGTCAACATTACTTTCAAGAGATTCAAAATGACATAAACAACTTTATTAATCTCTTAGTGAAAAATCGATAAGATAGAGAAAAAGAAATTTTTAAGAAAAATACTTTTCTCTTTTTAGTTGTTTAAATTCATATGATTTGTTTCATATAAGCATGCTCAAGTTTTTCGTATGAAAACAAAGCATCATGATTTAAAATCGAAAGAGTAAATCTCATAATAAAAATCATCAAGATCAATAAACTAAAAATTACCCAAAAATCATCATTACTTCAAATTATCATACAGAATTTGAATATAAAATCATCAAGCATTATACTTACATTATTTCATATAAGCATGCCTTTTTTTTCATTTATACTAAATCGAAATATGCATCATTTTTAAAACCGAAAAAGCCACTTTCATTATGGTAAAAATCAATAGTCTATAAATCACTAAAATCATCATGCATAATTTTGAAATATAAATTTATTAAGCATAATCATTATGTATCACTACTTTGGGCATGACATCAAAACATGGTTTCAAGTTTTTAAGGTATGCATAATTTCATATTAAGCATGATATCAAACCTTTTAACATTTTCATTAAGACATCAAGCATGGTTTCATTAGACATGAATTATTTTCAATCAAAATTGAAAATCAATACGGAAATCAATATGATACACATTATTGTTTCTTTAGACAAAAAATTTGATTTATCTTTTTTGTGATTGATTTTATATAAGTATGCTCAAATTTTTCATATGAAAGCCATGCATTGTCAATGAAAAGCAATATGGAAATCATCAAAATACTCATTCTTGCTTCTCAAGCACATACATAAGATTAATCTTACTTGGTGTATAATCATTAGATTTATATCTAACATTTTATTTCATTAACATAAAACATGTAATTTTCATTATCATTTTCAAAATTACGAGCATGATCATATTTTTGTATTTTCATTTTTAAATATTTAGTTTTTAAAAAATTAATTCAAAACTAAATTTAAAAAATGTATCATGAAAAACATCATGTAATTTCGAAGTAAATTAGGGGAATTTCGATTACCTTATCGTTGAAAGCTATTAAGACGTAGTTTGCCACCTCGCCTTTCTTGATTTTCTCCTCGTCTTCGGAGGAGCTCAATTCATCCCAATTTTTGTTCTTCTTCCTGCGTTCAAAGTAAGTAATTGCATTCCTTTTGTTTTTAAATTTTCGTTTCATAATTTTCATTGAAAGTTCAAGTTCACCATCACTTAAGCTTATGCTCGAGTGGTCTTTATGTGTTCTATGTCCCAAACCTTTCAGTTCTTTAGAAGGTGGTTCTCAAGTTCTTCACGTACATTGCACATTATTTCATGGGTCATCAATGACCCGGTAAGTTCTTCAAGAGGGAAATGGTTCAAATATTTTGATTCTTGTAAAGCCGTTACTTTTGAATCCCAAGTTTTAGAGAGTGAGCGTAAAACTTTACTAACAAGTTTAAAATTTGAAAAACATTAGCCAAGAGCTTTTAAACCATTGACGACATCCGTAAAACAGGTGTACATGTCAACAATGATTTCATTCGGCTTCATTCGAAAAAGCTCGAAATCATGTATTAAAAAATTAATTTTCGAATCTTTCACTTTGCTAGTTCCTTCATGTGTGATTTCAAGAGTGCACCAAATATTGAAAGCCATTTTGCAAGTAGAAACACGATTAAACTCCGTTTTATCTAAGGCGCAAAATAGAGCATTCATAGCTCTAGCATTTAAAGAAAACGTCTTCTTCTCCAAATCATTCCAATGGTTCATTGGAAGAGAAGACATTTGAAAACCGTTCTCAATAATATTCCATAAATTTAAATCCAATGAAAGCGAGAAAACTCTCATTTAAGTTTTCCAATAAGTGTAGTCTGTCCCATTGAAAAATGGATGACAAATGAGAGAGTGACCCTCTTGAAAGCCGTAAAGAGCCATTTCTCTTGGGTGTTAAACTAACTGAGAAATAACGAGGCTCTGATACTAATTGTTAGGATCAGCATCGGTACTAAGAGGGGGGGTGAATTAGTGCAGTGGTAAAATCACGTCAGTTTAAAAACTTTCGTATGATAAAAACTGTATCCAACGTAAAACCGATTTCGGAAACTTAACTTTGAAACACGTTCGTAAATGAATAGAAGATAGTAAGCTATTAAAGAGGTTTACAGTAAAGATAAAAGCAAGAATAAATGCAAACCAAAGAAGACGACAATTTATAATGGTTCAGTCAATCGTGACCTACATCCACTCCTCTGATTCCCCTTCCGTATGGGTCTAATATCAGAGAATCTAATCCATCCACTCCTCTGATATTAGACCCAGATGGAAATTGCAAATGCTATATTGACTTATTGTTATTGTGTGGCAATTCAAGGAGAGACTTGACTATGATGTTTATTTTATTTGGAATGTGTTTAAACATTTTATTGACAATGGAATATTATATTTGGTACTATGTGATTAATGTTGTTAATACTGTTGTTTTACTTATATTGTGCATATTATATATGTTTGTTGTGATGTGTATTGTTGTTGTGAATATTATGTTACCAACATTGTTGTGAATACTATGTTTTTTACTATTATGAATCTTATGATATTCACCGCTGACAATATTGTATATATTTACTGTGATGTGCTATAATCTAACTTTTATTCGTTTCATTTATCGTTCTAGTGAAAATTGAATATGTTTTTTATTTATACCTATGATGTGTACTAATGTGCATTTATGTTTCATGAATTTTATGTTCTTGTTGTCATCATAGGGTTATATGCTTTTGGTCATGATGTTTACTAAAACATGTTGGTAAGATTATTAATGGGTCATTTTCAAAATTTTGAGGATTTTTGGATGATTATTATCGTATATATATATGTATATATGTATATATGTATATATGTATATATGTATATATGTATATATGTATATATGTATATATGTATATATGTATATATGTATATATGTATATATGTATATATGTATATATGTATATATGTATATATGTATATATGTATATATGTATATATGTATATATGTATATATGTATATATGTATATATGTATATATGTATATATGTATATATGTATATATGTATATATGTATATATGTATATATGTATATATGTATATATGTATATATGTATATATGTATATATGTATATATGTATATATGTATATATGTATATATGTATATATGTATATATGTATATATGTATATATGTATATATGTATATATGTATATATGTATATATGTATATATGTATATATGTATATATGTATATATGTATATATGTATATATGTATATATGTATATATGTATATATGTATATATGTATATATGTATATATGTATATATGTATATATGTATATATGTATATATGTATATATGTATATATGTATATATGTATATATGTATATATGTATATATGTATATATGTATATATGTATATATGTATATATGTATATATGTATATATGTATATATGTATATATGTATATATGTATATATGTATATATGTATATATGTATATATGTATATATGTATATATGTATATATGTATATATGTATATATGTATATATGTATATATGTATATATGTATATATGTATATATGTATATATGTATATATGTATATATGTATATATGTATATATGTATATATGTATATATGTATATATGTATATATGTATATATGTATATATGTATATATGTATATATGTATATATGTATATATGTATATATGTATATATGTATATATGTATATATGTATATATGTATATATGTATATATGTATATATGTATATATGTATATATGTATATATGTATATATGTATATATGTATATATGTATATATGTATATATGTATATATGTATATATGTATATATTATTTTAGGGTGATTATTATTGAAAATAAGAAATTTTTTGAAATAAGCTACAATTGAGTGTAACTCAATCAATTTACACAAAACCAATGAAACTCCTATAGAATTACTAGCATATTTTGGCAAGATGATTAGTGGGAGTTTTTTTTTTATTTTTTTTGAGAATTTAGGGTGATTATTATAAAATAAAAATTTGAAACAAGCTATGATCAAGTGTAACTCGGTTAATTTACACAAACATATTACAAAAGTACTAGCACCTGTTGGTAAGATGACTAGTGAGATGTTTTCTATTTTTGAATATTTTAGAATGATATTATCAAAATAGAACTTTTCCAAAACGACCATTTGATCGGGTGGTACCATCGGTGACACATTCACCTTTGGATAATACCACTATAGGTTTAGGCAATACCATCATTTCATTCCTAGACAGTGGGTTAGATAGTATCATCACATTCTATGGGTGGTACCATCATATTTTTGTGAGTGGTACCAATGCCTATTTATAGAATGTTTTGGGTTTGAATTTGTGAACGAGTATAATTTAGTTTAAAACAAGTGTAACTTGGTTAACTTTAACCAATCTAAACTAAATTTCTCTAGATCTACTATGACATGATTCTAAGATGTTTACTATTAATTTTTTTATTTTTTATAATTTAGGATGATTAATAATCAAATTAGATATTTTTGTGTTGAATATGTAAACAAGTATAACTTAGTTCAAAAACGAGGGTAATCCAGTCAACTTTTATCAAACTAGTCCAAACTCCTTTACAACTAGTAGGACATACTTCCCAGATGATTAGTATAATATTTCTATTTTAAAATAATTTTAGGATTTATAATTGAAGAAATTAAGTATTTTTTAGTTGAATTTATGAACGAGTCTAACTTAATTCAAAAACTAGTGTTACCGGGTCAACTTTCACCTATCCAATTCTAACTTCTCCGGAACTACTAAGACATGTATTTAAGATGCATAATATTATTTTTTTTATTTTTGATGATTTTAGGATAATTAATAGAATTCAACACGTTATGATCAAAATATAAGATCCTATCCCATTGTATCTTAACAAAAATATAGTCCTAACTTAATTAAAATCTACTCTGACAAATTAACTAAATTATAATTACAACAAGTCTTATAACATAATTATATAATGATAATTTCATATTCAAAATTATTAACAGTTTGTAATGCTTCACAATTTTATGACACATTTGTCGTATATAGGTACAAAAAACCACCACCTATAGCCATTGTTGATAACAAAAAATTATGACCAAAATTAAGCTATAAAAAAGATTAAATATACCATATGTCTTTATAATTAACAATATTGATTTATACAACTAGTGAAAATTTACATGAGCATTGATTGTAACCTAATTGTTGATATCTTTTGTAGGGATATTGTCATTGTCTCAACTCTATCCTTATTTTCTTCTTTCTACTTAAGTATTTTATACTAGGTAATATAATTTTATCATCAACTCTATCTTTTGTATGCTTACATGTTCAAAAGATTGTCATTTTATGTATTATGCAAATATTCTATTAAAAAGTAATTCTTACAATACTGATATGGATTAAAATTCTTAAACTCAAGCATGAAATACCAAATATATTAACACCAACATGAACAAATTCTCTTTTCTAGGTCTACTATAATTGTCTCTATAGATTTTTGCACTTAGAACATGTTCCTCGAACGAGGTGAACAATGTAAAATCTATTAGGAAAGCAATCGGCACTAAGAGGGGGTGAATTAGTACAGCGGTAAAAATCACATCGGTTTTAAAATTTTCTTATTCGTATGTTCGATTAAAACTGAATTTGGAAATGCTAAACTTTGAACTCGAAAACTTTCATACAAAATATAAAGAGAGGCTTGAGGAGGTTTGCAGTAATATAAATTGCACAATTGAAAAGCAAACCAGATTTTAGAGTGATTCAATCGTTGTGACCTACATCTACTTCGTCGATTCCTCTTCCGTAGAGGCCACTGGCATCCACTATCGGTCTTACTTTAATAGGCGAAGACCAACTACCTTTTACAACTCGATTCTCCTTTTACCGGATTTAGGAGACAACCCTTACACCCCCACTTACTCCTCTCTCAAACTATTCTACCACTTAGAATTTTGAGAGGAGTTCACACACAATTCAAATAGCATTTTCTTTCCTTTTTTGCTCTCAATTGTGTGTATATTTAACCAAGGATAAGAGTGATATTTATAGGCTTCAAGTGGATTCAAACTTGGAGCCTAAAAACATCTCATCCGGGTTTCCCAAGTATTGGCGGTACCACCGCTTGTGCTAGGCGGTACCACCGCTAGTGTCAATCTGACACTAACACTGCACTAGGTGGTATCACCGTCTAAACTGGTGGTACCACTGCCTGCAGCTTCTTGGAGGCTGTGTCTTGGCAGTACCACCACCTGACATAGTCTCGGAGACTGTGCCACGACGGTATTACCTCTTGGGTCACTGTTTGGGCCTTTCATTGGGCCCAACACAGTCCTTACATGGGCCCAACTGGCCCTTAATTGGGTTGGCCCAAATCCAATCCCAATTATGTGCTAACTATGAATTCTAAGATATACTTAAACTAAATAAGTTCGTAAGTCTTTGTTTCTTCCAACGAACTTCCGACGATCTCTTGGCAATGTTGCAGCGAACTTCCGGCAAGCTCCTGGACTTCACAACGATCTTCTTGGTGAGTTCCAATGAGCTTCTTTGGCATGTTCTAGGACTTCTTGGTTGGTTTCGGCAGAACTTCCGATGAATGTTTGGACTTCTAACGAACTCTCGAACTCCCAACGAAATCGCATTCTTAACTCCGGAACTTCATTTTGCTTTATGCCTTGCTATTGTAGTTAATCCTGCACATGTAAAAACACACTTCGATCTAGACAATTAATACTAAGCATGAATCATGTTGTCCGGCATATCATTAGTCCATCGATGCTTCCTCCGATTCTTCGGCGCATCATCCTCTTTTGCGGCCTATTGCCCAATTGGCCAGTTGACTCCGTAACTCCGATATCCTTAGCGCAATATCCGCTCTTCTTAGTCCGATGTCCGAATCCATGACCCATAAGCCTTCTATCGATACGTCGACCGATCCTTCGGCTCGACGTTCAATCTTCTGATATATTTTCCTCCGGCCCAACATGATTCTTCCTGCTTTAATTGTCTCATCCTGATCGAAACATCCTACATCACTCAAAACACAAATCAAATCATAAACACTTATCAATTGGTTTCATCATCAAAATACAAGATTTAACAATCTCCCCCCTTTTGATGATGACAACCAATTGATGATGGAGTTAACTTTAACTCCCCTTATCAATATGCCATATTGATAGAACCTTGAATTCATGCTGAATTCAAGTCATTGCAAATTTCATTATGAATCTTTGCAACACGTCATCATGCATAACATGATCATACTTCTCCCCCTTTGTCATCAACAAAAAGGAGAAGTCCAACTAGCAAGTGTTTAAACATAATTTCAAATCATTGCATAATAAACATAGTCTCAAGTTTTATCATTATGTAAGCTAGCAAAATTAGAGATTTGCAAGTTTAGTATATTTGCTTTTCTTGAGATAGCAACTTTTTGCTTCTCTTTAGATTACAAACTAGCAATTTTTACGATATACAAGTTTTACAACATACAAGCTAGCAAATTACTTTACGACATGCATAATCACCAAATCAACATTAATTTTAAAAAATTTGTAAGATTATAAATTTTGTAAGTTTGCATTATTGCTTATTAAGATAGGCAAGCTAGTAATTTTGGTGATATTCAATATAGCAAGTTCTTTCTTCTCTTTTGAGAAGTTCAATTTTTTGCTTTCTTTGCAATGCACAAGTTAGCAACTTTTGCTTTCTTCTTGTATTATGCAAGCTAGCATCTCTTATCTCCCCCTTTGTCATTGTCAAAAAGAAGAGAAGACCCTTTATATCAATTTTCAGATTATGACAAAAGTAAAGTATTAATCATTTTTCAATATTTTTGTGCATTATTGTAGTTTGAATTTACAACATGCACAATTTTAAAACTTTACATATTATTTTTACTCTATGCATGATATGAAAAATAAATCAATCATCATATCATACATGATACTCATAAGCTAGCAAATTTTATATCATTTCAGAGCATCAAAATAATATCATGAGTATATCATGCTTTCATATCATCACATGAAGAATATCAAGATGAATTAGGTGATGAGATATGCTTTAAGAATACAAGGTATTATACAAAGACAAAAATCATATCATGAAAGATGAGATGTGAATACCAAAAGACATGATTCATTTTGATAAATTTCCTCTTAAATATTCAAAGAGAAATCTTATGAGATCAAATAATAAAATATATTCAAATGAAATTTTAAGTCATAAATTTTGAAAAAGATATTTTTTTTAGTAAATCGCAAAAGAAAACGTAGGAGAATGATTAATGAAAAATCTTGATTCATAATAAATCTTAATTTGTAAATATCAAGGAATCAAGATCATGACTTGGATAAAAATTTATTCAAATTTAAATCATCAAAATCACTTTCATAATCCATGAGATTCACAAAAGCATAATATACAAGAATTCATTAATGAAAAATCAAAATCAATTTCATGATTCACAAAATTCATAACATAGGAATTGAGAAATTTTCAAGAAATGTATTCCCTTTTTATTTCATACAAGCATACTTTTACTAAATAAAAACATGCATCATCGTTTAAAACCGAAGAATCAAATTTCATCACAACAAGGATCAACAAGCCATAAATCACAAAAGAAAATCATCATTACTTTGAGCATGATACCAAAACAAGGTTTCAAGTTTTCATGGTATAACATGTAATTCCAAAACATATGATTTCAAATCATTACTTCAAATCCTCATATATAATATAAAATCATCAAGCAAGATACAAAGTCATTTAATATTTTCATTACGTCTTATATCATTATGTCATTAAAGCCTCAAGCATGATTTTATTAAACATAAAGCATTTTCAATCAAAATCAAAAATCATCAAGACCAAAAATATAACACATTAAACATAAGGCCTCTTCAATCAAAAATCGAACATGATATACATTATAGCTTCTTAAACTCATACATATGATTTACTAGATATACAAGCATTATATTGACATTTGTTGTATTTTCATAAAACATGCCATGATCAATTTTTTAAAATAGCTAGAAAAAGAAGCATGATATAATTTTTAGCATTTTTCATTACATTATTAAACATGTAATTTTTCAAAAAAAATAATTTTTCTAAACTAAATTAAAAATAACTCATGAAAAGCATTATGTAATTTCAAAGTAAACTAAAAGAGTTTTGTTTAAGTTGTTTACCTCATTGACGAGATTCACCAAAGCAAGGTTCGTCACTTCGTCTTCATCGGTTTGTTCATCTTCTTCGAATACACTCGTTTCATTCTAATTTGTATTCTTTTTAAGTTTATTTTTATTTTTTGATTATTGTTTTATGAACCTTTTAAATTTCATGAGGAGTTCAAGTACACCATCACTTAAGCTTATGTTCGAGTGGTCTTTAATTATTCTATATCCCAAATCCTTCCTATTCTTAGGAAGGTTATTCTTGAGTTCTTTACATGCATTACACATCGTTTCTTATGTCATCAAAGATCCTATAAGTTCTTCAATTGGAAAATGGTTCAAATCTTTTGATTCTTGTATTACCATTACTTTTGATTCTCAATTATAAGAAAGTGATCTTAAGATCTTGTTAACGAGTTCAAAATCCGAAAAAGTTTTACCAAGAGCTTTTAAACCATTAATGACATCCGTAAAATGGGTGTACATGTCTCCAATAGTTTCGCTTAGTTTCATATGAAAAGGTTCAAAATCATGCATTAAAAGATTAACTTTAGACTCTTTAACTCTATTCGTGCCTTCGTGTGTGATTTTAAGGGTGTGACAAATATCGAAAGTCGTTTTGCATGTAGAAACCAAATTAAATTTGGTTTTATCTAAGGCACAAAATAGAGCATTCATAGCTCTAGCATTTAAAGAAAATATTTTCTTCTCCAAATCATTCCAATGGATCATTGGAAGAGAAAACATTCGAAAACCATTTTTCACAATACTCCATAGATTTAAATCCAAAGAAAGTAAGAAAACTCTCATTCGAGTTTTCCGATAAGTGTAGTCCGTCCCATTGAACAAGGGAAGACGAAAAAGAGAAAATCCCTCTTGAAAGCTAAAAAGAGTCATTTCTCTTGGGTGTTAAATCAAATGAGAAATCAAATGCTCTAATACCAATTGTTAGGAAAGCAATCGGCACTAAAAGGAGGGGGGGTGAATTAGTGCAGTGGTAAAAATCACGTCGGTTCTGAAATTTTCTTGTTCGTACGTTCGATTAAAACAGAATTCAGAAATGCTAAACTTTGAACTAGAAAACTTTCATGCAAAATATAAAGAGTGGCTTGAGGAGGTTTGCAGTAATATAAATTGCACAATTGAAAAGCAAACCAGATTTTAGAGTGGTTTGGTCTTCATGACCTACATCCACTTCGTCGATTCCTCTTTCGTCGAGGCCACCGGCATCCACTATCGGTTTTCCTTTAATAGGCGAAGACCAATCACCTTTTATAACTTGATTCTCCTTTTACCGGATTTAGGAGACAACCCTTACACCCCCACTTACTCCTCTCTCAAACTATTCTAACACTTAGAATTTTGAGAGGAGTTTATACACAATTCAAATAGCGTTTTCTTTTCTTTTTTGCTCTCAATTGTGTGTATATTTAACCAGATATGAGAAGGGTACTTATAGGCTTCAAGTGGATTCAAACTTGGAGCCTAAAAACATCTCATCCTAGGTTTTTCGGGTGTTGGCGGTACCACCGCCAAGACCGACGGTACCACTGCTTGACATAGTCTCGGAGACTGTACCACGATGGTATCACCTCTTGGGTCACTATTTGGGCCTTTCATTGGACCCAACACAATTCTTACATAGGCCAACTAGCCCCTAATTGGGTTGGCTCAAATCCAATCCTAATTATGTGCTAACTACGAATTCTAAGACATACTTAAGCTAAACAAGTCTGTAAGTCTTCGTTTCTTCCGACGATCTCTCAGCAATGTTGCAACGGACTTCTGGCAAGCTCTTGGACTTCACGACAATCTTCTTAGCGAGTTCTGACGAGCTTCTTTGGCAAGCTCCAAGACTCCTCGGTTGGTTCTAGTAGAACTTCCGACAAACGTCTAGACTTCCGACGAACTTTCAAACTCCCAACGAAATTGTGTTCGGGACTTTATTTTGCTTTATGCCTTGTTATCGTAGTTAATTCTGCACATGTAAAAACACACTTTGATCTAGACAATTAATACTAAGCATGAATCATGTTGTCCGGCATGTCATTGGTCTATCGACGCTTCATCCGATTCTTCGACACATCATCCTCTCTTACGGCCTATTGCCCAATCGGCCAGTTAACTCTGCAACTCTGATATCCTTGGCGCAATATCCACTCTTCTTTGTCCGATGCCCGAATCCATGGCCCCTAAGTCTTTTGTCAATATATCGACCGATCCTTTGGCTCAACGTCCAATCTTTTGACATGTTTTCCTCTACCCCAACATGATTCTTCCTACTTTAATTGTCTCATCCTGATCGAAGCATCCTGCATCACTCAAAACACAAATCAAATCATAAACATTTATCAATTGATTTCATCATCAAAATACGAGATTCAACAAAATCGAGATTTATCTTTCCACTTGAATATTTTTTTTCCTACATAAGGGGTGTAAATGTACTAATTATAGCAATGACAGCTTGACAGCATAAATAAAATCACTCGATAACCTTTTTTTTTTTTGTCATCTCGATCATATACATTATTGGAAACCCACGAACATCTTTTAATAGTAAATTTGTGCTTTCGGAACCATTTGTTATTAACATTTTATATTGTCATCCTAAGAAAAAGATAGTAGCCCACTTCTTTATCTAATTTGAAATTTAATGATAAACTTTTAATTTTTTTATTAGTTTTCATATACATTCATATTAAATATGAACTTAGTAGGTGCTCTTGTGGTAGACCAAGAAATTTAGTTGCTTCCTTATCTCGTAATCACTAAATTTTTTGAAAGATGGATCATGTAGTAACTATAATATTACTCTAAAAATATTTCTTTTTATTATTGTAAAAATTCTTAGATATCTTTCACTCATAATACATAAAAAGTCACTATACTAAATAATGTACTTTCTCAATTAAAAAAAAATGGGGTATTTATAGATACCAAATGACTTCAAAGATGAAGCCAAAAAAAATCTTATCCTCGATTTCGAGGGTATTGGCGATACCACCATCATTATTGAGCAGTACCATCGCCTACTCTATTGACAACTAGTGGTACTATCGTCCAGTTTGGGTGATACTATCATTTGACAAAAATTGAGAGACTAAGCTCTGACAGTACCACCGCTTGCTTGGATAGTACTATCATTTGACAGCATTAACTACTAGTAGTACCACGACCTAGTATGGGCGATATCATCGCCCAAACAATGTCTAAGAGTTTGTGGAACTTCTAGGCCCTATTATATGTCATTGAATGGGCCAACCAACTGTTAGGAACGAGTCAGCACTTAGGGGGGGGGGGGGGGGGTGAATTAATGCAGTGGTAAAACCATGTTAATTTTGAAATCTTTCTTTTCGATTAAATCCATTTCTGACGAAAACCATATGAGAGCATAAGTGTAGTGAAAGCAAGGTAAGGAGGAGAGGTAGTTTGCTATAAAATTAAATTGCTCAAAGTAAATGTAAACTAGATTTTTATAGTAGTTTGGTCGTCGTGACCTACATCCACTCCCAATTTCTCCTCCGTTGAGGCTACCTGCATCCACTATCAGTCTTCTTTCAATAGGCAAAGACTAACCACCTCTTTATAACTCTATTCTCCTTTTGACAGGCTCAAGAGAGAACATTTATAAGTTTCACACCTCACTTAGAATGAACTCTAAACTCTAAGAGGTTGAGGGAAACACTCAATAATTTTTAAACTTTTTCAACTCTTTTTCATTAAGGATTCTTTTCCCCTTTCTACTTAATTCTTGTTATCCTAAGCAAGAAAGAGTGGAGTATTTATAGGCCCTAAATGGATTCAAATTTGGAGCCCAAAATTTAAATCTCTGATATTTCAGGGTACGGGTGGTACCATCGCCTGCAGCCTAACACTGGGTGGTACCATCACCCAATCTGGCGGTACCACCTCCTGATAGCCTTGGAGACCGAGTTTTTTGAGTTTTTCAACTCATAGGCAATTCTATCGCTTGTTTTGGTGGTGCCACCGCTTCTCCCAACATTTGGGTCATTGAATGAGCCTCTCAATGAGCCCAAATCACTCCCAATTTGGGCCCAATTGGCTCCTAATTGAGCTGACATTGTTTCACCCTAATACTGACTCAATTAGATCTAAACTAACTCGATCTAGGTAAATTATTACAAGCACTAATCATGTGTTATCCGACATGTCATTGGTTCTTCTGGTGCTTCATCAGATCCTTCGGCGCATTGTCCTCTTTTGTAGCCTTTGCCCAATTGGCATGTTGACCTCCGTAACTCCAATCTCCTTACCGCAATGTCCGCTCTTTTAGGCCCGATGCATGAATTCACGTCCCGAAGCCTTCTACCAATACGTCAACCGTTCCTCCAACCCGATGTCCAATCTTCTGACATATTTACTCTGGCCCAACATGATTCTTCCTACTTTAATCAATTTGCCTCTCCTGATTGAAGTTAACCCTGCATCGCTTAAACACACATTAGATCGAAAACACATCAATTGATTTATCATCAAAATCCGAGATTCAATACCAACAGGCCCAATTTAGCCCTTATTCAGGCCTAATTGGTCTTTAATTGAGTTAGTAGAGTTATACCCAAAACTAATTTAAATTAAGATAATTAAGACTTAAACGATTATAAGATAAGAAAACTAAGTTATTTGATATGTCATTTGTTCATCTGAACTCCCAGCAAACTCCCGATGTATCATTTGAATCTTCGGCATATTATTTGATCCTTCGACATATTAATTCCCGCAACACATGATCTTAGCGCAATGTTCGATTCTTTCGGCCCAATGCCCAATTTCTGACTCCGGCCCAACGTCAGATTCTTCTTACTTCAATCGTTTTGTCTTTTTTGATCAAAGTTAGTCTTGCATCACTTTCTCAAAATGCATATTAGATCATAAACTTCATCAATTGATTTTGTTATCAAAATCCGAGATTCAACAATGCATCCATTATGTTCAACCTTACATCGTGTTTTAAACTTGTAAATTCTACAAACAATATTATTTCAAAATTCATCTTTATAATATACTCTTGCAAAGATCTTTTAAGCTTTGAAGTATTATGTGTCAAATATCACAAGTAAGAATTATGTGTCAAATATCACAAATACATTGTTATATTAAACATTATCATATCAATAAATTTTAGATTTGATAAATTCTTACATGTTTAATGTATAGCTCATCGATGATAAGTTTATCTTCATCTAAATTTGGTGTCAAAGCATTAAGTTTGAAGTTATTTTCTTTTATAACTCTATCCTTTTAGGAGGTTTTCGTACATATATGAATTTAAATTAATAAGCTCAATATTATGGGCATCATATATATTATGATCTATATTTTGTTTGATTTCTTCTATTATTTGTGCAACTCATTCTTGTTCAAATATCTCATAACTTTCTTTATTATCATCCATTATAAATATCTTATTCAAATCAAAGTTACAAGTTTGAGATTACATAGAAGATGATCCTTCGATTTGGTCTTATAACTTATAGCTACTTTCCAAAACAAAGTCTAGTATTTGAAGTTGTTTTGAAGTAGATCTTTTAACTTGGTCTAGTATTGGATGACTACTTCCCTAAAGTCCTTCTAATTTCAGTATCGACAAAGATTATATTTCATTGAAATTATTTATATCATCTAGAATGTTGAATACTTCATTCAAAAGAGGATCATCCTTGTTAAAAGTAGCCTCATACTAATATTTAAATGACATTGAAAATTAATAATACCAAACTATATTGAATGAAACAAACTGTATTCATTTAATACTATACATTTTTCAAAATAATCAATCAATATTTACTTCAAAGATCACCACACTAAGATATCAACCTGAGGTGTTGTTCAGTGAATAATTCAGCAATGCAGTGAATGTTCGCCGATGCAGTCGACACTTCATAGATGCTATTGACACTTCAAAGATGCTGCTGAGGCTTCGACGATGCAACGATTAGTCATGCAGCCTCGTAGCCATTCCAAAGTCAGCCGATACAGCTTTGCACGTCACGAATGAAGTGATATGTAATGAATCCTTCCACGAAGGCAATAAAGCTTGCCATGACTGCAGGCAAGCCTTCCCCATTTGGCGATTTACAAGATGCACTAAATCTTCCACTAGCCAAACCTTCCACCGACAACGTAGAAAATGCACCACAAGAAGGGAGAGAATGATGCAGCAATTAGTGAGGCTCCACAATGCAGTTAGGGGTTACGGTGACACACAAACCAAACCTTCTACTAAGGTTTTGCTGGCGAAGCCTATGCTGCTCACTATGCTACTTGTTTGCAGGGAGGATGTTGGCGAAGACGACGAGCGGGATGGACTTCCCTATCTCATTTGTCAATCAATTGGGCAGTGTGGGATAATTTAAAAATAAAATTAAGGGGTAATCTAAGATTCAATTGAACCAAATCAAGTAGCCACTATTTAGTTGAATCGGACTAGATCAGTTCATCAAGTCGAAGGATCGACACCATTTTATGATTTCACCAAGGGTGTTTTGATCTCCAAGTTAAAAAAAAGCCTAGGCAAAAATCAATTATAAGGGCACCATTAGATAAAAGTTTAATACTAAGATTATTTTAAATAAATTATCTTATACTTTTTGGTTGAGCTTTTGTTTTCTGAAAGCTACTTGTAATTGGTATGAAAGTTGTACACCCTAATAATTAATATTAATGTTGCCCTCTTCAATTGCTTTGGCGTCATTACTATGTCAAACTCAGGTAGCGGTTGGCTATTCCCTCTATGGTGTGTTGGAGTAGGAACAAGGCCTTTTCAAATATCAAAGACAGTTGAAGGAGAGTCAAAGAGGCCAAGTGGCAATCAAAGGTGAAGGCTATGCTTGAGAGAACACAAACTTGGGCTGATCCTGCAGCAGAAATCACATCTGCTGAATCAGAAAGTTACTCCTTTCTGATCCACTAAATTCTAATTGATGCAGCATGAATTTGACTCTGTTAGCACTAAAGGAATCGATGATAAACATATTACAGGTATTGGATCTGTTTGTCACAAACAAGTCCTCCTAGTTTGAGGGCTCAACACTAGTAAGTGACAGGCCCTCATCAAGATTTCCACTATTGCCTAAGCCATTAGAACTCATGTTATGGTGCTTAATTTGCTATGTACCTCCTCAAGATTATCTTACGTTGGTTCCATTTACTCATATATATGCATATATGTATATATATGTATATATAGATATATACATATATTTACATATGTATATATATATATATGTATATACATATGTATATACATATATATATATGTGTATAAATATATGTGTATATATGTATATATATATATATATGTATATATATATATGTACATATACATATATATACATATATATATATGTATATATATATATGTATATATACATATATATATATATATATATACATATATAGTTTGTGTGTGTGTGAAAATAGTGCCGCTGCAACAGAGTCCATTATAAACACACAAGGCCACAAGATAAAAATTGTATTATTTTCAATTGTTGATGGGTGATGTGATGATGTCATGTTGCTTGTGCTTGTCTAATGGTTTCCATCCTTGAAACATTTTCACCCCACGTCACTATCTTAAAATTTTTACCTGGCTTCCACCGATCCTATTTGTGAGACAAGGCACGTGGAATTAGAAAGTTTTCAAGTTGAATCATTAATTGTCATTTTGGTGTACCCATTCCTAAATATTAAACAGTAGAAATACTATATCAGCATCTAAGTTTAAATATTCCTAGGTAAGCAAATTATTTTCACAAAATTTAAAAAATAAAGTATAGTTGCACTAAAAGTCGTCTTCATGTTGTATTCAAAATTGCCGTGATTCGTTTTCTTTGACTCTTCCAAATCCAGAAGATTTTGCAAGTGGACAATTTAGCTTTCCCTAGAGTCGTTACATATGCAATTTATATCTTATTATTTGTACATCAGTAATTTAAATTATTTATTATAGTCACTTGCAGTCAGGGCCAGTGGACCAACTTGGCCCAAAAACCAATGGCGTTCCAGCAGTTTGACGCCACCGATAGTCCTTCCTTTTAACTACAAATTTTTCTGATGTAAATTTAATGATAATCAAATTTGGTTCTGCTCCATCTAAAAGTATTCAAGTCAATGCCCACGCCGGTACTACAAGGATACTAACAAGCACATTGAATTAGGCTCCTGTAAACAAATTAATTGAAGAAAGAAAAGCTTTACACATCAAATAAGCTACTGTCACAAAACACTTTACCTCAGAGAAGAAAGACAAATACGTAAATGATGATAGTGCTGGCGTCGCCTAAACTGACGGCGACGGGATCCAAACGATGGTGGCTGAAGAATAACGAGACGACAACAAAACGTCCGCATACGTTACTCGCAGTCTGCAGAGCGTGACGAATAACCAAACGTCACAAACAGCTGCCACCAAAATTGAATGAATAATTTTAGACCAAATTAGATTATTTTTCGGGTGGTGTACTCGGTTTAATTCCGATGTCTTTGTTCCATCGGCGGCATCAACGGCTGCCACAAAAGATTATATGGGCAGATCTGATCTGTTCTCCGCCACACTCCCAGTTCTTTTCCCTGTATTACTTGTACAAAAATACCTAAACAACCGAGCTCCAGGATGCTCTCCGATCGGGATCGGGATGGATCTGCCGCTGGCGACTATCGCGGTCATGAGGAGGAAAAGGGCATGATACATTGCTTTTTCGATGATTTTGTTTGTTTTATGAACCTGATTCCAGATCTGTGCATAGGGCGGAAGGAAGCTACGGATCGTCGGCCTTGGACATGCGAGATAGGCAGCTGGGACGAGGTTGGAAGTCGGCCCTCCGCCGCAGCTGATGGGAGGAGGGGCGGATGAGGGCTGCGAGTGCGCGCTTCACCCACTTGCCCTCCACGGTCCCGATTCGTACCAGCGAGTTCGTCATCGCGGAACGGCGGGTGTTGAGGCGGTTCGACGGGGCTGAAACAGCGATGGAGCGGGAACTGAGGCCATTGTGAAGGCTGCAACGAAAGGATCCGGAGTGGGTGGTAGGAGAGCAAAGGCAGGTGCGGCGGACGGATGCGGGGGAGTGCTTGTTGGCGGCAGCGAGGGAACGGCCGGGCGTGGTGGAGCGGTCGAGGGTGAATCGTACGGCGGGGAACGGTGTATAGGCAGTGCCCAGGAGGTGGACACGGGTGGGGGAGGCAGAGCGACGATGCTGGTGGTGGTGAAAGAATGTGGCGGGTGACCGGGAGCCGAAGCTCGACGATGATGAGGCGAAGGCGGAGGAGCCGCCGCCTGGCGAGATCGATCGCCAGGAAGTCAGCACCAGCCCGCTGGATCTTCTAGAAAATGACGCCATTTCCTACCCTTTTTTTAGAGAGAGAAAAGGCCCGTCGGCTCGCCGATTTGGCAAACCTAGCTTCACTCCGGCGTTATATTTGTAAGAATCCGATTAGGGTAGAGACCGGTAAATAAATGCAACACCAGGGTGTGGAGTTCCGTAGTCTGTTAGGGTTCAGTGTGGGTTAGTTCAACCATAGTGGCCGTTGGCCGAGAAAAAAATGGTTGGTTGACCCAACAACCGTAAAATCAGAAAACAGTGATTGGGGGTGCATCATATCCCTCCCACCTCGCCGATCCGACGACCTCAAGACGCCACGAGTCAAAAGCGGCCTTCGTCTTGTACGACTCGGGTGTCGGTGGCGGTACGGATATGTGAGCTGTCATCATCGAAACGTTCGGACTTGTGAGCTGTCTCTTCGAAGTGGCGAGGGGTGTCGGCGTTATCCAATGTTATCTTTTGTGCCCATCACCATGGAAGCCTTAGCTGTCACTTGTGGGTTTATAATAATAATAATTATTATTGTTGTTGTAAGCTTGAAATGAGGTATTGTGTCTTAATCTACGGTAAAATATCTAACACGTCGCCTTCTCTTACGTATGTGGCCTGACACGTAGCTCTCAGAGCGGCACGTAGGAAATTTATGGAGGATTAGGCTCTACTACTGCTCATCAGAGAGGTGACAAGACAGATGTAATGGTTCGATGTGATTGGTCGGTCTATAGGGTGGTGAGAAGAAGATACGTGATGACGTCATGTACCCAAGGATTGGTGGACAAATCACATGGTTGGCACGTGCTCATGTGATGGCCTTGTAGTTTTTACTTTGTTATTGTTCCGTTCTCCCATTTAATGATTTTTTTTGCTGTAAGGGGACCATTAAAAAATAAATCAATGGAGGCAGGACGAAGGGAACTTAAAAGTTTTCCGTTCCCACTTCTCCACGTGAAATTAATGATAGTCCAAGGCGAGGAAGGAAAAAATAATAATTTATCATAAAAATTCTTAGTATTAGAGTTTTATCAAATGATGTCCCTATATTAATTTTTTATCAAAAGATATTTTTAAAAAAATCCTAATAATATACTTAAATTATGTTATTTTAAGCCATAGGTCTACGAATCGATTTAATTCATTTAGATCAGATCACTTTCGATCAGATTGTGTTTGATCATAATGGATCGAATATAGCACTCATGTAACTTGAGTGTAACTAAGATATTTTCATCAAATTAATTCAAATTTTTCTAAAACTATTAATATATTATTGTAAGATATTTAATATTATTTTTAAATTTTTTATATTTTAGAATGAATAAATTTTCAAAGAGGGCATTGTTAGGTTGACTCTCGTGATTGAATGTAACTCATTAAATTTTTATTAGATCTATCCAAACTTCTTCACAACTGCTTTAATGAGATAATAATATATTTATATTTATTTTTTAATTTTTGTATGAATTTAGAATGATTAATTTTTTAAATAAAATACTTTTTAGTTGAATATGTGATCGAGTGTAACTCTTTGAATTTTCACCAAACCTATCCAAACTTCTCTTGAATAACTAAATAAAATATAATATATTTATTATCACTTTTTTATTTTTGTATGAATTTAGGATGATTATTTTTGAATAAGATATTTTTTATGTTAAATTTATGATCAACTATAACTTTTTAAATTTTCACCAAACCTATCCAAACTTCTCCAAAGCTACTTGGATGAGATGCTAATATGTTTAGTATTATTATTATTATTATTATTATTATTATTATTATTATTATTATTATTATTATTATTTGCACAAATTTAGAATGATTAATTATTGAAATATCTACGGTACTTTTGTGTTAAATTTGTGATCAAGTTTAATTCTTTGAATTTTTACCAAACCTATCAAAACTTCTTTTGAACAACTAGGTTGAGATGCTAATATATTTATCATTATTATTTCTATTTTTATATGAATTTAGGATGATTAATTTTTAAAGTAGAATATTTTTATGATGGATATGTGATCGAGTATAACTCGAGTATAACTTTTTGAATTTTTACCAAATCTTTCCAAACTTCTTCTGAACTACTAGATTGAGATGCTAAGGTATTTATTATTATTATTATTATTATTATTTTTATATAAATCTAGGATGATTAATTTTGAAATAGAATATTTTTGTATTAAATCAATGATCGAGTATAACTTTTTAAATTTTCACTAAGCTTATCCAAACATCTCCATGAATACTAGGAAGAGATACTAATATCTTTATTACCACTTTTTCTATTTTATATGAATTTAGATAGATTAATTTTTAAATACCCTAGGGTATTTTTGTGTTAAATTTATGATTGAGCATAACTCAAGTATAACTCTTTAAATTTTCACCAAAACATATCCAAACTTTTCTAGAGCTACTAGGAGGAGATGCTAATATATTTATTATCACTTTTCTTATTATATATATATTTATTTATATTTAGGATGACTAATTTTTAAAATAATATTTTTTATGTTTGATCTATGATCAAGAATAACTCGAGTGTAATTTGAGTTAATTTTTACCAAACTAATCCATACTTCTCCAAAACTACTAGCACTTGATCTAAGATAAATAACATTATTTTTTAATTTTTTATGAGTTTAGGGTGATTAAGTTTCTAAATAGAGAATTTTTTGGTCGAATATGTAATTATGTATAACTCAAGTTAATTTCCAATAGACTAATCCAAACTTCTCTATAACTACTAACAAATTATTATAAGATATTTAGCATAACTTTTCCTATTTATGATGGATTAAAGATAATTATATATAAAAATTAATATATTTTTTAATACATTTTGTGAATAAATGTAACTTAAGTCTAATAACTTTTTAGGTAATTTAGGAAAATTTTATATAAAATTAATATATTTTTTAAAATAACTTAAATTTTTTAGTTTTATTATATATTTTATATATTTTATATAAAAGTAAATATATTAAGTAAATGAGTGTAACTCGACTATAACGATTAATCTAGGTAAACTATTAGGATATGAGAGAGAGAGCAACAAAGGAGTAGAAGGAAAAATAAAAATAAAAAGGAAGAGTGGGGAGGGGGTGAGGGAGGTGGATAAGGGAGAGGGGGAGGAGGTGGAAGTGCAAGAGGAGAAAGTTGAGAAAGTCAAGGGGGAGGAGGAGGTAGTGATAGCGGTGGATGTTGAATCTCATATTTTGATGATGAATCAATCGATGAAGTTATGATCAAATAAGTGTTTAAGTTGAGTGACGCAAGAGAAACTTTGATCATGGGTTTGAATCATTGAAGTATAATCAAACATTGGGCTAGAGAGCATCATGTTAGAGATTGGACGTCGAGCTGGAGGATTGGTCGACGTGCTAGAGGATGGACTTCGTGTCATAAGTTCGGGCATGGGGCCAGAAGGATCGGACATTACGCTAAAGAGATCAGATGTTGTAGGAGGTTAACATGCTAATGGATCGAGCAATACGTTGAAGGAGAGAACAATGCACTGAAGGTTCGAACGAAATGTTGGATGAACAAATGATATACCAGATAATATAGGTTTCATGATTGTAATTGTTAAGTCTTGGTCGAAGTAGTTTAGAGTCTAATTGGGTTGGTTTTGGGTGTAATCATGTCAACTTAATTAAGAGCACATTGTGCTTAAATTAGGACTAAATTTGGCTTATTGGAAGGTAAATTCAGTGACTTAAAGTGGGGCCAAGCGGTGGAACCACCTATGATATCGCCAGTGTACCGCTAGGGTTAGTGGTGGTACTACCCAGATTGGCTGTGGTATCGGAAGACTGTGTCAGGTGGTGATACCGTTAGGATCAAGAGCGGCACTAAGAGGGGGGGTGAATTAGTGTAGCGAAAAATTTTCATGATTTCAAAAGTCTTTATTTCGATTAAAATCGATTCTGACGAAAATGGTTTCGATTCAATCCATTTCGAAGTGAAATTGAACTTGAGAGTTTTTATAAAAGTGCAAGAGAAGATTAAAGAAATTTGCAGTAATGTAAATTGCACAAATGAAAAGTAAACCAGAATTTATAGTGGTTCAATCAACATGACCTACATCCACTTTCGGATTCCTCCTCCGATGAGGTTACCGACGTCTACTAAAGGCCTTCTTCAATAAGTGAAGACCAACCACCTTTTTACAGTGCTTTCTCCTTTTCACGAGTTTAGGAGAGAACCCTTACAAGTCTTACACCTCTCTTGAATGATCTCAACACTTAGAAAGGGAGGAGGAGAACTCTAGCACTTTTACAACTCTTTAACACTTCAAAGACTCAAGATTATACCAATACTTTCATGCCCTTTCATGTAGAAAAAGGTGAGATTTTTATAGACCCCAATGGCTTTAAAAAATGGAGTCAAGAAGTGTCTCATCCCAGATTTTCGGGGTACTGGCGGTACCACCGTCAATACTGGGTGGTACCACCGCTTGACACCTGACATTGGGTGGTACCACTGCCTGGCTGACAAAGCTGGAGATCGAGCTCTGGCAGTACCATCGCTTGACAGGGGCAGTACCACCACTGGCAGCAATAACTGTCCCACCGCTTGACACCTGACATTGGGTGGTACCACTGCCTGACAAAGCTTGGAGATCGAGCTCTGGCAGTACCATCGCTTGACAGGGGCAGTACCACCACTGGCAGCAATAACTGTCGGTGGTACCACCGCCCAAATAACTTGGGGAACTACTTTTTAGGCGGTGCCACCACTGGCTATATTTTCAAGGGCTGAATTGGCTGCTCAATTTGGCCTAATTCAGCCTTGTTAAGGGCACAGTTGGCCCCTAATTAAGTTAGTAGGATTATCTCGTAATCTTAACTTAATTTCCGCTCTAACTACGATAATTAAGACATGATCACAACACTTCTTGTTGCGGTGCGTCAATTGCTCTTCCCAGCGTACTTCTGGCGAACATCCGACGAACTCTTAGCAATGCTCTGACGGACTCCCAGCAAGCTCTCGGACTTTACGATGATCTTCTTGGCGAGCTTCGATGAGTTTCTTTGGCAAGCTCCTGGACTTCTCGGTTGGTTCCGGTAGAACTTCCGACGAATGTCCAGACTTTCGGCAAACTCTCGAACTCCTAATGAGATCTCGATCTTGACTCCGGTATAACACCTACTTTATGTCTTACTGCTATCGTAGTTAATCATGCACACTTTTCTCAACATATAGATTAGATCATACAATTTACAATTGATTTCATCGTCAAAATTCGAGATTCAATAGATACCACCCAGGCAGGCGGTGATATTGCTAGTGCTTAGGGTGACAAGCGATGGTACCACCTAGTGCAGGTAGAGATACTGTTGGTACCCCGATAACCCAGGGATTTAAATTTTTAGCTTCGTTTTTAAAGTCATTTAAGGCCTATAAATACCCCACTCATTCTTGCTTGGGATAGTAAGAAAAAGAGCAAAAAGGGTAAAGAATTCTTGAGGAAAAAAGTGTTGTAAACTCTTTTGAAATATTAAGTATTTTCCTACTAGATTTTAGAAGTCTTTCTAAGGGAGGAGTAAGCTCTCTTTATAAAAGAGAGGTGTAAAGGTTCTCTCCTAAGCTTGTGAAAAGGAGAAAGAGTTGTAACAAGAGTAATTGATCTTCGCTCATTGAAAGTAAGATCGATAGTGAAAGCCGATGGCCTCGAGGGTGCTAGGATCAAGAGTGGCACTAAGAGGGGGGGGGGGGGTAATTAATGCAACAGAGAAATTCATTAGTTTGTAAAATATTTCGTTCATCGAAAACTAATTTCGGAAAGTGCTTGACTTTAGAATGAAAGAACTAGCAATTATATAAGAAAGTAATGACAATAATGAAAAGCAGAATGGAAATGAGCACACCGGAATTTATAATGGTTCGATCGTTGTGACCTATATCCACTTCCGATTTCTCCTCTATCGAGGTCACCAGCGTCCACTAATGGTCTTCCTTCAATAGGCAAAGACCAGCCACCTCTTTACAATGCTTTCTCCTTTTCACGGGTTTAGGAGATAACCCTTAGAAGCCTCACACCTCTCTTGAATGATTTCAACACTTAGAAAAGGGGGAGGAGGGCTCTTTGCACTTTTATAATACTTTTAACACCCCAAGAATTCAAGATTATGTTCAGACTTTCATGCCCTTTCATGTAGAAAATGGTGGGGTATTTATTGGCCCAAATGACTTTAGAATTGGAGCAAAAAAGTGTCACATCCCTAGATTTTAGGGTACTGGCGGTACCACCACCATTATTGGGTAGTACCATCGCTTGACTCTCTGACACTAGGTGGTACCACCACCTAGTCTGACAAAGCTCTCGAAGATTGAGCTCTAGCGGTACCACCACCTAACATGCGGTATCATCGCTTGACAAGCGGTACCACTATTGATAGATAATAACTACCGGCGATACCACCACTAGCAGATAATAACTACTAGCGGTACCACCGCCCAAAGCACCTTGGAGACTATGTCCCAAGTGGTGCCACTGTCACCCCTAGTGGTGGCACTGCCGACAGTGACTTCAGGTGCTGAATAGGCTGTTCAATCCAGCCTAATTCAACCCTATTAAGGGCCTAGTTAGCCCCTAACTAAGTTAATGGGATTACCTCTCAATCCTAACTCAACTTAAGCTCTAACTATGATAATTAAGACATTTAACAAAACATTCTTGGTCCGGAATGTCAATTGTTCTTCCGGCGAGGTTCCGACGAACTTCCGACAATCTTTCGGTAATGTTCTAGCGGACTCCCAACAAGCTCCTAGACTTTACGATGTTCTTCTTAGTAAGTTTCGATGGGCTTCGTTGGTAATCTCCTGGACTTCTCGATCAATTTCGGTAGAACTTTCAACAAATGTTCGGACTTCTAATGAACTCTCGAACTCCCAACGAAGTCTTGATTTTGACTCCGGCACAACATTTGCTTTATATCTTACCACTATCTTAGTTAATCCTATACACTTATCTCAACATATAGATTAGATCAAACAATTTACCAATTAATTTCATCATCAAAATCTGAGATTAAATAATCTCCCCCTTTTTGATGATGATAATCAATTGATGACGGAGTTAACCTTAACTCCCCCTATCTATATGTCATACTTGAGAAAAGACATTCTTGAATTCATAGCCTTTGAATTCAAGTACCAAACCAATAAGTTATAAATATGCACATCATAATACTTATCATGATTTACCAATTCAAAATACGATACCATTTATTTATCAATAAAAATGATGTTAAGGCATGATATTTATTTTCAGGTCCAATATTGAAAGATGATAATCAATCATCATTTTTACATATGAAATTTAGCAAGATTCAAGTTTCAATAAAAATGGTGATTTATCAATTCGAGGCATGATTCCAATTGTAAATAAAGCATAATAATTTGATAATTCATCATAATGATAGACAATTACCATTTTGATATAAATCAAGCATGATACTGAGAATAAAATATTTATAAGTAATCATGCCACATTCTGATATGTTTCAAGCAAACATTTTGGTATTTTTTCAAATATTTGTGATGTATTTGATGGTACCAATGATACTTCCAAGTATTTGTTATATAATACATTTTATACATTATTTTAAATATTCAAAATGTCAAGTTGTCATCAATTTGTCATATTTCTTCCCCTTTGTCATCAACAAAAAGGAGAATAATTCAACAATGCAAGTGTGGTAAAAATTCAAGCAAGTTTCACACCTATTTATCCAAGCAATAAGGAAGATAATTTTTTTGAAAAGCTAACATTTTTACGCATGGGCTTTTTGGTTCTTCTTTAGTTGTGCAAGTTTTTTTTTCATTATAGAAAAAATAAGAAGAGAAAGAAGGGTAAGGAAAGAATCCATCAAGAACAATTTCTTGAACTAAGTCAAATTCAAAAACAATAATGAGTTCCATATGAAATCAAATCCCCATTCTTGCAAGTGACATCACACAACTAAAAATTCATAAAATTTTCTGTCATGAGAAGAGTAAGGAAGAATTCATGGGAAAGGATAAAAAAAGAAATCCATGAATAAAACTTTATAAATCAAATCCGTTTCTCATTAAAAATTCATAAGAGTAAAATTCATAAGAGATGTATTTGTCAATAAATTCCATGAGTGAAGGGACTAAGTGTATCAAACATCATTACGTGATGGAGCAAGGGCATAGAGTAACCTTGATACCAAAGAAGATAAAAACGAAATAAATTCATGAAAGCTCCATTTATGAAATACATTAAGAGGAAGATAGTCCATAAAAGAAATACAACAACTCATGCATTCGGATAGTTTAACATGCCTACCTCTTTTCTAATAAAATCAAATTGTTCTTCATTTAAAGGTTTTGTAAAGATATCGGCCAATTGATATTTTATGTCAATGAATTCTAAAATTACATCATGATTATTAATATGATCTGGTACAAAGTAATACATAATGTTAATATGTTTAGTTTTAGAGTGTTGAATATGATTTTTCGTTAAACATATTGCACTTGTGTTATCACATTTTATGAGAATATTCTTAAGATAAATTCTATAATCTTCTAATGTATTTTTCATCTATATGACTTGTGCACAATATGTACTAGCCGCTATGTATTCGGCTTCGATCATAGATAATGTAACTGAGTTTTATTTTTTGGAAGATCAAGAGACTAGTGCATGGCCTAAGAATTGACATATTCCAAATGTACTTTTTCTATCTAATCTACATTCAGCAAAATTCACATTAGCATAAATAATTAATTTAAAGTTTTCAGATTTTAGATACCATTATCTTATATTAGTGGTTCCTTTAATATATCTAAAAATTCTTTTAATTGTTTTAAAATGAGATAGCCTAAGATTAGGTTGAAACATAGTACAAAGTCCTACGCTAAACATGATGTCTGGTCTTGTTGCGGTGAGGTATAGTAAACTACCTATCATACCTCTATAAGTTTTTTGATCGAAGCTTTCTCTACTTTCGTCAATGTCTAACTTAGTGGAGGTACTCATAGGAGTATTGATAGTCTTTGAAGTATCCATATTAAACTATTTTAGTAAATCTAATGCATATTTTGTTTGACTAAGAAAAGTATCATTACTAAATTGTTTGATTTGTAAGCCTAAAAAGAAAGTTCCCCCATTAAACTCATTTCAAACTCTAGGCTCATACTCTTGGCAAATGATTCGCATAAAGATTCATTTGTAGAATCAAAAATAGTATCATCAACATAAATTTGAACAATAAGAAAATTATTCTCAAAATTTTAATAAATAATGTAGTATCGACCTTGTCTTTGTTAGGAAAAGAGTTAGCACTAAGAGGGGGGGTGAATTAGTGCAGCAATAAAAATTATGTTAGTTTAAAACTTCGTTATGATTAAATCCATTTCCAACAAAAAATCTTTTCATAAAGGTATTAACTTTGAAAGCGTATGGAAGAGTATAGTGGATGTAAAGCAAGTAAAGTGGTTTGCAGTAAAGTAAATTACATAAGAGAAACACATCATATTTTTATAGTGGTTCGGTCGTCGTGACCTACATCCACTTCATTGATTCCTCTTTCGTCGAGGCCACCGACATCCATTATCGGTTTTCTTTCAATGGGCAAAGACTAACTACCCTTTTATATCCCTCTTCTCCTTTTCACAGGTTTAAGAGACAATCTTTTATAACCTTCTTTTACAAGGTATCCCTCTCACACCTCCCTTAGAACCCTCTTTAAGCTTTGGGAGGAAGGAACTCAACTTTCTAAGGTTTATAACTTTAGAATCATAGGGTTTTACTAAATATTTCTTGCTAATTTATGCAAGAATAGCTGGGGTATTTATAGGCCCTAAATGGATTCAAATTTGGAGCCCAAAATTCAAACCCCTAAAATTTTAGGGTACGGGCGGTACCACCGCCTGCAGCCTGACAGACACTAGGCGGTACCACCACCCAATCTGGTGGTACCACCACCTGACATAATCTTGAAGACTATGCCATGACAATTTCACCTGTTTGGTCATTGTTTGGGCCTTTCTCTTGGCCCAACAAAGCCTAAACTTTGGCCTAATTGTCCCCTAATTGGGTTGACCTAATTCTAATCTCAATTATGTACTAACTATAAAATTTAAGACATTTACTAAGCTAAACAAGTTCGTAAGTCTAGGTTTCTTCCAATGATCTTCCGGTAAACTTCCGATGATCTCTCGGTAGTGTTCCAACGGACTCTCGGCAAGCTCCTGAACTTCACGACAATTTTCTTGGCAAGTTCCGATAAGCTTCTTCAGTAAGCTCTTCGACTTCTTGATCAATTTTGGCATAACTTTCGACGAACGTCTGGACTTCCGATGAACTCTCGAACTCCCAACGAAATTACGTTCTTGACTCCGGGACTGCATTTTGCTTTATGCCTTGCTATCGTAGTTAATCCTGCATATATAAAAATATACTTCGATTTAGACAATTATTACTAAGCATGAATCATGTTGTTCGGCATGTCATTGGTCCATCGATGCTTCGTCCAATTCTTCGACACATGATCCTCTCTTGCGGCCTATTGCCCAATCGGTTAGTTGACCTCTGTAACTCCAATTTCCTTGGTGCAATTTCCACTCTTCTTGGCCCGATGCTCGAATCCATGGCCTGAAGCCTTCTGTCGATACGTCGACTGATCCTTCGACCCGACGTCTAATCTTATAACATGTTCGCTTTGGCCCAACATGATTCTTCCTGCTTTAATTGTCTCATTCTGATCGAAGTTTCCTACGTCACTTAAAATGCAGATCAAATCATAAATACTTATTGATTGGTTTCATCATCAAAATCCAAGATTCAACAATCTTCCTCTTTTTGATGATGACAACCAATTGATGATGGAGTTAATTTTAACTCCTGGAGATTAAACAAACTCTCCCTATCAATATGGCATATTGATAGAAATCTTGGGTTCAAAAATCTAAGCAACATGTTATCATAAACTTATGCATAACATCATACTTCTCCCCCTTTGTCATCAACAAAAAGGAGAAGTGCAACTAGCAAGTAATTAGACATAAGAGTTCAAATCGTTGCATAATAAATAGTTTTTTCATCATACAAGCTAGCAAGTCTCAGTGATATTCAAGATAGCAAGTTCTACATCATGCAAGCTAGCAATAATTAGAGATGTGCAAGTTTAGCATGTTTGCTTTTCTTGAGATAACAACTTTTTGCTTTTCTTTAGAGATGAGTAAGTTTAGCATGCTTTTACATTTTCTTGAATTGTACAAGCTAACAAGTTTGCATCTTTTCATGATGTGCATGCTAGAAATTCTTTCTCTTCCTTTGTCATTGGCAAAAAGAGGGGAATAACAAGACAATAGTGCAATTCATCAATTTTCAAATTATGACAAAAATAAAATGTCATTCTTATTTCAATATGTCATAATTGAGATAAACCTTGAATTTAAATTTAATTTAAATCAATGTAATTTTAATCATGAATCTCATACATGATATGCAATACATCAAATACATCATCATAATAAAATCATAAGTATTGCATGCATCATTTTAGAATAAGTTAGCAATTTTGCTTCCTACTATGTTTTTCTCCTTGCAATTTGTGAACTAGCAAATTTTACACATGAAAGTTGGCAAATTTTTTACATTTTTGGGGTGAGTAAGCTTTTTGCTTCTTCTTGAAATATGCAAGCTAGCTAGCAAGCTAGCAAAATTTCTCCCCCTTTGTCATTGTCAAAAGGGAAGAAAATAATTTTGTAATTCTTTTTTCTTTTACAATAATTTTTAAATCATGAGAAAGGTAAATAACAAAGATGAAAAAATCAAGTCATGAATGTCAAAACAATTTTTTTATCATGAATATTTCATCATTGCATGTATCGTTATCACAAGTTGAAGTATTGCATGCTTAATACCAAATCACTATTCATAATTACATCAATATTCCAATCATTATTTCAATCATCAAAAATGAAAGATCAAGTCATGATTTTTGACATATCTCTTCTTTTGTATATAGATGAAATGATAGGAAAATAATCTTGATTCAAAAATAAGATTCAAGTCATAATTCAAGAATTCACACAAAAAATCATGATTCATTTGACAAACAGATTATTGATTCATACATTTAATCCAACATCACTTCAACTCATGTAAAATTTCAAAATGTAAAATCATTAAATATGGTACAAACATTTGTGTTCAAAACCTTCATCATTACTCCCATGCATGATACTAAAGCATTTCTCACTTCATGATTGTTGGTACCATACATCCATCATTAAATCAACATTTTGATCATTTATTTTCTCTTTAGCAATTGGCAAAAAGAAACATAGGAGAAAAAAAAAGGATATAATATCTTGATTGATTCATAAGAAATTTCTAGTTATAAATCTCAAAAAATCAAGAGAAAGCTCATTCAAATTCAAATCATCAAATCAAAATCATTTTTAATAGATTCAAAAAGAAACATAGATAGATTCATTAATCTATCCTTTTTTGAAAAATCGATAAAGTAGAGAAAATTTTCAAGGAGAAAGCTTTCCTTTTTTTAGTTTTTCACACAAGCATGCCTTTGTCTTTTTTATGCCAAATCAAAGTATATATCATCGTTTAAAAAGAAAGTGCAAGATTTATCATAAAAATAATCAAGATTAATAAATCACAAAAATTATCATGTATAACTTTAAAATCTCATGCATAAAACTGTCAATCATGATATCAAAACATTTAACATTTTCAATACATGATTTCATTTAATGAAAATCGAGAAACAATATGGAAATCAACATGATACACATTATTACTTCTTAAACACATATAGCATGATTTCACAAGGCATTTTTAATCAAAATCATTTTTTTTGTTTATCATAAAACATGTAATTTTCATGATCACTAGAAAGGTAAGCATGATCCCATTTTATTTTTGCATTTTCATTACATCATTAAACTTGTAATTAAAAATTATATAATTTTTTTAAACTAAATTAAAAATAATTCATGAAAAATATTAAGTAATTTCAAAGTAAATTAAGGGGATTTTGATTACCTCGTCGTCAAAAGTCGTTAAGGCATAGTTTGCCACCTTGCCTTTGTTGATTTTCTCATCTTCGGATGAGCTCGATTCATTCCAAAGTGCTTCCTTCTTCTTATGTTCATAGCAAGTAGTTGTGTTCTTTTTAAGTTTATTTTTGTTCTTCAATTCTTGTTTTATGAACTTTTTAAATTTCATAGTGAGGAGTTTAAGCTCACCATCACTTGAGTTTATGCTTGAGTGGTCTTCGATTATTCTAAGTCTGAAATCCTTTCTGTTCTTTGGAAGGTTGTTCTCAAGTTCATTTTGTTCCATGTAATTCATTTCATAGGTCATTAAAGACCCAATCAGTTCTTCAATGGGAAAATAGCTCAAGTTCTTAGATTTTTGTATTGTTGTTACTTTAGAATCCTAATTTTTAGAAAGTGAATGTAAAACTTTATTAATAAGTTCAAAATTCAAAAAACTTTTACCAAGTACTTTTAAACCATTGATGACATCCATAAAACGAGTATACATGTCTCAAATGGTTTCACTTGCTTTCATATGAAACAATTCAAAATCATGCATCAAAAAGTTGATTTTTGAATCTTTAACTTTATTAGTGCCTTCATATGTGATTTCAAGTATATGTCAAATATTAAAAGTCATTTTGCAAGTAGAAACCTGATTAAACTCAGTTTTATCTAAGGCGTAAAATAAAGCATTCATAGCTCTAGCATTTAAAGAAAAAGTCTTCTTCTCCAAATCATTTCAATGGTTCATTGGAAGAGAAGACCTTTGAAATCCAATTTCAATAATATTCTATAAATCAAGATTCAAGAAAAGCAAGAAAACTCTCATTTAAGTTTTTCAATATGTGTAGTCCGTCCTATTGAACAAGGGAGGACGAATGAGAGAGTAACCCTCTTGAAAGCCAAAAAGAGTCATTTCTCATAGGTGTTAAACCAAATGAGAAATACGAGGTTCTGATATCAATTGTTAGGAAAAGAGTCGCACTAGGGGGGGGGGGGGGGGGTGAATTAGTGCAGCGGTAAAAATTATGTCGATTCAAAACTTCGTTGTGATTAAATCTGTTTCCGTCGAAAAACTATTTCATAAAGGTATTAACTTTGAAAGCATACAGAAGAGCATAGTGGATATAAAGCAAGTAAAGTGGTTTGCAGTAAAGTAAATTACACTTGAGAAATGCAAACTAGATTTTTATAGTGGTTCGGTCGTTATGACCTACATCCACTTCATCGATTCCCCATTCGTCGAGGCTACCAGCATCCACTATCAGTCTTCTTTCAATGGATGAAGACCAACTACCCTTTTACAACTCTCTTCTCCTTTTCACAAGTTTAGGAGATAACCTTTTACAACCCTCTTTTACAAGGTATCCCTTTCACACCTCTCTTAGAACTTTCTTTAAGCTTAGGGAGTAGGGAACTCAACTTTCTAAGGTTTACAAATTTAGAATCATAAGGTTTTGCTCAATATTTCTTGCTAATCCATGCAGTAATAGCTGGGGTATTTATAGGCCCTAAATGAATTCAAATTTGAAGCCCAAAATTCAAACCCCCAAAATTTTAGGGTACGGGCGGTACCACCGCTTGCAGCTTGACACTAGGTGGTACCACCACCCAATCTAGTGGTACCACCACCTGACATAATCTTGAAGACTGTACCATGATGGTTTCACTTGTTTGGTCACTATTTGGACCTTTCTCTTGGCCCAACAAAGCCCAAACTTGGGCCCAATTGTCCCATAATTGGATTGGCCCAATTCTAATCCCAATTATGTGCTAACTATAAAATTTAAGATGTTTAGTTTACTAAGCTAAACAAGTTCGTAAGTCTAGGTTTCTTCCAACAAGCTTCCGGTAATCTTCTGGCGAACTTTCGACGATCTCTCGACAATATTCCAGTAGACTCCCGGCAAGCTCCTGGACTTCACGATGATCTTCTTGGCAAGTTTCGATAAGCTTCTTACTTCACGATGATCTTCTTGGCAAGTTTCGATAAGCTTCTTTGGCAAGCTCCTGGACTTCACGATGATCTTCTTGGCAAGTTTCGATAAGCTTCTTTGGCAAGCTCCTGGACTTCACGATGATCTTCTTGGCAAGTTTCGATAAGCTTCTTTGGCAAGCTCCTGGACTTCACGATGATCTTCTTGGCAAGTTTCGATAAGCTTCTTTGGCAAGCTCCTGGACTTCACGATGATCTTCTTGGCAAGTTTCGATAAGCTTCTTTGGCAAGCTCCTGGACTTCACGATGATCTTCTTGGCAAGTTTCGATAAGCTTCTTTGGCAAGCTCCTGGACTTCACGATGATCTTCTTGGCAAGTTTCGATAAGCTTCTTTGGCAAGCTCCTGGACTTCACGATGATCTTCTTGGCAAGTTTCGATAAGCTTCTTTGGCAAGCTCCTGGACTTCACGATGATCTTCTTGGCAAGTTTCGATAAGCTTCTTTGGCAAGCTCCTGGACTTCCATGCTTTTTATGCCTGCTATATTAGTTAATTCTGCACATATAAAAACATCCTTTGATCTAGACAATTATTACTAAGCATGAACTCATATGTCTGGCATGTCATTGGTCCATCTATGCTTCGTCCAATTTTTCAACGCATAATCCTCTCTTGCGGCCTATTGCCCAATCGGCTAATTGACCTCTACAACTCCGATTTCCTTAGCGTATTTTCGCTCTTATTTAGCCTGATACCTGAATCCATAGCCCGAAGCCTTCTATCGATATGTCGACCGATCGTTCGGCTCGATGTCCAATCTTATGACATGTTCGCTCCGGCCCAACATGATTCTTCCTACTTAATTGTCTCATCCTGATCGAACGTTTCCTACATCACTTAAAATGTAGATCACATTATACTTATCAATTGGTTTCATCATCAAAATCTGAGATTCAACAGTCTTTAGAGAAATTATTTTGAATAAGAAATGAGCTAAGTCTCTCATACTAAGCCCTTGGGGCTTGTTTCAATCCATAGAGAGCTTTAATCAATTTAAACACATAATTAGAAAAATTATCATTCTTAAATCTGGGAGGGTATTTAATATAAACTTCTTCAGAAATAAAGCCATTAAGAAAAACACTTTTAACATCCATTTGAAATAACTTAAATTATTACTACTAGTATAGGCAATAAACATCCTTATAGCTTCTAATTATGCCACAGGAGCGAATGTTTCCTTATAATCGATACATTCTTCTTAGTTGAAACCCTTGGCCACTAATCTAGCCTTGTTTCTAACCACGATACCAAATTCATCTTGCTTGTTTCTAAAGACTCATTTAGTACCAATAACTAAATGGTATTTGGCTTCGGAACAAGCTTCCATATCTCATTTTTTTCAAATTGGTTCAACTCTTCTTGCATTATGATAATCCATGAATTATCTTTCAAGGCCTTATCAATGTATTTAGGTTCAATTTGAGAAAGAAAAGTGGCTTTGGCACAAAAATTCTTAAGAGAATGAATGAGTTTGAACCCCTTTTGATATGTCTCCTATGATTAGCTCCTTAGGATGAGTATCTACATACTTTCATTCCTTGGGTAAGGATGTTTCGGAAGAAGATGCATACAAGTTACTAGTTGAAGGATAAGGTTTATTTAAATTCAAAGCATCAAAATTAAGATCATCATCAAACTCATTTTTCTTAAATTCGAAAACTTCATTAAAGACAATATGAATAGACTCTTTTATAACCAAAGTTCTTTATTGGATTTTGCATCAAACTTTCCTAAGGCATCTTTTTCATTCAAGATAAAACATTTACAACCAAAAACTTTAAAATATGAAATGTTAGGTTTTTTATTATTCCATAATTCATATGGAGTTTTAAAAATTAATGGTCTTACTAGAACCCTATTTATGACATAGCATGTCGTATTAATGACTTCGACCCAAAAATATTTGGGTAGGCTATGTTCATTTAACATGGTTCTTGTCATTTCTTGTAAGTTTTTGTTTTTTCTTTCTACTACTCCATTTTGTTGAGGATTTCTCAGAGTAGAGAAATTATGATTGTATCCATTAGATTCACAAAATTTTTGAAAATTATGATTTTGAAATTTGCCACCGTGATCACTCCGAATTGATAAAATCATAAAGCCTTTTACATTTTGAACAAGTTTACAAAATTTTGATAAATACCTAAAGCAATCACTTTTGTGTGTCAAGAAGTATGTCCAAGTATATATACTATAATCGTCCATGATTACAAAAGCGTATTTGCTACCTCCTAGGCCTGAAATATCAATTGGTCTAAACAAATCTATATAGATCAATTGTAATAGTCTAGAGGTGCTTATTTGATTCTTTGGTTTGAAACTACATTTTATTTGTTTTCCTACTTGATATGCATCACACACATTGTCTTTAACGAACTTAATGTTAGGAATACCTCTTACAAGTTTTTTAGATGAGATTTGAGAGATTAGTTTCATGCTAGCATGACCTAATCTCCTATGCCAAAGCCAAGTATCATCATTCAAAACCGAAAAACACATTTCATTATAAAGATCATCAATATCAATAGTGTATATATTATTTTATTTTAGGATAATCATAGATGTGTTTTTATATAGTTTTTTAATAATGCAAGCATTGAATTCAAATCTAATGATATATCCTTTATCACATAATTGACTAATGCTCAAAAGATTATGCTTTAAGCCATCAACTAACAACATATCTTCAATTAAAAAGTTGGATTTATTGCCTATGGTTCATTTGCTAATGATTTTACCATTATTATTGTCTCCGAAGATGACATACACTTCATCTAGGCTAGTTAGCTTAGAGAAATGTGATGGATCTTCGGTGATGTGCCTTGAGCATCCACTATTAAGATACCATCTCTTGCTCAAAGCTTGTGATGGTAAACATTTCTATAAAAATTGATGATTTTTATGTACCCATTTGACCTTGGGTGCCTCAAAAATCAATAGACTTAACTTATCATTTTGCATGGAGTTCTTTATGGTTCCTTTAGAAACCCAAATTAATTTGTGTGGACCACATCTCTTAAACGGACATTGATAATCAACATGTCTAAATTTGTAATAAAATTTGTATTTATTTCAGGGTAAAACATGCAAAGTTGAGCCTTTAACAAAAATGGTTAAATTTTTATGAGTGTTACTTACAAAGTCGATTCCATCTCTTCTATGAATATGATTCTTATTTGCAAGAATCATGTTTAAGGATTTGCTACCTATTTCAAATTTTTCTAAGGTTTCATGTAGTTGTAAATTCTCCTTTTTAAGTGTTTCTAATTCACCACATTTTGTGCAAGGAGTTAAACTATCATCATGCTTCTTACTTGCAAGAATCATGTTTCTTGCAAGAATCATGTTTAAGGATTTGCTACCTATTTCAAATTTTTCTAAGGTTTCATATAGTTATAAATTCTCCTATTTAAGTGTTTCTAATTCATCACATTTTGTGTGAGGAGTTAAACTATCATCATGCTCAATTTGTAGTCTATCAAAATCACTAACAAGAAAGCATGCTCCTTTTTTTAATAATTTATATTTTTTACTAACTAATTTATATTCATCAAATAAATTATGAAAAGCACTTAGTAGTTCATCAAAAGATAAATTTGTATCTAATAAATTGCTTACCTCATCTCTGATAGCCATTAGTGCGTAGTGAGCAACTTGCTATATGTTGGTTGGCTCTTCTTCTTCGGATGCACTTGAGTCATCCCAAGTTGCTTTAAGAGCTTTCTTCTTCTTTAGTTGCTTCTTTTTTACTTGGGGACATTTGCTTTTGAAATGTCCTGACTGCTTAAATTCGTAGCATACAACTTGTTCTTTCTTGGGCTCAATTTTATTTTTAGTGTCATTTTTAAATTTATTCCTTTTTATGAATTTTTTGAACTTTCTTGTCAAGAATGTCAAGTCATCATCATAGTCCTCATCACTTGAATTTTCTTTCAAGTGGTCTTCTTGAGTTCTTAGTGCCACATCCTTCCTGTTCTTTGGAAGGTTATTATCAAGCTCTTCATGAGCGTTGCAAGCCATCTCCTAGGTTATTAGTGACCTGATAAGTTCTTTGAGAGGAAAGTTGTTTAAATCCTTAGCCTCTTGAATGATCGTTACTTTAGGGTCCCAACTCTTTGGAAGGGATCTCAAGATTTTATTAACAAGTTCAAAGTTCAAAAAATATTTGCCAAGAGCTTTTAAACTATTGATGACATCTGTAAAATGAGTGTACATGTTGACAATAGTTTTGCTTGGCTTCATTCGAAACAATTCATAAGTATGAACTAAAAGATTTATTTTCGACTCCTTTACTCTACTAGTGCCTTCGTGAGTGATTTTGAGTGTGTGTCAAATATCGAAAGCCATTTCACAAATAGACACTCGATTGAACTCATTTTTATCTAAAGCATAAAATAAGGCATTCATAGTCTTGGCATTTAAAGTGAAAGTCTTATTCTCTAACTCATTTTAATCGTTCATTAGAAGAGGAGACTTTTGAAAGCCATTTTCCATAAGGTTTCATAACTCAAAATCTATAGAAATTAGAAAAATCCTCATTCTAGTCTTCTAATAGGTGTAATCCATCCTATTGAACATGAATGAATGTGTAATTGAATGACCCTCTTGGTTGCCAACAAATACCATCTCTCTTAGGTTTCAAACCAAACGAGAGTGACCTTGCTCTGATACCAATTGTTAAGATCAAGAGTGGCACTAGGGGGGGGGGAGAGGTGAATTAGTGGATTGGAGAAAATCATCGATTTATAAAATATTTCGTTCGTCAAAAATTGATTTCAGAAAGTGCTTGACTTTAGAATGAAAGAACTAGCAATTATATAAGAAAGTAATGATAATAATGAAAAGCAGAATGGAAATGAGCACACCGGAATTTATAGTGATTCGGTCATTGTGATCTATATCCACTTCCAATTCCTCCTCCATCGAGGTCATTTGTGTCCACTAATGATCTTCCTTCAATAGGCGAAGACCAACCACCTCTTTATAGTACTTTCTCCTTTTCACGGGTTTAAGAGATAACCCTTATAAGCCTCACATCTCTCCTGAATGATCTCAACACTTAGAAAGGGAGGAGAAGGACTCTTTGCACTTTTACAACACTTTTAACACCCCAAGAATTCAAGATTATGTTCATACTTTCATGCAAAAAAGGGTGGGGTAATTATAGGCCCCAATGGCTTCAGAATTGGAGCCAAAAAGTGTCACATCCTTGGATTTTGGGGTACTAGTAGTACCACTATCATTATTAGATGGTACCATTGCTTGACTATCTGACATTGGGCGGTACCACCGCCTAGTTTGACGGTACCACTACTTGACAAAGCTCTCGAAGGCTGAGCTCTGGCGGTACCACCGCTAGCAGGTAAAAACTACCGGTGGTACCACAGGATAGTTTAGGCAGTACCACCACCCAGAGCACTTGGGAGATTGAGTCCCAAGTGGTGCCACTGTCGGCCGTGACTTCAGGTGCTGAATGAGTTATTCAATCCAGCCAAATTCAATCATGTTAAGGGCCAATTGGTCTCTAACTGAGTTAGTGGGATTACCTCCCAATCCTAGCTTAACTTAAAGCCTACTTATGACAATTAAGACATTTAACAAAGCATTCTTGGTCCGGAATGTCAATTGTTCTTCCAACGAGCTTCCGACGATCTTTCGGTAATATTCTAGTGGACTCCCGACAAGCTCCTAGACTTTACGATGATCTTCTTGGTAAGTTCCAATAGGCTTCTTTGGCAAGCTTTTGGACTTCTCGGTCAATTCCAGCATAACTTTTGACGAATGTCCAGACTTCCGACGAACTCTCGAACTCCCAACGAAGTCTCTATCTTGACTTCGTTATAATATTTGCTTTATGTCTTACTACTATCATAGTTAATCCTGCACACTTTTCTCAATATATAGATTAGATCAAATAATTTACTAATTGATTTCATCATCAAAATCCGAGATTCAACAGAGGGAAGAGGAATCAGGAGTAAATGTAGGTTGGGACGACCGAACCATTATAAATCAGTTTGTATTTTCCTTTATACCTTTCATTTCTATTACTAACTTATTTACTTGCTCACTACTCTTACTATAGGAAAATCTAGAGGTGACATCACATATATAGTGGAAGAACAAAACACAATAATCCCAAATTTCCTAAAAAGGTATTTATCGTTGGGCAAAGATTAGTGCATAAAAACCCACAAAACTCAAAACCACGTGTGAGATAGTTGTATTATCTAGGGTAATAATATATCCTTGAATTCTTACATATCTGTGGGAGAGGATGAATGAGGTCAAGTGTTCTCCTCTCTAGCGATGATCCACATGGTAGGGGCTACGAAGATGCTTCTCAAATCACTGCCTAAATCTTCACACTTGTTGGCTGAGGAGGAGAAGAGGAGAGGAGAATAGGAGGTGGTAACTAAGAAGCCTAGCCTATGGCCCTTTGGTTCTCTTCTATTTATAGAGGCCCCCTCTCAACTTAACCCTAACGGATAGTGTCATATTGAGTATTAAATCTTTATCTAATTACCCTCTTAGATTAGTGGGTTTCTATCCAATAATATCTTATTAGTTCTTATTGGATCTCATCTATAAGATCCAATAATTCATGGGCTTAATGGATATCCAATAAGATAGGGTCTTCGACGGATATCTCATATCCGAACCTTTACTCATCACAACATCTACCATATGTGTGTGACCCTCTAGGCCCAATATTAAACTAGCCATGAGTCATATTTGTTATAACTCTTTTTGGCTCAATGAATTATTATTTTTATAATAATTCACTAGACTTATCGACTATGCATGTACTAAGCCACTATATTGTAGTCCCCAAATAATACAAGGGAATCCAATCCTTTGGACCTATCTATCCTCAATTATCGTATGCCTATAGTCTCTCATCCATCTAATATCCTAGATACCGTATATTGAGCATGGTGTTGTTATGCCTATATGGTTTTTGCTTGAATCTCGCTCTAATTGGATTCTCTCGAAGAATTCTTTTTTTCTCAATCTGAATGACCTTGGCCAAGGATTTGTCTGAGCAAGAATATATGGAATATTTCTCTCATAATTCTGAGAGAATGATCCTTTATCGACACTCAATAGCCCTTGTAAGGTAGGTTGCCACTCCCGATGTCCGATTGTGTTAGATCTGAAACTTCCAAATCTATAAGTCTAGTATCAAAGAGTGGCGTACTCATACAGGATATCATTAGTGTCTCAAGTCTAAGGACCAGGTATACCATTGGGATGACAAAATCACTATTTGACAATGAGGTATCATCAACCATCCAGCATTCTGTGAGTGGATCAATTAGTGAACTCATTCTCCAATGAGCACCTATACTATAGCCCTAGTATCCCCACACAAGTAGCTATGAGACTAGCCGCCTCCGTCATATAGACGGGTATACAGTGCACTAGTCTTTCTGATTATCTCGATGTCCCTCTCGAGTAACCTATGATTAGGATTATTTATGGTTTATATTTAAAGGTGAATTGGTCTCATTATCGTGATCTTATCACAATATGATTCCTATCGCATAGATCCATTGACATCACAATATATTTAGCATCAAGCAATATAAAGTGATAAAATACCATAATAACAATAAGAAAAAAGAGTGCATGTCATATCACACGTGCTATCACTCATGTGATTGGCTTGTAGGACACCTATGACTAACAATCTTTCGCATGAACAACTTAGCTCTGATACCACTATAGGGAAATCTAAGGGTGATATCAAATGTGCAGTGGAAGAACATAAAATAAAAATCCTAAATTTTCCAAATGGTGTTTATCGTTATGCGAAGATTGATGCATAAAAACATACGAAACTGAAAACCATGTGTGAGATAGTTGTATTACCTAGGGAGATCGTATATCCCTGAATTCCTATAGATCTGTAAGAGATAATAAATGAGGTCAAGTGTCCTCCTCTTTAGCGGTGATCCACACGGTAGGGGCTACGAAGATGCTCATCAAATCATTACCTAAATCTCCACACCTATTGGTTGAGGAGAAGGAGAGAAGAGAATAGGAGGTAGCAACTAAGAAGCTTAGCCTATGACCCTTTGGTTCTCTCTTATTTATAGAGGCCCATTGTCAACTTAACCCTAATATATTGTGCCCTATTGGGTATTGGATCTCTATCCAATTACCCAAGCCTCTTAGATTAGTGGGTCTCTACCTAATAATTTAGGGGCATAATGGATATCCAATAAGATAGGAGCTCTAGCAAATATCTCACATCCGAACCTCTACTCATCGCAACACCTATTATATATATATGACCTTGTAGGCCTAATATCGAGCTGGCCATGAGTCATATATGTCAGAACTCTTTCTGGCTCAGTGAATTATTATCTCTATAATAATTCACTCGACTCATTGATTGCAGACGTACTAGGCCACTATGCCATAATTCCTTAGATACCATATATTAGGCATGATGCTGTCCTTTAGACCTAGATGTCCTCACATACTATATGCTTATAGTCACTCATCTATTTAATATCTTAGATACCATATACTAGGCATGATGCTGTCAAGCCCATACATTTTCTGCTCGAGTCTTGATCTAATCAGATTGTCCCGAAGAACTCTTTTTCTCTTAATCCAAATTACCTTAGTTAAGGATTTGTTTGAGTAAGAACACATAGGATATTCTTCTCATGGTATCGAGAGTGAATGATCTTTTATCGACATTCAATAGCCCTCGTAAGGTTGGCTACCACTCCCGATGATCGGTTATGCTAGATCTGAAACTTCCAAACCTATAAGTGCGATATCAAAGAGTGAAGTACTCATACAGGATATCATTGGTATCTCAAGTCTAAGGATCAGGTACACCATTGAGATAACGAAATCGTTGTCTGACAATGAGGTATCATCAACCATCTAGTATTCCGTGAGCGGATCAATCAGTGAACTTATTCTCCAATAAGCACCTAAATTATAGCCCTAGTGTTCTCACACGAGCAACTATAAAACCAGCCACCTTCATCATATGGATGGGTATACAGTGCATTAGCTTGTCCGATTATCTCGAATAACCTATGACTAGATTTATTTAGGGTCTATGTTTCAAGGTGAATCAGTCTCATTATTGTGATTTCATCATGATCTGATTCCCATTGAATAGATCTATGGACATCACAATATATTTATACATTAAGCAATATAAAGTGAAAAAATAACATAATAATAATAAGCAAAAAAGAGTATATGTCATGTCACACATGCCATCACTCACGTTTGCAGGGCACCTATGATTAGCAACTCACATTTTAACTTAAATGCATTTCCAATATGGGTTTCATTGAATGAAAGTTTTTAAACCAAAATTTTTCGAAAGCACTAATTCACCCCCCCCCCCCCCCTCTATGTGCCTTTACGATCCTAATAGTTGGTATTATAGCCTAGTTCTCTTATGTGGTTTAACACCCAAGAGAGATTAAATGACTTTTTTCAACAATTAAGAAGGTCACTCTATCACTCATCCTCCTATGTTCAATGGGACAAACTACACGTATTGGAAAACATGAATGTAGATTTTTTTGCTTTCTATAGATTTTGATCTATGGAACATTGTTGAGTTTGGTTTTCAAAAACTCTCTAAACTAATGAATGAATGAAATAATTTTGAGAAAAAATATTGTCATTAAATGCTAAAGCTATGAATGCTTTATTTTGTGCTTTAGATAAAAATAAGTTTAATCATATTTATGTTAGGACCACAACGACTTTAAGGGGGGGGGGGGGGGTGAATTGGTGCTTTCGAAAAGTTATGATTTGAAAATTCATTTGATGAAAATTGATATCAAAAGTGTGCTTGACTCAAAGTATGACTAAGTGTAATAAGTAATTAAATTGGAAAGCAATAGTAATGAAGAGCATAAAGGAAATGCATATCGAATTTATAGTGGCTCGGTCGTCGCGACCTACGTCCACTCCTGATTCCTCCTCCATCGAGATTACCGATTTTCATTAATGATCTTCTTTCAATGGGCAAACTACCCTTGTTATAACTCTTTTTCCTTTTCATAGGTTTAGGAGAGAACCTTTACAAGTCTCACACCTCCCTTAGAATGAGCTCTAAACTTTAAGGAGGAGGAGGTGAACACTCAACACTTTTCAAGAATTTATAACTTAGAATCACAAGTCTTTTCGTTCACTTTTCTTACAATCTCAAGCAAGAATGAGTGACGTATTTATAGGCCCTAAATGGCTTCATAAATGGAACAAAAAAGTCTCATCCTCGGGTTTTCGAGGTCCTGGCAGTACTATCACTAGTGTTGGGCGGTACCACCTCCTACAGCACTGAAAACCTTTTAATCATAATATCTTTGAATTCAAGTCAAAATAATTTTAATCATGAATCATAGTGATCATATGCAACACCATATCAAAGTAATCATTACTTACTTTATTTGCATATCATTGCATATATCATCATCATAAGTTAAAGTTTTGCATGCATAATTCCAAATCATCAAGATACATTATAACATGCATAATTCCAAAATATAAGATTTTAAATTATCATCACTTTAGGCATAACTTCAACTTATCAAGGTACATTATAACATATGTGATTCTAAAGCATTAAAATTTTAAATATTCATCATAACTTCTCCCCCTTTGTTATCAACAAAAAGGAGAAAAGTACAACTAGTAAGTTTTTGAAATATGCAAGCTAGTAAGTTAGTAAGTTTAGCTTCTCTTTGAAGTATGAAGGCTAACAAGTTTTACTTCTCTTGAGATGTGTAAGCTAGCAAATTTTACTTCTCTTGAGATGAGCAAGCTAGCAAGTTTTACTTCTCTTAAGATGTGCAAGCTAGCACTTCTCTTTTTCTCCTTTATCATTATTAAAACAAGAAAGAGAAGGGAAGGATTCAATAGTACAAAAATTTACATCAATGTTTTAATCATCACATGAAAAATGAAAGATCAAGTCATGAATATTAAAGATCATAAATCATTTTGACAAATCTCTTCATTTGTAAATAGAAAAAAGAAGGAATCATAGGAAATGATCTTGATTTAAAAGAAAACTCAAGTCATGAAAATTGAGAAATCAAGATAATAATTCATATATGAGAAGAATTCATGCATTTGAAAGATTCAACATGCCTAATTCTCTTCTAATAAAATCAAATTATTCATCATTCAATGGTTTTGTAAAAATATCCGCTAATTGATGTTTTGTATCAATAAAATCTAAAGTATATCATGATTATTAACATGATCTCCAATAAAATGGTGTCTAATGCTAATGTGTTTAGTTCTAAAGTATTGAATGAGATTCTTTGTTAAACATATTATACTACTATTATTATATTTTATAAGAATATTTTTCAAGTAAAGTCTGTAGTCTTCTAAAGTGTTTTTAATCCAAATAACTTATACACAACTTGTACCTACTGCTACATATTCAGCTTCGGCTATAGATAATGTAACAGAATTTTATTTCTTGGAAGACTAAGAAACAAGTGCATGACTTAGGAGTTGCCATATTCCAGATGTGTCTTTTCTATCTATTCTACATTTAGCAAAGTCAGCATCAACATAAGCAATCAATACAAAATTTTAGATTTTAGATACTATAATCCTAGACTAGGAGTTTCTTTTAATATCTAAAAATCTTTTTAACTACTTTATAATAAGATTATTTATGATTAGATTGAAATCTAGCATAAAGTCTAATACTAAATATAATATCAAGTCTAGTTGTTGTGAGATATAGTAAACTACAAATCATACCTCTATAAGTCTTTTAATCAAAATAGTCTCTTTCATGGTCCATCTTTAATTTTGTAGAAGTACTCATTGGTATATTAATAGCTTTAGCAATATCCAAGTGAAATCTTTTTAATAGATTCAAAAAATACTTAGTTTGACTAACAAAAGTTCTATCACTTAGTTGCTTAATTTGAAATCCTAGAAAAAATATTAATTCATCAATTAAACTCATTTTAAATTCTTGACTCATACTTTTGGTAAAAGATTCACACAAAGACTCATTTATAGAACTAAAAATAATATTATTAATATAAATTTAAATAAAAAAATATTTTTAAAATATTTAATAAATAATGTGGTATCGACCTTGCCTTTAAAAAATTATTTTTAATAAGAAATAAGCTAAGTCTCTTATACTAAGCCCTTAGGGCTTGCTTCAATTCATAGAGAGTCATAAATAACTTAAAAACATGGTTTAGAAAAAGAACATTCTCAAATTCGGGTGGTTGCTAAACATAAACTTCTTCGGAAATAAAGCCAATTAGAAAAGTACTTTTGATATCCATTTGAAATTACTTAAAATTATTACAACATGCATATGTAAGGAGTATCCTTATGGCTTCAAGTCTTACCGTAGGAGTGAAGGTTTCTCATAATCAATAAATTCTTCTTGGTTGAAATCTTCGGTCACTAATCTAGTCTTATTTCAAACCATGATACCAAGTTCATCTTGCTTATTCATAGAGACTCATTTAGTGCCAATTATAAAATGGTTACTAGATTTAGGAAAAAGCATCCATATCTTATTTTTCTCAAATTGATTTAACTCTTCATGCATTGTAAAAACTCATGAGTCATCTTATAGAGCATCGTCAATGCATTTAGGTTTAATTTGAGACAAAAAGGTAGTATTAGCACAAAAAGTTTTAAATGAAGAGTGAGTTTGAACACCTTTTGATGTATCTTCAATTATTAGCTCCTTAGGATGAGCATATACATACTTTCATTCCTTGGGTAAGGATTCTTTAGAAGTAGATACATCTAAGTAGCTTAAGAAAGATGAATTTTCATTTAAATTCAAAGTATCAAAATCAAAATCATCATCAAAATTATTTTTCTTAAATTCAAAAAACTCATTAAAAACAACATAGATAGATTCCTCAATAACCAAGGTTCTTTTATTAAAAACTCAATAAGCTTTAAAAATAGAACCTTGGGTGCCTCAAAAATCAATCTAAATTGCTTATCATGTTGCATGGAATTCTTTACGGTTCCTTTAGGAATTCAAGTCAATTTGTGTGGACTAACCTTCTTGAATGGATAATGATAAGCTCTATGTCCATGTTTGTGATAAAAGTTGCATTTGTTTAGGTGTGAAATATGCAAGATAGGGCCTTTAACGAAGGTGGGTGGATTTTGGTGAGAGCTTCTCACAAATCCGATTCTACTTCTTTTATGAACTTGACCCTTATTAGTAAGGATTATGTTCAAGGACTTGCTACCAACCTCAAATTTCTTCAAGGTATCCTTGAGTAGCAAGTTCTCCTTTTGAAGTATCTCTAAATCATGGCATTTCGTACATGGAGCTAAACTATCATTATGCTCAATTTTTAATTTATCAAAATTACCAACAAGAGAATCATGCTCCTTTTTTAACAATTTGTATTTTCTACTAATTGTTTTGCAATCATCTTCCAATAGGTGTAATCTATCCCATTGAACATGAGCAGATGTGTAATTGAGTGACCCTCTTGGTTTCTGACAAATGCCATCTCTCTTGGGTTTTAATCCAATTGAGAGTGAACCTTGCTCTGATACCAATTGTTAGGATAAGAGCGCACTAAGAGGAGGGGTGTAAATTAGTGCAGTAGAAAACTTTCGCTATTTCAAAAGCCTTATTTCGATTAAAGCCGATTCAATAATAATGATTTCAACTCAATCCGTTTCGGAAGGAATTTGAACTTGAAACCTTAAGAGAAAATGCAAAAGAAGACTAAGGCGATTTGCAGCAATGTAAGTTGCACAAATGAAAAGCATTGGTTTCGTAAAGTCTTCGTTCGATTTGATTCGGAAAGATGATAACGTTAAAACGTAAGAGAGCATAAGTGTAGTGAAAGCAAGATGAGGAGAAGAAGCACTATGCTTATGAAATGATTTGTAGTTAAAGAAGATTGCTCAAAACGAAATGCAAACTAAATTTAGAGTGGTTTGGTCAAACGTGACCTACATCCACTTTCGGCTTTCTCCTCCGACGAGGTCACCGGCGTCCATTAGAGGCCTTCGTTTAATAGGCGAAGGCCAACCACCCTTTTATAGCTTTTCTCCTTTTGTCGGGCTTAGGAGACAACCCTTAAAAGTTTCACTCCTCTCTTGAATGATCTCAACACTTAGAAAGAAGGAGGAGAACTCTAGCTTTTACAATACTTTAAGGCTTCAAAGACTCAAGAATATTTCAAGATTTTGGTTCCCTTTCATGCAGGAAAGGGTGTATTTTTTATAGGCCCCAATGAGTTTGAAAATGGAGCCTAAAAGTGACCATTCCCCAATTTTCGGGGTCCTGGCGGTATCACCGCCTAGCACTTGACACTGGACGGTACTACCACTTAGTTTGGGCAGTACCATCACCTAATAGAGCTCGGAGACTGAGCTTTAGCGGTACCACCACCCAGAATTCCTAGGAGACCGAGTCTCCCGGGTGATGCCACCGCCAGCCCTAGCGGTGCCACCACCGGCCAGGAATTCTAAGTCTGAATGGGTTGTTCCATTCGGCCCAATTTGGGTCTGTTAAGGGCCCAGTTGGCCTCTAATTAAGTTAGTGAGATTATCTCCCAATCCAAACTTAATCTAAACTCTAACTATGATATTTAAGACATAATTACTATAATTCGTGTTCCGGTGAGTCAATCGCTCTTTCGGCGAGCTTCCGACGAACTTCCGGCGAATATCCGACGAACCCTCGGCGATGCTCCGGCAGACTCCCAGCAAGCTACTAGACTTCGCGATGATCTTCTTGGTGAGTTCCAATGAGCTTCTATGGCAAGCTCCAGAACTTCTCGGTTGGTTCCCGCAGAACTTCCGACGAATATCCGGAGTTCCGTTGAGCTCTCGAACTCCCAATGAGATCTCAATCCTGACTCTAGCACAACACCTGCTGCATGTCTTACTGCCATCATAGTTAATCCTTCACACTTTTATCAACATATAGATTAGATCAACAAATGACAATTAACTTCATCATCAAAATTCGAGATTCAACATATAGTACACCAGTTTGTCTGATTATCTCGATGTCCCTCTCGAGTAACCTATGACCGAAAATATTTAGGGTTTGTGTTTATAGGCGAATTGGTCTCATTATCATGATCTCATCATAATTCAATTCTCACTACACAGATTCAAGGACATCATAAATATATTTATCATCCAATATAAAGTGAGAAAATATCATAATAATAATAACTAAAAAGTTTGTGCAACATGTCACACGTGTCATCACTCACGTGGTTGGCTTTTAGGGCATTTATAACTAGTAGGGCTCAGTCCCCTCGGGGTCTATTATTGCGAGGGTGCTCTGAATTATTCGATCATTTGTATTTCTCCTCCTTGATAGCCTTCTTAGCTAGAAGGGACTCCTTGTCTATCTTATAGCCAATAGAGAGGTGAACCTCTTCGACAACTTATAGCTCATGAAATTGAGCTCAAACTCCTTCGCTAGTTGCCCAAAGGATGAGATTGACTCAAGAGAGAACTTGGAGAACCATTCTCTTGTTGTTCCTCTAAGAGTTGTCGGGAAGGTTCAACATATGAGGGAGTCTTTCATCCCGAACAATGTCATTTGGGTGGTGAAAGCAGCTATATATTTAGTAGGGTTGGAGCTTCTCTTATAGAGCTTCAAAGTTGGCATTATAAACCTATGCATATTTGGTTCTTCTATGATTCCTTTTAACAAATTGGGACTTGAGATAGGGATCAGCCTCAGGTTGCTTCCCCTGTCATAATTTTCTTTTGATATATTTCGATCATTAATCCATCTCAAAGAGTTGGTCCTACATATTAGGAGGGGGTTCGATTGACTATGCAATTGACCCCCTTGGTCCCTCTACTTCTTGAAGGGGATGACTAAGTGGAAAAGCACGAGGTGATTTAGAGAGTTATTTTCCTAATGTGGCTTGGCCATAGGCAGGAGCAACTCTACCATCACACTAGGAGAAAGAGTCAATAACAACATTAGAGTAGGAAACTACTGTTAGGATCATAAAGGCATTAAGAGGGGGGGAGGGGTGAATTAGTACTTTCAAAATAACATTTTGATTTAAAAATTTCGATCGATGAAACTTGTATCGGAAATGCATTTAAGTTAAAATGTGAGTAAGAGTAGTGAGCAATTAAATCAGTTAGTAATAATATGAAAAAGCATAAAGAAAAATTCAAATCCGATTTATAGTGGTTCGGTCATCCCGACATACGTCTACTCCCAATTTCTCTTCCTTCGAGATCATCAATTTTTAATACCAATCTTCTTTCAATGGGTAAAGATTGACTACCATTGTTACAACTCTTTCTCCTTTTCACAAACTTCGGAGAGAACCCTTACACCTCTCTTTTACAAAAGACCTCATACCTCCTTTAGAATAACTTCTAAACTCAAGGAGGAAGAGACTCAATACTTTTCAAGAGTTTACATCACTTTAAAATGACAAGCTTTTCATTGCTTTTTCAAGCAAGCATGAGTGGGGTATTTATAAGCCCTAAATGGCTTCAGAAATAGAGCCAAAAATTTAAATCTCCTAGTTTCTGATGTATTAGTGGTACTACAGCCTACACTAGACGGTACCACCGCTTGACAGCCTAGGCACTAGCGATACCACTACCTACTTGGGTGGTATCACCGCCTGACACAGTATGGAAGATTGTGTTCTGACAGTACCACTGCTAGTTTGGGTGGTATTACTGCCTTACACTGGGTGGTACTATCGCTAACCATGATGGTACCACCATTAGGTTTTTCAAACAAATACATTTCATACCTTTCAGCTCAAAAGCGGTATTATCGCTTGGCCTAACCTTAGGTCACTGAATTGGCCTTCTAATAAGCCTAATTCAACTATGATTTAGGCCCAATGGGCTCCTAATCAAGTGGCATAGTTATACCTAAAATCAACCCAATTAGATTCTATACTACTTTGATCAAGTCACAACGATTACAATCATGAAGCCTATGTTTTTCAGCATGTCATTAGTTTATCTAGCATTTTGTCCGAACTTTCGACGCGTCGTCTTTTCCTTCAGCGTATTGCCCGATCCATTGATATATTGACCTCCCGCAACATCCGATCTTCTTGGCACAATGTCCGATCCTTCCGACCCAATACCTGATCTTTGATATGATGCTCTCTGACCTAACATCTGATTACCTTTCCATGATGAAAGTTTGTCCTGTGTCACTTTTCTCAAACGCTCAATTGATTTCATCGTAAAAATTCGAGATTCAATAACTAGGAAGTGTTAGAAATTTGATACGCTCCTAGTTGTGCCTAACTAGGTTAATTAGGGGAGATAAGAGACTATAGATTTGAAAACCCTTATCAGAAATTGGATTTATTGGATGAAATTTTGGAATGTTTATGTGAGTATGGTTATGGTTTAGGCTATGTTAGGACTCTAGCTAGGAGAGTCCTAATTAAGAGGGGCATTCATATAAAATCTACCTAAGCCAACCCTTATTAAAGAGGTGAAGAGGCTGGATAGGGTTTGGAGGTTATTTCTTAGAGAAAAATTAGGAGTTGTAAAGGAATAGGAGTCTTGAGTAGGAGTCCTATTAGGAGTCTTGAATAGGAGTCATATTAGGAGTTAGAGTTTAGAAGTCTTATAAATAGCCATGTATTCATTCTCTTTTGATAGGCAATAGATGAATCTTTTCTGTAACCTTTGAGCAGCAACTTGGAGGAAGGAACCCCTATAGAGTTCCAAGGAGGACGATCCCCTAAAGAGATCAATGCCAAGCTTAGAATCTGCAAGGGTTTTATCACCTGGTATTAGAACAGTGTTCTTGGCATCTCGTTGCCCTTCCATAGCCATCCATCAACCATCCACAGTCGCCCAAAGCAATTCCCACAATTGCTTAAAAGATCATCACCAAATTCTATTGTCATCTCCACCACCGCAGATCATCCTTTGATCTCCTCGTAAATTAAAACAGGTTCTGGTTTCCTACCTTACTACTACTATAATTTAGTTATCTTTATTCGAAAATCCAAAAAAAAATTATTCCTATATTGCTGCATAAACTTTCGTCGTAAAGTTTTCATCTCTACGACGAAAGATACATTGCAGAATTCCAATCGCATAACATAGTCTATTTGATGTTGCTACTATATTTTTTCTATCCAAATCTCTGCAAATTTTTTATGACAACTTTGACACTTCCTAACAGCAGATTTTCCTTTAGTTTTGTCAAAAAATTCTTAATATAAACCATTAATCTTTTACATCTAAACTGCTATACTTGAAAATCTGCACTATAAAATTCTGGCCGCATAGCACAGTTTGTTTGATCTTGCTACTACATTTTTTCTGTCCAAATCTCTACAAATTTTTTATGATAGCTTTAACACTTCCTAACAGTAGATTTTCCTTTGGTTTTGTCAAAAAATTCTCAATATAAATCACTAATCTTCTACGTCCAATCTGCTACATTTGAAAATCTGTGCTGCAAAAAATTTCAGCCGCATATTATTGTCTTAATTGATCTATTTGCAATCTTTTTTGGATGAAATTTCTTTTACACTTTATAGATTATCTTGGCTTCTATCTAAGATTAATCTATTGAGGAATTCATGTCTAAAAATGATTTTGTGTTGTTGTAAATTTTCGTCATAAACTGCTGAAATTTTTTGACAAGAATTCTGCTATCTCAACTTGCACCAATTTTCTTGCTGTTATACTGCCAAAATTTTCTTGATTAAATTAGACATCTTTGCTGTCATATAAACTGAGATTTTGCTGTCAATTCTCTCCTTAAATCTTTTAATTTTTTGGTGGAAATTTCATCGAGAAATCGCTATTTTTTTGATGACAATTCTGCTCTTACAAGACAACACATACCTGTAGCAACTTCCGCTGATTTCTATCAAACCTTTGCTACCATCTACCACAGATCTTAAACTTTCATCGATAGCCCTAAAATTCTACTAAACCACACCCTCAAACTACACCTAAAACAGCTACAAAATAAGCCTAAACCACAGCCTATATCCATCAATCCACCAACCCTTTTGACCATCACTTCTCTCAACATATACATTCCTTTAACCCGACAACAAAAGAGAGATCTTAACATCATAGATTTGGAGGCATATACTATGACATTTGAGGAGACAATCAATGCTAAATTTAAAGCCTTCGAGGTGCGAATGGAGGATAAGATTTGGACTCTCTTTACCGAACTTAATTTGGGTCGACCACCAAGCTCGAAGAAATCACATCAAGGAGAGAGCTCTAACTAATCGCACCAAGCCCAAAGAGATAACTTCCAAGAGAAGGGAGGCTCTATGACTGACCCCAACTATCCAGCATAAGGGTGGACTTCCCTAGATGGGAAGAAGGAGACCCGATTGGTTGGATCTCGCGCACGGAGCGATATTTTTGATACCACAAAACCATAGACGCATTTATGATTGAAATTATGGCTATACATCTTGAAGGAGATGTCATACAGTGGTTTGAATAGTTTGAACACACTTATGGAGTCCTCTCATGGTGACAATTTAAAGAAGGACTATTGATCCGCTTCAAACTAACCAATTACGAGAACATTGACAGACAACTAGCAAAGATCCAACAAACCTCCACCATTCAGGGGTACCAAACCAAGTTTGAAAGGTTATCTAATCAAACTCATGATTGGTCTAAAAAATAGCTATTGGGGACCTTCATTGAGGGCTTGAAGCCGGAGATTCGGGGAGAAGTTAAAGCGTGACAACCGTACACGCTTATGGCAGTCATCTCTTTCATATGATTTCAAGAGGAGTGATTGAATCATGAAGCCCGGAGGACTAGGGTCACTCCCCGACCAGCAATACTGAAGCCCTCAGCCCCCCTACTATCAACCGAGTCCCTGCACCAAAAAGGTTGACAAGAGAAGAGCTTTGGGAGCGATATGCGAAGGGGTTATGTTGGCACTGCGATGAGCCGTGGAGCCGTGAGCATTGCTGTAGAAAAGGGAGACTTCTTATGATTAAACCAATAGAAGAAGAGATCATTGAACATTCAGAAGAGAGCCTTGAACATAAAGAAGAAGATGCAGAAGAAGAGCCACAACCGACCGACATTACGATACACACACTAACCGACTACTCAAACCCGCAAATGATGAAAGTTAGAGGCCTTTTCAAACAACAACTGATCATTATTCTCATCGACATGGGCAGCACTAATAACTTCCTAAACAGTAAGGTTGCTATCCGGATGGCCTTTCCTATCAAGAATTACAGCATGTTTGATGTTAAGGTCGCCAACGGATGAATGTTGAAGTGTGATCGTAGGTGCCCGCAGGTGAAACTATTACTGTAGGACCAAGAGATAATTGTAGATTTCTTCCTCCTCCCTCTTGATAATCATGAGGCCATGCTTAGAATTGAATGGTTGACAACATTAGGTGATGTTTCTTAGAATTTTATGAAACTAATTATGAAATTTTACAATAAGGGGAAACAAGTGATACTGCACGGGAAACGTGGGGGTGACGTAACGACGATTTGCACACAACAAATGGAGAAAGTTTTGCATAAAGTATACAACAGCTTGTTGGTACAACTTGAGCAGCAAAGTAAGGGAGAGCTAACAAAATTTAAAGATCTAAACCTACTTCCTTTGCCTGCTGAATTTTCAAATATATTTGATAAATCATGCAACCTACCTCCTACTTATCGGCATAATCATTGTATACCGATTCTTCTAGGCAAACCTCCTATAAATAATCGGCCATATCAGCATCCATATCTGTAGAAGGATGAAATAGAAAGGATTATAAAAGAGATGCTCAAAATAGGAGTTATTTAGCCAAGTTGCAGCCCCTACTCTTCACCGGTGCTCTTCATATAAAAGAATGACGGAACATGGCGATTGTGCATTGATTACCGAGCTCTCAATGGCATAACCATCAAGAACAAATACCCTATTCCAATAGTAGATGAATTGCTAAATAAGAGGAAGCACAAATCTTCACAAAGCTAGACTTTTGATCTGGGTATTATCAAATACAAGTGTGCGAAGGAGACTACCGAAAACCACCTTTTGAACACACAACAACCACTATGAATTTTTGCTTTCTTCAATAGAAGGTAGAATATCTTGGACATATCATATCAGAGGAAGGTGTGATAGTAGACCCCTCCAAAATTGGAGTAATGCAGAACTGACCGACCTCGACGAACATAAAATTGCTACATGGCTTTCTTGGTTTAATAGGCTGCTACTACAAGTTTATAAAAAACTATGGAAAGATCAATGCACCACTTACTTCCTTGTTGAAAAAAGATACTTTCTAATGGTTGGACAAAGCTACCACCACCTTCGACAAACTTAAAGCAGCAATGACGACAACACCCGTATTAGTGCTACTCAACTTTGGTAAGACTTTTGTTATTGAAGCTGATGACTCCGAAGTCAGAATTGGTGTTGTACTAATACAAGATGGCCGCCCTCTCGCTTATACCAATAAGACATTATCTCCTTCCCATCTCAAAATGACTATTTATGACAAGGAGATGCTTGTGATTGTGCATGCGATGGCCAAATGGAGATCGTACTTGATTGGGCGACGCTTTTAAATCAAGACCGACCATAAAAACCTAAAATATTTTTTGAGCAAAAGATATCTTCTCCTGAGTAGCAAAAATGGATAACAAAACTTCTTGGATATGATTATGAAATAACTTACAAAAAGGGGAAAGAGAATGTTGTTGCAGATGCACTTTCACAGCTACCCAAGCAAACTAAATTTTCGGTCATTTTACTTTCGACTAGCGATTTCCCTGAGGATATTAAGAGGGAATGACAGAAAGATCTGGAGACCAATAAGATCATAAAAAAATTAGAGGAAGCACCAAGCTCCATGACTCATTACAATTGGGACTCAAAAGAATTACGCTATAAGGGCACTAAATTGAAAAGGAGTACAGCATATCATCCGCAAACCGATGGCTAGACGGAAGTGGTAAACAGGTGCTTGGAGACAGCCTAAAACCACCCACTAAATATGACTACCCAAGGAGAACTCCATACCTAGTCGAGTGCCATTATTGATCGACGGATCGTGACTCGATGACGACGACCTACTACTGAAGTGCTAATATTGTGGGTGAACTTACCAACAGAAGGTGCCACTTAGGAGAATTATGACGACTTGAAGACTAAATTCTCAGAATTCATGGATTGTCAGCCTCGAGGACAAGGCTGATTTGAAGAGGGTGGGTTTGTTAGGGCTCTAGCTAGAAGAGTCCTAATTGAGAGGGGCATTCATGTAAAACCTACTTAAGCCGACCCCTATTAAAGAGGTGAAGAGGCCAGATAGGATTTGGAGGTTATTTCTTAAAGAAAAATTAGGAGTTGTAAAGGGTTGGGAGTCTTGAGTAGGAGTCCTATTAGGAGTCTTGAGTAGGAGTCTTAATTGAGTAAGAGTCTTGAGTAGGAGTCATATTAGGAGTTAGGGTTTTAGCCCTATAAATAGCCATGTATTCATCCTCTTTTGATAAGCAATAGATGAATCTTTTCTATAGCCTTTGAGCAGCAACTTGGAGGAAGGAATCCCTATAGAGTTCCAAGGAGGACGATCCCCTAAAGAGATCAATGCCAAGTTTAGAACCTGCAAAGGTTCTATCAGGCTAGTGGAGCTATAGGTTGGGCAAGTGGTGGATTGGCCATGAAGTCTATGAATAGTTGATAGAAAAGTTAGATGGTCGAGCAATCAAAAAATTAGAGGGGTCAATCCAATTGAGTGTCTAAGTTGGATTGGCCCTTGGAGAATTGGGACCAGAGAATTTGGTAGTGGAACATTTGACATGATCATGCTCACCTATCTGTCTGCTCAACCCATTCAGACCATTCAATGGGTCAGGCTCATCCAGATTCGATCTTAATGGTTTCACAAAATTTTCATAAGATATAAATGGAGGCCCTTCTTCTAGTATCAATATGTAAGTGCAGATTTTGGTTGTCCAAGTTGAAATGATAGTTCAGATCCAACTAAGGCCCATTCTATGTCTATCTTAATTCCAGATAGCATTTCTCCGAGACATCAACTCTACAAGATTAAGTCGAGGGCGTTCTAGACTAATACCTTTATGACAATCAAGTTAGTTCTTAAGAACATAATATTATGACTAATTGAATTGGTCAAAATTAAAAGGAGCTCAACTCAAGTACATATCAAAAGGTCCCTTTTATATGTGATTCGGGAGTAGTTATATTTAGGATCATCGGTAATAAGAGGGGATCATGCATCATTTTAGTGTATGGTGTGATGGCTAGTTCAAAAAAGGAACAATTACGAAGTTCAAATGGTTGGAGTCACTTGTGGCTTATGATAGCTACGTGTATTAGTCATGAATGATTGATGTGATCTTTCTACAGTATATGTATCGGCCACATGTTACCTTATGACAATTTATGTGTTTGTCATATCATCTCCTATGTATTAATAGACTAAATAGGTTCTCATAATTTAGGAGTCGCCCAATATTAGCAGAATCGTCCTAACAAAATGAACACAATTGTAACATGTTGATATCTTGTCCGAGTTAATTGTTAACGTACATACATGCAGATGGTTACATACTAAAATTCTCCAACGAGTAGCACAATGAGACTAGCACAAAGTAAGTTTTATTTCACTCAGCAAGCATTGATTTGAAACAAATAATCTTCAATTATCCGATTTGGATCCAACCTAGGTTCACTTTCAAACTCAGCTATTAATTAGAGATAGCAATAAGATAATAGATTTGATACACAAAATTACAAACGACTTAGTTCAATGTTCGAAAAGACTCATCAAATGCTTAAGTTCATGGAGGATTCAGACATTTCGAGAAATTATAATTGTCAAAAAATTTCACAGATACTTAGGGATGCACTTGGGAGGCTTTGTTCTCATGTAACCACAAAATATAGAGGTTAACGTGGGAAAAGATTACATGAGTTATCAATGGTTCGAGAAATTATGTATCCAATTATCAAATATTATAGTTAAATAGACTAACTTGGCATTGAGTCACCATCCCTTGGGCATCGATAAATCATCCTTATAGGATAGGGCTTAGATGGACTTGTCAATCAAACATGTTATCGAATTGCTTGTGTGTTAAAATCCTCATATCATATAATATTTTTATTGTTTAATATTCTTATTCTAATAGATCTTTCTATAATTATCTTCTAAGACTAACGCAAATCCTCCAGCGACGAATCCTGCTTCACTTAGCATTTCTGTTCTTATCCAGATAGGCGTCAACGTTCACCAATGCTGAGGGATGGTAGTGGGTTCGCCCTTTGATATCAACAGGTGTCTTATAGATTTGTGGACGAATTCTTAGAGAAAATTTTCCCTTATAGATTTTTCTGAACAGGGGTCTCTTTTTATCATATTCTCCAAAATACCCTTGATAAGATTCTCTTCTCACTCTTTTTGATGGTTGGATCGATAAGGTGATTAGATCCATCGATTTAGACTAGTTCATATGGTGAATTTATCTAATTTACTATTTAGGCCGGTTCATTTGGAAAAATAATGTAAATCTATTAAAAAACATTATGATGGATATAGAAATCTCAATATTTGGTTGTTTCTATTTTTAAACCAATAAATATACTTATTTGAAGCTGTATTTTTGTATATAAGATGGTTTCAATTAAGTTCTGAGTCTATATATCTTAGTTTTATTATTAAAGGTGTAAAAAATACTGTAAATCTATTTAAAAATATTATAATTGATAATATAAATTTTATACATGAGAATTGTATCGATTCTCATGGATTATGGTCCACTGAACCAATCCGTCTGGTCCAACTGTCTTATCAAGCGAGCACTTTATGGATTATGATAATTGCAATGTGCTTCTTGGTAAATATGAAAAAGAGAGATAATTAATGAAAATACTCAAAGAAAAAACAAAAAAAAAACCAAAAAGGAGCTTTTCGTGTTTTTCCTGGTACTTCACCCTAGTTTTATCACCGGAGTGAAGAGTACACATTACAGATCAATCACAACTCAGGACGAGCATTCAATGGGCATTCACGCTTTTCATTCATTTATCAGCACTGTTTCTTCTACTACTGAATCTAATGAGGATTTTTAGATGTACACGCTTAGGTTCCACCGAAAAAACTTGCTCAAAGTCTATGAATTCATTAGCATTTGGACACAGCAATTTCTAATGCTAGCTGTTGCTGATCTGAATAAGATCATGGTTAGATTGATGCACCTACTGAATCATTTTCCATCAAACACCTGCATGTGTTAAGATGGTAGGTAAGCTAACCAAGTTGACTTGGCCATGGAAGTTAATCTTGCACAATACATTATGCCTATTAGAAGCAGACATATTAATTTCATCATATATCATGTAGTTTTGCTTTATATATTATCATCACCATCAAGTTTGAATTCAACATTTGATTCTGCTTCGGCCACTTTAAGATCATAATGACAACGGCAGCTACAGTGAACGCACAAGCAGCAAACTGGAAAGCCCTCCATCTGAATGAACAGCAGTTGCACCATGTAAGCCTTCTCCACATCATGAAGTTAGGTAGGTTTCAGGTGCTGAAACATGGACGCCACCTGGTCTCCTCTCCGCTGCTCCCTCGGTAGCTGTCCTCTTTTCTGTCCTTACTCTCCTTATAGGCCATGGCTTGTGGTGCCATATAAAGCGTCACCCTCCCTTGCTTGATACGCGACATCCACTTGTTCCTCTTCGACGTATCACTCTTCGGCTCTCCTCCATCGAAGTAGGACGACCTCGGGACGACGACGATGGGCGAAGCGTCAAGATTGATGAACGACCGGAAGTACCTCGCGATGCACTTCTTGGTCTTGGTGACAGCGACGAGAAGCAAAGCGACGGGGCGCGACGACGACTTTATCTTACCCCTTTTGGCTAGCTTAAGCATCTCGAGCCTGTGCTTAGCAATGGAGATGCCCATGCTCTGAAGGAACTCGTGGTCGAAGTGCGCAACATCGTCCTCCTCGAGCTCGCTGCTCGATAGGAGCAGCGAGTACTCGTAGACGAGGTCGGGATCGAGGTTGGTTTGAAGAAGCCAGGAGTACCAGTCCATGGCGTCGTCGTTGGTGTCTCGAGTACTTGAGGGGGGATGAAGCGGAGTGGTTATATGGATTGAGGGAGGAACAGTAAGGGGGAGGCTCTGCAACCCAAGGGTTTCGCCGTTCAATGAAGTTGGTGGGTTCATTGGATTTATATTGCTTGGTTGGATGGTTGTGTTGGTAGAAATGAAGGCAAGTTGGTGGGAGGTAGCAAAGTGAGGTTGCCCAGTGTTCTCATAAAAGCATTATTAGAACTTATGTGAGACCATGGAGACATGGATTCTCTGTATCACTTCACCAAACCATTACAAAAGATATTCCTTTCATCATAACTCAATAAAATATTGGATTTTAGTTAGAGGATCAGTTACCTATCTACAACTTTTGAATTCATGAATTCCCTATACTCGTGTATAAGATTATCTTATGATCCTAAAAGTATACCTATATATACTACACATTTTGTTGAAAGGTGACAATTTATTGAAGAAAAGCTTCTTGGATTGTTGAGTTAATTGGACTTCATTTTCCACAAGGAAGGAAAAAATAAGGAAAAGGAAAGGGAAGAACTTCTATTACGATCCAGTCAATGACCATCATGTCATGTGCAATGATAGGTAGCTCGAGCTAAGTTGTCAACCAGTCTTTAAGCCTTCAATCAATGACAATCATAGCAGGGAAAATAAATGAATAGCTGGACTATTACATCACTCCTGGAACGTCTTGAATCCCAAGTACATTTTGCTGGCTATCTTAGTCGTAAAACATATGCATACGTTTACAGTGATATACCATATTGGCTATAGTACACATATTTGGTTTTGTTTTCTTTTAAGTATATTTTATTACTAGAAAATCAGACGATTTTGTTAGAAAAGATTTTTTTATTTTTCTCAAAAGGCACCTCTTTTATTTTATTTTTAAGACAATGTCCTCTAATTAAAAATAATCAAGCAACTCCTCAAAGAACAGAGTATATGATTTCTGTTGGTACATTGTTTTGACATATTATAGTATTTTAATCACTACAATAAAAATATTATAAAATCCATTTGAAATCATTGTAAATAATATAAATTTACTAATAGCATCAACCATATCAACTTCAAGCTGAAAAAATTGATATGGTAATGATCTATGAGCAATGACAACCAAAGAAACATAGTATCATGTTACTTATAATATTTTTAACACCTCAACAAAAACACTACAATGTTATTTGAAAACACTATAAGCAAGTTAAATAAAATTAAAACATACTAGAAATCACTTGATATGATACTAAGATTCAAATCGATATTTATAATATTTTAGACACAACATAGCAAAATTAACTTGTTATAGTATTTTAGACACCATGACAAAACTTTATAAATCTATTTGAGAACTATAAATCAACTACAAGATTGAAAATATAATATTATAATAGCCTATGAAATATTATAAATGTCACTTATAGTATTGGTTTAGTTGAGGTATAACATGATGTCACTTATAGTATATTTCAATAATTATATTATGTTTTTAATATCTCAATAAAAATAGTATAAATATTATTAAAAATATATAAATGAGTCAAATGAAAATATTGTAAGGTTTCAAAACTTAAAAAAAGATAAAACTATTTGATAGAAAAATTTATGAGGGGCAGTTTGGATTTTTTTAATTAACAGGCACTATTTCTAAAAAAATAAAAGGGGAGATGTCTCTCGGGAAAAACAGAAAAAAAAAGTGGTTTTATAGATAAATCGCCCAAAACTTAATGTTGGTTATCATATTTGTAGAACTTAAAATACATTTAAAGTTTTACCTAATTAGCTAATGGTCGTCCATATCGAAGTGACGCTACAAAATCGTTCAACCACGCACCAGTTCATCATATCAAATGCTCCTATCAAATCAACGCACTCCTGTTTCTAAAGATCAAAGCTCAAAAGATAACTCGAATCAATTCTCGAGTTATCGAGCTACCAAGTTGTTGAGCTGTCTCCTTTGTGAAATATCCATAAAATATTTTGAGAAGATTAGAAGACAATTCGGGTCGATTATGAATGGGCTCTTTTGAAAAATATTTGTAGAAATATTCCTAAAAGACCAGAAGATGATTTGGGTTAGTTACGAACCGACTCCCTTGAGAAATATTCATAGGAATATTCTCAAAATATCAGAAGATGATTCAGATAGGTTATGAACCAACTCCACTGAGGAATATTCGTAAAAATATTATCAAAAAAAATAAAAGATGATTCGAGTCAGTTACGAACTAACTCCCTTGAAGAATATTCATAGGTATATTCTTAGAAGGTCAGAAGACAGTTCAGGGCAATTATGAATCGGCTCCCGTAAGGAATATTTGTACGAATATTCCTAGAAGATCAAAAGATAATTCGAGTCAGTTACAAACTACCTCCTCTATCGGACCTTCACAAGATGTCCTCCCCCCCCGCTTTGAGGTTAGTATAAAAATATATCCTTGACGTCATATTGAGGGGAGAGAGAGTTGTGTGGAACCACTCCTAATCTCGATCTCCCCCCCCCCCCCACTTTGAGGTTAGTATAAAAATATATCCTTCACGTCATATTGAGGGGAGAGAGAGTTGTGTGCAACCACTCCTAATCTCGATCTTTGTGCAAGGACAAGGCTAGAGAAACTCCACTCTACCCTGAATGACTCCTTGCATATGGATCAGGGCCACGTTGTGCTAATGTAGATATTAATAATATTTATCCATAACATTTTGACATTAGAAGAAGGGCCCTTGTCATAAGAGCATCCACGGGTCAACCCTATTTGTGAACATCTAGGTGAGGCATTACCTTTAGCCCTTGATGCTTTCACTAAGATAGGGTGGCTATTAGGATCAAAATCGGCACTAAGAGAGGCGGTGAATTAGTGCTTTCGTAAAACTTCCGACGATTCGAAAATTTCATTCGATAAAACTCGTATCGAAAAAATGTTTAACTTGAAAACATTCATAAGAGTAATGAGCATATTAAGCAAGTAAATCAGTTAGCTATTAGGATCGAGTCAGTACTAAGAGAGGGGGTGAATTAGTGTAATGGATAAAAATGTCGGTTTGAAAATCTTTGTACGATAAAAATCGATTTCAACGAAAACCATTTGTTTGACTCATATAAGTTTGTAAGTGAATAGCAAAGAGAGGATTGAATAGTTTGCAATAAAGTAAAGTAGAATGTAGTAAAGAGAATAAGCAGTAAGGAAAGAACACACTGAAATTTATAGTGGTTCGGTCGTAGTGACCTACATCCACTTTTGATTCCCTTCGTTGAGGTCACCGGCATCCACTAAAGGTCTTCCTTCAATAGGCGAAGACCAACCACCTCTTTATAGTATTTTTTTCTTTTTATGGGTTTAGGAGATAACCCTTATAAGTCACTCTTTTACAAGTATTCCCTCACACACCTCCCTTAGGATTAACTCTAAGTACTAGGAGGAGGGAACTCAAAGTTTTGGCAGAGTTTACTCAGTTTTTTTCTTCAAGAATTATTACTCCCCATGTGGGGTATTTATAAGCCCCAAATGGTTTCAAAAATAGAGTCAAAAATTTAAATTTTTGGGTCTTCCAAGTATGGCCGGTACCACCGGATACAATAGGCGGTACCACCACTTGTAGATTGACATTGGGCTACCATAGCCCAATCTGGTAGTACCATTGCTTGACACACTGTCACTAGGTGGTACCACTGCCTAGTTTGGTGGTACCAGCTCCTGATAGCCTTAAAGACCAAGTTTTTCGAGTATTCCAACTTATAAGTGGTTCCACCACCTGACCCAACTTTTGGGTCACTGAATGAGCCTCCCAATGAGCTCAAATTAGTTCCAATTAAGGCCTAATTGGACCCTAATTGAGTTAGCATAATTACACTAAAAGCTAACTCAATTAGCCCCCTAAACTACTTTGATCTTAGATAAATGATTACAATGCATGAATCCTTTGTATAATATGTTATTGATTCATTCGACGCTCGTCTGATCCTTCGGTGCATTATCCTCTCCTTCGACATATTGCTCAATCGGCATGTTGACTCACGTAACTATTGAATCTCGGATTTTGATGATGAAATCAATTGGTAAAATATTTGATCTAATCCTTTGCTGAGATATGTGTGCAGGATTAACTATGATATCAGTAAGACTTAAAGCAGGTGTTGTGCTAAAGTTAAGATCGAGATCTCGTTGGGAGTTCGAGAGTTTGCTGGAAGTTCGAACGTTTGTTGGAAGTTCTATCGGAACTAACCGAGAAGTCCAAGAGCTTGCCAAAGAAACTTGTCAAAGCTTGACAAGAAGATCATCGTAAAGTCCGGGAGCTTACTGGGAGTCCGCCAGAGTATTGCCGAGAGTTCATCGGATGTTTGCCGGAAGTATGCCGGAAGCTTGCCTGAAGAGCAATTGACGCACTAGAACATGAAGAGCCTTAATCATGTCTTAATTATCATAGTTAGAGCATAAATTAAGTTAAAATTGGGAGATAATCCCACTAACTAAATTAGGAGCCAATTGGGCCCTAAGTTGGGTTGGTTTGGGCTAGATTCAAGGCCCAACCAAGATGTTGAAAGCCTGGCCAGTGGTGGCATAGCCAGGGCCGGCGGTAGCATTGCTTGGGAAACAATGCCCTAGGAATTCTGGGTTGTGGTACCGTCAGAGCTCAATCTCCGAGCTCTGTTAGGTGGTGGTACCGCCCAATAATGGTGGTAGTACCGCTAGTACCCCGAAAATCTAGGATGAAATACTTTTTGGCTCCATTTTTGAAGTCATTGGAGCCTATAAAAACTCCACCCTTTTCTGCATGAAAGGACACGAAAAGTATTGAGATAATCTTGAGTTATTGGGGTGTAAAAGTGTTGTAAATAAGTGCTAGAGTCCTCCTCCTCCCTTTCTAAGTTTTGAGATCATTCAAGAGAGGTGTGAGACTTGTAAGGGTTCTCTCCTAAACTCGTGAAAGAAGAAAGTATTGTAAAAGAGGTGGTTGGTCTTCACTTATTGAAGGAAGACCTTTAGTGGACGCTGGATGTTAGGATCGGAGCGGCACTAAGAGGGAGGGGTGAATTAGTGCAGCGGATTAAAACTAGTAGGTTTGAAACTGATTCCGTAAAATGCGAGGATATTTCGTTCGATAGTAACTAGAGTAAAGTGAAGAACAAAAACTTGCTTCTATGTAGATAATGATTGCAGAAAAATAACAACTCACACATTCAATGAACACGCAGATTTAAAGTGGTTCGGTCAAAATGACCTACATCCACTTGTGAAGCCTTCTTCGATGAGGCCCCCCAACTTCCACTAGCAAATCACTTTGAAAAGGGGAAAGGACAACACCCCTCTTACACCTTTACAAGTGGTTCACGCTCTTACAAAATTTCAGCAAAAAAGAAAGGGAGGTGAACACTCAAGCAATTGAAAGTAAGACTTGCTAAGGCTTTGCTAAGACCCCTTTTTTACTCTATTGCTTCTCAAAAAGTTGTAATCTCAGCTGAGAATTGAGGGGTATTTATAGGACTCAAGGAGGATTCAAATTTGGGCTCCAAAATTTGAATTCTCTTCGGTTCCCGAAGCTAGCGTGCCACCGCCTGTCAGTTCTGACACTGAGAGTGTACTGGGCGGTGCCACCGCCTAAGCTCTTCGGGTGCTGGCGGTGCCACCGCCCAGTAGGGCGGTTTCCACCACCCAGCATTATTGGTTACTGGTTGGGCTTTAAGTCCGGCCCAACCAGGTTTCATTTTGGGCCCAGTTGGCTCCTAATCAAGATATAGGATTATTTCTTAATCCTAACCTTAATTACATGCAACTACATAACTAAAGGGGGGGGGGGGGGGGGGGGGGGGGGGGGGGGGGGGGGGGGGGGGGGGGGGGGGGGGGGGGGGGGGGGGGGGGGGGGGGGGGGGGGGGGGGGGGGGGGGGGGGGGGGGGGGGGGGGGGGGGGGGGGGGGGGGGGGGGGGGGGGGGGGGGGGGGGGGGGGGGGGGGGGGGGGGGGGGGGGGGGGGGGGGGGGGGGGGGGGGGGGGGGGGGGGGGGGGGGGGGGGGGGGGGGGGGGGGGGGGGGGGGGGGGGGGGGGGGGGGGGGGGGGGGGGGGGGGGGGGGGGGGGGGGGGGGGGGGGGGGGGGGGGGGGGGGGGGGGGGGGGGGGGGGGGGGGGGGGGGGGGGGGGGGGGGGGGGGGGGGGGGGGGGGGGGGGGGGGGGGGGGGGGGGGGGGGGGGGGGGGGGGGGGGGGGGGGGGGGGGGGGGGGGGGGGGGGGGGGGGGGGGGGGGGGGGGGGGGGGGGGGGGGGGGGGGGGGGGGGGGGGGGGGGGGGGGGGGGGGGGTTAACCTCCGATGATCTCTTGGCGGACTTCCAAAAACTCCGACAAGTCCCCGATTTCTTCTCGATTGGTTCCGGCAGCATCTCCGACGAATCTTCGGACTCTCAAACACCCATCGAACTTGATTTCGGTAGACTCGCTTTATGTCTTCAAGCTTTCGTAGTTAATTCTGCATACTTATCTCAACATATGGATTAGATAAAACATGACAATTGACTTCATCAAATCCAAGATTCAACAATCTCCCCTCTTTGATGATAACAATCAATTGATAATGGAGTTAACATTAACTCCCCCTATCTATATGCCATACTTGAGATAAGTCATTCTTGATTCAAAGCCTTTGAATTCAAGAGACATATTGATAAGTCAAACCTTATCAATACTCCCATCATGATTCCTATCATGATGTATCTTTCTGAAAATGATGTCAAGACTTGACAACCATTTTCAAGTTTTATATTTCAAACGTGAATGATAGTGATCATAGCAAGATATCAACATATAAAACTATGATTTAAGCTTTGATATCTTAACATAATGCAACATTTCATAGTGAAAATATGGCATCATAGCATAGCAATTATCAATTACAATCATTTTCAAGTTTTATATTTCTAACGTGAATGATAGTGATCATAGCAAGATATTAACATATAATGCAAACATTTCATAATGAAAATATGGCAATCATAGCATAGCAATTATCAATTTACCATATTTCTCCCCCTTTGTCATCAACAAAAAGGAGAGCGTCTTTAAGCGTATAATTTGTGATTATTAAGCAAAGGAATTCAACACTACTATAGAATTTAGTTAAAAAAAAAAAAAAAAAAAAAAAAAAAAAAAAAAAAAAAAAAAAAAAAAAAAAAAAAAAAAAAAAAAAAAAAAAAAAAAAAAAAAAAAAAAAAAAAAAAAAAAAAAAAAAAAAAAAAAAAAAAAAAAAAAAAAAAAAAAAAAAAAAAAAAAAAAAAAAAAAAAAAAAAAAAAAAAAAAAAAAAAAAAAAAAAAAAAAAAAAAAAAAAAAAAAAAAAAAAAAAAAAAAAAAAAAAAAAAAAAAAAAAAAAAAAAAAAAAAAAAAAAAAAAAAAAAAAAAAAAAAAAAAAAAAAAAAAAAAAAAAAAAAAAAAAAAAAAAAAAAAAAAAAAAAAAAAAAAAAAAAAAAAAAAAAAAAAAAAAAAAAAAAAAAAAAAAAAAAAAAAAAAAAAAAAAAAAAAAAAAAAAAAAAAAAAAAAAAAAAAAAAAAAAAAAAAAAAAAAAAAAAAAAAAAAAAAAAAAAAAAAAAAAAAAAAAAAAAAAAAAAAAAAAAAAAAAAAAAAAAAAAAAAAAAAAAAAAAAAAAAAAAAAAAAAAAAAAAAAAAAAAAAAAAAAAAAAAAAAAAAAAAAAAAAAAAAAAAAAAAAAAAAAAAAAAAAAAAAAAAAAAAAAAAAAAAAAAAAAAAAAAAAAAAAAAAAAAAAAAAAAAAAAAAAAAAAAAAAAAAAAAAAAAAAAAAAAAAAAAAAAAAAAAAAAAAAAAAAAAAAAAAAAAAAAAAAAAAAAAAAAAAAAAAAAAAAAAAAAAAAAAAAAAAAAAAAAAAAAAAAAAAAAAAAAAAAAAAAAAAAAAAAAAAAAAAAAAAAAAAAAAAAAAAAAAAAAAAAAAAAAAAAAAAAAAAAAAAAAAAAAAAAAAAAAAAAAAAAAAAAAAAAAAAAAAAAAAAAAAAAAAAAAAAAAAAAAAAAAAAAAAAAAAAAAAAAAAAAAAAAAAAAAAAAAAAAAAAAAAAAAAAAAAAAAAAAAAAAAAAAAAAAAAAAAAAAAAAAAAAAAAAAAAAAAAAAAAAAAAAAAAAAAAAAAAAAAAAAAAAAAAAAAAAAAAAAAAAAAAAAAAAAAAAAAAAAAAAAAAAAAAAAAAAAAAAAAAAAAAAAAAAAAAAAAAAAAAAAAAAAAAAAAAAAAAAAAAAAAAAAAAAAAAAAAAAAAAAAAAAAAAAAAAAAAAAAAAAAAAAAAAAAAAAAAAAAAAAAAAAAAAAAAAAAAAAAAAAGAAGGTTCAACATCATTCAAAATACATTGCAAAAGAAGGTTCAACATCATTCAAAATACATTGCAAAAGAAGGTTCAACATCATTCAAAATACATTGCAAAAGAAGGTTCAACATCATTCAAAATACATTGCAAAAGAAGGTTCAACATCATTCAAAATACATTGCAAAAGAAGGTTCAACATCATTCAAAATACATTGCAAAAGAAGGTTCAACATCATTCAAAATACATTGCAAAAGAAGGTTCAACATCATTCAAAATACATTGCAAAAGAAGGTTCAACATCATTCAAAATACATTGCAAAAGAAGGTTCAACATCATTCAAAATACATTGCAAAAGAAGGTTCAACATCATTCAAAATACATTGCAAAAGAAGGTTCAACATCATTCAAAATACATTGCAAAAGAAGGTTCAACATCATTCAAAATACATTGCAAAAGAAGGTTCAACATCATTCAAAATACATTGCAAAAGAAGGTTCAACATCATTCAAAATACATTGCAAAAGAAGGTTCAACATCATTCAAAATACATTGCAAAAGAAGGTTCAACATCATTCAAAATACATTGCAAAAGAAGGTTCAACATCATTCAAAATACATTGCAAAAGAAGGTTCAACATCATTCAAAATACATTGCAAAAGAAGGTTCAACATCATTCAAAATACATTGCAAAAGAAGGTTCAACATCATTCAAAATACATTGCAAAAGAAGGTTCAACATCATTCAAAATACATTGCAAAAGAAGGTTCAACATCATTCAAAATACATTGCAAAAGAAGGTTCAACATCATTCAAAATACATTGCAAAAGAAGGTTCAACATCATTCAAAATACATTGCAAAAGAAGGTTCAACATCATTCAAAATACATTGCAAAAGAAGGTTCAACATCATTCAAAATACATTGCAAAAGAAGGTTCAACATCATTCAAAATACATTGCAAAAGAAGGTTCAACATCATTCAAAATACATTGCAAAAGAAGGTTCAACATCATTCAAAATACATTGCAAAAGAAGGTTCAACATCATTCAAAATACATTGCAAAAGAAGGTTCAACATCATTCAAAATACATTGCAAAAGAAGGTTCAACATCATTCAAAATACATTGCAAAAGAAGGTTCAACATCATTCAAAATACATTGCAAAAGAAGGTTCAACATCATTCAAAATACATTGCAAAAGAAGGTTCAACATCATTCAAAATACATTGCAAAAGAAGGTTCAACATCATTCAAAATACATTGCAAAAGAAGGTTCAACATCATTCAAAATACATTGCAAAAGAAGGTTCAACATCATTCAAAATACATTGCAAAAGAAGGTTCAACATCATTCAAAATACATTGCAAAAGAAGGTTCAACATCATTCAAAATACATTGCAAAAGAAGGTTCAACATCATTCAAAATACATTGCAAAAGAAGGTTCAACATCATTCAAAATACATTGCAAAAGAAGGTTCAACATCATTCAAAATACATTGCAAAAGAAGGTTCAACATCATTCAAAATACATTGCAAAAGAAGGTTCAACATCATTCAAAATACATTGCAAAAGAAGGTTCAACATCATTCAAAATACATTGCAAAAGAAGGTTCAACATCATTCAAAATACATTGCAAAAGAAGGTTCAACATCATTCAAAATACATTGCAAAAGAAGGTTCAACATCATTCAAAATACATTGCAAAAGAAGGTTCAACATCATTCAAAATACATTGCAAAAGAAGGTTCAACATCATTCAAAATACATTGCAAAAGAAGGTTCAACATCATTCAAAATACATTGCAAAAGAAGGTTCAACATCATTCAAAATACATTGCAAAAGAAGGTTCAACATCATTCAAAATACATTGCAAAAGAAGGTTCAACATCATTCAAAATACATTGCAAAAGAAGGTTCAACATCATTCAAAATACATTGCAAAAGAAGGTTCAACATCATTCAAAATACATTGCAAAAGAAGGTTCAACATCATTCAAAATACATTGCAAAAGAAGGTTCAACATCATTCAAAATACATTGCAAAAGAAGGTTCAACATCATTCAAAATACATTGCAAAAGAAGGTTCAACATCATTCAAAATACATTGCAAAAGAAGGTTCAACATCATTCAAAATACATTGATTTGTAGGAGAGGTAAGGCATCTAAATGTGCAAACCACCTAATGGGTTCTAGGTTTCCTAGTTCATTTAGATCAACGTGTTTACCCTTATGTATAGTTCTTGTTTTGAAATTTGGAAATCTAAGTGCTACTTCTTTAGATTTAAAAAGATTTTGGTCATATGAATCTCCTACAATCCTTTTCCCTTTTGATCTCTTAGGAAGCTTTAGAGTGTTGGGGAGGGTTGAGGCAGGTTCTCATGGGTTGGGGGCGGTGTCACCGCCGGCCCTAACCCTTAAGATTTATATAGGGGCTCTCGGGCGGTGCCACCGCTGGCATGCCGCGAAAAAAAAAAAAAAAAAAAAAAAAAAAAAAAAAAAAAAAAAAAAAAAAAAAAAAAAAAAAAAAAAAAAAAAAAAAAAAAAAAAAAAAAAAAAAAAAAAAAAAAAAAAAAAAAAAAAAAAAAAAAAAAAAAAAAAAAAAAAAAAAAAAAAAAAAAAAAAAAAAAAAAAAAAAAAAAAAAAAAAAAAAAAAAAAAAAAAAAAAAAAAAAAAAAAAAAAAAAAAAAAAAAAAAAAAAAAAAAAAAAAAAAAAAAAAAAAAAAAAAAAAAAAAAAAAAAAAAAAAAAAAAAAAAAAAAAAAAAAAAAAAAAAAAAAAAAAAAAAAAAAAAAAAAAAAAAAAAAAAAAAAAAAAAAAAAAAAAAAAAAAAAAAAAAAAAAAAAAAAAAAAAAAAAAAAAAAAAAAAAAAAAAAAAAAAAAAAAAAAAAAAAAAAAAAAAAAAAAAAAAAAAAAAAAAAAAAAAAAAAAAAAAAAAAAAAAAAAAAAAAAAAAAAAAAAAAAAAAAAAAAAAAAAAAAAAAAAAAAAAAAAAAAAAAAAAAAAAAAAAAAAAAAAAAAAAAAAAAAAAAAAAAAAAAAAAAAAAAAAAAAAAAAAAAAAAAAAAAAAAAAAAAAAAAAAAAAAAAAAAAAAAAAAAAAAAAAAAAAAAAAAAAAAAAAAAAAAAAAAAAAAAAAAAAAAAAAAAAAAAAAAAAAAAAAAAAAAAAAAAAAAAAAAAAAAAAAAAAAAAAAAAAAAAAAAAAAAAAAAAAAAAAAAAAAAAAAAAAAAAAAAAAAAAAAAAAAAAAAAAAAAAAAAAAAAAAAAAAAAAAAAAAAAAAAAAAAAAAAAAAAAAAAAAAAAAAAAAAAAAAAAAAAAAAAAAAAAAAAAAAAAAAAAAAAAAAAAAAAAAAAAAAAAAAAAAAAAAAAAAAAAAAAAAAAAAAAAAAAAAAAAAAAAAAAAAAAAAAAAAAAAAAAAAAAAAAAAAAAAAAAAAAAAAAAAAAAAAAAAAAAAAAAAAAAAAAAAAAAAAAAAAAAAAAAAAAAAAAAAAAAAAAAAAAAAAAAAAAAAAAAAAAAAAAAAAAAAAAAAAAAAAAAAAAAAAAAAAAAAAAAAAAAAAAAAAAAAAAAAAAAAAAAAAAAAAAAAAAAAAAAAAAAAAAAAAAAAAAAAAAAAAAAAAAAAAAAAAAAAAAAAAAAAAAAAAAAAAAAAAAAAAAAAAAAAAAAAAAAAAAAAAAAAAAAAAAAAAAAAAAAAAAAAAAAAAAAAAAAAAAAAAAAAAAAAAAAAAAAAAAAAAAAAAAAAAAAAAAAAAAAAAAAAAAAAAAAAAAAAAAAAAAAAAAAAAAAAAAAAAAAAAAAAAAAAAAAAAAAAAAAAAAAAAAAAAAAAAAAAAAAAAAAAAAAAAAAAAAAAAAAAAAAAAAAAAAAAAAAAAAAAAAAAAAAAAAAAAAAAAAAAAAAAAAAAAAAAAAAAAAAAAAAAAAAAAAAAAAAAAAAAAAAAAAAAAAAAAAAAAAAAAAAAAAAAAAAAAAAAAAAAAAAAAAAAAAAAAAAAAAAAAAAAAAAAAAAAAAAAAAAAAAAAAAAAAAAAAAAAAAAAAAAAAAAAAAAAAAAAAAAAAAAAAAAAAAAAAAAAAAAAAAAAAAAAAAAAAAAAAAAAAAAAAAAAAAAAAAAAAAAAAAAAAAAAAAAAAAAAAAAATCCGGATGTACTTTTTCTATCTATCCTGCATCCGCCAAAATCAGCATCTGCATAAGCTATTAAATCGAATTTTTCTGATTTCGGATACCAAAGTCCTAAATTTGGAGTTCCTTTAAGATATCTAAATATTCTTTTAACACTCTTGAGATGAGATAATTTAGGATTAGATTGAAACCTAGCGCAAAGTCCCACACTAAACATAATATCCGGTCTAGTCGCGGTGAGGTAGAGTAGACTACCTATCATTCCCCTATACGTTTTTTGATTGAAATTTTCGTTGTTTTCATCCATATCTAACTTAGTCGAAGTACTCATATGGGTGTTTATTGCTTTGAATTATCCATGTTAAATCATTTTAACAATTCTAATGTATATTTAGATTGGTTAAGAAATATACCGTCATTAAGTTGTTTGATTTGCAATCCTAAAAAGAATGTTAATTCACCCATTAAAGTCATTTCAAATTCATGACTCATATTTTTGGAAAATGATTCACATAGTGATTCATCCAAAGAACCAAAAATAATATCATCAACATAAATTTGCACAATAAGAAAATTATTTTCAAAATGTTTGATAAACAATGTAGTATCAACCTTGCCTTTGGTAAACTTATTTAAAATAACAAAGGAACTAAGCCTTTCGTACCAAGCTCTAGGAGCTTGTTTCAAACCATAGAGAGTCTTAGTCAATTTGAATACATGATTGGGAAGAAGAGAATTTTCAAATCCAGGAGGTTGTTCGACATATACTTCTTCCGAAATAAAACCATTCAAGAAGGCACTTTTGACGTCCATTTGAAATAGTTTAAAATTATTACTACTAGCATGGGCAAGGAGCATCCTAATGGCTTCTAATCTTGCCACAGGAGCGAAGGTTTCTTCGTAGTCGATACCTTCTTCTTGGTTGAAACCTTTGGCCACTAATCTAGCCTTGTTTCTAACCATGATACCACATTCGTTTTGCTTGTTTCTAAAGACCCATTTAGTACCAATGACTAAATGGTCACTAGGTCGAGGAACAAGCTTCCATACATCATTCCTCTCAAATTGATTCAATTCCTCTTGTATTGCAATGACCCAAGAATCATCTTTCAAGGCCTCGTCAATGCATTTAGGTTCGATTTGAGAGAGAAAGGCAGCATTAGCACAAAAATTCTTGAAAGAAGAACGAGTTTGAACCCCTTGTGATGTATCTCCTATAATTTGTTCTTTTGGATGAGCATCTACATACTTCCATTCCTTGGGTAAGGAGATTTTGGAAGAAAATGCATCCAAGTTGCTATTTTGAGGAGGGGGTTCCTTTAAATCCAAATTTTCAAAACCAATATCATCATCAAAATCATTTTTCTTTAACTCAGAAATTTTATTAAAAATTACATGAATAGACTCTTCTATAACTAAGGTTCTTTTGTTAAAAACATGAAAAGCCTTAGAAATGGAAGAGTAACCAAGAAAGATGCCTTCATCGGATTTAGCATCAAATTTTCCTAAGGCATCCTTTTCATTTAAAATAAAGCATTTGCAACCGAAAACTTTAAAATAAGAAACATTTGGTGTTTTGTTATTTCATAATTCATAAGGAGTTTTTGATAGAGATGGTCTTATTAGAACCCTATTCATGATGTAGCAAGCCGTATTCACGGCTTCGGCCCAAAAGTACTTGGGTAGACTATGTTCATTCAACATAGTTCTTGCCATTTCTTGTAGATTTCTATTTTTTCTTTCTATTACTCCATTTTGTTGATGGTTTCTTGGAGTAGAGAAGTTGTGGTTATATCCGTTAACTTCACAAAAATTTTGGAAATCACGGTTTTGAAATTCGCCACCGTGATCACTCCGAATTGATGAAATCATGAATCCTTTTCATTTTGAGTGAGTTTACAAAATTTAGAGAAACATTTGAAACAATCACTTTTGTGAGCCAAGAAATAGGTCCAAGTGTATCTAGTATATCATCTACAATCACAAAAGCGTATTTGCTTCCTCCTAGACTTGTCGTGTCAATTGGTCCAAATAAGTCCAAATGGATCAATTGTAATGGTCTAGTGGTGCTAATTTGATTTTTTGGTTTGAAACTAGTTTTTATTTGTTTACCTAGTTGACACGCATCGCATACTTTGTCCTTAACAAACTTCATATTGGGAATCCCTCATACTAATTCTCTAGATGAGATCTTAGATATTAGTTTTATACTTGCATGGCCTAATCTCCTATGCCAAAGCCAAGCATCATCTTTTAAAGCGGAGAGGCACATTTCATTACCTACTTCATCAAGATTGATGGTGTAGACATTATTTTGTTTTAATGCAATCATATTCATGTTATTGTTTGGTTTTTCAATAATACACACATTTGATTCAAATCTAACGATATAACCTTTATCACATAATTGACTAATACTCAAGAGATTATGTTTCAATCCATCAACTAATAATACGTTATCAATAGAAAAGTTTAATTTGTTACCTATGGTTCCCTTGCCAATGATTTTGCCTTTGTTGTTGTCTCCGAAGGTGACATAGCCTTCATCTATACTAGTAAGCTTGGAGAATTGGGATGGATCTCCGGTCATATGCCTTGAGCATCCACTATCAAGGTACCATCTCTTGCTCCTAGCTTGTGATGGTGTATGTTTCTACAAGAAGGGATTATTTTTAGGTACCCATTACTTTTGGGTGCCTCAAAAACTGATCTAACTTGTTTATCATGTTGCATAGACTTGATCATGGTTCCTTTAGGAACCCAAATCAATTTGTTCAGACTAATTTTCTTGAATGGACATTGATAAGTTTTATGTCCATATTTGCAACAAAAGTTGCAATTGCTTTGGTGTTGAACATGTAAGATAGGACCTTTAATGAAGGTGGTTGGATTTTGGTGAGAACTTCTCACAAATACGATTCCACTTATTTTAGGAACATGACCCTTATTTGTAAGGATATGTTCAAAGACTTACTACCGACCTCGAATTTCTTGAAGGTGTCCTTAAGTAGCAAGTTCTCCTTTGGAGAGTTTCTAGATCATGGCATTTTATGCATGGAGCTAAACTATCATGATATTTAGTTTTTAATTTATCAAAATTACAAGTAAGACTATCATACTCCTTTTTTAACAATTTGTATTTTCTACTAATTGTTTTGCATTCATCAAATAACTCATGGAAGGCATTTAATAATTCATGATAAGATAAATCTGCATCAATTAAATTCGTTACCTCCTCTCCGATGGCCATTAGGGCGTAATGAGCAACTTGCTCGGTGTTGGACTCCTCTTCTTCAGATGCGCTTGAATCATCCCACGTTGCTTTGAGCGCCTTCTTCTTTGATGTTCTCTTTTGGCTTGGGGACATTCATTTTTGAAATGCCCCGACTTCTTGCATTCATAGCATATCACTTGGTCCTTTTTATGTTCAAGTTTATTTTTGGTGTTATTTTTAAATTTATTCTTATAAATTTTTAAATTTTTGAGTCAAAAGTGCAATGTTATTGTCACTGTCCTCATCACTTGATGTTCCTTTCAAGTGGTCTTCTTGTGATTTGAGTGCCATATCCTTCCTGTTCTTTGGAAAGGGGTTCTCGAGCTCGTCATGAGCTTGACATGTCATTTCATAGGTCATTAGAGACCCAATAAGTTCTTCAAGAGGGAATGTTTTAAGGTCCTTGGCCTCTTGAATGACAGTAACTTTTGGATCCCATCTTTTAGGAAGGGATCTTAAGATTTTAGTTACTAGTTCAAAGTTAGAAAAATCTTTACCAAGAGCTTTGAGTCCATTGATGACATCCGTGAAACGAGTATACATGTCTCCGATGGACTCACTTGGTTTCATTCGGAAAAGTTCGTAAGAGTGCACAAGAATGTTGATTTTGGACTCTTTCACTCGGGTAGTGCCTTCATGAGTGACCTCAAGAGTTCTCCAAATATCAAAAGCAGAATCACAAATTGAAACACGATTAAATTCATTTTTGTCTAGTGCACAAAACAAGGCATTCATAGCCTTTGCATTTAAAGCAAAAACTTTCTTCTCCGATTCATTCCATTCGCTCATCGGAAGAGAAGATTTTTGAAATTCATTTTCAACAATAGTCCAAAGCTCGAAATCCATGGAAATGAGAAAGATTCTCATATGTGTCTTCCAATACGTGTAATTCGACCCATTAAACATAGGTGGATGTGTAATAGAATATCCCTCATGTATGCCAGAGTAAGCCATCTCTCTTGGGTATTAAACCAAATATGAGAGTGAGCCTACTCTGATACCAATTGTTAGGATCGGAGCGGCACTAAGAGGGGGTGAATTAGTACAGCAGATTAAACTAGTAGGTTTGAAATGATTCCGTAAAATCTTAGATATTAGTTTTTAATTTATCAAAATTACAAGTAAGACTATCATACTCCTTTTTTAACAATTTGTATTTTCTACTAATTGTTTTGCATTCATCAAATAACTCATGGAAGGCATTTAATAATTCATGATAAGATAAATCTGCATCAATTAAATTCGTTACCTCCTCTCCGATGGCCATTAGGGCGTAATGAGCAACTTGCTCGGTGTTGGACTCCTCTTCTTCAGATGCGCTTGAATCATCCCACGTTGCTTTGAGCGCCTTCTTCTTTGATGTTCTCTTTTTGGCTTGGGGACATTCATTTTTGAAATTCATTTTCAACAATAGTCCAAAGCTCGAAATCCATGGAAATGAGAAAGATTCTCATATGTGTCTTCCAATACGTGTAATTCGACCCATTAAACATAGGTGGATGTGTAATAGAATATCCCTCATGTATGCCAGAGTAAGCCATCTCTCTTGGGTATTAAACCAAATATGAGAGTGAGCCTTACTCTGATACCAATTGTTAGGATCGGAGCGGCACTAAGAGGGGGTGAATTAGTACAGCAGATTAAAACTAGTAGGTTTGAAATTGATTCCGTAAAATATGAGGATATTTCGTTCGATAGTAACTAGAGTAAAGTGATGAACAAAACTTGCTTTTATGTAGATAATGATTGTAGAAAAATAACAACTCACACATTCAAGGAACACGCAGATTTAAAGTGGTTCGGTCAAAATGGCCTACATCCACTCGTGAAGCCTTCTTCGATGAGGCCCCCAACTTCCACTAGCAAATCACTTTGAAGGGGAAGGACAAACACCCCTCTTACAACCTTTACAAGTGGTTCACGCTCTTACAAAATTTCAGCAAAAAAGAAAGGGAGGTGAACACTCAAGCAATTTGAAAGTAAGACTTGCTAAGGCTTTGCTAAGACCCCTTTTTTTACTCTATTGCTTCTCAAAAAGTTGTAATCTCAGCTGAGAATTGAGGGGTATTTATAGGCCTCAATAGGATTCAAATTTGGGCTCCAAAATTTGAATTCTCTTCGGTTCCCGAAGCTAGCGTTGCCACCGCCTGGCTCTCGGGTGCTGGGCGGTGCCATCGCCTAGCATTATTGGTTACTGGTTGGGCTTTAAGTCCGGCCCAAACCAGGTTTCATTTTGGGCCCAGTTGGCCCCTAATCAAGATATAAGATTATTTCTTAATCCTAACCTTAATTATATGCAAACTACATAACTAAAAAACATAATTCTAAGCAAGTTTTTAACCGACGAACTTCAAGTCTTGTTTCGGCGAGCTTTTCGGCGATCTTCCGGCGGACTTCCGATATGCCTTTAGATTTCTTCCGACGGACTCCCAGCTGGCTCCCGATCTTGTGGTGAAAATGAGTAGCCGAGCCTTCTCGGTGATCTCTGCGAACCTCCAATGATCTCTTCGGCGGACTTCCGATATGCCTTTAGATTTCTTCCGACGGACTCCCAGCTGGCTCCCGATCTTGTGGTGAAAATGAGTAGCCGAGCCTTCTCGGTGATCTCTGCGAACCTCCAATGATCTCTTCGGCGGACTTCCGATATGCCTTTAGATTTCTTCCGACGGACTCCCAGCTGGCTCCCGATCTTGTGGTGAAAATGAGTAGCCGAGCCTTCTCGGTGATCTCTGCGAACCTCCAATGATCTCTTCGGCGGACTTCCGATATGCCTTTAGATTTCTTCCGACGGACTCCCAGCTGGCTCCCGATCTTGTGGTGAAAATGAGTAGCCGAGCCTTCTCGGTGATCTCTGCGAACCTCCAATGATCTCTTCGGCGGACTTCCGATATGCCTTTAGATTTCTTCCGACGGACTCCCAGCTGGCTCCCGATCTTGTGGTGAAAATGAGTAGCCGAGCCTTCTCGGTGATCTCTGCGAACCTCCAATGATCTCTTCGGCGGACTTCCGATATGCCTTTGGAAGAGAAGATTTTTGAAATTCATTTTCAACAATAGTCCAAAGCTCGAAATCCATGGAAATGAGAAAGATTCTCATATGTGTCTTCCAATACGTGTAATTCGACCCATTAAACATAGGTGGATGTGTAATAGAATATCCCTCATGTATGCCAGAGTAAGCCATCTCTCTTGGGTATTAAACCAAATATGAGAGTGAGCCTTACTCTGATACCAATTGTTAGGATCGGAGCGGCACTAAGAGGGGGTGAATTAGTACAGCAGATTAAAACTAGTAGGTTTGAAATTGATTCCGTAAAATATGAGGATATTTCGTTCGATAGTAACTAGAGTAAAGTGATGAACAAAACTTGCTTTTATGTAGATAATGATTGTAGAAAAATAACAACTCACACATTCAAGGAACACGCAGATTTAAAGTGGTTCGGTCAAAATGGCCTACATCCACTCGTGAAGCCTTCTTCGATGAGGCCCCCAACTTCCACTAGCAAATCACTTTGAAGGGGAAGGACAAACACCCCTCTTACAACCTTTACAAGTGGTTCACGCTCTTACAAAATTTCAGCAAAAAAGAAAGGGAGGTGAACACTCAAGCAATTTGAAAGTAAGACTTGCTAAGGCTTTGCTAAGACCCCTTTTTTTACTCTATTGCTTCTCAAAAAGTTGTAATCTCAGCTGAGAATTGAGGGGTATTTATAGGCCTCAATAGGATTCAAATTTGGGCTCCAAAATTTGAATTCTCTTCGGTTCCCGAAGCTAGCGTTGCCACCGCCTGTCAGTTCTGACACTGACAGTGTACTGGGCGGTGCCACCACCTAGCTCTTCGGGTGCTGGGCGGTCCCACCGCCTGGCTCTCGGGTGCTGGGCGGTGCCATCGCCTAGCATTATTGGTTACTGGTTGGGCTTTAAGTCCGGCCCAAACCAGGTTTCATTTTGGGCCCAGTTGGCCCCTAATCAAGATATAAGATTATTTCTTAATCCTAACCTTAATTATATGCAAACTACATAACTAAAAAACATAATTCTAAGCAAGTTTTTAACCGACGAACTTCAAGTCTTGTTTCGGCGAGCTTTTCGGCGATCTTCCGGCGGACTTCCGATATGCCTTTAGATTTCTTCCGACGGACTCCCAGCTGGCTCCCGATCTTGTGGTGAAAATGAGTAGCCGAGCCTTCTCGGTGATCTCTGCGAACCTCCAATGATCTCTTCGGCGGACTTCCAAAAACTCCGACAAGTCCCCGATTTCTTCTCGATTGGTTCCGGCAGCATCTCCGACGAATCTTCGGACTCTCAAACACTCATCGAACTTGATTTTGGTAGACTCGCTTTATGTCTTCAAGCTTTCGTAGTTAATTCTGCATACTTATCTCAACATATGGATTAGATAAAACATGACAATTGACTTCATCATCAAAATCCGAGATTCAACAATGGAGACCTCGTCGATGGAGGAATCCGAAAGTGGATGTAGGTTACGTTGACCGAACCACTCTAAATTCTGGTTTACTTTTCATTTATGCAAATTTACTTTACTACAAACCTCCTTAATCTTCTCTTGCACTTTTACGAAAGCTTTTAAGTTCAACTTCTCTGCGAAATAAATTAAATCAAAACCATTTTCGTCGGAATCGGTTTTAAACGAAAGAATAATTTTCTGAAATATTGAAAGTTTTCCGCTGCACTGATTCACCCCCTCTCTTAGTGCTGCTCTTGATCCTAACAATTAGTATCAGAACAAGGTTCACTCTCATTTGGTTTAAAACCCAAGAGAGATGGGATTTGCCAGCAACCTAGAGGGCCATTCAATTACACATCCGCCCATGTTTAATGGGCCGGATTACACATATTGGAAGACTAGAATGAGGATCTTCCTAATTTCAATGGATTTCGAATTATGGAATATTATAGAAAATGGCTTTCAAAAGTCTTCTCTTCCAATAAATAATTGGAATGAGTTGGAGAATAAAACTTTTGCTTTAAATGCAAAGGCTATGAATGCCTTGTTTTGTACCTTGGATAAAAACGAGTTTAATCGTGTGTCCATTTGTGAAACTGCTTTTAATATTTGGCACACACTCGAAGTGACTCATGAAGGCACTAGTAGAGTGAAGGAGTCAAAAATTAATCTTTTAGTGTATTCTTATGAGTTGTTTCGAATGAAACCGAGTGAGATCATTAGAGACATGTTCACCCAATTTACGGATGTCGTCAATGGTCTAAAAGGACTTGGTAAAGATTTCTCGGATTTTGAACTTGTTAAAGATTTTAAAATCTCTTTCAAAAAGTTAGGATCCTAAAGTAACGACTATTCAAGAGGCCAAAGATCTAAATAATTTTCCTCTTGAATAATTTATTGGGTCACTAATGACCTATGAAATGACATGTAAAGCTCATGAAGAGTTTGAGGACACCCTTCCAAAGAACAAGAAGGATATAACATTGAGTGTTGAATCTCAGATTTTGATGATGAAACCAATCGATATGTGTTTATGTTTTAATCTACATTTTGAGTGACACAAGATGCTTCAATCAGGATGAGACAATTAAAGCAGGAAAATCATGTTGTGCCGGAGGAACATGTCAGAAGATTGGACATCGAGTCGATGGATTGATTAACGTATCGACAGAAGGCCTCGGGCCATGGATTCAGGCATCGGGCTAAGAAGAGTAGAGATTATGCCAAGGATATCGGAGTTGCGGAGTCAACTAGGCAATTGGGCAATATGCCATAAGAGAGGACGATGCGCCGAAGAATCATACGAAGCATCAAGGGACCAATGATATGACCGGACAACGTGATTAATGCTTAGTATTAATTGTCTAGATCAAAGTATGTTTTACATGTGCAGGATTAACTACGATGGCAAGGCATGGAGCAAAATGAAGTCCCGGAGTCAAGGACGCGATCATGTTGGGAGTTCGAGAGTTCGTTAGAAGTTCGGACGTTCGTTGGAAGTTTTGCAGGAACTAGCCGAGAAGTTGTGGAGCTTGCCGGGAGTCTATCGGAACATTGCCGAGAGTTCGTCGAAGGTTCGCTGGAAGATCATCGAAAGCTCGTTGGAAGAATTGACATAGGGATTTGTTTAGCTTAGAATATGTCTTAGGAATCATAGTTAGCACGTAATTAGGATTGGATTTGGGCTAACCCAATTAGGGGCCAATTAGGCCCATGTAAGAACTGTGTTGGGCCCAATAAGGGACCCAAACAATGCCCAAAGAAGTCCCACTATCGTGGTACAATCTTCGAGACTGTGTTAGGTGGTGGTACCGCTAGTTTGGGCGGTTGTACCGCCCCTAGCAGGGTGCCAGGCAGTGGTATCGCCAGTCTGGGTAGTGGTACCCTTCAGCACAGCCTCCCAAGCGGTGGTACCGCCCAGGACAGTGTCAGTCAAACTGACACTAGGTGGTGGTATTGCCCAGTGCAAGTGATGGTACTGCCCGTGCCCGGGGAACCCGGGATGGGAAAGATTTAGGCTCCAAGTTTGAATCAACTTGAAGCCTATAAATACCCCTCCCATCCCTAGTTAAAGAACACAAGCACAGAGAGTCTAGAAGAAAAGAAACACTATTAAAATCTTGTGTGATCTCCTCTCCCTCTTCTAAAGTGTTAAACTAATTTGAGAGAGGAGTAAGTGAGTGCTTGTAAGGGTTGTCTCCTAAACCCGTGAAAAGGAGAAGAGGGGTGTAAAAGGTGATTGGTCTTCGCCTATTGAAGGAAGGCCTCTAGTGGACGTCGGTGACCTCGTCGAAGAAGGAAGTCGAAAGTGAATGTAGGTCACGATTGACCGAACCACTCTAAAACTCGGTTTGCATTTACTTCCTGTAATTTACATTAACTGCAAACTACCTTCAATACGCTCTTACTTCACTTTCCTAGCATTACCTTTATGAAACATTTTTACGTCGGAAACGGTTTTATCGAAATGAAGTTTTAAACGAAGTGATTTTATCGCTACACTAATTCACCCCCCCCCTTAGTGCCGACCCTGATCCTAATACTGAGAACACAAGAAGACCACTTGAAAGAAAACTCAAGTGATGAGAACCTTGATGAAGATTTGGCACTATTAATAAGAAAATTTAAAAATATACAAAAAGAAATAAATTCAAAAATGATACTAAAAATAAATTTGAACAAAAAAAAAAACAAGTGATATGCTATGAATGCAAGAAGCTAGGACATTATAAGAGTAAATGTTCCTTAACCAAAAAGAGACAACCAAAGAAGGCTCTCAAAGCAATATGGGATGACTCAAGTGTATCCGAAGAAGAGGAGCCTACCATCACCGAGCAAGTTGCTCACTATGTGTGAATAGCGATTGGAGATGAGATAACAAGTTCATTAGATACAAATTTAACTTTCGATGAGCTTTCAAGTGTTTTTCATAAATTATTTGATGAATATAGAATTTTTGAGTAAAAAGTATAATTCTTTGAAAAAGAAACATGCTTCTCTTATTAGCAATTTTGATAGGGTAAAAATTAAGCAAGAAAATAGCTTAGCTTCCTGTACAAAATGTCATGATCTAGAAACACTCCAAAAGGAAAACTTGCTACTCAAAGATACCTTGAAGAAATTTGAGGTTGGCGGCAAGTCCTTGAACATGATCCTTGCCAATAAGGGTCATATTCATAGTAGAGGCGGAATCAGATTTGTGAGTAGCTGTCACCAAAATCTAACTACCTTTATTAAAGGCCCTACCTTGCTTGTATCACCTCACACCAAATGCAACTTTTGTTGTAAACTTGGACATGTTGCGTACAAATGTCCATTCAAGAAATATAGTCCACATAAATTGATTTGGGTTCCTAAAAGAACCTCAAATGACTCAATACAACATGATAAGCTATGTAGATCGATTTTTGAGGCACCCAAGGTAAATGGGTACCTAAAAATCACCCTTTTTTGTAGAAAAATATACCATCACAAACTAGGAGCAAGAGATGGTACCTTGATAGTAATACTTAAGGCATATGACCAGAGATCCGTCCCATTTTTCTAAGCTCACTAGCCTAGATGAAGGATATGTCACCTTCAGAAACAACAATAGGGGTAAAATCATTGGTAAAGGAACCATAGGTAACAAATCCAACCTTCTTATTGAAAATGTATTGTTAGTTGATGGTTTAAAGCATAACCTTTTGAGTATTAGTCAATTATGTGATAAAGGATATATCGTGAGATTTGAATCTAATGGTTGCATTCTTGAAAAACCATACAAAAACACATTTATAATTGCACTAAAACAAAATAATGTATATACTATTGACATTAATAATCTTTGCAATGAAATATGTTTTTCAGTTTTGAATGACGATGCTTGGCTTTGGCTTAGGAGATTAGGTCATGCTAGCATGAAACTAATCTCTTAAATTTTATCTAAAGAACTCGTAAGAGGAATTCCTCATATCAAGTTCGTCAAAGATAATGTGTATGATGCATGTCAACTAGGAAAACAAATAAAACATAGCTTCAAACCTAAGAACCAAATAAGCACCTCTAGACCTTTGCAATTGATCTATATGGATTTGTTCGAACCAATTGCTACATTAAGCCTAGGAGGTAGCAAATACGCATTTGTCATCATGGATGTTATAGTAGATACAAATAGACTTATTTTTTGGCACACAAAAGTGAATGCTTTAGGTATTTCTTAAAGTTTTGTAAACTTGTTCAAAATGAAAATGGTCTTATGATTTCGTCAATTCGAAGTGATCGTGGTGGTGAATTTCAAAACCATGATTTTCAAGAATTTTGTGAATCTAATGGATACAATCACAACTTCTTTACTCCAAGAAATCCTCAACAAAATGGAGTAGCAGAAAGAAAGAATAGAAACTTGCAATAAATAGCAAGAACCATGTTAAACGAACATAGCCTACCTAAATATTTTTGGGCTAAAACCGTAAATACGACATGCTATGTTATGAATAGGGTTCTAATAAGACCACTACTTTCCAAGACTCCTTATGAGTTATGGAACAATAAAAAGCCTAACGTTTCATACTTTAAAGTTTTCGGATGTAAATGTTTTATTTTGAATGAAAAAGATGCCTTAGGTAAATTTGATACAAAATTCGATGAAGAAATTTTTTTTAGCTATTTTTTTGTTTCTAAAGCATTTCATATCTTTAACAAAAGAACCTTTATTATAGAAGAATCTATTCATGTTGTTTTTAATGAAGTTTCCAAAGTTAAGAAAAATGATTTTGATGATGATGTTAATTTTGATGCTTTGAATTTAAATAATTCCCCTTCTCCATCTAGCAACTTGGATGCATCTTTTTCTGAACCTTCTTTACAGAAGGAATGAAAGTATGTAAATGCTCATCCTAAGGAGCTAATTATAGGAGACACATCGAAAGGGGTTCAAACTCATTCTTCTCTTAAAAATTTTTGTGCCAATGCCGCTTTTCTCTTCCAAATTGAACCTAAAAGCATTGATGAGGCCATGAAAGATGATTCATGGGTCATTGCAATATAAGAAGAATTAAATCAATTTGAGATAAATGAGGTGTGGAAGCTTGTTCCAAGGTCAAATGACCATTTAGTTATTGATACTAAGTGGGTCTTTAGAAACAAGCAAGATGAATCTGGTATCGTGGTTAGAAACAAGGCTAGATTAGTGGCCAAAGATTTCAACCAAGAAGAATGTATCGATTATGAAGAGACCTTCACTCTTGTGGCTCGATTAGAAGCTATAAGGATGCTCCTTGCCTATGCTAGTAGTAATAATTTTAAGTTGTTTCAAATGGATGTTAAAAGTACTTTTTTTAATGGCTTTATTTTCGAAGAAGTTTATGTTGAACAACCTCCTGGATTTAAGAATGATAATCTCCCTAATCATATGTTTAAATTGACTAAAGCTCTCTATGGATTGAAACAAGCCCCTAGGGCTTGGTATGATAGACTTAGCTCATTTTTTATCGAAAATAATTTCTCTAAAGGCAAGGTCGATACTACATTGTTTATCAAAAATTTTAAAAATAATTTTCTTATTGTTCAAATTTATGTTGATAACATTATTTTTGGTTCGATGAATGAATCTCTATGCGAATCATTTGCTAAAAGTATGAATCTTGAATTTGAAATGAGTTTGATGGGGGAATTAACTTTATTTTTAGGCCTACAAATCAAACAACTAAGTAATGATATTTTTCTTAGTCAAACAAAATATGCTTTAGATTTGCTAAAAAGGTTTAACATAGATAGCTCAAAGGCTATAAATACTCCCATGAGTACCTCCACTAAGTTAGACATTGATGAAAGTGGAGAAAGCTTTGATCAAAAAGCTTATAGGGGTATGATAGGAAGTTTACTATATCTCACCGCAACTAAACCGGATATTATATTTAGTGTAGGTCTTTTACAAAGTTTCAATCTAATCCTAAGATATCTCATCTTAAAACAGTTAAGAGAATTCTTAGATATCTTAAAGGTACCACTAATTTAGGATTATGGTATCCAAAATCCAAAAACTTTGAATTAATTGCATATGTTGATGCAGATTTTGCTGGATGTAGATTAGATAGAAAAAGCACATCCGGAACATGTCAATTCTTAGGACATATACTTGTTTCTTAGTCTTCCAAGAAACAAAACTCTATTGCACTATCTACAACCGAAGTTGAGTACATTGCAGCAAGTGCATATTGTGCATAAGTTGTATGGATGAAAAACACTTTAGAGGATTATAAGATTCATCTTAAAAACATTCCCATAAAATGTGATAACACGAGTCCAATATGTTTAACAAAAAATCTCATTCAACACTCTAGAATAAAACATATTGATATTAGACATCACTTTATATAAGATAATGTTAATAATAATGATGTAATCTTAGAGTTTATTGATATAAAACATCAATTAGCCGATATCTTTATAAAACCCTTAAATGAAGAATAATTTGATTTCATTAAAAGGGAATTGGGAATGCTAAATTGTCAAAATGTATGAATTTTTAGACTTTTTTGTTTTTTTACAAGTTTGCTCACTTGAATCATGAACTTATAATATGTATTTTTATGATAAATTGATATGAATCATGAACTTATTATATGCATTTTATGAGTTTTGATGAGTTGAATCATATATATATTTATGAGTTCTATATGAGGTTTAGATATGAATCGTTGTGATGAATCATTACGTTAATATGAATCGTGAACCTGTGATATGCATTTATGTGTTGATATGAATCCACTCCCCTTATGTTACATTTTGATATGAATGTGAATGAGTAAGTTTTGTGAGTAGTGCTCATTACCTGTAAGCGGTGGCACCACCCCAACTAGCAATAACACCGCCCAGCTGGAACCTATTGTAGGCGGTAGCATCGCCAGCAATCAAGTATTGTAGGTGGTAGCACCACCCAACTAGTGGTGCCACCGCCCGCAACCTGTCCCTTTACAAATCCAAGTTAGGGCAGATGGTAGAACCAACCCCAACTCATTCTCCACTCCCCTAAACAGCTCCAAACCCCCTTTGAACACCATTCTCTCCTTAGCTGCCCAAAAATCCTTATTTCCTACTAGATCAAGGATCAATCTCCTACATCCTCTTGAAGATCACAATTAAGGCATTCTCTAAATGGCATTGATTTCTCTTTTGTATTATCTACTCTTGCTCATTATCTATCTTCATAATAGCAGTCTTTATAGGTTCTAGAAGATCCTCTAGGGACAAAAGAAAGAGGAGATTAGAAGAAAATTAGAACTCCCTACTTTTCGATTCTAATTAACATGTCATAAAATTTTCATCCATAGAGTTTAGGCATGTTCATAAGGGGAAATATGTTAATTTAGAGGAATTAAATGATTTAGAACCCATTCAATGTTTTGCTAATCTAGATATTCTCCCAATGCTTCAAATTAGTGAACCCATCTACCCTAGGCTTATTAGACTATTTTAAAATAATCTACATGTAGATGAAAATAAAAGGATATTAACCTATCTTTTAGGACATTATATACCTATTATGGATGAGATGATTTGTAACCTCATAGGAATTGCAGTGAAGGAAAATGGTTATTATTTTAGAGGACAATGGGATGAAGAATTAGTTGGAACCACTTATGTTAATGCCTTAGGAACAATTTTTGGTAATCCTAACTTATCTATTGTTCTAAAAAGTTACGAATATTTACTACCTTTTAGCACTAAAATGCTTCATCATATTTTGAAAAGTATCATTCTCCCTAAACAATATCATCATGATGAGGTAAGTCAAATAGAATTAGGTACCATGTATTGGATTATAAAAGGACACAACAACTGTTTTAGTTATCTAATCCAACAAAACATAATTGAAATATCAAAAAAGGAAATGATGCTTTCATATGGTAGCCTAATCACTAGATTAATTCATGCTTATGACATAGCTATCCTACTTGACGAAGAGGCTATGAAACTATATAGATTTAGTATCATAAATAAAAACCTACTTCGATGGTTGAAGTGTACATTTGGAAATGAGATATTGGTTAGACTGCCTAGAAGAACTAATCTCCCGCCACCTAAAACACCAATCTTTAGGGGTAATCAATCTCCTCCACCTAGTCCCTTTGAGGCAACACCTCTAACAGACCAACCACCCCCCTTATCTATTGATGACATCGGGACTCGTATGGATCACTTTTAACAATGTCAAGATCAACTTGAACAACACCAAGATCATATTTTAATTGAGTTGCAACAGATTCATCGGCAACTAAATGCCTTGTTTAAACACTATAATTTTCCACCACTTGAATAGTTGTGTACATCTTTTTGCTGATGACAAAGGAGGAGAAGGATGAAATCCCTCTTGCGTACTTTGATGTTGTAATATTATGCCTATCTTGATGTTGTATTCTTGTGTTTACATTAGTGTTGTACTCTTATGATTTGTATGAAGTTATGATACTAAGCATTACTAATGTGATATCTTTAAATATGGTACTTTTATTGTGCTGAAATTTTCTATCACACTATAATGTAGCAATATGCGCTTAATTCAAATTGTGTATCGAATTTTTAATATTATCAACCTTTGAATATAGTAAGCATTAATAATGATATTTCATACAAATAGTGATGAAAAGCTATGATGAAATATTTTATCAAGCATGAAGTGATTGTGGCATTTGATATCTTAATAACTTGATTTTATGATGCACAAATTTCGATCAAAACTTGAATTCATGGTTGTGAATTCATGTTTATGTTTTCTCAAAATACGACATATAGATAGGGGGAATTATAATTAACTCCTTCACCAATTGGTTGTCATTATCAAAAAGGGGGAGATTATTGAATCTCGGATTTTGATGATGAAATCAATTGGTAAATTATTTGATCTAATCCTTTGCTGAGATATGTGTGCAGGATTAACTACGATATCAGTAAGATGTAAAACAAGTATTGTGTCAGAGTCAAGATCGAGATCTCGTTGGGAGTTCGAGAGTTCGTCGGAAGTCTGGACGTTCGTCGGAAGTTCTGCCGGAACTAACCGAGAAGTCCAAGAGCTTGCCAAAGAAACTCATCAAAGCTCACCAAGAAGATCGTCATAAAGTTGACGCACCGGAACATGAAGAGCCTTAATCATGTCTTAATTATAATAGTTAGAACATAAATTAAGTTAGGATTGAGAGGTAATCCCACTAACTTAATTAGGGGCCAATTGGGCCCTAAGTTAGGCTAGTTTAGGCTGGATTCAAGGCCCAACCAGGATGCTGAAAGCCTGGCCGACGGTGGCACCGCCATGGCCGACGGTAGCATCGCTTAGGAAACACCACCCTAGGAATTTTGGACAGTGGTACCATCGGTAGTTATTATTGCTACTAGTGGTATCGCCCTTGTTAGGCGATGGTACCGCTAGAGCTCAGTCTCCGAGCGTTGTCAGGCAATCGTATCGCCCAGTAATGGCAGTAGTACCACCAATACCTTGGAAATCTAGGATGAGACACATTTTGGCTCCATTTTTGAAGTCATTGGGGCCTATCAAAATCCTACCCTTTTCTATATGAAAGGACATAAAAAGTATTGAGATAATCTTGAGTTATTAGGGTGTAAAATTATTGTAAACAAGTACTAGAGTCTTCCTCCCTTTCTAAGTTTTGAGATCATTCAAGAGAGGTGTGAGACTTATAAGGGTTCTCTCCTAAACCCATGAAAAGGAGAAAGCACTGTAAAAGAAGTGGTTGGTCTTCACCTATTGAAGGAAGGCCTTTAGTGGATGCTGGAGACCTCGTCGGAGGAGGAATCCAAAAGTGGATGTAGGTCACGTTGACCGAACCACTCTAAATTCTGGTTTGATTTTCATTTGTGTAAATTTACTTTACTGCAAACCTCCTTAATCTTCTCTTGCACTTTTATGAAAGTTTTCGAGTTCAGCTTCTCTTTGAATCAAATTGAATCAAAACCATTTTCGTCGGAATTGGTTTTAAATGAAACGAACAATTTTCTAAAATATCGAAAGTTTTCTGCTTCAATAGTAACTTCCAATCTTCTTAGTGCAATATCCAATCCTTCGGCCCAATGCATGAATTCATGGCACAAAGCCTTCTGTCAACACGTCGACCAATCCTCCAGCCCGACATCTAATCTTTTGATATATTCACTCTGGCCTAATGTTCGATTTCTCCTGCTTTAATCAATTTGTCTCTCCATGATTGAAGCTAGTCCTGCATCATTCAAAATATAGATTAGATCACAAACTTATTAATTGATTTCATCATCAAAATCTAAGATTCAACAATCTCCCCCTTTTGATGATGACAACCAATTGAGGACAGAGTTTAAACTAAACTCTCCCTATTAATATGTCATATTGAAATAAGGCATCATTCAAATAAATGATGACCTTTTAGTTTAAGTTGAAACTATTTTAATTACATCATATGCAATACATCATATACATCATCATAATAAAATCATGAGTATTCCATGCATCATTTCAAAACATAATGTATATTTTTAAAATCATCATTACATGCATTATCATCATACATAATTTTAAATTATCATTTTAGACATAATATGTATGATTATTATCATATCTTCTCCCATTTTGTCACTAACAAAAAAGAGAAGTGCAACTAGCAAATTTTTGAAATATGAAAGCTTAGTTATTTAGTAAATTTTTCATCACTTTAAAACATTCAAGCTAGTGAGTTTCTTTTTTCTCTTTTGAGAAGTGCAAGATAGTTTGTTTTTGCATCTTCTTGAAATGTGCAAGCTAGCAAATTTTTTTTAGATTTACAAGATAGTACTTCTTGCTTCTCTTTTGAGATGAGCAAGCTAGCAAGTTTTGCTTCCCCTTTGTGATGTGCAAGTTAACAATTTTTGGTTCCTTTTAAAATGTGCAAGCTAGTAATTTTTCTCCCCCTTTATCATTGTCCAAAAGAATGGAAGAATACAATGTTGTAATTATTTTCCCTTTACATTAATTTTCAAATCATGACAAAGATAAAGTATCATTCTCCATTCAATATGTTTGTGCATCATTATAATTTCAAATTAAAACATGCACAATTTTAAAACCTTACATTTCATCCTTATTTCATATATGATACCAAAAATAAATCATCACTATGGGCATATCATACATGATACTCATGCATTCATGATACATAATTTTGGACATAACATTCATGATGCTAAGACATTAAAATTTTGAAGCATTTAACACTTCATGCATTAAATCAATATTTTGATATTAAATTTTATAAGCATTTATCACTTCATGCATTAAATCAATATTTTGATTATGATACCAAACATTCATCATTATTTCTCCCATGCATGATCATAGCTTCTCATTTGTATGCATCAATATAATATCATGAGTATTTCATGCATAATTTCATATCATCACATGAAGAATATAAAAAAAAAATTAATTGGGTGATGAGATATATACTTCATGAATACAAGTTGTGAACCAAATAGCGAAAAGAAGAATCATAGTAAATGATCTTAATTGAAAAAAAATCTCATGTTATAATTCCAAGAATTCACAAGAAAATTCATGATTCATTTGACAAAAAGATTGTCGATTCATACATTTAAATAAATATTTTAAACCATCATCATTTCAACTTATCATGCATAATTTCAAATTGTAAAATCATGAGACATGATACAAACATTTATTTTTAAAACATTCATCATTATTTTCAACTCATTCAATTTGTCAAATAAACAAAGTCATTTTCAAGAGATTCAAAATGAAATAAAGAGATTTATCAATCTTTTGAAATGTAAGTGATTTCCTTTTTCCTCTTTGTCATTATAAATAAGAAAGAAGAAGAGAGGAATAATATATAACAAAACTCAAGTCATAAATTATCAACATGTCAAGTAGCATATCATGGTTTATTAGAATAAGTCTCATTTTTAGTGAATAGTAAAAAGAATTGTAGGAGAAAATGATTTCAATTCATGCATAAGAAATCTTATGATTCATATAGAAAATCTCCTCTTTATTAAATGGTAAGAAGAAACATAGAAGAATAAAGAAGAGGTCTTGATTCACATAAAATAGAAGATATCTCAAGAGAAAGTTCATAATTCAATTGGAAAAATCTCATTTAAATTCAAATCATCAAAATATTTTTTATAGTCCAAGAAATTCATACAAATAGATTCAACAATGAAAACTCAATAAGATAAGAATTGAGAAGTTTTCAAGAAAAATATATTCCCTTTTTATTTCATGCAAGCATATCTTTGTCTTTTATGCCAAATAAAAATATGCATCATCGTTTAAAAGCAAAGTTCATCAAGACAAAGATCAATAGTATGATAAAAAATAATTATTACTTCAAATTCTCATGCATAGTATAAAATCATCAAGCATGGTATCAAAACTTTTAACATTTTCATTATGTCTTACATCATTATGTATCATTAAATTATCAAACATGATTTCATTAAGCATAAAGCATTTTCAATCAAAAAAATAATACAAAAATCATCAAGATATACATTATTACTTCTTAAAAACATACATAGAATTAATCTTATTAATTGTACAAGCATTAGATTTAAATATAACATTTTATTCCTTTATCATAAAACATGTAATTTTGATGATTATTTTTAAAATATATATATATATAATTTTTCTAAACTAATTTAAGAACAACTTATGAAATGCATCAAGTAATTTCAAAATAAGGTAAAGGAATTTTGGTTACCTCATAGTTCGCCACTTGTCTTTGTTGGTTTACTTCTCATCTTCGGATGAGCTTGATTCTTCCCAAGTCACCTTGAATACTTTCTTTTTCTTTACTAATTTCTTCTTTTTAGGTTTATTTTTATTCTTTAATTCTTGTTTTAAGAATTTTTTAAGCTTTATTGTGAGGAGTTCAAGGTCATCATCATCATCACTTGAGTCATCACTCAAGTGGTATTCTATTATATGAAATACCAAATTCTTCCTATTCTTTGGAAGGTAGTTCTCATGTTCATCATATTCAATACAAGTCATTTCATAGGTCATCAAGGACCCAAAAAGTTCTTTAATCAGAAAATAGTTCAAGTCATTTGATTCTTATATTGCCATTATTTTAGGATCCTAACTCTTTAGAAGGGATTTTAATATCTTGTTAACAAGTTCAAAATCAGAAAAATATTTACCAAGCACTTTTAGACCATTGACGACATTCGTAAACCGGGTGTATATGTCTCCAATGGTCTCAGTTGGTTTCATCCGAAATAATTTATAAGTATGGACTAAAAGATTTATTTTGGACTCCTTTACTCCACTAGTGCCTTCTTGAGTGATTTCGAGTGTGTGCCAAATATCGAAAGTCATTTCACAAATAGACACTTGATTGAACACATTTTTTTCTAAAGTGCAAAATAATGCATTTATAGCCTTGGCATTTAAAGAGAAAGTCTTCTTCTCCAAATCAGTCCAATTGTTCATTAGAAGAGAAGACTTTTAAAATCTATTTTCAATAATATTCCATAAATTGAAATATAAAGAAAGCAAGAAAACTCTCATTCGAGTTTCCAATATATGTAGTTCGTCCCATTGAACATAGAAGGATGATGATAAAATGACCTCCTTGAAAGTTGAAAAGGAGTCATTTCTCTTGGTTGTTAAACCAAATGAGAAAAAATATGGCTCTGATACCAATTGTTAGATTGAGTCGGCACTAAGAGAGGGATTGATTAGTGTAGCGGATAAAAATTTATTACCAGTGTCCACTAAAGGTCTTCCTTCAATAGGCAAAGACCAAACATCGCTTATCGTATTTTCTCCTTTATCATAAAACATGTAATTTTGATGATTATTTTTAAAACATTCATCATTATTTTCAACTCATTCAATTTGTCAAATAAACAAAGTCATTTTCAAGAGATTCAAAATGAAATAAAGAGATTTATCAATCTTTTGAAATGTAAGTGATTTCCTTTTTCCTCTTTGTCATTATAAATAAGAAAGAAGAAGAGAGGAATAATATATAACAAAACTCAAGTCATAAATTATCAACATGTCAAGTAGCATATCATGGTTTATTAGAATAAGTCTCATTTTTAGTGAATAGTAAAAAGAATTGTAGGAGAAAATGATTTCAATTCATGCATAAGAAACTCTCATTCGAGTTTTCCAATATATGTAGTTCGTCCCATTGAACATAGAAGGATGAATGATAAAATGACCTCCTTGAAAGTTGAAAAGAGTCATTTCTCTTGTGAAAATCTTCGTACAATAAAAACTGATTCCAACAAAAACCATTTGTTTGACTCATATAAGATTGCAAGTGAATAGAGAAGAGGGGATTGGATAGTTTGCAATGAAGTAAAGAGAATAAGTAGTAAGGAAAGAACACACTAAATTTATAGTGGTTCAGTCATAGTGACCTACATCCACTTCTGATTCCTCCTCCGTTGAGGTCACCAGTGTCCACTAAAGGCTTCCTTCAATAGGCAAAGACCAAACATCTCTTTATAGTATTTTCTCCTTTTCAAGGGTTTAGGAGATAACTCTTATAAGTCACTCTTTTACAAGTATTCCCTCATACACCTCCCTTAGGATCAACTCTAAGTACTATGAGGAGGGAAGTCAAAGTTTTGGTAGAGTTTACTTAGTTTTTTCCTCAAGAATTTTTGCTTCTTTCTTGCTACCCAAGTGGGGTACTTATAGGCCCCAAATAGTTTAAAAAATGGAGCTAAAAATTTAAATTCCTGGGTCTTCCGAGTACAGGCGATACCACTGCCTACACTCGACGGTACCATTGCCTGCAACTTAACACTAGGCGGAACCACCGCCTAGTCTGGCAATACCACTGCCTAACACACTATTACTAGGCGGTACCATTGCTAGTCTAGTGGTACCATCGCCCAATCTGGAGGTACCATCGCTCAATCTGGTGGTACCACCATCTGATAGCCTTAGAGATCGAGTTTTTCGAGCTTTCTAACTCACAAGTGGTTCCATCGCCTATTCTGGCAGTGCCACCGCTTGACCCAACTTTTGAGTCATTGAATAGGCCTCCCAATAAGCCCAAATTAGTCCCAATTAAGGCCAGATTGACCCCCAATTGAGTTAGTATAATTACACCAAAAGCTAACTCAATTAGCCCCCTAAACTACTTCGATCTTAGTACAATAAAAACTGATTCCAACAAAAACCATTTGTTTGACTCATATAAGATTGCAAGTGAATAGAGAAGAGGGGATTGGATAGTTTGCAATGAAGTAAAGAGAATAAGTAGTAAGGAAAGAACACACTAAAATTTATAGTGGTTCAGTCATAGTGACCTACATCCACTTCTGATTCCTCCTCCGTTGAGGTCACCAGTGTCCACTAAAGGTCTTCCTTCAATAGGCAAAGACCAAACATCTCTTTATAGTATTTTCTCCTTTTTTTTCCTCAAGAATTTTTGCGGTCTTTCTTGCTACCCAAGTGGGGTACTTATAGGCCCCAAATAGCTTAAAAAATGGAGCTAAAAAATTTAAATTCCTGGGTCTTCCGAGTACAGGCGATACCACTGCCTACACTCGACGGTAACCATTGCCTGCAACTTAACACTAGCGGAACCACCGCCTAGTCTGGCAATACCACTGCCTAACCACTATTACTAGGCGGTACCATTGCTAGTCTAGTGGTACCATCGCCCAATCTGGAGGTACCATCGCTCAATCTGGTGGAACCACATCTGATAGCCTTAGAGATCGAGTTTTTCGAGCTTTCTAACTACACAAGTGGTTCCATCGCCTATTCTGGCAGTTGCCACCGCTTGACCCAACTTTTGAGTCATTGAATAGGCCTCCCAATAAGCCCAAATTAGTCCCAATTAAGGCCAGATTGACCCCCAATTGAGTTAGTATAATTACACCAAAAGCTAACTCAATTAGCCCCCTAAACTACTTCGATCTTAGACAAATGATTACAAAGCATGAATCCTTTGTCCGATATGTCATTGGTTCATTCAACGCTCATCCGATCCTTTAGCACATCGTCCTCTCCTTCGACATATTGCTCAATTGGCATGTTGACTCTCGTAACTTCCAATCTCCTTGGTGCAATGTCCGATCCTTCGGCCCGATGCCTGAATTTATGGCACCAAGCCTTCTGCCGAGACATCAACTGATCTTACGGCTCGATGTCCAATCTTTTGACATGTTCACTCCAGTCCAATGTTTGATTCCTCCTACTTTAATCAATTTGCCTCTCCTTGATTGAAGCTAGTCTTGCGTCACTTGAAACGCAAATTAGATCACAAACTTATCTATTGATTTCACCATCACAAATTAAGATTCAATATTAGCAATATGAATGAAAAGCATAAAAGAAATGTAAACCAAGTATTATAGTGGTTTGGTCGTCGCGACCTACGTCCACTCCCGATTCCTCTTCCGTTGAGGCTACCGACGTTTACTAACGATCTTCTTCTAATGGGCAAAGATCAACTACCCTCTTACAACTCTTTCTCCTTTTCACAAGTTTAGGAGACAACCTTTACAAGCCTCACATCTCTCTTAGACTAAGCCCGAAACTTAAAGAAGAGGAGGACACTTAGCACTTTTTCAACTCAGAATAACAACCCCTTTCTATCCTTTTTTCTTGCTACCCCAAGCAGGAAAAAGTGAGGTATTTATAGATCCCAAATGGATTTATTTTGGAGCCAAAAAGGGTCTCATCCTAGGTTTCTAGGGTACTAGTAGTACCACCGCCAGTATTGGGTACCAGTCTGACGATACCACCACCTAACAGCCTCAGAGATCGGGCTCTTGAAGACTAAGCCTCTAGTGGTTCCACCGCCTAGTCTGGTAGTGCCACCGCTTAACCCAACTTTTGGGTCACTGAATGAGCCTCCTAATAGGCCTAAATCAGCCTCAGATCAGGCCCATGGGCCTCTATTTGAGTTAGTCTAATTACATTCAAAACCAATTCAATTACAACCTAGACTACTTTAATCAAGACACAATTGATTGTAAGCACGAATCACATGTTCTCTGGTATACCGCCAGTATTGGGTAGTACCACCGCCAGTATTGGGTAGTACCACCGCCAGTATTGGGTAGTACCACCGCCAGTATTGGGTAGTACCACCGCCAGTATTGGGTAGTACCACCGCCAGTATTGGGTAGTACCACCGCCAGTATTGGGTAGTACCACCGCCAGTATTGGGTAGTACCACCGCCAGTATTGGGTAGTACCACCGCCAGTATTGGGTAGTACCACCGCCAGTATTGGGTAGTACCACCGCCAGTATTGGGTAGTACCACCGCCAGTATTGGGTAGTACCACCGCCAGTATTGGGTAGTACCACCGCCAGTATTGGGTAGTACCACCGCCAGTATTGGGTAGTACCACCGCCAGTATTGGGTAGTACCACCGCCAGTATTGGGTAGTACCACCGCCAGTATTGGGTAGTACCACCGCCAGTATTGGGTAGTACCACCGCCAGTATTGGGTAGTACCACCGCCAGTATTGGGTAGTACCACCGCCAGTATTGGGTAGTACCACCGCCAGTATTGGGTAGTACCACCGCCAGTATTGGGTAGTACCACCGCCAGTATTGGGTAGTACCACCGCCAGTATTGGGTAGTACCACCGCCAGTATTGGGTAGTACCACCGCCAGTATTGGGTAGTACCACCGCCAGTATTGGGTAGTACCACCGCCAGTATTGGGTAGTACCACCGCCAGTATTGGGTAGTACCACCGCCAGTATTGGGTAGTACCACCGCCAGTATTGGGTAGTACCACCGCCAGTATTGGGTAGTACCACCGCCAGTATTGGGTAGTACCACCGCCAGTATTGGGTAGTACCACCGCCAGTATTGGGTAGTACCACCGCCAGTATTGGGTAGTACCACCGCCAGTATTGGGTAGTACCACCGCCAGTATTGGGTAGTACCACCGCCAGTATTGGGTAGTACCACCGCCAGTATTGGGTAGTACCACCGCCAGTATTGGGTAGTACCACCGCCAGTATTGGGTAGTACCACCGCCAGTATTGGGTAGTACCACCGCCAGTATTGGGTAGTACCACCGCCAGTATTGGGTAGTACCACCGCCAGTATTGGGTAGTACCACCGCCAGTATTGGGTAGTACCACCGCCAGTATTGGGTAGTACCACCGCCAGTATTGGGTAGTACCACCGCCAGTATTGGGTAGTACCACCGCCAGTATTGGGTAGTACCACCGCCAGTATTGGGTAGTACCACCGCCAGTATTGGGTAGTACCACCGCCAGTATTGGGTAGTACCACCGCCAGTATTGGGTAGTACCACCGCCAGTATTGGGTAGTACCACCGCCAGTATTGGGTAGTACCACCGCCAGTATTGGGTAGTACCACCGCCAGTATTGGGTAGTACCACCGCCAGTATTGGGTAGTACCACCGCCAGTATTGGGTAGTACCACCGCCAGTATTGGGTAGTACCACCGCCAGTATTGGGTAGTACCACCGCCAGTATTGGGTAGTACCACCGCCAGTATTGGGTAGTACCACCGTCTAATTACATTCAAACCAATTCAATTACAACCTAGACTACTTTAATCAAGACACAATTGATTGTAAGCACGAATCACATGTTCTCTGGTATATCATTGGTTCATCCGACACTTCGTCCGACCCTTTGGTACTTTGTCCAACCTTTCGATGCATCGTTCTCTCCTTCGGTGTATTTCTCAATTGGCATGTTAACCTCCACAATATCTAATATCCTTGGCGCAATTTTTTATCCTACTGGCTTGATGCCCAAACTCATGATATGAAATCTTCTGCCAATAGGTCGACTAATCCGTCGGCCCGATGTCTAATCTTCTGACATATTCCATTTTGGCCCAACCTTTGATTCCACTACTTTAATCGATTTGTCTTTCCCTGATTGAAGCTAGTCCTACATTACTTAAACACACATTAAATCATAACTTTATCAATTGGTTTCATCATCAAAATTAGAGATTTAATAATCTCCCTCTTTTTGATGATGATAACCAATTGATGACAGAGTTTAACTAAACTCTGCCTATCAATATACCATATTGATAGAACATTTGAATTCATGAGTATCATGAGTGTTTCATCATTGCATGCATCATGAATATTAAAAGAATCAATTAATCACATTATTACATGCACTATAAAATCATACATAATAATTTCAAAATATAAAATTCCATCATACCATGCATGATCATCATCATAACTTTTCCCCCTTTGTCATCAACAAAAAGGAGAAAAGTGCAACTATCATATTTTTTGAAACATGCAAGTTTTACAACACTTTAGAGCATGTAAGCTAGCAAGTTTTAGAGATGTGCAAGTTTAGCAATTTTGCTTCTCTTGAGCTATGCAAGCTAGTAATTCTTTCTCTTTGAAATGTGCAAGCTAACAAATTTTACTTTAGCAAATTACAACCTAGCAAATTTATCAAGTTTTACATCATTTTAGAATATACAAGCTAGCAATTTTGCTTTTCTTTGCAATGTACAAGCTAGCAATCTTTACTTCTCTTTTAAGATGTGCAAATTAGCAATTTTGTCTCCCCTTTTATCATTGTCAAAAAGAAGGGAATAATACAATAGTGCTAAATCATTTTTTTTTTACATCAATGCTCTAATCATAACATAAGGTTTACAACCATAAATACAAAGGAATTGTACATAATAAAACTCACATCATAAACATCAAGAAGTCAAGTGACACATCATAGTTTATTTGGATAAGTCAAATAGCGAAAGAAAGAATTATAGTAAACTATCTTGATTCATAAAAATATCTTAAGTTATAATTCTAAGAAATCAAAAGAAACATAGGAGAACTTGATTCATGCAAAAGAAATCTCAAGTCATCAAAATCATGATTCATAAAAAATAAATCTCAATTCATAAAATTTTCTTGTAAGCAATGTCAAGTCATCATCATCACTTTGAGCATGATACCAAAACAATAAATTTTCAAATCATCATTACTTGGGTATGCATGATACCAAAATATGATTTCAAGTCATTAAGATATAACATGTATAATTTTAAACCATTACAAACTATTATCAAGGTCATAGTTTGTTTACATAAGTCTCTTCGTTAGTAAATGGTAAGAAGAAATCATCAAAGATAGAAAAGATTTTGATTCTTATAAAAGATACCTCAAGTAGGGAAATAAAAAAAAAGTTCATGATTCAGTAGAAAAAATCTCATTCAAATTCAATTTGTCAACTCCAAACTCATCATCAAAATCACTTTTCTTATATTCGAAAAATTCATTGAAAATAATGTACATTGATTCATATGAGATTAAAAATAGCTAAAATTCTTTAGTTTCAATTTGTGTGATTGATTTTATACTAACATGTCATAGTCTTTCAAACAAAAGCATTGCATCATCATTTAAAACCGAAAAATAATATGAAAATTATCAAGATCAATAGAATATTATTTGTGTAACTATAAACCATCTTCAATAAAAAATCATCAAGTTTCAATCATGGTCTTTCCTTTATTATTGTTTGTTATAGTAATACATTTTTCTTCTTTAAATGAATCGAACTCTTCATACTTTGTGCAAGGAGTTAACATGTAATTTTCATGCTTAATTTTTTTTTTAAATCACTAGAAAGAGAAGCATAATCCCTCCTTTTTTTAAATATTTCTTACCAATTTAAAAATAATTCATGAAATATATCAAGTAATTTCATAGTAAAGTAAAGGAGTTTTAGTTGAGTCACTTACTTCGTTTTTAGATATACTCTTCATCCCATGTCGCCTCGAGTATTTTCTTCTTTTTTTGTATGAGCACCTTCTTTTTTAGTTGTGGACATTCACTTTTGAAGTGCTCCTGCCGATTACATTCATAGCAAGCTATTTTGTTCTTTTTAAATCTATTTTTATTCTTAGATTCTTGTTTTATAAACTTCTTAAATTTTATTGTGAGGAGTTCAAGGTCATTATCATCTTCATTTAGTTTTCTCCCAAGTGGTCTTCTTTTGTTCTAAATGTCAAATCCTTTCTATTCTTTGGAAGGTTATTCTCATATTTATCATATTCGATATAAGTCATTTCATAGGTCATTAAAAACCCAATAAGTTCTTCAAGAGAGAAATTGTTCAAGTCCTTTGTCTCTTGTATTGCCATCACTTTCAGATCTCAACTTTTTGGAAGGGATCTTAGTATTTTGTTAATAAGTTCAAAATTAGAAAAACTTTTACCAAATGCTTTCAAAACATTGACGACATCCGTAAAACGGGTGTACATGTCTCTAATAGTTTCGCTTGGTTCCATTCGAAACAATTCAAAACTATGTATCAAAAGATTAATTTTTGTTTCTTTAACTCTATTTGTGTCTTTATATGTAATTTTGAGTGTATGTCAAATATCATGCGCAGTTTCGCATATAGAATCCTGATGAAATTTATTTTTATCTAGAGCACAACATAAAACGTTCATCGCTTTAGCATTCAAAGAAAAAGTTTTCTTCTCCAAATCATTCGATTCGTTCATTGGATTAGAAGACTTTTGAAAACCACTTTCGACAATATTCCATAAATTCAAATCCATAGAAAGCAAGAAAACTCTCATTCGAGTTTTTCAATAAATGTAGTACATCTCATTGAACATAGGAGGATGAATGATAGAGTGACCCTCTAGATTGTCAGAAAAAGTCATCTCTCTTAAGTGTTAAATCAATGGAGAGCTACATAACTTTGATACCAACTATTAAGACCAAAATTGGCACTAAGACCGGGGGGGGGGGGGGGGGGGGGTGAATTAGTGCTTTCTTAAAACTTTCGATGATTCAAAATTTTCATTCGATAAAGCTTGTATCGAAAAAATATTTTACTTGAAAACATTCATAAGAGTAATGAGCATAGTAAGTAAGTAAATCAGTTAGCAATATAAATGAAAAGCATAATAGAAATGCAAACTAAGTTTTATAGTAGTTCTGTCATCGCGACCTATATCCACTCTCGATTCCTCTTCTGTTAAGACCACTAGCGTTCACTAACAATCTTCTTTCAACGAGCGAAGATCAACTACCCTCTTACAACTCTTTATCCTTTTTACAAGTTTAGGAGACAACCTTTATAAGCCTCAATCTCTCTTAGACTAAACCTGAAACTTAAAGAGGGGGAGGACACTTAACACTTTTTCAACTCAGAATAATAACCCCTTTCTACTTTTTTTTCTTACTACCCCAAGCAAGAAAAAGTGGGGTATTTATCAACCCCAAATGGATTTAAATTTAGAGCCAAAAATGATCTCATCCCGGGTTTTCGAGGTACCGACGGTACCATTGCCAGTACTGGGCAGTACCACCGCCTGCAAACTGACATTTGGCAATATCATCACCTAGTCTAATAGTACCACCGCCTAGTCTAGTGATACCACCGCTTGATACTGGGCGGTACCACTACCTAGTTTAGCGGTACCACCATTAATAGCCTCGGAGACCGGCCTCTTGGAGACTAAGTCTCTAGCCATTCCACCGCCTGGTCTAGCGGTGCCACCACCTGACCCAACTTTTGGATCACTAAATAAGCCTCTCAATGGGCCGAAATCAATCCCAGATCAGGCCCAATGGGCTCCTAATTGAGTTGGTCTAATTATGTTCAAAACTAACTCAATTACAACCTAGACTACTTTAATTAAGACACAATTGATTACAAGCATGAATCACATGTTATCCGGCATGTCATTGATTCATCCGGTACTTCGTCTAACCCTTCGGCGCTTCATCTGACCTTTCAATACATCGTCCTCTCCTTCAGTAGATTATCTAATCGGCATGTTGACCTCTACAATATTCGATCTCCTTAGCGTAATTTTCGATCCTTCTAGCCCGATGCCCGAACTCATGGCACGAAGCCTTTTGCCAACAAGTCAGCTAGTTCTCTGGCTCAACGTCTAATCTTCTGACATGTTCTATTCCAGCCTAACCTCTAATTCTACTACTTTAACTAATTTATCTTTCCTTGATTGAAGCTAGTCCTACATCACTTAAAAACATATTAGATCATAACTTTATCAATTGGTTTCATTATCAAAATCCGAGATTCAATAGTGGCAACCACCATTCCCTCACGTACATGCATTCACCTCACTACAAGTATCACTACAACATGGGCGTTTGTTTAACAACTCTATATCTACATCTTCACAAGTGTCAACTGACTATCTTCTTGTTTTAACTAAGGTGTTCTTAAATCTCACCTAACATATGCAAGCACTAGTCAGCACAATATAAGCATCGCCCTGCTCCTATCACAATCATACCGACAAGTGCTATCACCACCTTAATCATTGATGATAGTTCTACGATTGCACATGTTGACGTCCATTAGTATTTGATCCTTTAGGTTTTATCATAAGATTTTATTTGGTTACAATAGAAGAAACTTTTGAAAAAAATTAGTAATAAATTTAGAATCTTTGGTAGCTTCAAGTTCACATAAAAGAATTTAAAGTTTTTGAAGTTTTTATCATTACCTCCAAACATACTTTTAAAGATTTTTCAAGCTTTTATTTATGTCAATATTAACATAAATCAAGAAAATAAGACTTATTGTAGCACGTAGTGGACTCTTGCATCTTTCAATATGTTCTCGTTCATTTAATCTTTTTAAATTTTAGTTTAATATCCTACATATCATATTTAATAAAATTTTAGTTTAACATCCTACATATCATATTTAATAAAATTTTAGTTTAACATCCTACATATCATATTTAATAAAATTTTAGTTTAACATCCTACATATCATATTTAATAAAATTATTTTTATTAAATTTTTTAATCCTCATGAAATAAATTAAAATTTTATTTTTGACTAAAAAAATTGATAATGTTTACCTTTAAAGGTAGAAAGAAGTTTTAGAAATACTTATTTCAATAGGTGTCTGTTTTTTTAAACCTTTCGGATCTACTGATTTTTTTTAATCATTGTACTGTTATTAATCTTACTTCAAATCGAGCTCTGAGACTATAATTATTGGCTTCTACAAAACTTAGGAGAAAAGGGGGAAGACACTAGAAGATTCTTTGAAATCTACGGTGCCTCGGATAACTCCCGTAACATCTGTTTATAGTAATAAAAAATTGCATTTCTAAGTGGATAAACACCCTCGTTGTAACCACATCTATCCACTTTGAATTGTTCCAAAACAGATGAACAGTTCCCGAACCCAACGAATCCAAATCATCATCTTATTTTTCATCATAACTGTTCAGATTAATTTTATCACTACTAGTTATCATCGGCGACGCCATTACCACCGGTTTAGGAGCAAAGGAAACGAGGCAGGGCTGATCACGTATCCAATATCGACCATGGATTCTTTCTTGCTCGTCACTTCCGCCAGTCCTACCGCCGCGGCCCCTCCTTCTGGCGCTGCAGTTTTACTGGTTAAGAAAGAGAAAGAGGAGGAGAGTGCGATCGCAGAGAAGGGGTTCTATCGACTCCCTGCGCCTCGGAGTAACAGCTGGGAGCCACCCAAGCTTCTGCTGCTGTTCCCCGTCCATTCTCCCAAGCGCTCCTCCGTTTCTTCCACAAAGTAGTATCGACTTCTTATCGTTATCTACGTCTCTAGGGTGCACGAGTGCAAGGAGCAGTTCTACGTGGCTATATGTGTTCTGAGGTGCCCGAAGATCCGTGCAAAGTCTAAATCTTTTAGTGATTTGTGCTAACTTGGCTTTGGGAAAAGAAGAAAGTAACTAAAATTAGGAATGACCAATGGTAGTGTGTCGGATTCATTTAAATAAGATAAAGAATTAGAAGATTTAAATATGTATTGTACGTGATTTCTTTGTTTGATCTTTCTCATTTCTCAATGCCCATAACGATTTTCGTTCAGACATACGATTGATAAGTATACTGTGTCAATGATTTCGATTGAGATATATGTTTGATTAATGTGTTATTGATATATCTCGGGTTTAAATCCAAGTGTGAGCGTTATAGTTATATATATATACATATATATATATACAAATATATATATACATATATATATATACACACACATATATATATATATATATATGTATATATATATATGTCAACTCTATTAGTTTCCACTTTTTTTTGTCTTACTATCTTCTTTTGTGTTTCCCTTAAAATAGAAAGTTCTAGGGTGCTAAATCAAAATTAGCAAGTTAATATAAACCTTCTACAGAAATATTTCAATAAAACATCACAATGTTACCGCACTAATTATGGATAGCAGAGAAGTAATTAAAACAATTGACAGTTATAATGTTCCAACGTAAAAAGACTCTTATATATCCAATTTTGTGTCCGATGACATACATCCAATGACTTCCCCGTCATCTATATAAACAATTTTACTTATATATACAAATGCTAAATTTGTATATAACAATGAAATTTATTTTGCTTATAAAACCATCTAAATACTAAATGAAGCATATTTGTACAATAATCGACCATCAAAATAGTGCATCCCTTATAAAACCAAGTTTTCATCTATCAACCCCAACCAAGTCTAACCCTGGAGCACTTCTTTATGCACTCAACCTAACCACAACTCTTAACCCTGGAGCAGTTCGTCATGCACTGCACCTGACCACAACTCTAACCCTGCGGCACTTCCTCATGCACTGCATCTAACCATTCCCGCAGCCCCATCGACTGCTTTTGTCCCTTCTTCCCATATAAAGCCAGAAGAAGAGATGCGCGAGACGAGACGAGTGAAACGACACGAAACAAAGACCAAAACGCACGTGTCACGTGACGTTCCTGGTTGTTTCGGTTCGCGGATCACCAGATGGTGGACCCCCACAGGACCTCGGCCAGCACGGTGGCCGCCTCCGCCTCCGTGGCGGCGGCCTCCTTCACCCTTGCCACCACATCCCTCTTTATCTCCCGCTTCTCCCGCTGCCGCAGTCCCTCCCCGACCTCCACCTGCACCGCCCACAGCGCCACGCAGCTCGCGAAAGGCTGCGCATCCAGGAATTGCCGCTCCTCGTCCTCCCCGCCACGCCCTCGCCGCAGCCAGCCCACCGGTACCCCTCCTCCACCGCCGTCGTTTATCTCGATGAGGGCGCCGCCCAGGTCTGATCTTTGCAGCGCCGTCAGCCGCTTGATCAGCCCCTCCGTGAGCATCGCGTCGATGGCCTCCTTCCGGCCGAAGTAGCCTATCTGCAGAGCCCAGTCCAGCGCCAGCACCCGCACCTCGACGGCGACGGTGATGCCGAGGAGGCCGACGAGCCGCGGGATATGCCCCCGGGCGTGGAGCTCGTCCACCAGCGGGCTTCGTATGGCCCTGATGAGCCCGTTAAGCGAGCGGAGAGCGGCAGCCGACGTGAAAGCGGAGGACATGGAGACGAGGGCGCCCAATGTGGGGCCCATGAGGACTGGGCCCACGAAGACAGCCTTGTTGAAGCGGACGAGGGCAAGCACCGCCGCGGCCGCGCACTCGCGGACCCGCTTCGGTGCCGCCGCGTCGGCGAGGGCGGACTCCACGGCGGCGAAGGCCCCGGAGCGGAGGAGCACGTCCTGCAGGCCGCGGTCGAAGCCCTGAGAGACGCGCGACTCCAGGGCGCGCACCAGCTCCTCCCCCTCCTCGACTTCCGCGTCACGGGCAACAGGGGGGGAGAATGAACGGAGGGCAGAGATGAGGCGGTCGGCGCTTTCCCGGTCGATCCACGACTGGATCTCGGCGGTAATCGATCCGGCCACGCGCGAGATCTCGTGGCTGTGGCTAGATCTCCGCCATCGGATTGATCCAAATATCCCACCTTTACCACCACCACCACCACGCCCACACTCGCCGCCACCGTCGCGGCACGAGGAGGAGCGGAACGAAGACACGAGGCATCTGAGGCGGTAGAGGAGGTCAGAGAGGGTGGCGAGTTGGGGATCGCCGGATAGGAGGTCTCGGGAGCCGCTCTGGAGTCGGAGGAGGGCCTTCATGGAAGGGGAATCACATCCGCCGCCGCCGCCGTTCTCGGCGGGCCGAACGGGGTTGGCCTCGATCTCCTTGGATGCCTTCTTGAGAGCCTCAAGCGCCTTCAGCACCTCACACTTCTGCCCTCTCTCCATTGCGGGAACAGAGGAGGAAACTTACACAGCACTCGCCGTCTCTCAATCTCGATTTCTCGATCTCTTCGCTTACAATTATTTGGTTACTTATTTCAGAACTACCAGTCGTTGACCAACGTCGACATCACGCGATAGAATGAGCGATGACGTCGGCGTTAATGAAGATTTACCGGTAACAATGAGATTATGTATATAATTATAATCTAGTATTGGCGATCACTGCAGCAGCCTATGTGAAAATATGCATGTGAACAATGAGGGTGTTAAATTTGGTACAAGCTCCATCCGTCAAAGTAATGGGGTACATTTGGTGGTTCATTATTCTTAGGGAAATATGTAATACCTTAACTTTAGACCAACTGCAAAGATGCGAATAGCAGGCAGTATTGTTAGGGGAAAGAGATGGGGCCGGAGGCAGGGGTCCATAGGGCGATTTTAATGATAATTAGCCTATCAATACTTAGCTTTCTTGACTTACCTACTCTCTCTTGATTGTTAATATCACTTGTGGGTCTCGTAGGGTTTCATTAAAGTACCATAATCGATGACAAAGAAAATTTATTTTATAAAAAAATTTAAAAATATCAATCATTCAAATATTTCTCTCTTGCCTAATTCCTCATTATATCTAAAATTATTATATTTGATTGTCAATTTGATATAATGAAATTAGGAGAATATGTAATGCCTTAACTCGAAACCAATTGCGAGAGGCGCGCAAATGGCAAGCAGCATTGTTAGGGGAAAGAGATGGGATCAGAGGCGAGGGTCACTAAAGCAATACGTGTTTTGATTTTAGCGATAAGTAGTCTATCAATATTTGGCTTTCTCGACTCACCTACTCTCCTAGTGATTGGTAATATCAATTGTAGATCTCGTAGTGTTACGTTAATATATCAGGATCGATGACGAAGGAAGCTTATTTTCTTAAAAAAATATTTAAATATGTTAATCATTCAAATAATTCTCTCTCTTATCAAATTCCTCATCCTATCTAATATTATTAGATTTGATTGTCAATTTGATATAATGAAATCAATCGACTTGATCCATTTTTCCAAAAAAAAAAATATCGTTGAGTTTGAGATGATAAGAGAGAACCTTTTTCTAAGATAAAAAATCATCAATATATAGTAGTGTCTCCTATCTCACTTTAGTTTCAAGGTAGAAAATCTCTCATATCCTTCCTACAAAAGACCATATGAAGTTTATTTGATAGGTGGTTCATTATTAGGGAGATTTTCAATGCCTTAATTTGGGATCAACTATGAGAGACGAATGACAGACAGTATTATTAGGGGAAAGAGATGGGGTCAAACGTGGGGCTGCAAGAGCAACATATGTATTGATTTTAGAAATAAGTTGTCATACTTGTATTTGATTTTCTCGACTCACTCGGTTTCATTAATGCACGAGGATCGATGGCAAAGAAAACTTGTATTCTTAAAAAAATATTTAAAAATATCCATCATTGGAACGTTTCTATCTTGCATCTAATTCCTTATCCTATCTAATATTATTAGATTTATTTATCAGTTCGATATAATGAAAATGATCAACTTGATCCATTTTTCCAAAAGAAAGTTCATTGAGTTTCAGATGATTAGAGAGATTTTTTTTCTAAGATAAAAATCATCAATATGTAGTTTCTTATCTCACTTTAGTTTAAAGGTAGAAGATCTCTCGTATCATGTTTTCTACAAAAGATCATATGAGGTTCATCCGACAAGTGGTTCATTATTAGGGGAATCTATAATACCTTAACTTAGGACCAATTGAGAGGCGAATGGCAAGCAACAATATTAAGAGAAAGAGATGCGATCGAAGGTGGGGGCCACTAGAACGACACGCATTGATTTTAGTAACAAGTTGCTTACCTCCTGGTAATTGGTAATGCCACTTATGAGTCCTACTAGGTTTCGTTAATGCACAAGGATCGATGGCAAAGGAAACTTGTTTTCTTAAAAAAATTTTTTAAACATATCCATCATTCAAATATTTCTCTCTCTCTCTCTCTCTCTCACACACACACACACACACGCACACCTAATTCCTCATCTTATCTAACATTATTAGATTCGATTGTCAATTCGAAATAATAAAATTGATCAACTTGATTTTTTTTTCAAAAGAAAAGATTGTTGAGTTTTATATGATAAGAGAGTTTTGTTTTTTAAAATAAAAATTATCAATGCTGAAAGGAATCAGTAGAGAGATCTCTTTACTTGCTTATAATGTGTGATAGCTTATACTGTGTTATTACACGTTATAGGTTACGTTATAGGTATATTCTTTAGGTGAATTTTATAATCCTCTAAAATTTTTTCATCTATATAATTTTTATATAACTTGAGCACAACATGCACTTGTTGTAATATACTCAGTTTCGATTGTGGATAATGTAATCAAGTTTTGTTTCTTGGAAGACTAAGAGACAAATGCGTGTCCTAAAAATTGACATGTTTAGGATGTGTTTTTTCTATCTATTTGGCAACCAATAAAATCAGCATCGGCATAACTAAGTAATTCAAAATTTCTAGATTTTGGATACCATAATCCTAGTTTAGGAGTTCCTTTTAGGTATCTAAAATTTTTTTTAATAGCTTTTAAATGAGATTTCTTGGGGTTAGATTGAAACTTAGCACAAAGTCCTATGCTAAATATAATGTCAAGTCTAGTTGCAGTGAGATATAGTAAATTACCTATCATACCCCTATAATCTATTTTATCAAAGCTTTCTTCACTTTCGTCAATATCTAACTTAATGGAGGTACTCATAGGAGTATTAATAGCTTTTGAACTATCCATATTAAATCATTTTAGCAAGTCTAATACATATTTTATTTGATTAAAAAAATATCATCATTAAGTTATTCGATTTGTAAGCCTAAAAAAGAAGGTTAATCCCCCATTATACTTATTTCAAATTCTAGGCTCATACTCTTAGCAAATGATTCGCATAAAGATTTATTTGTAGAACCAAAGATAATATCATCAACATATATTTGAATAATAAAAAAATTATTTTTAAATTTTTTAATAAATAATGTGATATCGACCTTGCCTTTAGAGAAATTATTTTGGATAAGAAATAAGCTAAGTCTCTTATACTAGGGCTTGTTTCAATCCATAGTGAGCTTTTATCAATTTAAACACATGATTAAGGAAATTATCATTCTCAAATCCGAGAGGTTGTTCAACATAAACTTCTTCATAAATAAACCCATTTAAAAAAGCACTATTAACATCCATTTGAAACAACTTAAAATTATTACTACTAGTATAGGCAAGGAGCACCCTTTTGGCTTCTAATTGTGCCACAAGAGCGAAGGTTTCTTCATAATCGATATCTTCTTCTTGGTTGAAACCATTGACCACTAATCTAGTCTTATTTCTAACCATGATACCAAATTCATTTTACTTATTTCTAAAGATCTATCTAGTACTAATAACTAAATGGTCATTTGGCCTTGGAATAAGCTTTCATACCTCATTTCTCTTAAATTGGTTCAACTCTTCTTGTATTGCGATAACCCATGAATCATCTTTCAAGGCCTCGTCAATGCATTTAGGTTCAATTTGGGAGAGAAAAGCGGTGTTGACATAAAAATTCTTAAGAGAAGAACGAGTTTGAACCTCTTTTGATGTGTCTCCTATGATTAGCTCCTTAGGATGAGTATCTACATACTTCCATTCCTTGGGTAATGATGTTTCAGAAGAAGATGCATCCAAGTTTCTATATGAAGAAGGGGTTTCATTTAAATTTAAAGCATCAAGATTAAGATTATCATCAAAATCATTTTTCTTAACTTCAAAAACTTCATTAAAAACAACATGAATAGATTCTTCTATAACCAAAGTTCTTTTGTTAAAAATACGAAAGGCCTTAGAAATAGAAGAATAGCCAAGAAAGATCTCTTCATCGGATTTTGTATCAAATTTTCCTAAGGCATCTTTTTCAGTTAAGATAAAGCATTTACACCCGAAAACTTTAATTATGAAACATTAGGTTTTTTGTTGTTCCACAACTTATAAGGAGTTTTGGAAAGTAATGGTCTTATTAGAACCCTATTCATGACATAGCATGCCGTATTTATGGCTTCGACCCAAAAATATTTGGGTAAGCTATGTTCATTTAATATGATTCTTATCATTTCTTGTAAGTTTCTACTTTTTCTTTCTACTACTCCATTTTATTGTGGATTTATTGGAGTAGAGAAATTGTGGTTGTATCCATTAGATTCATAAAAATCTTAAAAATCACGGTTTTGAAATTCATCATTGTGATCACTTCGAATTAATGAAATCATAAAGCCTTTTTCATTTTGAACAAGTTTACAAAACTTAGAGAAATACCTAAAGCAATCACTTTTCTTTACCAAGAAGTAAGTCCAAGTGTATCTACTATAATCGTCCACAATGACAAAGGCATATTTGTTACCTCCTAGGCTTGATGTAGCAATTGATCCAAATAAATCCATATGGATCAATTGCAATAGTCTAGAGGTACTTATTTGACTCTTTGGTTTGAAACTACCTTTTATTTATTTTTCTAGTTGACATGTATCACACACATTGTCTTTAACGAACTTAATGTGAGGAATTCCTCTTACAAGTTCTTTAGATGAGATTTGAGAGATTAGTTTCATGCTAGTATGACCTAATCTTCTATGCCAAAGCAAAGTATCGTTATTTAAAACTAAAAAATACATTTCATTATAAAGATCATTAATGTCGATAGTGTATATATTATTTTATTTTAGGGTAATCATATATGTGTTTTTATGTGGTTTTTCAATAATGCAAGCATTAGATTCAAATCTAACGATATATCCTTTATCACATAATTAACTAATACTCAAAAGGTTATGCTTTAAGCCATCAACCAATAACACATCTTCAATAAAAAGGTTAGATTTATTACCTATGGTTCCTTTGCCAATAATTTCACCATTATTGTTGTCTCCGAATATGACATATCCTTCGTCTAAGCTAGTGAGCTTAGAGAATTGAAATGGATCTCCGATCATATACCTTAAGGATCCACTATTAAGGTACCATCTCTTGCTCGTAGCTTGTGATGGTACATTTTTCTACAAAAAATGATGATTTTTAGGTACCTATTTGACCTTAGGTGCCTCAAAAATCGATCTACATAGCTTATTATGTTACATTGAGTCATTTGAGGTTCTTTTAGGAACGCAAATCAATTTATGTGGACTATATCTCTTAAGTGGATATTTATAGGCAACATGTCCAAGTTTACAACAAAGGTTGCACTTGGTATGAGATGATACATGCAAGGTAGGGCCTTTAAAAAATGTGGTTGGATTTTGGTGAGAGCTACTCACAAATCCGATTCCGCTTCTCCTATGGACGTGACCCTTGTTGGCAAGGATCATGTTCAAGGACTTGCTACCAACCTCAAATTTTTCTAAGGTTTCTTTGAGTAGCAACTTTTCCTTTTTAAGTATTTATAGTTCATCATATTTCGTACAATGAGCTAAATTATCATTATACTTAACTTTTAATCTATCCAAGTCATTAATAAGAGAAGCATGCTCTTTTTTCAATAATTTATATTTTTTACTAACTAATTTGTATTCATCAAATAAATCATGAAAAGCACTTAATAGTTCATCAAAAGATAAATTTGCATCTAATGAACTACTTATCTCATCTCCGATAGCCATTAACACATAATGAGCACCTTGTTCGGTGTTGGTTTGCTCCTCTTCTTCGGATGCACTTGAGTCGTTCCACGTTACTTTAATAGTATTCTTCTTCTTTAGTTGTTTCTTCTTTGCTTGGGGACATTCACTTTTGAAATGTCCTAGCTTCTTGCATTCATAATATATGACTTGTTATTTCTTGGGTTTAAATTTATTTTTAGTATCATTTCTAAATTCATTCCTTTTTATGAATTTTTTGAACTTTCTTGTCAAGAGTGCCAAGTCATCATCATAATTCTTATCACTTAAATTTTCTTTCAAGTGGTTTTTTTGAGTTCTTAGTGCTATATCCTTCTTGTTCTTTGGAAGGTTATTTTTAAGCTCTTTATGAGCATTACAAATCATCTCATAGGTCATTAATGACCCGATTAGTTCTTCGAGAGGAAAGTAATTTAAATCCTTGGCCTCTTGAATGACCGTTACTTTAGGATCCCAACTCTTTGGGAGGGACCTTAAGATTTTATTAACAAGTTCAAAATCTGAGAAACTTTTACCAAGTCCTTTTAGACCATTGATGACATCCGTAAATTGGGTGTACATGTCTCCAATGGTCTCACTCGGTTTCATCCAAAATAACTCATAAGTATAGACTAAAAGATTAATTTAACTCCTTTGCTCTACTAGTGCCTTTGTGAGTAACTTCGAGTGTGTGCCAAATATCAAAAGTCATTTCACAAATTGATTCGATTGAACTCATTTTTATCCAAAGCATAAAATAAGACATTCATATCCTTAGTAATTAGAGCAAAAGTCTTCTTTTCTAACTTATTCTAATCATTCATTGGAAGAGAAGACTTTTGAAAGTTATTTTCTATAATGTTCCATAATTCAAAATCCATAGAAATAAGAAAAATCTTCATTCTAGTTTTCCAATAGGTGTAATCCGTTCTATTGAACATGGACGGACGTGTGATTAAGTGACCCTCATGGTTGTCAGTAAATGCCATCTCTCTTAGGTTTCAAACCAAATTAGAGTGACCTTGCTCTAATACCAATTATTAGGATCAAGAGCGACACTAAGAGGGGGGTGAATTAGTGTAGCGAAAGAAATCGTTGATTCTGAAAAATATTCGTTTCAATTTAATCCATTTTAGAAAGATATTGAACTTCAAAACTTTCATAAGAGTGCGAAGAGAAGCTTAAGGCAGTTTGCAGTAATGTAAATTGCACAAATAGAAAAGCAAATCAGAATTTAGAATTGTTCGGTCGTTGTGACCTACATCCATTTCCGATTCCTCCTCCGTCGAGGTCACCAGTGTCCACTAATGACCTTCCTTCAATAGCCGAAGACTAACCATCTTTTACAACTCTTTCTCCTTTTACCGGGTTTAAGAGATAACCTTACAAGCCTCACTCCTCTTTCTTGAATGGTTATAAAGCTAAGAGAGGGAGGAGAAGAACTCTTCTCACTTTTATAACACTTTTAACACCCTCAAATACTTAGAATTTGTCATACTTTCAATTGCACTTTGTTACCCTTTTATGCAGAAAAGGGTGGGGTATTTATAGGCTCCAATGGCTTCTGAATTGGAGCAAAAAAGTATCACTTCCCCGGATTTTAGGGTATTGGCGGTACCACCGCCATTATTGGGTGGTACTACCGCCTGTAGACTAACACTGGGTGATACCACCACTTAGTCTGGGCAGTACGATCACCTAATAGAGCTTGGAGATTGAGCTCTGGTGGTACCACCACTTGATAGGGGCGGTACCACTACCCAGAACACTTGAGAGACCGAGTCTTAGGTGGTGCCACCGTCGATTGTGATTTCAGATGCTGAATAGGCTATCAAATCTGGAAGATGCATCCTACAATATCGATTCCTTAGCTTAGTAGTTTTCTGTTTTGAGGATGCTTACAAGTTGTAAATATACCTGTAGGAAATCTATAGTTCTGAATAGATTTGAGGATGCTTACAAGCTACTCTGATTCAGGGCTCCTACCTAAACCTCTTAAATTGAGAGAGGAATACATTCTTCTGAGAAATATCTTAGATTAGATTTTCCTATAACATTATCTTGAGGGTCCACCTTTCAATCCTAATATGATGTGGTCAATTTTGATTATTAATTTGATTTGATGAAATTGATTTAACTTAGTATATATTTTTATACTATTTTATTGGGAAGAGGAAAGATTACTGAGTATTTAAAGGATGAGGGAAAAATATTTTTGATAGTGAAAAATCATTTATCCCATTCCCTTTTGTTTTGTTTTAGTTCTGTTGAATTTTACATTTTGATGATGAAATAAATTGATCAAGTTAAGATCTAATGTGCATTTGAGTGATACAGAACTAACCTTGATCAAGGAAAGATAATTCAATTAAAATAGAATGAATCAAACGTTGGGTCAGAGTGGAACATGTCAAAAGATTGAACATTGAGCTGGAGGAATGGTTGACGTGCCGGAAGGACTTCATGCCATGAGTTTAGGCATCGAATTAAAGGATTGGATATTACGCCAAGGAGATCAGAAGTTGTGAGAGTCAACATACCGATTAGGTAATATGCTAAATGAGATGACGATACGCTAAAGGATCGGACAAAGCGTCGGATGAACCAATGACATGTTGGACAACATAGGATTCATGCTTGTAATCTTATGTCTAGATCGAGTTAGTTTAGATATAATTGAGTTGGTTTTGGGGTGAAATAGTGCCAACTCTATTAGGATCAAGAGCACTAAGAGGGGAGGGGGGGGGTGAATTAATGCAGTAGAAAACTTTCGACGATTTAAAATGACGTTCATATGATAAAGACAATTTCGATGTGAAAGCCGATTCAAAAATTACTTTAACTTAAGATTAAGCGAAAGTAAAGTTGAAGTAAAGTAATGGAGGCAGTTTGCAGTTTAAGATAGAGAGCAGAATGTAAATACAAACCGAGATTTAGAGTGGTTCAGTCAATCTTGACCTACATCCACTTTTGGCTACCTCCTCCGATGAGGTCATTGACGTCTACTAAAGGCCTTCCTTCAATAGGTAAAGGTCAACCACCCTAGCTTTACTCCTTTTGATGGGCTTAGGAGATAACTCTTACAGATTTTTCACTCCTCTCTTGAATGATCAAAACTTAGAAGAAAAGAGGAAAAAGAAATTTTGGCCTTTACAATACTTTTGAGCTCTAAAATTCATAGAATAAGATCAAGATTTCGGTGCCCTTTCATGCATAAAAGGGTGGGGTTTATATAGGCCCCAAACTGGTTTGAATTTGGAGCTCAAAAATGTCATCTCTCAGATTTTCGGGGTCCTGGCAGTACTACCACCTGTCATTTGTCACTAAGCGGTACTATCGCCTGACATCACTCGGAAACCAAGCTCAGGCGGTACCACCGCCTGATAGGGGTGGTACTATTGCCCAGAACTCCTAGGAGACCGAGTCTCCTGGGCGGTGCTACCTGTTGGGAAATCTTGGGAGCGACATCACATACGCAGCAGAAGAACAAGAAAAATAAAATCCCCGATTCCCAAAGAGATGTTCGTCATCGTGTGAAGATTGGTGCGCAAAATCCATGAAACTTAAAACTATGTATAGAGTAGATTGTGTTACCTAGGGAGATTGTGTATCCTTATTTCCTTGCAGATCTTTGGGAGAGGGTGAAGGAGGTCAAACGTCCTGCTCTCTTGCGGTGATCCACATAGTAGGGCTGCGACGATGCTCCTCAAAACTCTAGGCTTGCTATGAGGTGGAGAGGGGAAGAGAATAGGAGAGGCAAGCAAAGGCTCTAGCATATGAGGCTCTAAATCCCTCCTATTTATAGAGGTCCCCTGTCAAACCCTAATGGATCCTTCCCTAGTGGGTATTGGATCTGCATCCAATAAGACAAGGGCTCCGTCGGATATCTTATATTCGAATCTCAACTCATCACAATACCTACCATATGTGTGTGACACTCTAGACCCAATATCGAGCTGGCCGTGAGTCATACATATCAGAACTCCTTCTAACTTAGTGAATTATTATCTCTATAACAATTCACTCGACTCATCGACTACGGACGTACTAGGCCACTACGCCGTAGTCCCCAAACGATACAGGGGAATCCAATCTATTGGACTTGTCTGTCCTCAGTTACCGTGTACCTATAGTCCCTCATCCATCTAATATCCTAGAGACCATATATCGAGCATGGTGCTATCAGACCCATACGGTTTCTACTCGAGTCTCGCTCTAATCAGATTCTCCTGGAGAACTCTTTCTCTCTCAACCCGAATGACCATGGCCAGGGATTTATCTGAGCAAGAACACATGAGATATTCCTCTCATGATGCCGAGAGTGGATGATCCTCTATCGACACTCAATAGCCCTCGTAAGGTCGACTACCACTCCCAATGACTAGCTGTACTAGATTTGGGACAACCAAACCTATAAGTCTGGTATCAAAGAGTGGAGCACTCATATAGGACATCCTTGGAGTCTCAAGTCTAAGGACTAGATACACCACTAGGACTACGGAATCATTGTTTGACAATAAGGCATCATCAACCATCCAACATTCCATAAGTGGATCAATCAGTGAACTCATTCTCCAATGAGCACTTATATTGTATCCCTAGTGTCCCTACACGAGCACCTATTGGACCAACTGTATCCATCATATGGACTTGTATACAACACACCAGTCTGTCCGGTTATCACGATGTCCCTCTCGAGTAACCTATGACCGAGATTATTTAGGATTTATATTTAAAGGTGAATCGATCTCATTATCGTGATCTCATCACAATTCGATTCCCATTGCACAAATCTAAGGACATCATAATATATATATGCATGTATACAATAGTTATAAAGTGATATATACCAAAATATAATAAGCAAAAAGATTCTATATTAAGTCACACGTGCCATCACTCACGTGATTAGCTTACTGGGCACCTATGACTAGCAATCTCCCACTTGACCTAAAGCCAATCACCTATATGTCTGATCCCCATCAGACCCCTGTGATGCTCAAAGATAATATAAGATAACGGCTTTGTCAGTGGATCTGCAATGTTATCTTCGGATGAAACTCTTTGCACTTCTACATCTCCTTGGGTTACAATCTCTCTGATAAGGTGGAACCTCTTCAAAACATGCTTAGATTTTTGATGAGACCTGGGTTCCTTCACTTGAACAATCGCCCCGTTGTTGTCGCAATATAAGGAGATCGGCTCCTCGCTACCTGGCACGACTCTCAAATATGTGATGAACTTCTTCACCCAGACTCCCTCTTTTGCTGCATCTGATGCAACAATGTACTCCGCCTCTGTGGTCGAGTCAGCAGTAGTATCTTGCTTGGAACTCTTCCAGTATACTGCTCCTCCATTCAAGGTGTACACGTATCCTGAATTTGACTTGCTATCATCGACATCAGACTGAAAACTTGAGTTTGTGTAGCCTTCAACCTTAAGGCTACTACCTCCATATAGTAGTAAATGATCCTTAGTCCTTCTCAAGTACTTAAGGATACACTTTACTGCTTTCTAGTGCTCCAAGCCTAGATCTGCCTGATACCTGCTCGTGATACTCAGAGCATGCGCTATATCAGGCCTAGTACATAGCATGGCATATATGATAGACGCTATTGCTGAGGTATAAGGTATTATATCCATGTTCGCCCTTTCTTCTAGAGTCTTTGGGGACATACTCGTAGAAAGCGATATCCCATGTCTCATCGGTATGAGACCTCTCTTAGAATTTTCCATGTCAAACCTTTTAACAATGGTTTCTATGTACCTGGACTGGAACAAGCCAAGCATCCTCTTAGATCTATCTCTATAGATTTGAATCTCTAAGATATAGGATGCTTCCCCTAAGTCCTTCATAGAGAAGTGTCGAGATAACCAAGCCTTTATTGTGGATAGCATTCCTACATCATTCCTACATCATTCCCGATGATCAGGATGTCATCCACATATAACACCAAAAAGGTGATAGTGCTCTCACTTACCTTCTTGTATACACAAGGCTTATTTTTGTTCTTAACGAAGTCATAAGATCTGATTGCCTCATTAAATCTTATGTTCCAACTTCGGGAAGCTTGCTTTAGTCCATAAATGGATTTAAGCAACCTACACATCTTATTTGGGCAGTTCTTGGACACGAATTCCTCAGGTTGTATCATATACACCTCCTCCTTGAGGTTCCCAATGAGGAATGCGGTTTTCACATCCATCTGCCAGATCTTATAATCATAGTGTGCTGCAATAGCCAATAGAATTCTAATGGATTTTAGCATTACTACGGGTGACAAGGTTTCGTCATAGTCAACACCTTGCCTTTGACGATACCCCTTAGCCACTAGCCTTGCTTTATAGGTCTCTACCTTTTCATCTACTCCAATCTTTTTCTTAAAGATCCACTCGCAATCGATGGGTACAATACCTTTAGGTGCATCAACTAGGTTCCAAACCTTATTGGAGTACATAGAATCCATCTTAGAATTCATGGCTTCTTGCCACTTCCCGGAGTCTATACTCATAATAGCCTCCTCGTAGGTCTGAGGATCAATATCCTCAACATCCTCTCCTCTAATATGTCCCACATATCTCTCAGGAGGATGGGATACTCTGTCGGACCTATGTAAAGTTGAAACTTGTGTATTAGGTACCTAAACAGACTCAGGCTGTAGAGTGGTGCTTGAGCTTGGTTCTCCAACCTCACTCAACTCTATCATGCTCCCACTATCTCCGCCAATAATGTGTTCCTTCTCAAGGAACACTATTCTCTTAGCTACAAAGATCTTTTGGTCCTCTAGATGATAGAAATAATACCCACAAGTTTCTTTGGGGTATCCCACAAATTTGCATCATTCTGTCCTCGATTCTAACTTATCGAGGTTGTATCTTTTAACGTGGGCAGGGCAGCCCTAAATCTTAACAACCTTAAGATCAGGCTTCTTCCCTTTCTATATCTTATATGGTGTAGACACTACCGACTTAGTTGGAACTCTATTCAGAAGGTAAGCTACGGTTTCTAGGGCATATCCCTAGAAGAAGATGGGTAGGTCAGTGAAACTCATCATGGACCATACCATATCTAATAGCGTACGATTTCTCCTTTTAGAGACACTATTGAGCTGAGGTGTATAAGGAGGTGTCCATTGGGATAATATCCCATGGTCCTTAAGGAATTAAGTAAACTCTGTACTATCCTTAAGGAACTGAGTAAACTCTGTACTTAGTACTTACCTCCTCGATCTGATCGAAGAGTTTTGATACTCTTTCCAGTCTAGTTCTCCACCTCATTCTTATACTCTCTGAATTTCTTAAATGTCTCAGACTTGTACTTCATTATGTACACTTATCCATACCTTGAGAAATCATCAGTAAAAATAATGAAGTAGGAGTAACCACCAATGGCATGAGTTGACATGGGTCCACATACATCACTATATATGAGTTCCAATAGCTCAGTGGCTCTCTCTAGTTCCACTAAATGGAGAGTTGGTCAGTTTTCCACGAAGGCAAGGCTCCCAAGTTGCATATGATACATAGTCGAATGGATCTAGATATCCATCATTTAGCAACTTTTGAATCCTTCATTCATGGATGTGACCTAGCCTACAATACCACAAGTATGCACTATTCATCTCATCTCGTTTCCTCTTGGACACATTTACATTCATGATATGTGTAGTGTCTAGCATAAATAAACCATTATGCAATGTTCCTTTTGTGATGATCTTATCATATAATAATATCGAACAACCATTGTTCTCAAAAACTAATTTATATCTACTAACTATCAAACATGAAATAGAGATAATGTTTTTGATAATAGAAGGAACAAAATAACATGCATCTAATGCAATAAAAGCTCCATCAGGCAGATGTAGGGTGACCTCGCCAACAGCTACTATAGTAACTTTTGCTCCATTACCCATCTTGAGGTCCATCTCGCCTCTCTCTAGTCTCCTAGGTCTTACTAGAACCTGCAATGAATTGCATATATGATAAGCACTACCGGTATCCAGTACTCAAGTGTTATCATAAGAGTCTGACAAATGGAGACTGATTATGAATGTACCTGAAGCTTCATCAAGCTTTTGTTTCACCCTTTCTGTAAGGTACTCTTTGCAGTTCCTCTTCCAATGCCCATCTTTGCCATAATGGAAGCACTGGCCTTTGTCCTTTGTTGGGTCTTTCTTAGCAACCATTGCTTTACCTGGTTTGCCCTTGCCCTTTCCCTTCTTAAGGGACCTTTCTGCTTTCCTTTTCTTTCTGGTCTCACCAGTGTAGAAAACTAGCTTCTCTTTCTTAATAGTACTCTCTGCCTCCCTCAATATATTGAGGAGCTTTGGGAGAGTCACCTCAAGCTTGTTCATATTAAAATTCATTATGAACTGTGAAAAGGAATCTGATAGGGATTGAAGTATAATGTCCATACACAAGTTATCCTTTAGGACCATTCCTAGACCTGTGAGTTTCTCTATCCACTCAATCTTCTTTAGGACATGGTTCTGAACTGGTGTCCCCTCAATCATCCTAGCACGGAAGAGGCTCTTGGATATCTCATATCACTGAGTCCTTCCCTATTCCTCAAACAATTTGTGGACATGTAGGAGAATGGATCTGGCATCCATCTTTTCATGTTGTCTTTGTAACTCAGGAGTCATAGAGCCCAACATATAGCACTAAGCAAGAGTGGAGTCATCAATGTACTTCACGTAGCGAGTGATCTCATCCTCACTTACCCCTTCTTCGGGCATAGGCATCAATGTATCAAGGACGTACTACCGTGAGAATAATTCTCAAGTTACGGAGCCAGTTCGTATAATTTGGACCAGTGAGGCGGTTGACATCAAGTATGTCACGTAAGGGATTTGAAAGCGACATTTTCTGAAATAAAGATGCAACAGAAATGAATAGCATGTAGATTTTGCAAGAAATAAACTATCAAGATATGTACTTCTATCTTAATATGCTCCCACTATTTTACTAGCGAATCACGCGACACCCTCAGCACGTGAAACGGAAGTCTCCGGCAGACTTCTAGTGGGGATCAGGATCCAATCAACATCTTAGTGTAACCTCGAGGGACTCGACCAATCACACTAAGCCTAAAAGGTAGGCAACTCTTGCCGATCACAACTCCTTTTGATTCCTGTCCTGTTCGACCTCCGAATCACCATGGTCTCGAGGGACTCAATTAACCATGATGCTTGCCTAAGTCAACACCTTCGTTACAAGATGAGTCTGATTTGATGATATACCCTCGAGGGACTCGACCAAGCATACCATGTTCTCAGGTCACCGGTGACATCTCTATGTCGTAAGCAAGATAGCGAATCATGATATAGGTGAGTCTTGAGGGACTCGACTTACCATGCAAATATATATACATATCTAGTATGTGTATAAGCAATCACACCAGATGATCATGGACCACAACCTAATGTGATTAGGTCCGAGCCAGTAGGCCTAATCACTCACATCAAGATCTATGTGTGCAATGGTGCATCTTCATGCCCTGTGATCGCCATCTCATCCTCGTCGGTTCCGTCGATATCTCGATGCATCTTTATGCATCGTGATCGTCCGTCTCGTAGGTCTCGCTATCACATCCATGCTATCGTTGCGCCTCCTCATGTGATTACAACTTAATCATAGGCACGCAGACCCGACAATAAACAAGAAATATAATGGAGGCTCACAGACCCCAATAATAATAATCACAAGTACACACATCACACGGTCCATGATCATCCGTGTCATACATCATACATCACATGTATAAATAATCATCATCATGTAGGACGACTAGATAATAATAAAAATAATATCAACTAAACCTTTTAATTAATTAATATTTATGAAATCAGGGACATATAGGAAATTTCTTAATTCCTAGGGGTATTTTCATAATTTAGACAAACCATGGTCTCGAGGGACTCGACCAATCACACTAAGCCTAAAAGGTAGGCAACTCTTGCCGATCACAACTCCTTTTGATTCCTGTCCTGTTCGACCTCCGAATCACCATGGTCTCGAGGGACTCGACCAATCACACTAAGCCTAAAAGGTAGGCAACTCTTGCCGATCACAACTCCTTTTGATTCCTGTCCTGTTCGACCTCCGAATCACCATGGTCTCGAGGGACTCGACCAATCACACTAAGCCTAAAAGGTAGGCAACTCTTGCCGATCACAACTCCTTTTGATTCCTGTCCTGTTCGACCTCCGAATCACCATGGTCTCGAGGGACTCGACCAATCACACTAAGCCTAAAAGGTAGGCAACTCTTGCCGATCACAACTCCTTTTGATTCCTGTCCTGTTCGACCTCCGAATCACCATGGTCTCGAGGGACTCAATTAACCATGATGCTTGCCTAAGTCAACACCTTCGTTACAAGATGAGTCTGATTTGATGATATACCCTCGAGGGACTCGACCAATCACACTAAGCCTAAAAGGTAGGCAACTCTTGCCGATCACAACTCCTTTTGATTCCTGTCCTGTTCGACCTCCGAATCACCATGGTCTCGAGGGACTCGACCAATCACACTAAGCCTAAAAGGTAGGCAACTCTTGCCGATCACAACTCCTTTTGATTCCTGTCCTGTTCGACCTCCGAATCACCATGGTCTCGAGGGACTCGACCAATCACACTAAGCCTAAAAGGTAGGCAACTCTTGCCGATCACAACTCCTTTTGATTCCTGTCCTGTTCGACCTCCGAATCACCATGGTCTCGAGGGACTCGACCAATCACACTAAGCCTAAAAGGTAGGCAACTCTTGCCGATCACAACTCCTTTTGATTCCTGTCCTGTTCGACCTCCGAATCACCATGGTCTCGAGGGACTCGACCAATCACACTAAGCCTAAAAGGTAGGCAACTCTTGCCGATCACAACTCCTTTTGATTCCTGTCCTGAGACCAACTCAACCTACACCGGAATCGGTTCCTACTTATAACGATGGAAGGCCACGTGTGTCAATCTAATTGCCTCACATTTATTGACTTAATATTATCGTGAGAGATGTTTCTATGATTTGGTCTCCTAATATGACTGTCACACATATAATATTAATATATATCTACATCGCATGCAAATATATATACATATCTAGTATGTGTATAAGCAATAACACCAGATGATCATGGACCACAACCTAATGTGATTAGGTCCGAGCCAGTAGGCCTAATCCACACTCACATCAAGATCTATGTGTGCAATGGTGCATCTTCATGCCCTGTGATCGTCCATCTCATCCTCGTCGGTTCCGTCGATATCTCGATGCATCTTTATGCATCGTGATCGTCCGTCTCGTAGGTCTCGCTATCACATCCATGCTATCGTTGCGCCTCCTCATGTGATTACAACTTAATCATAGGCACGCAGACCCGACAATAAACAAGAAATATAATGGAGGCTCACAGACCCCAATAATAATAATCACAAGTACACACATCACACGGTCCATGATCATCCGTTCATACATCATACATCACATGTATAAATAATCATCATCATGTAGGACTACTAGATAATAATAAAAATAATAATCAACTAAACCTTTTAATTAATTAATATTTTATGAAATCAGGGACCATATAGGAAATTTCTTAATTCCTAGGGGTATTTTCATAATTTAGACAAAAGACAGAAACTATAATTTCACAAATTCCGAGGAGCAAAACTATCCTTTTGCCCAGAAAACCCTAATGCCCTCATCCTCCCCTACTGCTGCCACTGCCGTCGCCGCCACCACCCTACCAGCGACGGGCTGTGCGGCGGAGGGCGGGGTCGCTGCCCTCGCCTGCAGGCGGCACACCCGCTGGCGGTGTTGCCCCTACAGTTGGGCACCCTCGCGGGTGGGCACCCCTGTGGGTGCCGCCCCCTCCGTGGGCGGTTCTGCCCGCGAGGCAGCACCCGTAGGCAGTACTGCCTCGTCGAGCGACCGCCCCTGTGGGTTTTTGCCCACGGGAGCAGCGGCCATAGGCGTTGTTGCCCTGCGGCGCGTCACCATGCGAGAGCAGCGGCCGCAGGCGCCGCTGCCCTTGCGCGCGGTTGTAGTGCCCGCGTAGGTGGCCGCCGTGCCTACGGCCCTACGTCCAGGCAGCCCCCGCCTGCAAGCGTGCGGCCTTGCGGCTGTTGCTGCAGGCTGCATGCCTGCACGTGGATGGTAGTGCTGCCATTTGTGACGGCAGCGAGGGCAGCAATAGTTGCTGCCTTTTTTTGCTTTTGCGTCAACGATTTTGACGTCAAAAACTTCTCCAAAACACAACACATGCAATTCAAAACCAATCTATTACACGAATAACCTGGCTCTAACACCACTGTTGGGAAATCTTGGGGGCGACATCACATGCGCAGTGGAAGAACAAGAAAAACAAAATCCCCGATTCCCAAAGAGATGTTCGTTGTCGTGCGAAGATTGGTGCACAAAATCCACAAAACTTAAAACTACGTATAAATTAGATTATGTTACCTAGGGAGATCGTATATCCCTGTTTCCTTGCAAATATTTAGGAGAGGGTGAAGGAGGTCAAGCATCCTCCTCTCTACCGGTAATCCACACAGTAGGGCTATGACGATGCTCCTCAAAACTCCAGGCCTGCTTTGAGGTAGAGAGGGGAAGAGAATAGGAGAGGCAAGCAAAGGCTCTAGCCTATAAGGCTCTGAATCCCTCCTATTTATAGAGGTCCCCTGTTAAACCCTAATGGATCCTTCCCTAGTGGGTATTGGATCTACATCCAATAAGACAAGGGCTCCGTCGGATATCTCATATCCGAACCTCTACTCATCGCAATGCCTACTATATGTGTGTGACCCTCTAGGCCCAATATTGAGCTGGCCGAGAGTAATACCTATTGGAACTCCTTCTAACTTAGTGAATTATTATCTTTGTAACAATTCACTCGACTCATCGACTATGAACATACTAGGCCACTACGCCGTAGTCCCACAGACGATATAGGGGAATCCAATCCATTGGACCTATCTGTCTTCAGTTACCATGTACCTATAGTCCCTCATCCATCTAATATCCCAGAGACCGTATATCGAGCATGGTGCTATCAGACCCATACGGTTTCTACTCGAGTCTCACTCTAATCGGATTCTCCCAGAGAACTCCTTCTCTCTCAACCCGAATAACCATGGCCAGGGATTTGTTTGAGCAAGAATAGATGAGATATTCCTCTCATGACGCTGAGAGTGGATGATCCTCTATCGATACTCAATAGCCCTCGTAAGGTCGACTACCACTCCCAATGACCAGCTATACTAGATCTGAGACAACCAAACCTATAAGTCTGGTATCAAAGAGTGGAGCACTCATACAGAACATCCCTGGAGTCTCAAGTCTAAGGACCAGATACATCACTATGACTACGGAATCGTTGTCTGACAATAAGACATCATCAACCATCTAGCATTCCGTAAGCGGATCAATCAGTGAACTCATTCTCCAATGAGCACTTGTACTGTATCCCTAGTGTCCCTACACGAGCAGCTATGAGACCAACTGCATCCATCATATGGACGAGTATACAACACACTAGTCTGTCCAGTTATCACGATGTCTCTCTCGAGTAACATTTGACTGGGATTATTTAGGTTCTGTGTTTAAAGGTGAATCGATATCATTATCGTGATCTCATCATGATCCAATTCCCATTGCACAAATCCAAGGACATCATAATATATATATATATATGCAATAGTTATAAAGTGATATATGCCAAAATATAATGAGCAAAAAAATTCTGTATCAAGTCACACGTGCCATCACTCACGCGATTGGCTTGCTGGGCACCTATGACTAGCACTACCACCGGCCTTGGCAGTGCCACCGCCGGCCAGGAATTCTGGTTCTGAATGGGCTGACCCATTCGACCCAATTTGGGTCTGTCAAGGGCCCAATTTCCCCCTGATTAAGTTAATAGGATCACCTCCCATTCCTAACTTAATCATCATGCTAACTATGGTGTTTAAGACATTAATACTGCAACTTGCTCTGGTGCGTCAATCGTTTCTTCCGGCGAGCTTCTGCGAACTTCGGATGAACATCCGACAAACCCTCGGCGATGCTTCGACGGACTTCCGGCAAACTCCTGGACTTGCGATGATCCACTTGGCAAGTTCCGACGAGCTTCTTTGGTAAGCTCCTGGACTTCTCGGATTTGTTCTCGCAGAACCTCCGATGACCGTCTGGACTTCCGTCGAACTCTTGAACCTCCAACGTGATCATGGTCTTAATTTTGGCGCAACTCTTGCTGCATATCATACTTCCATCGTAGTTAATCCTGTACACTTATCTCAATATATGGATTAAATAACAAATGATAATTGACTTCATCATCAAAATCCGAGATTCAATAATCTCCCCCTTTTGATGATGACAATCAATTGATAACGGAGTTAACCTTAACTCCCCCTATCTATATGCCATACTTGAGATAAGTCATTCTTGAATTCAAAGCCTTTGAATTCAAGAGACATATTGATAAGTTAAGATTGTTTAACCTTATCAATACTCCCATTATGATTCCTATCATGATGTATCTCTTTGAAAATAATGTCAAGGCTTGACATCCATTTTCAAGTTTTACATTTCAAATATGAATGATAATAATCGTAGCAATTCATCATATGGTAAGATATTAACATGTAAAATTACGATGTAAGCTTTTGATATCTTAATATAATGCAAACATTTCAAAGTGTTTAGCAATCATAGCATTTCATCACATGGCAAGATAGCAATATGTAAAATTGCGATGTAAGTTCTTGATATCTTAACATGATACAAACATTTCAAGTGTTTAGCAATCATAGTATTTCATCACATGGTAAGATATCAACATGTAAAATTGTGATGTAAGTTCTTGATATCTTAACATGATCCAAACATGGCATAGTGAAAATATGGCAATCATAGCAATTCTATCATCAATTTAGCATATTTTTTTATGTAAGCTTTTGATATCTTAACATAGTGCAAATATGGCATAGTGAAAATATGGCAATCATAGCTATTATCAATTTACTATATATTTCTCGATGCAAGGTTTTGATATCTTAACATAATTCAAATATGGCACTCATAGCTATTATCAATTTACCATATATTTCTCCCCCTTTGTCATCAACAAAAAGGAGAGCGATTTAAGCAAATTTTAAACATAAGTAGAGTAATGATTCATGCCATAACTAGGTTCATGTCATTTTTCAACAATGAGTGATAGAATACCAATTATACAAACATCTCAAGGAAAACATGACATGGAGATAGCTTTCATTACTTCTTCCTTTTTATTTGTTATTATCTTTTTGCATGAAGGAGGAAAGCCATTTGAATGAAGTTAAAATTGATAAGAGATTTAAATCACATTTTATTTTTACAAGGATCAAGATATGTATGTGAATCAAATCCTTGCTAGTAAAAAAAAGATCTTCCTTTTTCAAGAAGGAATTTATAAGAAAGAATCATTTCATCAAATCCATTTCTTGAAAAAAGATATTTTTCCCATGATAAGTCTATGAGAGATGTATTTGCTAATTGATTCTATATGCCAAAAATTAATGATATGAATTAAACTCTATATGACATATACTTATGAAAGCTACATTAAGTCCGGAAGAGAATAATGTATCGTTAGGATCAAGAAAATTCGAAAATGAAATTTAACACTTCGATGCATTCGGACAAGGTTTTGCTATAGATTTTTAAACACATTCATGAAGATAAAATATGCTTATTATCATGGAAATTTTTGTATCCAAAACACAATTTCCAACTTGTTATTAAGGTATGTAATAGTGTAAAATTCACATCATAGCAATTAAGTGAATGAACTAAGAACGTCCGAAAAATGATTTTAATAAGTTCATGCATTCAGACACATTTTTGCCATAGTTTTTTAATGAAGATAAAACATACTCATCAACATGGAAACCAAGGCACAAGATTTCAAAGTAAGCATGTTATAGAAACATTCAATTTCAATGTGAAATTTAAGTGATTAAGGAAAATCTGAAAACGATGTTCAATCTACATTAATATTCCTAACTCTGCACATGCTCACCATCAAGTAAAACATATCAAGGATTAGTAGTCATCAAGGCAAGGGGCATTGTGATCAAGGTAAGTAGCATAAAGAGTTTACAACAACATAGTTTTTACAACACAACAAGAAGAAATTATGTCCACATTCACATATACATGCTCATTCAGGAGGTGGAAAATTAAGATGCCTAAATAAGGAGTCAAATTGTCGATGAATTTGCTGTAGCTCAGATAGGATTTGATATTGACAATGTTCAACCCGATCTTGTCTTTGTTCAAACCAATCTTCTCTTTATTCAACGTGAACCATCCGAATCCCTATGTCTTCGATAGATGATGCAGGAGCTTGCTCAAATGGATGTGTTTCCTCAAAGGGACCAGTTGGAGGAGATTGAGTACCCCTAAAGATTGGTGTTTCTAGTTCTGATTCAGATGAGGGGGATCGGTTCTTCTAGGCATTCTAACCCAGATACCATTTCTAAATATACATCTCATTTGATGAAGTAGATTTTTATTTATGATGCTAAATCTATCTACCTTTATAACTTCTTCATCGGGTGGTATTGCAATATCATAGGCATTAAGCATTCTAGTGATTATGCCACCATATGGAAGCATCATGTCCCTTTTTGATATTTCTATTATGTTTTGTTGGATAAGATAACCAAAACAGTTGTTATATCCTTTCATGATCCAGTACATGGTTCATAGTTTCATTTGACTCACTTCATCATGATTGTATTGTTTAGGGAGAATGATGCTAATTAGGATGTGATGAAGTATTTTAGTGTTTAATGGTAATAGATGTTCACAACTTTTAGGAAGTACCATTAAGTTGGGATTGCCAAAATTTGTTCCTAAGGCATCAATATAAGTGGTCCCAATTGTTTCATCATCCCATTGTCCTCTAAAATAATATCCTTCTTTCGCCAGGATACCTATATGTCACAAATAGATCTATCCGTAATGAATATATGATGTCCTAAAAGATAGGTAGACATCCTTTCTTCTTCATCTACATGTAGATTGTTATAAAACAACCTAACAAGTCTAGTGTAGCAATGTTCACTTATTTGTAGGATTGGAAGTAGGTTTAGATTTGTAAACTATTAGATAGATTCTAAGTCACTTAGTTCATCTAAGTCAACATATTTTCCCTTATTAATATGTCTAAATTCTATGGAAGCAAATTTTTGGGCATGTAGATTTGAATCAAAAAGTGTGGAATCAAAGTTTTCTTCTAATCTCCTCTTCCCTTTGTCCCTAGAGGATCTTCTAGAGCCCATAACTACTGCTATTTAAGAAGATAGTAATAAGCAAGAGTAAATGACACAAAACAGAAATCCAAATCTTCTTAGAGAATACCTTAGTTGAGATCTTCAAGAGGATGAATGATTGATTCTTGATCTTGCACGAAATGGACAGTTTTTGGGCAACTAAAGGGGAGGAATGGAGGTAGAGAAGAGTTAGAGCTACTAGGAGGAGAAGAGAGTGAGTTGGGGTTGATTCTACCATCGGCCCTAGCTCAGTTTAAAAGGGGCAGAGTTGCGGGCAATGACACTGCTGGTAGGGCGGTGCAACCGATTGCTACCCGTGACAACTAGCGGTGCTACTGCCAGCTGGGCGATGCCATCGCCAACAGGCGGTTAGCACTGTTTTGAAGGCTGTGTGGGCTGATTTGGATGTTTTTGATTTAAGGATAATTTTTATCAACTTTAATTACGTAATTACGTAGGAGTTTCCATCTCAAGATGAGAAATTTCGTACGTTCATGATAGATCTTATGAAGCGCATACTCTACTTCAAATGTCATATACAATTTTTGATATGTTCATGACTTATTATTTTGTAAGCTTCACTAGTTCATGACAAACTTGGCTTGCTAGGCGTAGGTTCATGATATAGTTGGATCGAAAAATAAAGAAGGAATGAATCCGATGAATTCAGAAATCCAGAGGAGAATTATGAGTTCCAAAATTTGAGGGATCAAACAGGATTGTATCATTATCACTCTGTAATTGGTAGTATAAATTTTACTAATCCTCTTTTTATCATTTAGGCTAGAGAGCATCACGAGTCGTTTTGGATCTCGGATCATGAATATTGAGTGCCCAAAAAGCACGATATTATCTCTTGCTCCTAGTTTGTGGTGATATATGTTTCTACAAAAAAGGATGATTTTTATGTACCCATTTACTTTTGGGTGCCTTAAAAAGTGATCTAAATTGTTTATCATGTTGCATAGAATTTATCATGGTTCCTTTAGGTACCCAAATTAGTTTGTTCGGATTAATTTTCTTGAATGGACAATGATAAGTTTTATGTCTATGTTTGCAACAAAAGTTGCATTTACTTTGGTGCCGAACATGTAGGATAGGGCCTTTAATGAAGGTGGTTAGATTTTGGTGAGGACTTCTCACAAATTTGATTCCACTTCTTTTAGGAATGTGGCCCTTATTTGTAAGGATCATATTCAAAGACTTGCTACCAATCTCGATTTTTTTCAAGGTGTCCATAAGTAGCAAGTTCTCCTTTTGGAGAGTTTCTAGATCATGACATTTTTTACATGGAGCTAAACTTTCATGATATTCAATTTTTAAATTATCGAAATTACTAATAAGACTATCATGCTCATTTTTTAGCAATTTATATTTTCTACTGATTGTTTTGTATTCATCAAATAAGTCATGGAAGGTATTTAATAATTTATCAAATGATAAATCTGCATCAATTAAATTCGTTACCTCCTCTCCGATGGCTATTAGGGCATAATGAGCAACTTGCTCGGTGTTGGACTCCTCTTCTTCGGACGTGCTTGAGTCATCCCATATTGCTTTGAACGCCTTCTTCGTTGGTGTTCTCTTCTTGGCTTGCGGATAATCACTTTTGTAGTGTCCTAGCTTCTTGCATTCGTAGCAAATAATTTGGTCCTTTTTGGGTTCAAATTTATTTTTTATGTCATTTTTAAACTTGTTTCATTTAATAATTTTTTTGAATTTCCTTGTTAGAAGTGCCAAGTCATCGTCACAGTCTTCATCACTTAAGTTTTCTCTCAAGTGGTCTTCTATAGTTCTAAGTGTCATATCCTTCCTATTCTTTGGAAGGATGTCTTCTTGCTCTTCATGAGCTTTGCAAGTCATTTTGTAGGTCATTAATGACCCGATTAATTCTTCAAGAGGGAAGTTGTTTAAATCTTTAGCCTCTTTAATAGCAGTGACTTGAGGGTCCCAACTCTTTGGAAGAGATTTAGAATCTTATTCATGAGCTCAAAATCTAATCTGAAAAATTCAGGATCTTATAATCTTATTCATGACATCCATGAAATGGGTGTACATATCGCCTATGGTCTCGCTTAGTTTCATTCGAAAAAGTTCAAAAGAATGTATCAAAAGATGATTTTTGACTCTTTCACTCTACTTGTGCTTTTGTGAGTCACTTCGAGTGTATGCCAAATATTAAATGTTGTTTCACAAATCGAAACATGATTGAACTCGTTTTTATCAAGCACACAAAATAAGGCATTCATAGCCTTTGCGTTAAGAGCGAAAGTCTTCTTCTCCAATTCATTCCAATTGATCATTAGAAGAGAAGACTTTGAAAATCTATTTTCAACAATATTCCAAAGTTCAAAATCTATGGAAATAAGGAAGATCCTCATTCGGGTCTTCCAATAGGTGTAGTCTGTCCCATTAAATATAGGGGGACGTGTATAGAGTAGCACTCTTGGTTTCTGGTGTTTGCCATCTCTCTTGGGTTTTAATCCGATTGAGAGTTAACCCCGCTCTAATACCAATTGTTAGGATCAAGAGCACTAAGAGGGGGGGGTGAATTAGTGCAACGGAAAACTTTCAACGATTTAAAATGATGTTCGTACGATAAAGACGATTTTGATGTGAAAGCCGATTTAGAAATTACTTCCACTTAAGATTAAGCAAAAGTAGAGTTGAAATAAAGTAATGGAGGTAGTTTACAGTTTAAGATAGAGAGCAAAATGTAAATGCAAATCGAGATTTAGAGTGGTTCAGTCAATCTTGACCTACATCCACTTTTAGCTACCTCCTCTGATAAGGTCACCGACGTCTACTAGAGGCCTTCATTCAATAGGTGAAGGCCAATCACCTTTTTATAACTTTACTCCTTTTGACAGGCTTAGGAGACAACCCTTACAGTTTTTTCACTCCTCTCTTGAATGATCAAAACTTAGAAGTAAAGAGAAAGAAGAACTTATGGCCTTTACAACACATTTGAGCTCTAAAATTTACAAAATAAGATCAAGATTTTGGTGCCCTTTCATGCATGAAAGGGTGGGGTTTATATAGGCCCCGAACTGGTTTGAATTTGGAGCTCAAAAATGTCATCTCCCGGATTTTCGGAGTCCTGGTGGTACTACCGCCTGTCATTTGTCACTGAGTGGTACTACTGCTCAGTCTGGGTGGTACTACTGCCTAACATCGCTCGGAGATTGAGCTCAAGCGGTACCACCGCTTGATAGGGGCGGTACCATCGCTGGCAGTAATAACTACCGACGGTACCACCACCTGACAGGGGTGGTACTACCGCCCAAAACTCCTAGGAGATCGAGTCTCCTGGGCGGTGCTACCGCCAGCCCTGGCGATGCAACCGCCGGCCAGGAATTCTGGGTCCGAATGGGCTGACCCATTCGACCCAATTTGGGTCTATCAAGGGCACAATTGCCCCCTGATTAAGTTAATGGGATCACCTTCAGTTCCTAACTTAATCATCATGCTAACTATGATATTTAAGACATTAATACTACAACTTACTACGGTGCATTAATCGCTTTTTCCGACGAACTTCCGCGAACTTCCGGCGAACATCTGACGAACCCTCGGTGATGCTCCAACGGACTTCCGGCAAACTCCTAGACTTGCGATGATCCACTTGGCGAGTTCCGACGAGCTTCTTTGGCAAGCTCATGGACTTCTCGGATTTGTTCCCTCAGAACCTCCGACGACCGTCCGGACTTCCGTCGAATTCTTGAACCCCTAACGTGATCATGGTCTTGACTCCAACGCAACTCCTGTTGCATGTCTTACTTCCATCGTAGTTAATCCTGCACACTTATCTCAACATATGGATTAGATAATAAATGATAATTGACTTCATCATCAAAATCTGAGATTCAACAAACTCAATTAGGTGCCAATTGGGCCTGAGTTGGGGTTATTTTCGGCCAAGTGGAAGGCCCATTCGGTCATCCATAAAAGGGCCAAGTAGTGGCACCGCCAAACTAGATAGTGGTACTGCCTAGACAGTCTCCCAAACTATGTCAAGCGGTGGTATCGCTCAGATATAGTCTTCTAGACTGTGTCAGGTAATGGTACCTCTTAGTATCAGATTGACAAATGATGGTACCGTTAATTGTTAGTCTAGCAAGCGATGGTATAGCTAATACCCTGAAAACCCAGGACGAGACCATTTTAGCTCTAAATTTGAATCCATTTGGGGCCTATAAATATCTCAATATTTCCTATTTGACAAAGTAAGAAAGTAGAATAAAAACTCTGTGCTTTTAAAGTTATAAACTCTTTTAAAGTTTAGAGTCCCTCCTCCTAGAGCTTAGAGATAATCCTAAGGGAGGTGTGTGAGGGAATATTTATAAATGAGGAGTGTAAAGATTCTTTTATGAGCCTTTGAAAAGGAGAAAGATTTGTAAATGTAGTTGATCTACGCCCATTGAAAGAAGATCGGTAGTGAAAGTTGGTGGCATCGAGTGAAGAGGAATCGGGAGTGGACGTAGGTCACAATGACCGAACCACTATAAAACTCGATTTGTATTTCTATTCTACTTTTCATTGTCATTGATATTGCTTTAATTTCTTATTACACTTATTCTAAGTCAAGAACACTTCAACATTTTCGATATAGTTTTTCATCGAATGAAAGTTTTCGAACATCGAGGTTTTTATGAAAGCACTAATTCACTATCCCCCCTCCCCTCTTAGTGTTAAAACAGTCCTAATAGTTGATATCAGAACCAAAATTTTCTCGATTGGTTTAACATCTAAGAGAATGGCTTTTACTAGTAATCAAGAGAGTCATTCTATTGTTCATCCTCCTATTTAATGGGATGGACTACATATATTAGAAAACTCGAATAAAAGTTTTTCTACTTTCTATAGATTTTGATTTATCGAATATTGTTGAAAATGGTTTTCAAAAGTCTTCCAAACCAATGAATGAATATAATGATTTGGAGAAGAAGATTTTTCTTTTAAATTCTAGAGATATAAACGCTTTATTTTATGCTTTAAACAAAAATGAGTTTAATCATATTTTGATTTGTGAAATAGCATATGACATTTGGTACGCTCTTGAAATTACATGTGAAGGCACAAGTATAGTTAAAGAATCTAAGATAAAACTTTTGATGCATAATTTTAAATTATTTTGAATAAAGCCAACGAAACTATTATTGACATGTACACCTATTTTACAAATGTCATCAATAGTTTAAAAGCACTTGATAAATATTTTTTTAATCTTGAACTTATAAACAAGATTTTAAGATCTCTTCCAAAGAGTTGAGATCCAAAAGTAATGGTAATACAAGAAGCAAAGGACTTGAACAACTTTCCGCTTGAAGAATTTATTAGGTCTTTAATGACTTATGAAATGACATATTTGACATATGACGAACATGAGAACAATCTTACAAAGAACAGGAAGAATTTGACACTTAGAACAAAAGAACACCACTCGAGCGAAAGCTCAAATGATGATGACATAGAACTTTTGATAAGAAAATTTAAAAAATTCATAAAACAAGAATCTAAAAATGAACTAAATCTGAGCACAATCACTTGCTATGAATGCAAGAAGCCGGGGCACTCTTAAGATGAGTGTACAAAACTGAAGAAGAAATTGCCAAAGAAAAAGAAAGCATTCAAGGCAACATGGGACAAATCGAATACATTCGAAGACAAGGAGCAAACCAACAAAGGCGAGGTGGCGAACTACACCTTAATGGTTCTCAACGATGAGGTAAGTGACTCAAATGAATCTTATTTACCTTATGATGAATTACTTAATGCTTTTCATGATTTGTTTGATAAATGTAAGCTAGTTGGTAAAAAATATAAGTTGCTAAAAAAGGTTCAAGCTTCTCTTGTTAGTGATTTTGAAAAATTAAAAAATAAGCATGATAATTGCTTATTAACTCCTTGCACTAAGTATGAAGAGTTAGACTAACTTAAGAAGGAAAATATTTTACTACAAGATATATTAGAAAATTTTAAAATTGGTAATAAATTTTTAAACATGATTCTTGCCAATAAGTGTCATATTCATAGAAAGGACAGAATTGAATTGATTTTGGCACATTCAACAAAAGCCAACTACTTTTGTTAAAGGACCCACTTTGCATGTTACCCCTAAGGTTAAGTGTAATTTTTATGGTAGCTATGGTCATTTTGCTTATAAATATTTATTTAAAAAGTATGACTCACATAGATTAGTTTAGGTTCCTAAAGGAACCATAAATGACCTTATACAAAAAATCAAGATAAATAGATTTAACCATGAGTGACCTAAAGCTAAATAGGTACTTGGAATAAACCCATATTTCTTATAGAAATATCTACAATTGAAAGCTAGGAGTAAAAATGATCTCTTAATAGTGGATGCTCAAGGCTTATGACCAGAGATCCAACACACTTTTCAAAGCTCACTAGTCGAAATAATAAAGAAAAGATCATTATAATTAGAATTATTAACAAATCTTTTGATTGAAGATGTTTTATTTTTTAATGTGTATACTATTGATCTTTGTTGTGATGAAATTACTTTTTCGGTTTTAAATGATGATGCATGTTTTTATTTGGTGTAAAAGACAAATGCATACTTATATGAAATAAATCACATAAATTGAAACATATAAAAAAGGGATGTATTTTTCTTAAAAATTTCTCTATCTCTATCTTATCGATTTTTGAATAAGAGATTGATAAATCTATTTATGTCATTTTGAATCTCTTAAAAGTAATTTTGATGATTTGACGATTTGAATTTGAATAAGTTTTATCGAAATCATGATCTTGAATTCTTAGAATTATAACTTGAGATTCTCTTTATATCAACTAAGATCCCTTACTCTTTATTCTTGTATGATTTTTACATTTTATTAAAAAGAATATTTATCCAAATGAATCATGATTTTTCTCTTGATTTCTCGGAATTGATTACCTAAAATTTCTTTTGAAGATCTTTTTACTATTTGATCTTCTAAGATTTATTTTTATTTAAGAGGAGATTTATCAAAATAAATCATATCTTTTGGTATTCACGACTTGATCTTTTATGATCTTTCATATTAACATCTTCTATGTCATGATTTTTATATGACTCATTTGTATTTATGTTTGTATGTCTTATGTTATGATTTGAATATTGATATAAAAGAAAAACTTGTATCATTGTATTCTTTCCTTCTTTTTGATAACAAAAGGGGGAGAGAAAAATTGTTAGCTTGCACATTGCAAAAGAGAAGCAAAAGTGCTAGCTTGAATGTTAAACTTAGATATGTTAAATCTCCCAAATGCATAAATTCTTCTTATACATTTTTTGGATTATGATATTGATTTTTTGATTTTTTATGACTTGAGTTTTCTTTTTGAATCAAGATCATTTCCTATCATTCCTTCTATTTACAAAAGAAGATATTTGTCAAAAATGACACATGGTCTTTTGTTATTCATGACTTGATCTTTTATTTTTTATGATTGAAATATTGATGTAAATTTTCCTTGATATCTCATTTTTTATGATTTGAAAATTGATGTAAAGGGAAAAGAATTACAATATTATATTCTTCCCTAATTTTTGACAATGATAAAAGAGGAGAAAGATTTGCTAGCTTACACAATTCAAGAAGAAGCAAAAACTTGTAAACTTGTAAAAAATTTTAGCTTGCAAAAAAAGAAAAAACTTGCTAGCTTTCTCATCTCAAAAGAGAACTAAAGGTTGCTAGCTTGCATATTTCAAGAAGATGCAAAAATATGATATCTTGCACATCTCAAAAGAAGCAATAATTTTGCTAACTTTCATATGTGAAAAATTTGCTAGTTATACTTTTCTCCTTTTTGTTGATGATAAAGGAGGAGAAGTTATGATGATGATATATGCATGAAATACTTGTGATATTATGATGATGCATACAATAAGAAGTTATGAGGATCATACATGGTAGGATGTAATATACTTTGATATTTTGATACCATGATAATTTGAAATATTTATGATTCGAAATAATACATGCAATACTCATGATTTTATAATGCATGCAATAATGTGAAAGTCAATGGTTATCATTTTATGAAATTCAAACATTCTTTTAATATTACATATTAATATGGGGAGTTTAGTTTAAACTTTGTCATCAATTGGTTGTCATCATAAAAAAAGGAGAAGATTATTGAATCTCATATTTTGATAATGAAATAAATTAATGAAGTTAAGATCTAATGTGCATTTGAGTGACACAGGACTAACATTGATCAACGAAAGGTAATTCGATTAAAGTAGGAAGAATCAAATGTTGGGTCAGAGTGGAACATGTTAGAAGATTAGACATCGAGCCGGAGGAATAGTCGACATGCCGGAAGGACTTTGAGCCATGAGTTCGAGCATCTATGTCGATTGGGCAATACGCTGAATGAGAGGACGATGCGCCAAATGATCGGATGAAGCATTGGATGAACCAATGACATGCTAGACAATATAGGATTCATGCTTGTAATCTTGTGTCTAGATCGAGTTAGTTTAGGTCTCATTGAGTTAGCTTTGGGGTGAAACAATGCTAACTCAATTAGGAGACAATTGGGCCTGAGTCAAGGCTATTTTAGGTTAAGTGGAAGGCCCATTTGGTCACCCCTAAAAGGGCTAGGCGGTGGCACCGCCAGACTAGGCAGTGATATCATTCAAACATAGTCTTTTAGACTATGTCAGGTAGTAATACTGCTAGACTAAGCGATCGTAGGGGAGTGAATTAGTGCAGTGGATAAAAACATCGATTTTAAAAAATCTCGTTCGATAAAATTATTTTGACAAAGTGAGTTTAACTTGAAAGCATACAGAAGAGTGTAGCAAGAAAGGTAGTTTGCAATTAAAATGAAAAGCTTAAAGTAAATGCAAACTAGATTTTTATAGTGGTTTAGTCATCATGACTTATATCGACTCCTGATTCCTCTTCCATCAAGGCTATTGGCATCCACTAACAATCTTCTTTCAATAGGCGAAGATCAATTACCCTTTTACACCCGTCTTCTCCTTTTCATAGGTTTAGAAGACAACCTTTTACAAGCACTCACTCCTCGCTAAATAGAATTCTAATATTTAGAACTAGAGGAGGAGATCTCTCAAGTGATTGCTATAGCGTTTTTCTACTTTTAAGTTCTCTATGCTTATGTGTGTTAACCAGGGATCAGAGGGGTATTTATAAGCATCAAGTGGATTCAAACTTGGAGCTTAAAAGTGTCTCATCCCCGATTTTCGGGATACTAATAGTATCACCACCTTTAGCACTAACACTAGGCGGTACCATCCCTTGATAGTCTCTTAGAGACTTGAGTGGTACCATTGCCCAAACTAGTAGTACCATCGCTTGACATAGTCTCGGAGACTGTGCCACCGACGGTTCCACTAGTTTGGGTCACTATTTGGGCCTTTCACTTGGCCCAATACAGTCCAAACTTGGGCCCAATTGGCCCCTAATTGAGTTGGCCAACTTCTAACCCAATTACGCCTAAAACCTACTTTAATCTATATAATTATTACAAAACTGAATCAAATGTTGTTCAGCATGTCATTGGTTCATCGACGCCTCGTCTGATTCTTTGGCATATCACCCTCTCTTATGGCCTATTATCCAATCGGCCAGTTGACCTTCGTAACTTCGATTTCCTTAACGTAATTTCTACTCTTCTTAGCCCGATACTCGAACCCATGGCTCGAAGCCTTTTGCCGATACGTCGATCGATCCTCCGACTCGATGTCTAACCTTCTGACATGTTTCACTCTGACTCAATATGATTATTCCTATTTTAATTGTCTCTCCCTGATCGAAGCTTCCTACGTCACTCAAAATGCACATCAGATCATAAACACATCAATTAATTTCATCATCAAAATCTGAGATTCAATAATCTCTTCCTTTTTTATAATGATAATCAATTGATGATGGAGTTTAAATTAAACTCCCCTTATCAATATGTCATATTGATAGAACTCTTGAATTCAAAAATCCAAGCAACATGTTATCATAAAATATACATAATTAAAATTTTAGTATATTATTCCATGCATAATCATCATCATAATTTCTCCCCTTTGTCATCAACAAATGGGAGAAGTGCATCTAGTTAGTTTTTGAGATATACAAGTTTTACAATATAAGCAAATTTTTTTATCACTTTACAACATGCATAATCACCAAATCATAATTAATTTTAAAGATATACAAGATTGTAAATTTTGTAAGTTTACATTTTTGCATAGGCAAGCTAGCAATTTTTGGTAATGTTCAAAATAGCAAGTTCTTTCTTCTCTTTTGAGAAGTACGATTTTTTGCTTCCTTTGCAAAGCGTAAGCTAACAAAATTTTACATCATTTTATAACATGCAAGCTAGCAATTTGGCAAGTGTTATTTCTCTTTGAAGTATGAAGACTAGCAAGTTTTTGAAAAAGAATGCAAGATAGCAATGCATCATTTTAGAATATACAAGCTAGCAAATTTTACTCCCCCTTTATCATTGTCAAATAGAAGGGAAGAATACAATGTTGTAATTCTTTTCCCTTCACTTTAGTCTTCGAATTATGACAAAAATAAAGTATTATTCTTAATTCAATATGTTTGTGCATCATTATACTTTCAAATTAAAATATGCATAATTTTAAAACCTTACATTTCATCCTTCGTGTATGATACCAAAAATAAATCATCACTATGGGCATATCATATATGATACTCAAGCATTCATGATACATCATTTCAGGCATAACATTCATGATACTAAGATATTAAAATTTTTAAGTATTTATCACTTCATGCATGTTGATACCAAACATTATCATTTATTTTCTCCCCCTTTGTCATAGGCAAAGAGAGGGGAATAGCACAAAGGTGTAAATATTCAAATCATCATATGGAAGATATCAAGAAAAATTTGGTGATGAGATATAATTCATGAATATAAGGAATTATACAAAGAAAAATCATATCATGAAAGATGAGATTATGTGAATACCAAAAGATATTATTCATTTTGACAAATCTCATCTTAAATAATCAAAAGGAAATCCTAGGAGATTAGATAATAAAATATCTTCAAAAGAAATTTTAAGTCATGAATTTTGTAAAAGATATTTTCTTTAGTAAATTACAAAAGAAACATAGGAGAAAAAGATTTCAATTCATGTATAAGAAATCTTATAATTCATATAGAAAATCTCCTCTTTAGTAAATGGTAAAAGAAACATAGAAGAACAAAGAAGAGATCTTGATTCACATAAAATGGAAAATATTTCAAGAGAAAGTTCATGATTTAGTTGGAAAAATCTCATTTAGATTCAAATCATCAAATCAACAAAATATTTTTCATTGTCCAAGAGATTCATACAAATATATTCATCAATTTCCTTTTTGAAAACTTGATAAGATAGGGATTGAAAAATTCTTAAGAAAAATATTTTTCTTCTTTTTTGTTTGATTTATTTAACACAAATATGCCCAAGTTTTTTATGCCAAATCAAAGCATGCATCATCGTTTAAGACCGAAAAATAAATTTCATCATGAAAATCATCATGACAAAAAATATAACACATTAAACATACGGCTTCTTTAAATAAAAGATTTGATTTATCATTTTAATTCCAATGATAATACATTTTTCTTTTTATGTGTTTCATTTTATGTGATTGATTTCATATAAGTATGCTCAGTTTTTCATATGAAAACCATCCATCTTGTTTAAAACCAAAAAAGTAACTTTCATTATGACAAAGATCAATAAGCCATAAATCACAAAAATTATCATGCATAATTTTGAAATATAAAGTCATTAAGCATGATTTCATTGAACATAAGACATCTTCAATCAAAATAAAAAAGTAATATAAAAATCATCAAGATACACCTTATTTCTTCTTAAAAACATATATAGGATTAATCTCATTACATGTACAAGCATTATATTTAAGCCTAACATTTTATTCTTTTATCATAAAATATATAATTTTCATGATCATTTTCAAAATTACTAAAAGGATAAGCATGATTCTATTTTTTAATAATTTACATATATTTTTTCTAAACTAATTTAAAAATAACTCATGAAATGCATTGAGTAATTTCAAAATAAAGCAAAGGGGTTTTGGTTACCTCATCGTCAAAAGTCGTTAAGGCATAGTTTGCCACCTCGCCTTTGTTGGTTTGTTATTCATCTTTAGATGAACTTGATTTGTCCCAAGCTACCTTGAGTATTTTCTTCTTCTTTTATAGCTTCTTCTTTTTAGGTTCATTTTTTTCTTTTATTCTTATTTTAAGAATTTTTAAGCTTTATTGTGCGGAGTTTAAGGTCATCATCGCCATCACTTGAGTCATCACTCAAGTGATATTCTATTGTTCGAAGTGTCAAATCCTTCCTATTCTTTGGAAGGTAGTTCTCATGTTCAACACAAGTTATTTCATAGGTCATCAAAGACCTGATAAGTTTAATCGGAAAATGGTTTAAGTCATTTGATTCTTGTATTGCCGTTACTTTTGAATCCCAAATTTTAGAAAGAGATCGTAAAACTTTATTAATAAGTTCAAGATTCAAAAAACTTTTACCAAGTGCTTTTAAACCATTGATGACATCCGTAAAACGGATGTATGTCTCCAATGGTTTCGCTTGGTTTCATATAAAATAATTCAAAATCACACATCAAAAGATTTATCTGAGAATATTTTACTCTACTAGTGCCTTCGTATGTGGTTTCAAGAGTGTGCCAAATATCGAAAGCGATTTCGCAAATAGAAACACAATTAAATTTATTTTTGTCTAAGGCATAAAATAAAGCATTCATAGCTCTAGCATTCAAGGAAAAAGTTTTCTTCTCCAAATCATTACATTCATTCATTAGATTAGAAGACTTTTGAAAATTATTTTCAATGATATTCCATATATTGAAATCTAAAGAAATCAAGAAACTCTCATTCGAGTTTTCTAATATATGCAATCCGTTCAATTGAACATAGGAGGACTAATGATAGAGTGACCCTCTTAAAAGTCAAAAAGAGTAATTTCTCTTGGTTGTTAAACCAAACTAAAAAAAACGTGGCTTTGATATCAATTGTTAGGATCGAGTCGGTACTAAGAGGAGAGGGAGGGGGGGGGATTTGAGTTAGTACAGTGGATAAAAACATCGATTTTGAAAATCTCGTTCAATAAAATCATTTTAACAAAGTGAGTTTAACTTGAAAGTGTATAGAAGAGTTTAGCAAGAAAGGTAGTTTGTAATTAAAATGAAAAGCTTAAAGTAAATGCAAACCAAATTTTTATAGTGGTTCGATCGTCGTAACCTATATCCACTCTCAATTCCTCTTCCGTCGAGGCTACCGACATCTACTAACGATCTTCTTTCAATGGGCAAAGATCAATTACCCTTTTACACCCCTCTTCTCCTTTTCACAGGTTTAGGAGACAATCTTTTACAAGCATTCACTCCTCCCTAAACAATATTCTAATCTTTAGAACTAGAGGAGAGGATCTCTCAAGTGATTGCTATAGCATTTTTCCACTTTTAAGTTCTCTATGCTTATGTGTATTAACCAAGGATGAGAGGTGTCTTTATAGGCCTCAAGTGGATTCAAAATTGAAGCCTAAAAGTGTCTCATCCCTAGTTTTCGGGATACTGGTGGTACCACCACCCATGCTGGGTGGTATCACGGCTTGTAGCATTGACACTAGGCGCTACCACTGCCTAGTCTAGCGGTATCATCGCCTGACACCCTGTCACTAAGCGGTACCACCACCCAGTCTAGCGATACCACCGCCTAATAATCTCTCGGAGACCGAGTCTGAGCAGTACCACCACCTAACATAGTCTCGAAGATTATGCCACCGACGGTTCCTCCAGTTTGGGTCACTATTTGGGCTTTTCACTTGGCCCAACATAGTCCAAACTTGGGCCCAATTGGCCCCTAATTGAGTTGGCACAATTCCAACTCAATTATGCTTAAAACCTACTTCGATCTAGATAATTATTACAAAGCTAAATCAAATGTTGTCCGACATGTCATTGTTTCGTTGATGCCTCATCTGATTCTTTAGCGTATTGTCCTCTCTTGTGGCCTATTGCCGAATCGGCCAGTTGACCTCCACAACTTTGATTTTCTTAGCGCAATTTCAGCTTTTCTTGACGTGACGCCCGAACCCATGGCCCGAAGCCTTCTACCTATACATCAACCGATCCTTCAACTCGACGTCCAATCTTCTAACATGTTCCACTCCGGCCAATATGATTCTTTTGCTTTAATTGTCTCTTCCTAATCGAAGCTTCATGTGTCACTTAAAATGCAGATCAGATCATAAACACATCAATTGATTTCATCATCAAAGTCCGAGATTTAACAAGTGTCAGACTGGGCAGTGGTACCACCTAGTGTTAGACTTACAAGCGATGGTATCACCAGTTGTTAGTTTGGCAGGTGTTAGTACCACCCGGTACAAGTGGTGTACCACCAATACCTCAAAAACCCAAGATGAGACTGTTTTAGCTCTAAATTTAAATCCATTTGGGGCCTATAAATACCCTAATCTTTTTTGCTTGACAAAGTAAGAAAGTAGAATAAAAACTCTATGCTTTCAAGATTGTAAACTCTTTTAAAGTTTAGAGCCCCTCCTCCTAAAGTTTAGCGATAGTCCTAAGGGAGGTGTGTGTAGGAATAGTTATAAAAGAATTGTGTAAAGGTTCTTTCTGAGCCTGTGAAAAGGAGAAAGAGTTATAAGGATAGTTTATCTTCATCCATTAAAAGAAGATTGGCAGTGAAAGCTGATGGCCTCGAGTAAAGAGGAATCGGGTGGACATAGGTTACGACAATCGAATTACTATAAAACTCGGTTTACATTTTTGTTATGCTTGTCATTATCATTGATATTGTTTTAATTACTTATTGCACTTATTCTAAGTCAAACATACTTTCAATATTTTCGATATGATTTTTTATGGAATGAAAGTTTTCGAATCGTCGAGATTTTTACGAAAGCACTAATTCGGCCCCCACCCCCCTCTTAATGCCAAAATGATCCTAACAAGTTCAAGGGCATAAGACACTAAAGGCATAAAATGTTTATATCTCATATCACATTTTTTTATAAAAACTTGTGTTAGGATTTTATTGGAAAAATCCCTCCCAAGATTATTACTTTTCATAGGCATCAAAAGCCCACTATTAATTTCTTAGTAAGTATGGGATAAAAACATTTCTAGAATGCCATTTTATGTAGTGTAGTTATTATAACTGTTGGCTTAATAAGCAAATATTTTGTATTCCTATTGTCAAGTTCAATATACATAAAAGAAGAAACACTTAAGCACTTACTAACCCTATGTATTGGACTACCCTAGAGCTTTTTGCTAGGAGTATCATCATTAAAGAATTTCGACTTATTTTTTTGGTAAATAGCTTGAGTATGAGCTGTTGAATCTCGAATTTTGATGATGAAACCAATCGATATGTGCTTGTGTTTTAATCTGTATTTTGAGTGATGCAGGATATTTTGATTAGGATGAGACAATTAAAGCAGGAAAATCATGTTGTGCCGGAGGAACATGTCAGAAGATTGGACGTCAGGCCGGTGGATCGGTCGACGTATCGACAGAAGGCTTCGGGCCGTGGATTCAGACATCGGGCTAAGAAGAGCGGATATTGCGCCAAGGATATCGGAGTTGCAGAGTCAATTGGCCGATTGGGCAATAGGCCGCAAGAGAGGACGATGTACTGAAGAATCGAACGAAGCGTCGAGGGATCAATGACATGCCAGACAACATGATTAATGCTTAGTATTAATTGCCTAAATCAAAGTTTGGTTTACATGTGCAAAATTAACTACGATAGCAGGGCATGAAGCAAAATGAAGTCCCGAAGTCAAGGACGAGATCACGTTGGGAGTTCTAGAGTTTGTTGGAAGTCCGGACATTCGTCGGAAGTTCTGCAAGAACCAACCGAGAAGTCACGGAGCCTGCTAGAGAAGCTCGACGGAACTCGCCAAGAAGATCGTCGTGAAGTCTAGGAGCTTGCCGGGAGTCCGCTGGAACATTGTCGAGTGTTCGTCGGAGGTTCACCGGAAGATCGCCGGAAGCTCGCCGGAAGAATTGACATAGGGATTTGTTTAGCTTAGAATATGTCTTAGGAATCGTAGTTAGTACGTAATTGGGATTGGATTTGGGCCAACTCAATTAGGGGCCAGCTAGGCCCATGTAAGAACTGTGTTGGGCCCAATAAGAGGCCCAAACAGTGCCCAAAGAAGTCTCACCGTCATGTCACAGTCTTCGAGACTGTGTCAGACAGTGGTATCGCCAGTCTGGGCGGTTGTACCACCCCTGGCAGGGTGCCAGGCGGTGGTACCACTAGTCTGGGCGGTGGTACTACCCAACATAGCCCCCCAGGCGGTAGTACCGCCAGACCTAGGCGGTGGTACTGCCCAGGACAGTGTCGGTCAAACTGACACTGAGCAGTGATACCACCCGTACCCGGGGAACCCGGGATGGGAAAGATTTAGGCTCCAAGTTTGAATCAACTTGAAGCCTATAAATACCCCTCCCATTCTTGGTTAAAGCACACAAGCACAGAGTATTCAAAAGTGAGAAAACTCTATTGTAATCTCTTTAGAATCCTCCTCCTTCAGTCTAAGTGTTAGAATAGCTTAAGAGGAGAGTGAGTGCTTGTAAGGGTTATCTCCTAAACCCGGTAAAAGGAGAAGAGGGGTGTAAGAAGGAGTTGGTCTTTGCCTATTGAAGGAAGACCTCTAGTGGATGCCGGTGGCCTCGACGGAAGAGGAATCGGAGGAGTGGATGTAGGTCACGATTGACTGAACCGCTATAAACTGCAGTCTTCTCTGGTTTGCATTTATTCTCTGTTGTTTATCTTTACTGCAAACCTCTTCAATAGCTTACTACCTTCTATTCATTTATGAACGTGTTTCAAAGTTAAGTTTCCGAAATCGATTTTACGTCGAAAACGGTTTTATCATACGAAAGTTTTTAAACTGTTGTTATCTTACCGCTACACTAATTCACCCCCCCCTCTTAGTGCTCTTGATCCTAACAATTGGTATCAGAGCCTCGTTAACACCCAAGAGAAATGACTCTTTACGACTTTCAAGGGAGTCACTCTATCATTCGTCCTCTCGTTTTCAATGGGACGGACTACACTTATTGGAAAACTCGAATGAGAGTTTTCTTGTTTTTGTTGGATTTAAATTTATGGAATATTATCGAGAATGGTTTTTGAATGTCTTCTCTTCCAATGAACTATTGGAATGATTTGGAGAAGATGACATTTTCTTTAAATGCTAGAGCTATGAATGCTCTATTTTGTGTCTTAGATAAAATGGAGTTTAATCGTGTTTCTACTTGCAAAATGGCTTTTAATATTTGGCGCACTTTTGAAATCACACATGAAGGAACTAGCAAAATAAAAGATTTAAAAATTAGTTTTTTAATGCATGATTTTGAGCTTTTTCGAATGAAGCCGAGCGAAACCATTGTTGACATGTACACCTATTTTACAGATGTCGTCAATGGTTTAAAAGCAATTGGTAAAAGCTTTTCGAATTTTGAACTTGTGAACAAGATTTTGGGTTCTCTTTCTAAGAAGTGGGATTCAAAAGTAACGGTTTTACAAGAAACAAAAGATTTAAATATTTTTCCTCTTGAAGAACTTATCGGTACATTGATAACATATGAAATGGTGCACAATGCACTTAATAAACATGATGAACAAAACCACCTTCCAAAGAACAGGAAGTATTTGGGACATAGAACATTTGAAGACCACTCGAGCATAAGCTCAAGTGATGGTGAACTTGAACTCACTACGAAATTTAAAAAGTTAATGAGACAAAAAGAATGGAACTACTTGCTTTGAACGCAAGAAGAAAAATGAAAATTGGGATGAATCGAGCTCCTTCGAAGATGAGGAGAAAATAAAAAAAGGCGAGGTGGCAAAGTATGCCTTAACAGCTTTTAATGAGATGAGGAGAAAATAAAAAAGGCGAGGTGGCAAAGTATGCCTTAACAGCTTTTAATGATGAGGTAATCGAAATCCTCCTAATTACTTCGAAATTACATGATGTTTTTCATGATGCATTTTTTTTGTAATTTAGTTTTGAATTAATTTTCTTAAAAATTTCATGTTTAAATAATAAAATAAAAATGCAAAAATTATGATCATGCTAGTAATAATGAAAATTGCATGTTTAATGAAAATACAAAAATAAAATTGGATCATGCTTACCTTTCTAATAATTTTAAAAAATAATCATGAAAAATACATATTTTATGACAAAATGATTTTGATTGAAATATGATATCATGCTTAATGATCCTTGATGAAAAATGCTTTATGAAATCCAACTTCGATGATGCATAATGATGAAATTATGTAATAAAAATATAAATATTTTGAAACCATGTTTTGATGTCATGCATAATGATCATTGCTTAAATAAATTTCGAAATTATGAATGATGACTTTTAAGTAATTTATGGTTTATTGATCATGATGGTATTTATGATGAAATTTATTTTTTGATCCTAAATGATTGAGATATATATATTTTTTTGGCACAAAAAGGACAAAGGTATGCTTGTATGAAACAACTAAATAGCGAAAAGCAATTTTCTTGAAAATTCTTTTTCTCTATCTTATTTGACTTTGATGAATCTATTTTATCATCTTTTTATGAATCTCTTGAAAATGATTTTGATTTGATGATTTGAATTTGAATGAGCTTTATCTTAATTTTTCGAGATTTATAACTTGAGATTTACTCTATAAAAATCGGGATCTTTTATCCTCAATGTTTCTTTTTGCCATCTACCATCCAAATGAATCATGATTGGTATCATTGCTATATTTCTTCTTGTCATGTACTAAAGAGAAAATTTTCCTAAATGAATTATGATTTTTTAGAACTACAATTTTTTATGATTCATAATGAATTGAGAAATTTTATATGCTTGAATTAGATTGAATAAATTTTATTTATATCATGATCTCCTAAGATTTTCCTTTGATTATTTAAGAGGAGATTTTTCAAAAGAAATCATGCCTTTTGATATTCACATGATTTTATCTTTTCATGATATGATTTTTATGCAATTCCTTGTATTCATGAAATATTTATCTCATCACCCAATAATTCTTCTTGATTTCCTTATGTGATGATATAAATACATGAAATATTCATTAATTTGTTTTGATGTATACAAAGGAAAAGTTGTGATCATGCAAGGTAGGATGCAATTTGACAAATTAATACTATGATGATTTGAAATATTTATGATTTGAAATGATGCATATGCTTTTTATTATGATGATGTATGTGATGTATTGCATATGATGTGTATCATGAATACTTTAAATGATAAATATTTGGTATCATGATCAAAATATTGATAAATGCTTAAAAATTTTGATATTTAAGTATCATGTATGATATGCTCATAATGATGATTGATTTATTTTTCGGTATCGTGTATGAAAAATGAAATGTAAGGTTTTTGGAATTATGCATATTTTAATTTGAAAATATAATGATGCATAAATAAGACTGATACTTACCTTTGTCATAATTTAAAAATTGATATAAAGGGTCTTCCCTTCTTTTTGCCAATGACAAAGGGGGAGAAAGAGTTGCTAATGTACACATCTCAAAGAGAAAGATGCTAACTTGCACAATTCAAGAATGAAGCAAAATTTTGCTAGCTTGCACTTTGCAAAGGAAGCAAAAAATGGTGCTTCTCAAAAGAGAAGAAAGAGCTTGCTATCTTGAACATCACTAACTTGCCTATCTTAAGAAACAAAAATTACAGAAGTGCTATCTTATCTATCTCAGGATGTAAAATATGCTAATTTGCACTTTGCAACGGAAGCAAAATTGCTAGCTCAAACATTGCAAAGAAAGCAAAAATTTACTAGCTTGCAACTTGCATATTTCAAGAAGCAAGTGTTGCTTTCTTGAACATCTCAAAACTGCTAGCTTGCATGTTCTAAAATGTTGTAAGATTCACTAGCTTACATGATGTAGAACTTGCTATCTTGAACATCACCAAGGAGTGCTATCTTGCCTATCTTAAGGAGCAAAAAGTTAACTTGCACATCTAGTAAAACTTATATTTCAAGAAGCAAGAGTTGCTTTCTTGAACATCTCAAAATTGCTAGCTTGCATGTTTTAAAATGTCGTAAAATTTTTGCTAGCTTGTATGAAGTAGAACATGCTATCTTACTACCTTGCATATCTACAACTTGATAGCTTGAATGTTCAAAGTATGATGTAACACTTGCTAAATTTTTTAGCTTATAAATTGCATGATGATAAAACTTGATATTATGTTTTTTATGCAACGAATTGAACTTGTATTCCAAACACATGAACAGTTGGAACTTCTCATTTTTGTTGATGACAAGGGGGAGAAGTATGTTAATGTCATGCATGATCTGATCACGACATGTTGTTTGGATTTTTGAATCCAAGAGTTTTTATCAATAAGGCATATTGATAGGGGGAGTTTGTTTAAACTCTGGAGTTAAGTTTAACTCCGTCATCGATTGGTTGTCATCATCAAAAAGGGAGAGATTATTAAATCTCAGATTTTGATGATGAAACCAATTGATATGCGTTTATGTTTTAATCTGTATTTTAAGTGATGCAGGATGTTTCAATCAGGATGAGACAATTAAAGCAAGAAAATTATGTTATGCCGGAGGAACATGTCAGAAGATTAGACAATGGGCTAGTGGATCGATCGACGTATCGACAGAAGGCTTCGGGCCATGGATTTAGACATCGGGCCAAGAAGAACGGATATTGCGCCAAGGATATCGAAATTGCGGAGTCAATTGGTCGATTGGGTAATAGACCGCAAGAGAGGACGATGCGCCGAAGAATCGGATTAAGCGTCGAGGGACTAATGACATACTGGACAACATGATTAGTGCTTAGTATTAATTGTCTAGATCGAAGTTTAGTTTACATGTGTAGGATTAACTACGATAGCAAGTCATGAAGCAAAATGAAGTCTCGGAGTCAAGGACGAGATCATGTTGGGAGTTCGAGAGTTCGTCGGAAGTCCAAACGTTCATTAGAAATTCTGTGGGAACCAGCCGAGAAGTCGCGAAGGTTGCTAGAGAAGCTCAACAGAACTCGCCAAGAAGATTTTCGTGAAGTCTATAAGCTTGTCGGGAGTCCACCGGAATATTGCCGAGAGTTCGTCGGAGGCTCACCGGAAGATAGCCGGAAGCTCGCCGGAAGAATTGACATAGGGATTTATTTAGCTTAGAATATGTCTTAGGAATCATAGTTAGTACGTAATTGGGATTGGATTTGGGCCAACCCAATTAGGGGCCAGCTAGGCCCATGTAAGAACTATGTTAGGCCCAATAAGAGGCCCAAACAGTGCCCAAAGAAGTCTCACCGTCATGGCACAGTCTTCGAGACTATGTAAGGCAATGGTATCGCTAGTCTAGGCTATTGTACCACCCCTAGCAGGGTGCCAAGCAGTGGTACTGCCAATCTGGGCAGTGGTACTATCCAGCACAACTCGCTAGGCGGTGGTACCACCCAGGACAGTGTCAGTCAAACTGACACTGGGCGGTGGTACTGCCCAGCACAGACGGTGGTACTGCCCAGCACAGACGGTGGTACCGCCCGTACCCGGGGAACTCGAGATGGGAAAGATTTATGCTCTAAGTGTGAATCAACTTGAAACCTATAAATACCTCTCCCATCCCTGGTTAAAGCATACAACCACAGAGCATTCAAAAGTTAGAAAACTCTGCTGTAATCTCTTTAAAATCCTCCTCCTTGCTCCTTGAGTCTAAGTGTTAGAATAACTTAAGAGGAGAGTGAGTGCTTGTAAGGGTTATCTCCTAAACTCGATAAAAGGAGAAGAGGGGTGTAAGAAGGAGTTGGTCTTCGCCTATTGAAGGAAGACCTCTAGTGGATGCTGGTGGCCTTGACGAAAGAGGAATCAGAGGAGTGGATGTAGGTCACGATTGACCGAACCATTATAAACTTTCATCTTCTCTGGTTTGCATTTATTCTCTATTGTTTATCTTTATTGCAAACCTCTTCAATAGCTTACTGCCTTCTATTCATTTACGAACGTGTTTCAAAGTTAAGTTTTCGAAATCGATTTTATGTTGGAAATGGTTTCATCGTACGAAAGTTTTTAAACCGTTGTTATCTTACCGCTGTACTAATTCACCTACCCCCCCCTCTCTTAGTGCTCTTGATCCTAACATGAGCCCTAATGATTAGTAAGAATCTAATAGAGTTTTAGCCAAACTTCAATTTAGCCCAACTAGAGTTCTAATCAAACTCTAGTTTGATCTGATTAAGCCAAGCCAAGCCAAGACCAAGCTCAATCTCAAACTCAAACACCATATTCAAACTAGCCTAATCTCAATCCTAGGAAGACTAGGATTAAGACAGCGTCCAACAAAAGATTCTCGTAGCCACAAAAAATATTGAGAGCGGAGCGAGGAGAGAGGAGAGAGAGAGAGGGTAAGGAGTTAGTAAGTTCAACAACTTTTCTTCTTTCCTACGACCACCTTGTTACAGATATCTTTTTTCTGAGTTACTATTAGCCTTAATAGATTTCAAAAGAAATCTTTGGCAGCAATAAAAAGAGAAAAATATCAACCAAAGGCAGCCAAAATATTTCACAATCTAACCCTAGCCTTCCAGCTTGCACCAAAAGTCAAAAGAATGGGAGTTCAAAAGGGTTTCGCCCCTACTCGTAGTTCCTTCTTCGGTTGAATTCCAATAGCCAAGGTGATTTATTGAAGCTACCCAACTACTAAAAGAAGTCTTAAAGCTCATATAGAACCCTCACTTGTGAATAGTTATTGCTAGGCAAAGATACAAAGCTTTTAGAGAAAATCTATAAGAGTTGGAGTTCGAATTGTGCTCACTTGGAGGAAGAACCACCGACAAGAAGGTGACCAACACCCCAGTCGCTTTGGTCGACCTTATTACCTAGGTGGTGGTATTAACCTATCAGATGAAGATTGTAATAGGTTGGATACAAGCCCAAGCTAACCCTCCATAATTGATAATCGAGCAAAGAACATTGTAGTGAAACAAGAATGTCGTCTTCACCAAGGACGCCAACGGTGAAGAAGATGCTGCTAAACAAAACATTATAGCAATAACTCAATCAACACTGAGGTATTAGACTTATAGATAAATGAACTAAACACATACTTTGATTTATATAATTACAACATCAAGAATAGGGTGATCCTTGCATATAACTAAAGTTGATGAGACACCTATTTACATGGTGAAAAGATTATTTTTTAACCAACAACCATGAGGATATGCCATAGACATAATTCAAAAGACTTATACGAGGAAATTCTATCCTATGGATGATCTCAAAAAAAGATAAAGAAATGACACTACTTATATAAGGGAAAACACTAATTCATGCAAAAGTATACTATCAAGTTTGGATGACAAGTGATGGCATTCAAAATATCTCTTGATGGTTACTCGACAATAATGAAATACACCTCCAAGCTCCATGTACAAATTTATATAGAATTGAGCATCTTTGAAATATATGATATTTTGATTACTAATAACTTAGTAATGATAATCAAGAGAAAGAATCAAAACTACATTCAGAAGAACACAAAAGGTCAATAGGAGCCACTTAAAGACTCAAGCAAATTTTAGAGTTGGTAAAACCTCATGTTTTTCTAAAAAAAAACTTTATTTTATGAAAATTATAAAATTATAGGCCACTCTAAAGAAAAGTATTAGAATGTTCAACTCAAAACTCTTCCCAAAGAAGTGATTGAGGAATGATTAAATTGGATGAACCATAGCATGACCATGGATAGTGAGTCCATCAAACTTTCACTATTTCATTATATGAGTTTAAATATATCATGAATGACTAGACATGAGGTTATAGACTTGAGTCTGACCTTTGGTTCTTAGTGCTTTCTTAAAATCACGTTAATTTGAAATTTTCGTTCGATGAAATCGTATCAGAAAGATGTTTAAACTTAAAACGTTTGCAAGAGTAGTAATAAGCAAGTAAAATAGTTACAAAATAAGTAAATAAGTAGAGAAAGGGAGGCATACTAATTTTATAGTGGTTCGATCATTGTGACCTATATCCACCCCTGATTCCTCCACTCGAGGCTATCAGCTTCCACTACCAATATTCTTTCAATGGGTGAAGATCAACTACTTTTATAACTTTTTATCCTTTTCACAGGTTTAGGAGATAACCTTTACACCTCTCGAGGTAACCCTCGCACACCTCCCTTAGAACAACCTCTAAGCTCAAGGAGGAGGGAACTCAACTTTTCAACACTTTTATCTCAAAATCACAACCCCTTTCTACTTAGTTTCTTGCTTCCCCAAGCAGGAAAGAGTGTGGTATTTATAAACTCCAAATGGCTTTAGAAATAGAGCCTAAAAAGGTCTTATCCTAGGTTTTCTAGGTCCTGGCTTGTACCACTGCTTGTGCTAGGTGGTACTACCGCCTAGAGTACTGACACTAGATGGTACCACTGCCCAAACTAGTAGTACCATCGCCTGACACAGTTTGGGAGGTTGTGTCTAGGTAGTACTATCGCCCAATCTAGCGGTGCTATCGCTTGGGCCAACTATGGGTCACTGAATGGGCCTTCCGCTTATCCCAAAATAATCCTAATTTAGGCCTAGTTGGCCCCTAATTGAGTTAGCCTAATTACATTTTAAACTAACCCAATTAGAACTAAAACTACTTCGATATAGATAATTATTACAAAGCATTAATCACATGTCATTCGACATGAAATTGGTTCATCTAACGCTTTGTTCGACCCTTCGATGCATCGTTCTCTACTTTAGCATATTGACCAATCGGTATGTTGTCTTCCCATAACATCCGATCTCCTTGGCACAATGTTCGATCTTTTTGGCTTGATGCCCGAACTCTTAGCACGAAGCCTTCTACTGACACGTCAACCGATTCTTCAGTTAGACATTCAATCTTCTGATATGTTCCACTTCGGCTCAACATTGATTCATCCTACTTTAATTAAATTATCTCTCTATGATCGAAGCTAGTCTTATATTATTCAAAATGTATATTAGATCATAAATTTATTAATTGATTTTATCATCAAAATCTGAGAATCAACAAAGACCTCATCTTGGTGAGCTTGAATAAAAAGCACATAGAACACCACATCCATGCCCATATTCTTTTTAATAGCTTTATGATAATGAAGAGATAATGTTTGACTAATAATGCAAGATATATGTCGCTATCAAAAATAAATTCATCAATAAGGTGACGTATGAGGTGGTTTTGCTTGACATATACTAAGTTATCCTTGGGAGCACTTGCTTTTGAGATCAAGATGTTATTTACGATTCCCAAAGTATCAACTCCAATAAGATAAAAGAAGGTTATTTTGTCACTTGAGATCCAATTGGCTTAATAGAAGACTTTGACATCTGTCAACCAAGTAAAGAGGATGGTAAAGGATGGACAACAATAACCTCAAAGCTTTGAGAAGAGAAAAAAAGCCTCGTCTTGTCGAAGATCAACAATAAAGAGAACCCATCAAAACGATGTGTGTGGATGACATGGTGGGACATGATGATACTGATCACATTAGTAGATTAAAACAAATCCTCCGAACTATAGATAGATATAGAAGAAGTCTCAAAGCAAGATACAATGAAACATAAATTACCTAATTGGAGGAGCCATGATTAAAGATATTCTAACAGAGTTTGAGCCAAACTTCAATTCGACTCAATTGGAGTTTTAGTTAAATTCCAATTTGATCTTGATCAAATCAACCAAGACCAAGCCTAATTTCAAGCTCAAATACTATATTTAAGTTAGTTCAATCCTAATTCTACTAGGATTAGGATTAGGGCAACCCCTAGCCAACTAGTATGACCTCCAATTAAAGACCCCTATAGCTATAAAGAATTGAGTAGAAAACATAATCAAATTAAAACTTTGGGTGCCCTTAATTCTATAAATCTAAAGAGTTGTAGCTCCCTTAGGGCATCCAAGTCAGGGCCCTTCTTAAGCATCCAACTAGGCCAATGCTGAGACAAGATAAAAGAAAACAAGAAAGGAGTTTGCAATGTAGCATGTATACGGCCACTTTACTACAGATTTTTTTTTTTTTCCAAGTTGCTCTTTACTTTAATAGCTTCCAAGGAGGCCTTTAACAACAACAAGAAGAAGAAATGCAACCTGAAGTAGCCAAGAAGTTCCACAACCAACCCTAGCCTTCCAGCTGCATTGAGAGCAAAAAAATGAGGAGTTCAAAAAAAAGTTATGCCCTCCAACTACAACCCCATTCTTCTATTGTCCTTCATTTAATGAAGCTGTCTAACTGTTGAAAGAAGTCCTAAAGCTTACCGTCACTATTCAAACTTTAGGATGAGGTGCCAACAACAAGAGAAAAGGTGGGGATCAAAATTGGCAACGATTCTCAACCTACTGAGAGCACCTGGGTGTTATCTAAACATATCTTATGCATTCTAACATTTTAACATTTCTATTTCTCAGCCCTTAACACTTTTATTTTTCTTTTGATTTTATACTTGCTCTTAATGATATTTATCTCCACCAAAACTTGTATCCAAAATATGGTATCAAATCAACGAACTGTCAAACCCGAATCCCATAAAGATCACCTAGTGTTACAAAAAGATTATTGATGAATGTTTGAATTATAAAAGTAACTTAAATTCTTGCTTATCCTTGTTATAGGGTTTTTAGCTAAGAGCCCATTTGAAGTGGTTTTACCATGATCTCAATTATAAGTGTGAAAAAAGCCTTAAAACTAAAAAATTCACATAATCAATAGTAAACATAAATTTTTAAAAAAATATTTTCATGACACTATTTACTTACATCGATAAAGAAGAATCAAATTGTTCACCATCAAACTATAAGTTTCTCAAGCATAAATATCCTAAAAAAATTTCTTTTATCAAGATCTAGAGATATATGATGTATTCATAGAAATAAATATATCCTATTTTCAGAAATTCTCTTAATACTTCAATTTATTATCCTCAAAACTATCTTATTCTTCAAGAACTGTCTTTAAAAAAAAAGGTTCCAACCGCATCACCCAATTCTTCTCACATACACACACTCGCAGATGCTCAGAAGACAATGTCTTTAAATATAGGCAGTAACACTCATCTATAGCGACATAACTGAATCAAGCGAGTGTATGTGTTGTCTCTGTCTGTTTTCTCGGTCTTCTATTTCCTTCTGCATCTACTGCAGTACAACTCTTTTAACTTTGCATGTGATTCCACACTCCACGGCGCTGAGAAATGCCTAGCGATCTGCACCAAGCCATAAAAATGGCTTGACCATTAATTCTCCGAAGTTTTTTACTTTGTGTGCTGGCATCTTCTTCCCACTCTAATCTAGAATGAGATAAGTGTACACGCTACGAAGGACTCGAGCTCCCCCCTTCATCTTGACTTCATGCACGTGGCCATGTGGTTATCATGCAGCGGCTTTAGCCGACATGATCCAGACTCGAAGTCTGGGATCTATACATGGCAACATGGATGCATCGCGATCCATATATCAGACCTGATACTTTCGAGGTACTGCTTAACCAGCTTCCATGCCCCAATGAACAGTGTTTTCTCCTCCATTCCTCTCCTCCTCCTCCTCCTGCTGCTCACATCGTTCGCAGTCTTGGGTCAACTTCAGTTCCACAACCTCCACAGCTTCCTTGCGGCGTTCGGCGGCGATGCTCATGAGTCTCTCTCGTCAACATCTTCTACTTCCGTCTCTGTAACTGATCATGAGGAGCTGCTCCAAGTCATCATCACCAATAAACCTGAACTTGCTCAACGAGTAAGCACAGTGCATTTATGACGAGACACTGTATGCTGTCTATATATGCTCTGATGTGATTAAGTTTAGATAATCGGCTACTTGGCATGGACAGGTAAAGGTGGAGACTATAGAAGACGGTCTTGCCAGGGCTCGAGCGTCCATTAGAAGGGCATCTCTATCTCGCAGTTACACCTCCAGTAAAGCTGAGGAATTCATAGTCAGAGGACCAGTATACCTCAATGCGTATGCCTTCCATCAGTTAAGTCACCATTTGATGCTTTCAAGTGCAATTCTATGGCAACTTTGGCATTCTTGTTGATTTAAGCTTGAAAGAGAAGCAGAAGAGGGTCGCTCTTTTATTTTTCTCGGCCAAAGTATTGATTAGGTTTACCTTGATACTGATACGACATATTTTGGACAGAAGCACACGCTTCTCGCTCGATCCGCGGCACACGCCAAGTTAGAAACACTCGTCAAGTCAAAAGCACCCGCCTCATCAGAACTATACCGAAGTTGTTCCGCCTGTCCCGTCCGCTTCGTCAGAACCGTACCAAGAAGCTGTTCCGCCTATCCCGTCCTGAGAGCTCGGGGCGGTGCCATCTGATGTTGCTTCACACGCCCTGAGACAACGACCGATCAGTGGAGCCGACCCATCCCTTGAGGGTTAGCGGCCACACAGAATGGAGGGGTGATCGACCCTCAGGCAAGAGTATAAAGCCCCTAGTCGGCCTCCAATCGGGAGGGGGAGGGAAAAAAGAGAGAGAAAAGAAACAATCGACCCTATTACTGACTTGCTCATTGGAGGGGCCACAGTTGGGGATCACTCGGCGAGGGCCGTTTTTGTATGTGAACGATCATCCATGAATGACGAGCGCCTCGACCCAAGGGACGTCATTCACCGTGCAAAGGAGAGCAACCAGTCGGCCCGGATCTGGACCAACGCCAACCAGCACCCCTTCCCGAGGGCACGACCACCTCATCATCCAACTCATTTCCCAAGAAGCTCCCCGACATCGACCTGTGGACCTAACCGTGCTAACTCATCAGTCACGGTATATATATTCACTAACATTTTGGTGCTAGAAGGCCCGCATGTCGCAGTAGCATATGGTAGGAGTTCTCCTCGAGGAAGAACCACCGATCGGCCTCTCATCCGTCGGACCTGAAAGTCAGGCCCTCCCCCCCTGGAGACAGGGGGATTCCGGCTTCGATGCCAGATCGTTACTAGCGTCTGTTCAATGATCCAGGGTTGTCACCCCCAGGGCTCACAATAGGGCATCGCCCATGACGCTCGAGGCATTCCTCAGCCTAACCAAGCAAGTGCAGGCCATGGCATGCATGATGCAGATGCCCCCGACCGACCCGACTCGGTAGAGGCCTAGCGGCATTCCTCAGATCGTGCGGCTAACGAAGCCCTCGACCGACCCGACTCGGCAGAGGCCTAGTGGGGAGCAAGTCGGGACCGAAGAAGCCCGAGAGCAAGCCACGGACCCGAGATGTCCGCCCAGGCAGAACATACCCACATCTTGCCGAGTCCCACTACCCCATCTTGAGCCTGACACCATATCATCCGACTCGACGGACGACTCGCTTAGGGCCCAGTTGTCCCGGGTCAACCAACGCCTGGACACGTTCCAACGTGAGTTTCAAAAATCGTAGAGCGAGTCTAGTGAAAGCGGCTCGGGTGGGTCTCCTTTTACTCAGGAGGTACAAGACAAGCCGGTACCCCCGAACTTCAGGCTACTGACATTGGAGACATACGACGACGACTCCGATCCCGCGGAGCACGTCTCCACATTCCGGGCTCAGATGGCCCTCTCTGGCACCTCTGATACATTGATGTGTCGGGCATTTCCGACCACTCTGAGGGGACCGGCACGAGCATGGTTCAGCTGGCTATGCCAATCCTCGGTCTCATCCTTCGACCAGCTCATCGGGGAATTCGAGCAGAACTTCCTCACCAACGCATGACCTAGGCCTTCCATGGCCTCCTACTCGCGCTATCCCAGCACGAATACGAGTCGCTCTCTCAGTTCGTGGCACATTTTGCCACTGAGATCTGGGGATTTTCGGACGCTCACCCCTCTTTAATCATGCAGGCATTTCTAATGGGTTTGAAGCCTTCGAGGTTCTTCTGGTCAAAAGCTGCCAGCGACCATCTCCGAAATGCTCTAACGCACCAACCAGTATGGGGTCGTCGATCTATTAGTGGCGAGGAAGCACATGGAAGGTAAGAGGCCAAGGGCGGAACAATCCCGAGGAATGACCTCAGTGACCCCAGCGCCACCCCGCCAAGGGCCCAACTGACAAGAGCTATTGCTCTCGAGGCCCCCGCCTCTCCCCCTGAATGTGTCCCGCACTGAGATCTTCCTCCAAATCAGGGAAACGGGTCTCTTGCGATAACCTCGTCCCTTGAAGGCCACTCACAAAGATCGGTCCAAATATTGCAGGTTCCATCGTGACTACGGTAATGACACGGAGGACTGTCATGACCTCCAGAATCAAATAGAAGCACTGATCCAGAGAGGTCACCTCGGACGCTATCTCAAGGAATCCCGGGAAGCGACTCCACGCCCTAGTGGACCCGTTGAAAGACAAATCGACGTCATTTCCGGGGGACCAGTAGCCGGCGGTAGTAGCTCTACGACGAGAAAGGCCTACGCCCGTAGCATGGTCGAGAAACATCCCCGGCCTGAGCTAGAGCCCGAAATCACCTTCGGGGCCAGGGAAGCTGAGCGATCCCATCATGACGGTGCTCTAGTGATCTCTATCCAGATCACCAACGCCCGAGTCAAGAGGATGATGGTTGACATTAGGAGTTCTGTCGACGTTCTTTACTTCGATGCCTTCAAGAGGCTCGGCTTGACCAAGAAAGACCTCACCCCTATAGCGTCAGCACTCACAGGATTCATAGGGGATTCCATCTCTCCACTCGGGACCACGATCCTCCCCGTCACCATTGGGAAGGAGCCGAGAGCAAAAACAATAATGACCACCTTCATGGTAGTCGATTTGCCCTCGGCCTACAATGTCATCCTCGGCCGACCGATGCTCAACAAGATAAAGGCAGTAGTTTCCACCTACCATAGGGCCATCAAGTTTCCGACCTCGACGGAGATCAGGGAGGCCCAAAGTGACCCAGGGGAATCAAGGGGATGCTACCTCACTGCGGTTACCCTCCCAGGGAAATCGTACCCAACTCAAGTCCCCGATCCCCGTGAAGAACCCATGATGCTGATGCCGCGGAAGCCTCCCGAGCCACTCATCGAGGTACCCTTGAAAAGGAGCCGACCTGACCTGACCGTCAAGGTCAGAACCACGCTCCCCGAAGCATATCAGCTTCACCTCATTGATTTCCTGAGGAGGAACGCCGATATGTTCGCATGGTCCCCCGAGGAGATGCCCGGGATTGACCCGGAAGTGGCCTAACACCAGCTCAACATCGACCCCGAGGCTCGGCCGGTGAGACAAAGACCAAGGAAGTTTGCCCCCGACCGACAGAGGGCAATCGGTGACGAGGTCGATCGCCTTATAAAGGTCGGATTCATTATTGAGGTTCAATACCCCCAATGGTTGTCGAATGTAGTCCTTGTTAAGAAACCCAATGGAAGCTAGAGGATGTGTGTTGATTACACCGATCTCAACTAGGTATGCCCCAAGGACTATTATCCACTCCCCAGGATAGACCAATTAATCGACGAAATTGGACGCATTCTCGGGCTACAACCAAATCCGGATGGTGACTCAGGATCAAGAAAACACTACCTTCATCACCGACAGAGGGGCATATTGTTACAAGGTGATGCCCTTCGGCCTGAAAGGCGCTGGGGCAACTTACCAAAGGATGGTCAACAAACTTTTCAAGCACCATCTCGAGAGGAATATGGAAGTGTACGTAGATGACATGATTGTACAGAGCAAGGCCATGAGCGCACACCTGACTAACCTGGCGGAAACATTCCAAACGCTCAGGCGGCTCAACATGCATCTGAATCCTACGAAGTGCGTCTTCGGGGTTAGCTCGGGGAGGTTCCTCAGCTTTATCATTCACCAGCGAGGGATAGATGCCAACCCAGAAAAGGTGCGGGCCGTAACCGAGATGCACTCCCCCCGCTTGGTCAAAGAGGTGCAGTGACTGGCCGGGACATTGGCAGCACTCAGCAGGTTCGTGTCATGTTCAGGTGACAAGTGCCTCCCCTTCTTCCGGGCTCTGCGATGGGCCGACAACTTTACATGGACCTCGGAGTATGAGGAAGCCTTCGAAAAGTTAAAGGCATGCCTCGCCCACTTGCCCCAACTCGCCTCTCCCGAGCCGGGCGAAACCCTTGGTCTCTACTTGGCGGCCTCGGCACAAGCCATCATCTCGGTGTTGGTTCGGGAGATACCATCAGCGCAGCAACTTGTACATTATGTCAGCCATATCCTCGATGGGCCCGAGGCACGGTACTCCCCAATCGAGAAGCTATCTCTCGCTCTTGTCAAGATGACTTGAAAGTTGCGGCCCTACTTCCAAGCCCACACGATCAAAGTAATCACCGACCAAAACAAAAAGAAAAGGGGAAAGCTCGCGCTCAACTGGGAAGGCCCCTATTGAGTCTACGACGTGGTATGAGAGGGGACCTACTGACTCGAGACTATGGAGGGAAGTCTCCTGCCGAGAACATGGAACATGGCAAACTTGAAGAAATTCTACCCATAAAAGAGGCTAGTCGGGACACAGAGAAGATATACGAGGCCCGCGCACCCACAGTTGGGGAAAAAACAAGTCAAAATTTCAAAATGAAAGTGCTTCTTGATGAAAGCAGAGATACACATGTTGGTCGGGCGGCATGGTTCCAAACTCGACTAGAACAAAAAGAAAAGGGGAAGAGGGCATAGCCCCCAGCTCGAGGGGGAGTCTCGAGCTCATCATTGAAGGGGACGTTTGTTGGCGTGTCGACGTCCTGATCCACCGGGTTGTTGACGAACGGGTCCGACTTCAACTCCAGGTCCAAGTACTTTGCCCGGAAGCAAGCGCAGGCCACTTGGTACCCGTATTCGTACGTGGCCCAGCCCAACCTCAGCAAGCCATGCTCGAACCCAGCGGATGCTTTATACCCGACGATCGCCTCCTCGACCTTCTTGGGCAACCCTAGTCGCTCCTTCTTCAGGGCCTCCTCGGCGCCCCAAGCTGTGGACCTAGTGGTCTCGATGTCATGGGAAAGGATCAGTAGCTCATCATCCAGTGATCGGATGCGCGACCGGCTTTCTTCCAGCTCGATCTTCGAACAAGCCACCTCATCATCCAGTGCCGAGGCGCGCTCTTCGCCGTGGCAATAGCCTTTGGCCCCCTCCCGGCTTGTAGCTCTAGGTTCTCCAGCCGGAGGGTGGTGTTGATCTCTGACTGGCATCCGATCACCCGCCCGGCATCGAGGACCCGGTCGATCAGCGTCATACCGTAGAGCTGGCTCTGCACGAGGGTCAATGTCAGCACCTAGATGAGAGGGGATCGAGTTGGGAAAGGGAAGCCACCACTTACACAGATGAGCGACTTGGCCGCTTGCCCTACCAGCACTTCGGAGGTGGAGTTGTAGAGGTCTTTGGCTAGGGTGGGTGCAGCGCCCCTCGGATGAACTCCTGGGCTGTCGACCCGTCGCCCCAGATACGACTGTCGGCCTTGAGGGTCGGCCACCGAGTGGCGTAGGGGGCTCCCGGCTCCCCGGTCGGAAGATCGACCATATTCGGGGTCTAGTACTGCTCACCGTCGGCCCAGAAATAGACACGACAAAGCTCCCGTATCGGCAATGGGTGCGTCGGCGCCCTCTTGGAAGGGTCGCTATCGGACGACCCGGCTAACCCCTTCCCCTTCACGCTCCCCAAGCCCTCACCCTGGGGAGCAGCCTCGGGCAGTTCCAGGATGATGCTCGAGCGAGTGGTCGGGCCCGCAGGCATCTTTTGCGCCACCATCTTCGTCTTCTTCAGAGGGCGCCCCGTTGCCGAAGATGCCGGCGCCCTCTTCAGTGTGCCCTCCAACAGGGCAACCCCACTGTTAGAACTCTAGCTAGGAGAGTCCTAACTGAGAGGGACATTCATGTAAAACCTACCTAAGTTGACCCCTAATAAAGAGGTAAAGAGGCCAGCTAAGGTATGGTGGTTATTTCTTAGAGAAGAATTAGGAGTTGTAAAGGAAGAGGAGTCCTATTAGGAGTCTTGAGTAAAAGTCTTACTTGATTAGGAGTCTTGAGTAGGAGTCATATTAGGAGTTAGGGTTTAGAAACCCTATAAATAGTTATGTATTCATCCTTTTTCATTAAGCAATAGATGAATCTTTTCTGCAGCCTTTGAGCAGCAAACTAAGGAAGGAACCCTATAGAGTTCCAGGAGGCCGATCCCCTAAAGAGATCAACCCCAAGCTTAGAATCTACAAGGGTTCTATCACCCACCTCCAAAACCTTCCCCGTCCCGAGACAGGGGCTCGACGACCTTGACGCTGGCCGTCTTCTTAACTGATCACAGGTCCACCATTCCTGCAAAAAATGGCAACGGTCAAATGGTTTGGGACGAGCGAACGAGCCATCATATGCGAATGGCCATACCCTAAGTGGCGGGGCTCAGCTCCGCTTCGACCATCCACTCCTCGGTCATCTCCTTAATTGCCCAAGAAGAGGACAGGATACCCCTCAGTCGATCCACGACCACTGTTTCTCCATTAGAGAGCGACGGGGGGGGGGGGCGTTATCGTTGGTCCGGAAGGCCCACCTGATGCTAAAGCCCCACTCTTGACCACAACTAATATAGAAGAAATGCCACTTCCAACCTTTGTTGTTGGAGGGCGCACCGCTAATCTTGAAGCTACTGTGAGCGATCAAGTAATACCCACCTTGGCCCCTGCCCAGGCTGAAGCAAGACAGAAAGAGGGCCCAGGACGACTCGATCCGGGAGTCTTCTGTCAGTTGAGCTGGATGCCAAGGTCGATTGGGCCCTCGCAATGGAGTGTTGATTAGCATTCCTTGGTGTGCCGATTCGGACACTGTGTATGCTGAGCTGCGTTTCTCCTTCTCTGGGGTGGTTGGCAGCTCGTCTTCATGGGGTGGCCGCACCCTCAGGAAGGAGTGTTGGTTGGCGTGGGTTGGGATCTGGGCCGATTGGCTACTCTCCTTCGTGCACTAGATGGCGATTCTCGGGTGGTTGGTAGCTCACCTTTGTGAGGTGGCCACACCCTCGGGAAGGAGTGCTGGTTGGCGTGGGTTCGGGAAGGAGTGCTGGTTGGCGTGGGTTGGGATCTGGGCTGATTGGCTACTCTCCTTCGTGCACCAGATGGCGATTCTCGGGTGGTTGGTAGCTCGCCTTCATGAGGTGGCCACACCCTTAGGAAGGAGTGCCAGTTGGCATGGGTCAGGATCCGGGCTGATTAGCTGTTCTCCGTGTATTGGATGGCGATTCTCGGGTGGTTGGCAGCTCACCTTCGTGAGGTGGTCGCACCCTCGGGAAGGAGTGCTGGTTGGCGTGGGTCGGTCGTACGTAGGTTGGCGTAGTGGACGTGCCGAGCAGTGCCTTAGTACAGATTCTAACTTGGCATGTCTTGGGGGCTGCGCCGTCTCGGGGTTCCCAAGGCATGACGTGCTGAGCAGTGCCTTAGTACGGTTTCTGACTTGGCGTGTCTTGGGGGCAGCGCTGTCTCGGGATTCCCGAGGCGTGACGTGCCATCCAGTGCCTTAGTACGGATTCTGATCTGGCGTGTCTTGGAGGCCAAAATATGCCGTATCACTTCTCCCCCCCCCTCCCCAAGGCATGTCGTGGGGTCCTTAAAGGGCCGGGCGGCATGCCTGGGTCGAAGTGAGGCTGATCGCTCATGAGGGGAAGTTGGATTAACTCGTCGCGGGATGATTTAGAGGGGCGGCGCCCCGTGCTTCGGGCAGGATTGACTCTGTTGATCGGCAGGCAAGGGCCTGACGAGGCAAAACTGACATGTCGAAACTATCGTGGCAAAACTGACAAGGCAAAACCAACGTGTTGTAGTTCAGATAACGGGTTTGGCATTGCTCGGAGTTATGGTTGCCGAGTTTGCAAGTCGATGAGTGAGCTAGGGTGGCCTAGTTAGAGACTTGACGAGCTGCGAGTCGGGGGTTGACGTGGAACGACTTGGAAAACGGACTAGGCCGGCGATTTGGGCATTGGATCAACCGAGATGCAATTCGGGCATTAGATTGGCCGCGAGGTGTGGCTCGGGCGTTGGATCTGCCGAGATGTGTGGCTTGGGTGTTGGAGGGCCAAGATGCGTGGCTCAGACGTTGGATGGCCAAGATGCGTGGCTCGGACGTTGGATGGCTGAGATGCGTGGCTCGGACGTTGGATGGCCGAGATGCGACTCAGATATTGGATTTGGCCGAGATGTGACTCAGGCGTTGGATTTGGCAGAGATGCGACTCGGGCATTGGATTTGGCCGAGATGTGACTCGGGCATTGGATTCGGCGGAGATGCTGTCACGCCCCCCGAATTATGGCATTCAGGAGGTGTGACCCTATCTAAAATCAATAATATTATAATTCATCGTCAATTCAATCCAGGATCCAATCTAACAATTTGAGGATACTAAGAACCATTCAAATTAATATTCACAATTCATAAACCTGTACGTTTCATAAATCATACTCTACTTCACTCAAAGATTCATAAAATCCAAAGGCAACTCAAATAAACATCAACCACAACACAAATCCATAATCGTAGAAATATATACAATCACAAAAAATAATTATTTACCATGAGTTCTTATCCTTATACAACTTAAACTTATCATTCCATAAACATGAGCGGTCCTTTAAACTTTTACAACACATAAGTATCAACATATCCTTAACATTACATCAGAAGTAAAGTATACTATACAACAAAAACCTATCAATCAACAAAGATTAGCCCAAAAATCTTCTAGCATTTCACTACTTCAACCCAATTCTAGCTTTTCAGTGCGTGACAAGCTACCCTAGTATTGATTTGCAAGCGACTAACATATCCATGGCGATAGGAGAAGTTCAAGCAGACTTAGTATCAAGATAACAAAAGCAGAAATACCATTGTTGATTTGAAATCATCTCATTTGATATAGAAATCACAAAGGGTTACCTAATTCGAAAATAGGCGTTAGACATAACAATAGGAGAAAGGAAATTGGAGCATTTCATTGGCAAAAGAAGCATTTAAGCATGTATCAAATGGCACATGAAGCACTTAGGTGCATATCAAAGGCATAAGAGTGTTTGGGAGCATAACAATGACATACGAAACACTTCAAAGTATAACAAGTGAACCGAATAATAAACACAAGTTTGTATGCCATTTTTGATGTAGCAAGCATTCCATTTTTTATCCAAAGCATAAATATAAACTCATATGTAAAGCTTTGGATATCATATCAAAAACATAGAGGGCACTGTGGGACCACATACATAATGTGATTTATCTATTTCAAGATGACCACGAAGCATAAGTCTCCCGCGTTTGGGAGCTCCATCCACCCATGTCCGAGTGAAGTCAATGGGGGCCGGTAGAGCATCGTAGGCTCTATACATAATTCTCTTTATCATTTCTGGCAAAGGTTCATAATATCCCACAAGACACCAGAGAACAAAAGGATAATATGAACAATAACATTGGCATATATCGGAAGCACATGCGGAAACAACAGAGATATGTGTGTGCCTTTATCAAACAAGGAAATACAAACAAAGCCTTACATAATAAATTTCAGACATACAACAATTTCAAGATGAATAATACAAGAATTTCAAAGGACTAATATAAAGCTCAATTGAAGAAGAATTTAGCATAAATCAAATTTTCAATAGAATGAAACTTGAATAGGCAAAACTCAACAAAGTTTTTCAATTCTGGTAGAATTTGAATGGTACATTTCCTGATTTGTTAGAGTGACCAAACATGCTCCAATTCACTAAAAGTAGGTATCATTAGAAAGCTATATCAATCTATTTTTAGATGAACTCAGATTTATATTTTTTTTTTTTGAATTCCTAACAGGAAGTTACAACAAATAGAGTAACAGAAGATCATAATTGATCATCTTTGTTTTGCAGAATTGATAGAACTAATTTAAATAGATGTTTCAGTAGGCAAACATACTTCAAAATTTCCAAATTAGATGTTAAAAGAAAGATCTACGAATCTAGTTTCCAAAGAACTAAGTTTTGAATAATTCAGAATCTTTACTAGAGAGTTATGAGCATTAGTAACAGAAGGTCAAAATTTATCATCTCTGTTTTGTAGAATTAATAGAACCAATTTAATATATGTTTTGGAAGGCAAACATACTTCAAAAATTTCAAATTAGGTGTTAAAAGAAAGATATGCGAATCTATTTTCCAAAGAACTAAGCTTTGCATAATTTAAAATTTTTACTAGAGAGTTACGAGCAATTTAGTAACAAAAGGTCAGAAGCTATAGTATCTATGTTACCGAATGCATGAGGTCTTTTCATTCATATGTTTGGATAGGTAAATTTATTCGAAATCTTTTAATTTTTATATAAAATAAAAGCTCTATAAGTCTCCTTTTGTATGAAAGAGGTTTTTTCTAATCCGAATTTGGTGTAAAAAGTTATAGTCACACGAGTACTGAAAGGTCAAAATCTAAAAATTTCATATTCAACATTTGATGTATAAACGGCATAGATATCTTACATGCAGCCACAATCTTCCAATTTTCTCAAAATCAAGGTGAAAACAAGGATCAAAATTTATCTCTAGGATAGGTTAGAACACTTTCCTTAAAAAGTTTTGATTTCCAAATATAGGGGAATTGATGCAAAGCCTTAAAGCTAAGATAAAACTTCTTCTTCTTCTTCAATTCTTTCTCCTTCTCTTCTCCTTCAATTCCTTCTCCTCTTCTCAAGTTACGTTCGCTGCAAAGTTTTTCTTAACTGTGCCTTAAATTACTTAGGTTTGGCTCATTCTAAAATAGTGAGGTGGCAAGCATGCATGGAGGTTTAGGTGTCATTTTTAGAATAAATGCTAAGTGGCTCATCCTTGCTAATGCCACAAGTCCTCCATTTTATTTTATTTTATTTTTCTTAGTGTGAATCTTTCATAAATCTCCTCCAATTAATGAGATTCATATTTTGGTCCCTTATAATACTTTCAATATATATATATATAATATTTAGTGCTAAAGAATTATTAAAAAATCCTCATATTTACAAATATGTCCTTGTAAATTTTTAAAAAAATGAGGTATGTTACACTCTCCCCTCCTTAAAAGAAAATTTAGTCCTCTAAATTTGTCATACCTCTTTCGGCGAAAAGATAAGGATAAGCTTTCTTCATTTCTTCCTCTAGCTCCCAGGTCATTTCATTTGTAGGATGATGCTTCCAAATTACTTTAACTAGAGTAATGATTCTATTTCTTAAGATCTTCTCCTTTTTATCAATAATCTGAATGGGCTCTTCCTTGTAAAACAAGTCTTTTTCAATCAAAATCGGCTCATACTCAATGACATGAGAGGGATTAGGTATATACTTTCTGAGCATTGACACATGAAACATATCATGGGTATGACACAACGATGGTGACAAGACAATCTTGTAAGCGATAGAGCCAATTCTTTTAAGGATCTCAAAAGGTCCAACGAACCTTGGGTTTAACTTTCCTTTCTTTCCAAATCTTACAACGCCTTTGGAAGGGGAGATCTTTAGGAATACAAAATCCCCTACTTGGAACTCGATATCTCGTCTTTTGTTGTCAACATAGCTCTTTTGCCGACTCTTAGCAGCCTTTAGCCTTTTTATGATAACCTAAATCTTTTCAGTAGTCTCTTATACTTTATATGGTGCTAACAACTTTCTATCACCAACTTCCTCCTAACATATAGGCATCCTGCACTTTCACCCATACAATGCTTCATAAGGAGCCATATAAATGCTCGAATTGTAACTATTATTGTAAGTGAACTCAATAAGAGAAATATCTTTATCTCATTCACCTCTCCAATCCATAACATAGGCTCTAAGCAAATCATCAAGTACTTGAATTATTCTTTCAGATTGACCATCCGTCTAAGGGTGATAGGCAGTGCTAAACTTTACTTTGGTGCCCATAGAATCTTGTAATCTTCTCCATAATCTAGAAAGAAATCTGGAGTCTCTATCCGAGATGATCTCCTTCGGGACACCATGAAGTCTTACTATTTCATCAACATACAAATCTGCAAGCCTATCAAGAGAATAAGTCATATTGATTGGTAAGAAATGTGCAGATTTGGTTCACCTATCAACAATGACCCAAATAGCATCATGCTTTCTAGAGGTTCTGGGTAGTCCTGAAATAAAGTCCATAGTAATACATTCATATTTCCATTTAGGAATATCTAAGGGCTGTAACAAACCTCCAGGTCTCTGATGTTCTGCTTTGATTTGTTGACATGTCAAACACCTTAAAACATATATTGTAATCTCCTTCTTCATGCCTTTCCACCAATAATGACTTTGGAGATCTCTATACATTTTCATACTACTAGGATGCATGGTGTACTTTGAATTGTGACCTTCGTTCAAGATTTGGTTCTTGATATCTGGGTCATTTGGAACACATATTATATCCCAAATCTCAATAGGCCATCACCAAAATTTGAAAATTCAACTTCAATCCCTTTTCAACTTCATTCCTCAAGTATATTAAATGTGGATCTCGTAGTTGTCCTTCTTTAATTTGTTGAATGAGATCAGTTTGCACCTGGATAGAGGCTATCAACATTATTGAGTCTTGCCCTTTCCTCATTACATTCAAATCATAATTTCTTTCTAATAGCTTCCATTGTTTCACAACCAGACTAGCCATAAAACTTGTAGATTTTCTACTAAGTGCATCAGCTATAACATTTGCTTTACCTGGGTGATAACGGATGGTATAATCATAATCCTTTAGAAGTTCTATCCATCTTTGCTGCCTCATATTTAACTTCTTCTGTGTAAAAATGTATTTTAAACTCTTGTGATCAGTAAAGATATCAAATGTCTACCCATACAAGTAATATCTCCAAATCTTTAGAGCAAAGATGATTGCTACCAATTCCAAATCATGAGTCGGATAATTCAATTCATAATTCTTTAGTTGCCTTGAAGCATAAGCAATTACTTTCCCTTCTTGCATCAAAACACATCCAAGGCCCTTTCTTGAAGCATCAGTATAAACTACAAATCCTTCATTACCACTCGAAATAGTGAGAATAGGGGCACTAGTCAATCTTCTTTTCAATTCTTGGAAACTTTGCTCACAATCACCACTCCATTCAAATTTCACATTCTTTTGAGTCAGTTTGGTGAGGGGATGAGCAATTTGAGAAAATCCCTCTACAAATCTCCTGTAATATCCTACCATACCCAAGAAACTTCTAACTTCTATTATATTTGTTAGCACTTCCCAATTAACTACTACTTCCACCTTCTTTGGATCAACAGATATGCCCTTTCCTGAAATCACGTGGCCTAAGAAAGCAATTTCCTTCAACCAAAATTCACATTTGCTGAACTTTGCATACAACTTCTTTTCTCTTAGTATAGATAATACATCTCTCAAATGTTTATCATGCTCTTGATTACTCCTTGAATATACTAATATGTCATCAATGAATATAATTACACAATCATCTAAGAGTGGCTATAATATTCTATTCATTAGTTCCATAAAAGCTGCAAGAGCATTAGTCAAGCCAAAAGGCATTACTAAAAATTTGCAGTGATCATATCGAGTTCTAAAGGTTGTTTTTGGAATATCCTCCTTTTGACCTTCAACTGATAGTAACATGATCTTAGATCAATCTTGGAGAATACTTGTGCACCCTGCAATTGATCAAACAAGTCATCAATCCTGGGTAGGGGATACTTGTTTTTTATGGTCACCTGATTCAATTGTCTATAATCAATACAAAGTCTCAACGTCCCATCCTTTTTCTTAACTAATAGCACTGAAGCACCCCATGGTGAGACGCTGAGTCGAATGAAACCCTTATCTAACAACTCTTGTATTTGCTTCCTTAATTCCTCGAGCTCGAGTGGTGCCATTCTGTAGAGAGGCTTAGATATTGGAGCTATCCTAGGGACTAAATCAATAACAAATTCACCTTCCCTGTCTAGAGGTAGTCCAAGCAAATCCTCTGGGAATACATCAGGGAACTCTTTAGCCACGAAAATTTCATTTAGGTGAGTTTCTTGTTCTGAATGTTCCTTTACACATATAACATAACAAAAACATCCCTTCTGCATAAGGCATTGAGTTTGAAGTGCCGATATTAAACAAAGAGGCAAATCATGCCTAATACATTCAAAGTAAAAGATAGGCTGATTTGGTATGTAGAAAGTAATTATTTTTATATAGCAATCAATACTAGCATGATATGAAGATAACCAATCCATGCCCAGTATAATATCAAAACCTTAGATTTCTAGGAGTATCAAATTGGCAAGGAGTTCATGTTCTTCGATAGAAATCAAACAATATGGATAAACCAGATTTGTAGTCAAAGAATCCCCAACAGCAATAGTTACGTATAGCAAATAATTCAGTGGTTTAGGTTGAATGCCCAAGTGACAAGCAAAATATTATGAAACAAAAGATAAGTTGGAACCAGGATCAAACAAAACTTTTGCATTTATATTAGAAATATGTAGAATACCTTCAACCACTAATTTAGAGGCTCTGGAATCTTGTTCTGTGATAGCATATACTCTAGCATGGGCTATTGGCTTAGGGGGTAGTGGCTCTTTCTTCTTGTTTAGTGGGCAGTCTCTGACTTTATGATCTAACTTTCCACAGGCAAAATAGGCTCCAGTGACCCGAAAACACTCACTTGTTTCATGATTACGTCTACATTTTGTATATGATAGAGTTCTTTACGATAGAGTTCCTTTCTTAAATCTAGGTACCTTTACCCTCTTATTACTTCTTTCTGCTTCATTTCCTCTCTTACTTTTACCAACAAACTTATCCTTGTTGTTCTTGTCCCTGATTTCTTGGATCTCCTCCAAGTCTTTTTCAAGTATGAAAGCTCTTTCTACTACATCAGTGTATACCTAGAGTTTTAAAGCTGATATCCGGCTTCTTATTGTCGGCCTTAGTCCTCTTTCAAATCTTCTTGCTTTCCTATATTCATCATCAATCATATGCGTGGCAAATCTAGAGAGCTCAGTGAATTTAGACTCATATTTGGCTCTTGATTTGGGAACTCCAATTCTTTCTGCTCTCTGATACAATCTGAAAAATATTTATCATTGAACTTTTCTATAAATACCTTCCAAGTGATTGGCTCCTATCGAGCTTCAGAAATCCTCTTCATGGTTCGCCACCAGTGCTCAGCCTCTCCTTGTAGCATGAAGGTAGCAAGAGAAACCTTCTTATCATATGGGCAATTTAAAACATCAAATATTTTCTCTATCTGCATCATCCATTTTTCTGCTACCATTGGATCAAACTCACCACTAAAACTGGGAGGACTAAGCTTTTTAAATTATTCAATTCCCAACCCAGTCTGGTTTGAATTCCCCGTTTCATCATTTCTTCCTTGTCGGAGTTGTTGTTGCATTACTTGTATCATAGCCTCTAGAGTTTTCATAATTCCACTCAATTAATCAGAAGTAGATGCAATAGGAGAACCAGATGACCTCGTCATCCTTGCTTCCTAAAAATAACAAAAGAAAACTTTTGATTAGTCTCTAAATAGAAATCACTAAATCTCAAATTTTATTACACATCTAGCATATCAAAATTCTTAGAAATCCTCAAATCATGCTCTGATACCAACTCTGTCACGACCCCGAATTATCGCATTCAGGAGGTGTGACCCTGTCTAAAATCAATAATATTATAATTCATTGTCAATTCAATCCAAGATCCAATCTAACAATTTAAGGATACTAAGAACCATTCAAATCAATATTCACAATTCATAAACCTGTACGTTTCATAAATCATACTCCACTTCACTCAGAGATTCATAAAATCTAGAGGCAACTCAACTAAACATCAACCACAACACAAATCCATAATCGTAGAAATATATACAATCATAAAAAATAATTATTTACCATGAGTTCTTATCCTTATACAATTAAACTTATCATTCCATAAACATGAGCGGTCCTTTAAACTTTTACAACACATAAGTATCAACATATCTTTAACATTACGTCAGAAGTAAGTATACTATATAATAAAAACCTATCAACCAACAAAGATTAGCCCAAAAATCTTCTAGCCTTTCACTACTTCAACCCAATTCTAGCTTTTCAGTGTGTGACAAGCTACCCTGAAAAATTTATATAGCAACGAGGTGAACATAAAGAGCTCAACAAGTAACTAACATATCCATAATGATAGGGAAGTTCAAGGCTAGTAACATTTGATATAAAAATCACAAAGGGTTACCTCATTCGAAAATAGGCGTTAGACATAACAATAAGAGAAAGGAAATTGGATCATTTCATTGGCAAAAGAGGCATTTAGGCATGTATCAAATGGCACATGAAGCATTTAGGTACATATCAAAGGCGTAAGAGTGTTTGGGAGCATAACAATGACATACGAAACACTTCAAAGTAAAAGATAGGCTGATTTGGTATGTAGAAAGTAATTATTTTTATATAGCAATCAATACTAGCATGATATGAAGATAACCAATCCATGCCCAGTATAATATCAAAACCTTAGATTTCTAGGAGTATCAAATTGGCAAGGAGTTCATGTTCTTCGATAGAAATCAAACAATATGGATAAACCAGATTTGTAGTCAAAGAATCCCCAACAGCAATAGTTACGTATAGCAAATAATTCAGTGGTTTAGGTTGAATGCCCAAGTGACAAGCAAAATATTATGAAACAAAAGATAAGTTGGAACCAAACAAAAGCAGAAATATCAGTGTTCATTTGAAATCATCTCATTTGATATAAAAATCACAAAGGGTTACCTCATTCGAAATAGGCGTTAGACATAACAATAAGAGAAAGGAAATTGGATCATTTCATTGGCAAAAGAGGCATTTAGGATGTATCAAATGGCACATGAAGCATTTAGGTACATATCAAAGGCGTAAGAGTGTTTGGGAGCATAACAATGACATACGAAACACTTCAAAGTATAACAAGTAAACCGAATACTAAACACAAGCTTGTATGTCATTTTTGATGTAGCATACATTCCATTTTTTATTCAAAGCATAAATATAAACTCATAAGCAAAGCTTTGGATATCATATCAAAAACATAGAGGGTGTTGTGGGACCATACACATAATGTGATTCATCCATTTCAAGATGACCACCAAGCATAAGTCTCCCACGTTTGGGAGCTTCATCCACCCACGCCTGAGTGAAGTCAATGGGGGCCGGCAGAGCATTGCGGGTTCTATGCATAACTCCCTTTACCATTTCTGGCAAAGGTTTACAATATCCCACAAGACACTAGAGTACACAAGGGTAGTATGAACAATAACATTGGCATATATCGGAAGCACATGCAGAAACAACAGAGATATGCGTGTGCCTTTATTAAACAAGGAAATGCAAACAAAGCATTACATAATAAATTTCAGACATACAACAATTTTAGGATGAACAATACAAGAATTTCAAAGGACTAATGTAAAGCTCAATTGAAGAAGAATTTAGCAGAAATCAAATTTCTAATAGAATGAAACTTGAATAGGCAAAACTCAACAAAGTTTTCAATTCTGGCAGAATTTGAATGGTACATTTCCTGATTTGTTAAAGTGATCAAGCATGCTCCAATTCACTAAAAATAGGTGTCATTGGAAAGCTATATCAATCTATTTTTAGATGAACTCAGATTTGTAATTTTTTTTTTTGATTTCCTAATAGGAAGTTACAACAAATAGAGTAACGGAAGATCAGAATTGATAACTCTAGGTTGGCTGCAAAGTTTCCCTTAATTGTGCCTTAAATTACTTAGGTTTGGCTCATGCTAAAATAGTGAGGTGGCAAGCATGCATGAAGGTTTAGGTGTCATCTTTAGAATAAATGCAAGTGGCTCATCCTTGCTAATGCCACAAGTCCTCCATTTTATTTTATTTTATTTCTTAGTGTGAATCTTTCACAAATCTCCTCCAATTAGTGAGATTCACATTTTGGTCCCTCACAATACTTTCAATATATATATAAATATTTAGTGCGAAAGAATTATTAAAAAAACCTCATATTTACAAATAAATCCTTGTAAATTTTCAAAAAAATGAGGGATGTTACAGATGCGACTTGGGTATTGGATTTGGCCGAGATGTGACACGAGCATTGGATTTGGCGGAGATGTGACTCGGGCATTGGATTTGGCGGAGATGTGACTCGGGCGTTGGATTTGGCCGAGATGTGACTCGGGCGTTGAATTTAGCCGAGATGCGACTCGGGCGTTGAATTTGGCCAAGATGCAACTCGGGCATTGGATTTGGTCGAGATGCGACTCGGGCATTGGATTTGGCCGAGATGCAACTTGGGCGTTGGATTTGGTTGAGATGCGACTCGAGCATTGGATTTGGCCGAGATGTGACTCGGACGTTGGATTTGGCCGAGATGTGACTCAGGCATTGCATTTGGCCGAGATTTGACTCGGGCATTGGATTTAGCCGAGATGCAACTCGGGCATTGGATTTAGCTTAGATGCGACTCAAGTGTTGGATTTGGCCGAGATGTGACTCGAGCGTTGGATTTGGCCGAGATGCGACTCGGGCATTGGATTTGGTCGAAATGTGATTCGGGCATTGGATTTGGCCGAGATGCAACTTGGGTATTGGATTTGGCCGAGATGTGACTCGGGCGTTGGATTTGATCGAGATGTGACTCGAGCGTTGGATTTGGCCGAGATGCGACTCGAGCATTAGATTTGGCTGAGATGTGACCGAGATGCGACTCGGGCATTGGATTTGGCCGAGATGCGACTCGAGCATTGGATTTGGCGGAGATGTGACTCGAGCGTTGGATTTGGCCGAGATGTGACTCGAGCGTTGGATTTGGCCGAGATGCAACTCGGGCATTGGATTTGGCCGAGATGTGACTCGAGCGTTGGATTTGGCCGAGATGCAACTCGGGCATTGGATTTGGCCGAGATGTGACTCGAGCGTTGGATTTGGCCGAGATGCGACTCGAGCATTGGATTTGGCCGAGATGTGACTCGAGCGTTGGATTTGGCCGAGATGCGACTCGGGCATTGGATTTGGCCGAGATGTGACTCGAGCGTTGGATTTGGCCGAGATGCGACTCGGGCATTGGATTTGGCCGAGATGTGACTCGAGCGTTGGATTTGGTCGAGATGTGACTCGAGCGTTGGATTTGGCCGAGATGTGACTCGAGCGTTGGATTTGGCCGAGATGCGACTCGGGCATTGGATTTGGCCGAGATGTGACTCGAGCGTTGGATTTGGCCGAGATGCGACTCGGGCATTGGATTTGGCGGAGATGTGACTCGAGCGTTGGATTTGGCCGAGATGCGACTCGGGCATTGGATTTGGCGAGATGTGACTCGAGCGTTGGATTTGGTCGAAATGTGATTCGGGCATTGGATTTGGCCGAGATGCGACTCGGGCATTGGATTTGGCGAGATGTGACTCGGGCGTTGGATTTGGCCGAGATGCGACTCGGGCATTGGATTTGGTCGAAATGTGATTCGGGCATTGGATTTGGCCGAGATGCAACTCGGGCATTGGATTTGGCCGAGATGTGACACGAGCATTGGATTTGGCGAGATGTGACTCGAGCGTTGGATTTGGCCGAGATGCAACTCGGGCATTGGATTTGGCCGAGATGCAACTTGGGCGTTGGATTTGGTCGAAATGTGATTCGGGCATTGGATTTGGTCGAGATGCGACTCGGGCATTGGATTTGGCGAGATGTGACTCGAGCGGGATTGGTCGAGATGTGACTCGTTTGAAGGTTGGGCCTGTGGGCCGAGTGATTGAGTCCGGGCTCAGGTTTTGGTACCGATAGGTCGTAAGTCGGGAGCGATCTGGAGCGACCTGGGCAGAAGCTGGATCTGGGGGCCGAGTGACTAAGCTCAGCTCCGAATCAAATCTGGGGACCAAGTGAGTAAGCTCAGCTCCGAATCGGATCTGGGGACCGAGTGAGTAAGCTCGGCTCCGAATCGAATCTGGGGACCTTGTGAGTAAGCTCGACTCCGAATCGAATCTGGGACCAAGTGAGTAAGCTTGGCTCCGAATCGAATCTGGGGACCGAGTGAGTAAGCTCGGCTTCGAATCGGATCTAGGGACCGAGTGAGTAAGCTTGGCTCCGAATCGAATCTGGGGATCAAGTGAGTAAGCTCGCTCCGAATCAGATTTGGGGACCGAGTGAGTAAGCTCGGCTCCGAATTGAACTTGGGGACCGAGTGAGTGAGCTCGGGTTCTAGTTTTGGTGCCGATAGGTCTTTAGTTGGGAGTGATCTGGAGCGACCAGGGGCAGGAATCAAACTTGGAGGCCAAGTGATTGAGCTCAGTTCCAGTTTCGGTGCCAACAGGTCGCTAGTTGGGAATGATCTGGAGCAACCCGGGCAGGGATCGAACTTGGGGGTCGAGTGATTGAGCTCGGTTCTGGTTTCGGTGCCAACGGGTTGATAGTTGGAGCGATCTGGAGCGACCCGGGCAGGGATCGAACTTGGGGGTCGAGTGATTGAGCTCGATTCCGGATTCAATGCTAACGGGTTGCTAGTTGGGAGCGATCTGGAGCGTCCCAGGCAGGAACTAGGCCGGCGAGGCATAGGTCGGGAACCGATTTGGAGCAGCTTGGGCAAATGCTGGGCCAGCGAGGCACAGGTTGGGAACTGATCTGGAGCGGCTCGAAAAAGAGCTGGGCCGACGAATCATAGGTCAAGAATCGATCTTGAGTGGCTCGGGCAAAAACTGGGCTGGCGAGACGTAGGTCGGGAATCGATCTGGAGTGGCTCGGGCAAGAGCAGGGCCGGTGAGCCACAGGTCGGGAACCGATCTAGCGAGCCTGTGGACCTCTTGCCGCGAGTGGCTTTTTGTGGGGGAGATTTTGGATGATGAGGCGTCTTTTGATGGGTCCCCTGGGACATGGACTTACTTCTCGGGGTTCCTTGAGATAGCGCCTGAGGTGACCTTTTCAGATCAAGTCCTCGACTTGATTCTGGAGGTCACGGCAATCTTCCATTCCGTGGCCGTAGTCCTAGTGGAACGTGCTCAGAGGGAGAGATGGGGGCCTCGGGAACAGTAGCTCTTGTCAGTCGGGCCTCTGGTAGGGTTGCACCGAGGATTGTTCCGCCCTTGGCCTCTTGTTGTCCATGCGCTTTCTCGCCACCAGAGCTTCGACATCGATGTATTGGTTAGCACACTGGAGCATCTCGGGGATGTTTACTAGCAGCTTCTCGATCAATGACTAGAAGAACCTTGAAGGCTTCAAGCCCATGAGAAACGCCTACATGATTAGAGAGGAGTGAGTGTCCAGAAATCCCCGGATCTCGGTGGCAAAACGTGCCACGAACTGAGAGAGCAACTTGTCTTCGTGCTGGGATAACGCGAGTAGGGTAGCCATGGAAGGCTTGGGTCGCACGTTGGCGAGAAAATTCTGCTCGAACACCCTGGCGAGCTGGTCGAAGGACGCGATTGAGGATTGGCGCAGCCGGCTGAACCACGCTCGTGCCAGCCCCCTGAAGGTGGTCGAGAATGCCAGACACATCAATGCATCGGAGATGCCATAGAGGGCCATTTGAGCCCGAAACATGGTGACATGCTCCACGGGGTCAAAGCCGCCATCGTACGTCTCCAATGCGGGCAGCCTGAAGTCGAGGGGTATAAGGTTGTCCTGTATTTCTTGAGTGAAAGGGGATCCACCTGAGCCGCCTTCGTTCGACTCGCACCGTGATTTCTAGAACTCATGTTGGAACTCATCTAGGCGTTGGTTGACCCGGGACAGTTGGATCCTGAATGAGTCATCCACCGAGTCGGACGATATGGTGTCGGGCTCAGAGTGAGGCGGTGTGATTCAGCAGGGTGCGGGTATGCTCTGCTCGGGCGGACCTCTCGGGTCCGTCGTTTGGCCTTAGGCTTCTCCCATCTCGACCTGCTCCCTACTCAGCTTTTGCCAAGTTGGATCAATCGAAGGAGTTGCTAGCTGCACGATCTAGGGAATGAGTAGGATGAGCGTCTGCATCATCCCTACCATCGCTTGTACTTGCTTGGCTAGGCTAAGAAATGCCTCGGGTGACACAGCCAAGGGTCCCGTGGTAAGTCCGGGAGGTGGTAACCTTGAGTGGTTGAACGGGCGCTAGTAGCAATCTGGCATCGAGGCCGGGATCCCCCCATCTCGAAGGAAGAGGAGGGGCTAATCTCTGGGCCCGACAGAAGGGTGACCGGCCGGTGGTTCTCCCTCAGGGAGAGCTCCCACGGGATACTCCTACGACATGACCCTCCTTCTAGCGCCAAAATGTTAGTGAACAAATATGCTGTGGTTGGTGACTCAGCACGGCCTGGTCCACGGGTCAATGTTGGGAGTCTTCTGTCGGTTGAGCTGGATGCCAAGGTCGATTGGGCCCTCGTGATGGGGTGTTGATCAGTGTTCCTTGGTGTGCCAATCTAAGCATCGTGTATGCCGAGCTGCGTCTCTCCTTCTCCGGGGCGGTCGACAGCTCGTCTTCGTGGGGTGGCTACACCCTCGGGAAGGAGTGCTGGTTGGCATGGGTCGGGATCCCGGCCGATTGGCTACTCTCCTTCGTGCACTAGATGGTGATTCTTGGGTGGTTGGCAGCTCACTTTTGTGAGGTGGCCGCGCCCTCGGGAAGGAGTGCCGGTTGGCGTGGGGATCCGAGCCAATTGGCTACTCTCCTTCGTGCACTAGATGGTGATTCTTGGGTGGTTGGCAGCTCACTTTTGTGAGGTGGCCGCGCCCTCGGGAAGGAGTGCCGGTTGGCGTGGGTCGAGATCCGAGCCAATTGGCTACTCTCCTTTGTGTACTAGATGGCGTTTCCCAAGTGGTTGGCAGCTCGCCTTCGTGAGGTAGTCGTGCCCTCGAGAAGGAGTACTGGTTGATGGCGTTTCCCAAGTGGTTGGCAGCTCGCCTTCGTGAGGTAGTCGTGCCCTCGAGAAGGAGTACTGGTTGGCGTGGGTCGGTCGTACGCGGGTTGGCATTGTGGACGTGCCGAGCAGTGCTTTAGTACGGTTTCTGACTTGGAGTGTCTTAGGGGCGATGCTATCTCGGGGTTTTCGAGGCGTGACGTGTCATGCAGTGTCTTAGTACGGATTCTGACCTGGCATATCTTGGGGGCTAAAATATGCCATATAAACTAGGTAAACCTTCACATGAGCAAATCGATGGTCAGTGTAATGCGGTTCTCGTTTCAATATCACAAGCTCTCATTAATCTGTGCTGATAGCATTCAGGCTCCGCCCCTCTCGCATGCGAACCCTGAGCTCTATCAGAACTCCATCCGGGTGATCTGCAACGCCAACACGTCCGAGGGATTCAAGCTTGGAAAGGACGTGACGCTGCCGGAAGTGCATCTCTCGGACGGACTGCTCTCGCAACCACCTCGAGACCAGCTCCACACTGAAAGGACGACTCTCGCGTTCTTCGCCGGTGGCTCGCATGGCTACATCAGGCAGATGCTACTCCACCATTGGAAAGGGAAAGACACGGAGGTGGTGGTCCATGAGTATCTTCCCAAGGGAACGAGCTACGGTGAGTTGATGAGGAAGAGCAAGTTCTGCTTGTGCTCGAGCGGGTACGAGGTGGCGAGCCCCAGGATCGTGGAGTCAATATTCATGGGATGCGTCCCGGTGATCATCTCCGTGAACTATCCGCTTCCCTTCTCCGATGTGCTGGATTGGAGCAAGTTCTCTGTTCAGATACCGGTGGAGAAGATACCCGAGATCAAGACGACACTTCAAGGGATCTCGGAGAGACAGTACAAGGTGTTGCGGCGGAGGGTGCTGCTGGTGCAAAGGCATTTTGTGCTGCATCGGCCGGCCATGAGATACGATCTGATCCATATGGTGCTTCATTCAATATGGCTGAGATGACTAAACGTGAGGCTTTCTTATTGACCTGAGAGGAATATTAGATTCCTGGAGACGAAAATGATGTGATTTTGGGGAAATGAACCATTACTTCTAAATAATGATCACTATATATATATATATATATATATATATATATATATATATATATATATATATATATATATATAGTGTCATAACTTTGAAGCTATAATGCACACCTCCATGTGAATGGAAGGGATGTGTTAATATGAAGTTAAAATTAATATAGTTTATTTGTAGCGTAATGTAAGTCTTGGAATAACATGATTATTTGTTTGTAAATGCATATCCTCATTATATAATGGGAAGCATACTTTCTCGCGGGGAGTAGGATAATGGATAGCTAATAAAAATTTTGGTAGATCATTGTATGGTTCTGAGCTCGAATCTTATCATATTTTATTAAAAAAATAATTATTATAATAAATATGATATTATAAGTCTTTCATTTTTTTAATTTAAAAATTAAATATAAAAGTTAAAATATATAAAATCTGTTTTTTCCACTCTTTTTTCAAAATTATAGAGGTTTAAATATGTTTAATTAGATTTTATTGATTTCTTGTTCCCACGATTTTACTACAGATAAAATAAGATGATTGAAAGGTTGCAGTCTGATTCTTAAATGAAAACATGGACTAGAAATTCAAGTAATTATATCAAAATGCTATTGGAAGACCAAAGTCCTCAAACCTTCAGAAATTAAAATTCTTCATATTCTAATAAAAAGATAAACCATCCAATTAAATAAAATTTGCAAAAAAATAAACTATCAATTAAATAGAATTAGATCGGCTAATTGGAAAAATTAACATAAAAGGCCCCAACTGTAGTCCTAATTCATCGCAATCGTTAAACTCATTTGAGTTGGTGCTAACTCTATTACCAAATTGATCATTTTGAATTTCAATCGGACACATTAACCATTAATTAAGACTGAAGTTTATATCGATATTCTATGTCAATGCCTAAGTGATTCTAATTGAACCTACTTGCATTAAGTTGAACCCAAGCTGACTTAAATTACGGATTTGACCACTTGATCTTGAACGACGAAGCTGACTTTGGATCTCAAGTAGTTATTTAAGTCATTAAACTCTTTGGATTTCATTGTCCTTGACAACTTCACTCTACAAAATTTCTCATCTAATCATCCTAAGTCTATATTTGGAATACTAGTGGATTCGTGATGATTTATCGTAAGGATTCCTCTTTGTGGCTATAGCAAAGAGTGACAAAGCTCCTGACTTAAGCTGTGTTCTAGGGTTGGCATTTTGTAGTTTGCACCAATTGGAAGATAAGAACATGTCTTGCCAAACGTCCAAGTTGTTACCTCAATTCTAATACCAAATTTTAACACCTAATTAGGAATCAAACAATGTTTGATTTTTCTGATTTTATATTCTCTGGTTTCAATTTTTCTCCTCAAGAATCTTAGTTTTTGATTTTGATAAGTTAGATTATAGTTGTTCGACGTATTAGTGACTCGGATTCAACCTAAGTGTGACTTGTGAGCCTATCACAAGTCTCAGTGTTGAGAAGATAGGGTACTCAGCATATGATCCTACATAAACTACATTGAGATACGCTGCATCTTTGTGGAACAATATTTCCTGATTATACTATTTGGACCTCTCTCACTAATACTATTCTAAATTTTTTTAGGACACATTGAGTCCACTTATTGACTTAGACCTTTGTTGGATATGCTCTCAATACAATTTTATATGAATTCTCATCAAGTCCTTATACTTCTTGACAATAAAATAGTAAGTTGGGATATCGAATCCAAGTAGGAGCTTATTTTTAAAAAAATATAATTCATAATTTAAGCTAATAAGACACCAAATAGATAGAATTAATTATTTAATTAATAAATTTAAGATTTTCGTAATGAGAAGTCTAATCCTAGTAGACATTATCATCATCTCATATTGGATGGTAGAGACCCCTCCATATTTTGCTAGGAGTGCAAGGGCAATTTGTGTAAGAGACATGTTCCTTTATAATAAATTCTATAATTATAGAATTTAAAACCGTGTAATCAGGTTAATATTTATTATAAATTTTTCATGAATTTTAGATAAGTTATTTGATACTTTTAGATTTAAATATATGAGATATAGTATTGATCAATCTTTACAAACCTAGTTTTGGATTAGAATAATAAAACGCTTTTTATCTAGGACAGTATATCTAACATGAAACTATTTCATAAAATTTTATTCAAATTATTCTGGTTTTATCAAAATTTTAATTCGAAAATATGTCTTTAGTTCATGGAAAAATAGGTTTTGAATTTAGTTCCTTTAAAAACATTTATATTACTTAATATTTAATTTTAGATTTTTTGTATTTAATCTTTATTTTATTTTTATGATTAAAATTATTATTTTAAATTTTTAAAATTTTTGAAAAAAAATAAAGATAAATTGAATTGAGGAGTCGGATTTACTATAGTTGGACCTATTTTGATGAGGTTCACCTAGATCAGAATAACTCAATCAAACACAATCTAAGGTCTTTATGGTTAAGTGGTCGATGAGTCAATGCATATGTAGTGTACAAGATAATTCAACAAGCCATATTTAGTAAAAACACACAATGATAGAGTGTGATTCAAGCCACTTGATTTAGCATAACCCAGTGTAGCTTTTTTTCTCGCCCAGGTGATCCTTTTGTATGTTTTTCTTATCATTCCATAAACTAAAACTTGTGGATCAAAAACTAGAACTCCAAAAGTTTTTGACCTTTAGTAGATATTATTAATTCAATGCTAATAGAATTCTTTGCTAGAATGATTCATGATTACATTCGGTCATATCATGTTTGAGGGATGCTTTATGGTCGACTTTAGTCATGTCGTCAGTCAACGATGCTTCATAGCTAGTGTTAAGATCAAAATTGGCACTAAGAGGGGGGAGGATGAATTAGTGCTTATGTAAAAATTATGTTGATTTAAAAACTCGTTCAATATAAAAAATAGTTTCGATAAAGCCCGGAAAAGTATTTAAGCTTGACTTAGAGTAAATATAAAGTGAAGTGAGCAGCTAAGTAAGCAATAAAAGAAAAGAGCATACCGAATTTATAGTGGTTCGATCGTTATGATCTATATCCACTCCCGATTCTGATTCAATCGAGGCCATCGGCTTCCACTACCAATCTTCTTTCCAACGGGCGAAGATCAACTATCCTTATAACTCTTTCTCCTTTTTATAGGCTCAAAAGAAAACCTTTACTCTCCTTTTTTGTAAGTGTTCCCTCACACACCTCCTTAGAACTATCACTAAGCTCTAGGAGGAGGGACTTTACACATTAAGAGATTACAACCTTGGAATTACAAAGTTTTTATTCTACTTTCATATGTTTTTCAAGCAGAACTTTATGGGGTATTTATAGACTCCAAATAACTTCAAAAATTGGAGCCAAAATTTAAATCGATGGATTTTTTGGGTACTAGCGGTACCACCACCCCAGTACTAGGCGGTACCATCGCTTGTTAGTCTAACACTAGGCGGTACCACCACCTAATACAGTTTGAAAGACTATGTCTCGGTGGTACCATCGCTTGATATAGTCTGGGAGATTATGTCTAAGTGATACCACTGTCAGACCCTACTACAAGTCATTGAATGTGCCAAACAACAGGCCCAATTCAATCTTGATTCAGGCCCAATTACCCCTAATTCAGTTGGCATTATTTCATTCCAAAACTGACTCAATTAGTTCTAAACTAACTTAATCTAGATATACGATTACAAGCATGAATCCTATATTGTTTGGCATATCATTAGTTCATCCGGTGCTTCGTATGATCCGTCGACACATCATCCTCTCCTTCGGCGTATTATCCAATCGGTATGTTAACTCCCGTAATTTCTGATCTCTTTAGCACAATGTCCGATCCTTCAGCCCGATACCTAAACTCATGGAACAAATTTCTTCTTTCGGTGCATCGACTGATCCTCCGACTCGACGTTTAATCTCCTAACAAGTTTCACTCTGGCCCAACGTCCTATTCCTCTTACTTTAATTAATTTATTTATTTTTATTAAAGTTAGTCCTACATCACTCAAAACATATATTAGATCATAAACTTATCAATTGATTTTATCATCAAAATCTAAGATTTAACAATCTCCCCCTTTTTAAAGATGATAACCAATTGATGACAGAGTTTAAACTAAATTCTCCTATCAATATGCCATATTGAAATAAGATTTAATTTTGAAAAACGATAATAGTTGACTTTCACATCATTACATGTATCATAAAATCATGAGTATTGCATGCATAATTTCATATCATCATCATAACTTCTCCCCTTTTGTCATCAACAAAAAGGAGAAGTGTAATTAGCAAGTTTTTGAAAAAGAATCCAAGCTAGTAAATTAGCAAGTTTTACATCATTTTAGAACATGCAAGCTAGCAAATTTTAGAGATTTGCAAGTTTAACAATTTTGCTTCTTTTGAGATGTGTAAGCTAGTAAGTTTTTTTCCTTGAAATGTGCAAGCTAGTAAGATTTCTTCTCTTTAAAATACACAAGGTAGTAATACTTTCTCCTTGAAATATATAAGCTATCAATGCTTTCTCCCCCTTTGTTATTGTCAAAAAGAAGGGAAGAATACAATGTTATAATTCTATTCTTTTTACATCAATTTTTAAATCATGACAAAGATAAATAACATAGATAAATTTATATTAATATTTTAATTATAAAAAAATAAAAGATCAAGTCATGAATACCAAAAGACCATGTATCATTTTTGACAAATATCTTCTTTTGTAAATAGAAGGAATGATAGGAAACAATCTTGATTCGAAAAGAAAACTCAAGTCATAAAAATCGAGAAATCAAGATTATGATCTGAAAAATGTATAAGAAGTGTTTATACATTGAGATTTAACAATTTGAAAATTTTAACAATCAAGAAATCTTCTTTTGGGAGATTTAACAGTTTGCCTAAATTTAACATTAAAGCTAGTACTTTTGATTCTCTTGAGATGCTAGCAATTTTCTTTCTCCCCTTTGTTATTTTAAGAAAGAAGAAGAGGGGAATAATATAATGGTGTAATTCATTTCCTTCTTACATCAATGCTCTAAGTATCACATAAGGTATACAACTATAAACACAAAGGGAAGGTACAAAAATTTATATCAATGATCATCACATGAAAGATATCAAAGATTATGAAAGATCAATATAAAAGATCATCAGTCTTTTGTATTTATCAAGAAAAACTTCAAAACATAAGAGATCAATTTGATTATCAATACAAATGAGTCATAATAAATCTCAAGTTGAGAAATTAAGATTATAATTTGTACAAATCTCCTCTTAAATAATAAAAAAATGATACGAGGGTACATAATAAAAGATCTTGATTCATAAAAGATTTCAAGTTATAATTCTAAGGAATCAAGAGAAAAATCATTATTCATTTAGATAATATTCCTCTTTAGCAAATAACAAAAAAAATCTTGGGTGATCAAAGATCTTGATTTAAAAAGTCTCAAGTATCAAGTTCATGATTCGGATAAAATCATTCAAATTTAATTTGTCAAATCATCAAAATCACTTTCTTAAGATATTCATAAAAAATAATATAAATAGATTTATTAATCTTTTTTCGAAAGATTCGATAAGCTTTTAGGGATAGAGACATTCTCCAGAATAATACATTCCCCCTTTTTTAATTTAATTTAAATGATTGATTTCATACAAGCATGCTCAATTTTCATTTATATCAAATCCATACATCATTGTTTAAAATCAAAAAACAAAAAATTATCACAAAAATCATCACAGATACAAGCATTCCCTGGTATAACACATTAAACAATAAAGCATCTTCAATCAAAGGATTTTTACCAATAATTCTAATTCTAATGCTCTTTCCTTTATTGTTTCGGCTAGTGAGCTTTATGAAGTATTTTGGATCTCTAGTCATGAGCATCCACAATCAAAATTTTATTTTTGCTCTTAGCTTTTGATTATAAAGATATCTACAAGAAGGGTAGGTTTGTTTTAGGTACCCATTTAGCTTTGGGCCCCTTATGATTGGATCTATCTATTTTAATTTTTGGCATTAAGATATTTATGGTTCCTTTAGGAACCTAAACCAATTTATGTGAGTCATACTTTTTAAATAAAAATTTAAAAGTAAAATAACCACATTTATCATAAAAATTATACTTAACCTTGGGGGTTAACATACAATGTGGATCCTTTAATAAAAGTAGTTGACTTTTATTGAGTGTAATTACTCATAAAGCCAATTCCTTCTTTTCTATGAACATGACTCTTATTGACAAGAATCATGTTTAAATATTTGCTATCAATTTCAAAATTTTCTAACGTGTTTATTGTAATATTATTTTTTTCTTAAGTGAATCTAATTATTCACACTTAATGCATGGGGTTAATAAGCATTTATCATACTTATTTTTTAAAATTTTAAATTAATTAGAAAGAGAAGTATGGACTTTTTTTAATAATTTATATTTTTTACCAACTAAATTATATTCATAAAAAAAATCATGAAAGGGATTGAGTAATTCATTGTAAGGTAAATAAGATTCTTTTGAGTCACTTACCTCATCATTGAGAGTCATTAAGGTATCGTTTGCCACCTTGCCTTTTTTGGTTTGCTCCTCATCTTTGAATGTACTCGATTCATCCCATGTCGTCTTGAATACTTTCTTTTTCTTTGGCAGCTTCTTCGATTTATAGTAAGTTATTGTGTCATTTTTAAGTTCATTTTTAGAATTAGTCCTTTTCATGAACTTCTTAAATTTTTTTGTCAAAAGTTTTATGTTATAATAACTTGAGCTTTCACTCGAGTAGTCTTCTATTGTTCGAAGTGCTAAATCCTTTTTGTTCTTTAGAAAGTAGTTCTCATGTTCATCATGTTCAATACAAGTCATTTTATAAGCCATTAAAGATCCGATAAATTCTTCAAGTAAAAAAATTGTTTAGGTCTTTTGCTTCTTATATTCCCATTACTTTTGGATCCCAACTTTTTGGAATGTATGTTAGAATCTTGTTTATAAGTTTAAGATTCAAAAAATATTTACTTAGAGCTTTCAAACTATTGACAACATTCGTAAAATGAGTGTTTATGTCAATAATAGTTTCGCTTGACTTCATTCAAAATAATTCAAAACTATGCATCAAAAGATTGACTTTAGACTCTTTAACTATACTTGTACCTTCATGTGTGATTTCAAGTGTACGTCAAATATCATACGTAGTTTCGCATATAGAAACTTGATTAAATTTATTTTTATTTAGAGCACAAAACAAAGCATTCAACGCTTTAGCATTGAAAGAAAAAGTTTTCTTCTCCAAATCATTTCATTCGTTCATTAGATTAGAAGACTTTTGGAAACCACTTTCAATAATATTCTATAAATTTAAATCCATAAAACGCAAGAAAACTCTTATTCGAGTTGTCCAATAAGTGTAGTCATAGAAGGATGAATGATAGAGTGACCCTATAGATTATAGAAAAAAACTATCTCTCTTAGGTGTTAAATTAAAGGAGAGAAACGTGACTCTAATACCAATTGTTAGGACCGAAATCGGCACTAGAGGGGGGTTGAATTATTACTTACGCAAAAATTATGTCAATTTGAAAACTCGTTCAATGTAGCAAAACCATTTCGATAAAGCCCGTATTGGAAAGTGTTTAAGCTTGACTTAGAGTAAATGTAAAGTGAAGTGAGTAGCTAAGTAAGTAATAAAAGTAAACAACAAAGGAAAAGAGCACACCAGATTTATAGCAGTTTCGTCGTCATGACCTACATCCACTCTCGATTCCTCTTCACTCGAGACCGCCAGCTTCCACTACTAATCTTCTTTCCAACGGGTGAAGATCAACTACCTTTATAACTTTTTTTTCTTTTTATGTAAGCTCGGGAGAGAACCTTTACACTCATTTTTTGCAAGTGTTCCCTCACACACCTCCTTTAGGACTATCACTAAGCTTTAGGATGAGGGATTCTATACTTTAAGATATTACAACCTTAGAATCATAGAGTTTTTATTCTAATTTTCTATGTTTTTAAAGCAAAAATTTGTGGGGTATTTATAGACCCTAAATGACTTCAAAAATTAGAGCCAAAGTTTAAATCCTTGAGTTTTCGGGGTATTGGCGGTACCACAGCCAGTACTGGGCGGTACCATTGCCTGTTAGTCTGACATTGGGCGGTACCATCGCTTGACACAGTTTGGAAGACTATGTTTGGGTGGTACCACTGCCCAGTCTTGTGGTACCACCGCCTGATACAGTTTGGGAGACCACCGCTAGTATTGGGCGGTACTATTGCTTGTCAATTTGACATTGGACGGTATCATCGCTTAACATAATTTGGAAGACTATATTTGGATGATACCACCACCCAGTCTTATGGTACCATCACTTGACACAGTCTAGGAGACTATGTTGGGGTGGTACCATCGCTAGACCTTGCTATAGGTCACTGAATGGGCCAAACACAACCCCAATTTAGCCTTGATTCAAGCTCAATTGGCCCCTAATTGAGTTGATATTATTTCATCCCAAAATCGACTCAATTAGTCCTAAACTAACTCGATCTAGACATACGATTATAAGCATAAATCCTATATTGTCCGATATATCATTGGTTCATCCAGCGCTTCATTCGATCCTTTAGTGTATTGTCTTCTCTTTCGATATATTTCCCAATCAGCATGTTGACTCCCACAACTTCTAATCTCCTTGACGTAATGTCTGATCCTTCGGCACGATGCCTGAACTCATGGCACCAAGTCCTTCTGCTTATGTGTTGACTAATCCTCCGGCTCGATGTTCATTCTCCTGACATGTTTCACTCCGACCCAATGTCTGATTCCTCTTACTTTAATCAATTTACCTTTTCTGATCAAAATTAGTCATGCGTCACTCAAAATACAGATTAGCTTATAAACTCATCAATTGATCTCATCATCAAAATCCAAGATTCAATAGCTAGGTTCAACTATAATGCAGCAACATCATCATCGAATAATGTTTCATGGCTAGGTTCAACCACATTTTGGTTGAGAAATTCTTCATGATTGTATGATAGTTAAACAATATTTCATAATTGAGTTCAATAGCATTAGGATAGCAGTTTGCATGTCTCATAGTCAAATTCAGCAACATCATTATCGCAACATTTCGAATAATGCTTCATGACTAGATTCAACCTCATTTTGATTGAGAAATACTTTATAATTGTATCATCATTAAATGATGCCTCATGGTTCAGTAACATCATGGTGGCACTTTGCATGTCTCATTGTCATGCAGGTCATGCACGTCATTAGTTTTTCGTCGTTTCGTATTCCATATTGCATAATGGGCATGATGGTGGTTTAGGTTCGCTTGTGCAATTTGTTATCATCCTTTTAGTTCTCTATAGATGTAATTGCTACAGGTTGCTTTGGTTACAACACATGATATAGTTTGATTTAATTTCTGATGATTCATTATCATTGTTTGATGGTTGGTTTTTATGGGCCAACTTGTGTACTCCACATCAAAGGATTTGAAGACAATAATCATGGTATTTCCTTATGAATGACAAGTTATACCAAAGGTCCCTTACACAGCCATACTTACAATGTTTGCATCTTGAAGAGGTCGACTGCATCGTATTTGTCGTCCATGGGGACGTATAAGGAGCGATCCATGGCAAAACAAAATCCTATGATAGATATACTAATGGTTGACCCTAAAAAAGATGCTATGGAGTTTGTGCAATGATGTGATCGATACCAAAAGAATACTCGGATCTAAGGAATGCCCATTGTGAACCTTATCACAATCAATTGCACTTACCTTTCACAAAATGGGGAATGAATATCCTAAGACCTTTTTGTTTGCATGTAGACAATAAAAGTTTTTAGTAATTAGGGTTGATTATTTCACTAAACAAGCAAAAGTTAAACCCTTATAAACAATATCAAAATGAAAAAAAATAAATAGAAAGATTCAAAGGTTCTTATCACTAATAATAAAATACAGTTAAATAACATAAGATTCAAAGAGTTTTACAAGTCCTTTGAGATCCATGTTGGGAAATCTGGATGAGTATCATATGCGTAGTGAAAAAAAATAAAATAAAAATTAGTTTTCTAAAAATATATTTATATCAAATCACATGTGATGATTGAGAGTGAAAAACTCATGAAACCAAAAACTATGAAGAACGTAGGACTAACCTCAATCAAGGAAAGATAATTTGATTAAAGTGAGAAGAATCATATATCGGACCGGAATAGAACATGTCAGGAGATTGGACGTTAGGCCAGAAGGACTTTGTGTCAAAAGTTCAGGCATTGGGTTGAAGGATAGGACATTGTGCAAAGGAGATTGGAAGTTGTAGGAGTCAATATGTAATTAGACAATACATCGAAAGAGTGGACGATGCACTGAAGGATCGGATGAAGCACCGGACGAACCAATGATATGCCAAATAATATAAGAATTATGCTTGTAATCGTATGTGTCTAGATTGAGTTAGTTTAGGTCTAATTGAGTCAGTTTTGGGGTGAAACAATGCCAACTCAATTAAGGGTCAATTGGGCCCGAGTTTGGGCTCTTTTGGGCCAAGTGGAAGGCCCATTTGGTCACACATAAAAGGGCTAGGCGGGGGCATCGTCAGATTGGGCGATGGTACTGCCCAAACACACTCTACCAGACTATATCAAGTGGTGGTACCGCCCAAACATAATCTTCCAGATCATGTCAAGTGGTGGTACCACAAGACTGAGTGATATACCACCTAGTGTCAGTGTCAAACTAGGTGGTGGTACTACCTAGTGATAGACTAATAATTGGTGGTACCATTAGTTGTCAGTTTGGTAAGCGATGGTACTGCCCAATACTAGTGGTGGTACCGCTAGTACCCCGAAAACCCGAGGATTTGAATTTTTGGTCCAACAATTGAAGCCATTTGTGGTCTATAAATATCTCACAAATTCTTACTTAGGCATAGTAAGAAAATGGAACAAAAGCTCTATGATTCTAAGGTTATAAACTCTTTTAAAGTTTAGAGTCCCTTCTCCTAGAGCTTAGAGATAGTCCTAAGGGAGATATATGAGGGAATACTTATAAAAGAGGGGTGTAAAGGTTCTCTCCTAAGCTTATGAAAAGGAGAAAGAGTTGTAAGAGTAGTTGATCTTTACCCAATAAAAAAAAGATCAGTAGTGGAAGCCAGTGGCCTCGAGTGAAGAAGAATCGGGAGTGGACATAGGTCACGATAATCGAACCACTATAAAATCGGTTTACATTTCCTTCATGTTTTTCATTTATATTGCTAACTGATTTACTTGCTGATTACTCTCATTATGCTTACGAATATGCTCTCTAAGTTTAAACACTTTTTGGTATGATTTCATCGAACGAGATTTTCAAACTGACATTTTTACGAAAGTACTAATTCACCCTCCCCCTCCTCTTAGTGCTAATTTCGATCCTAACACAAATATCACCTAAGGACTTTTTGATTCTTCTTGAGATATGCAATTTTCTTTCTTCCTTTTGTCATAAAAATAAGAAGAGGAAAAAGAATAAGGAAGGAATTCATTCATCATAAGAAAAATCAAGTTATAGAACCAGATCCATGAAAGGATTTGAACCAAATCAAATCCATAAAAAGTAAGTTTCATTGAATCAAGCTTCTACTATCGCAAAGAAAAGGGATTCATCATAAAAGATCAAAATGTGCATACTAAAAATTCATGAATCAAATCCTTATCTTTGTAAATAGAAGGATTCATAGGAAATGATTATCGCATGAAAGATCAAGTTTGCAAAAAAAAAATTCCATGAATCAAATATCTTCTTTAGTGAATTACAAGAAGAAGGAACAAAGGAAACAATCTTGATTTAAAAAGAAAACTCAAGTTATGAAAAAACGAGAAATCTGAAAAGTGTATAGAGGAGAAGAGAAGAAGAGAAGAAGAAGAGAAGAGAGAGAAAAGAAGAGAAGAAGAAGAGGGAGAGGAGAGGGAGGTAGCTGTAGCTAGGGCTGCAGTACCTCTATTTCCCACAGGAGGAAATAGAGGTGAGGAGGTGTGGGGTGTCCGGGAGGAGAAGGGAAGAAGAGAAGAAGAAGAAGAGGAGAAGGAGAGAAGAAGAAGAAGAGGGGGAAGGTGGTTGTGGCACCTTTGTTTCCCGCATGAGGAAGCAGAGGAGAGGAGGCGCTGTGCATCAGGGAGTAGAAGGGAAGAAGAGAAAAAGAAGAGAAGAAGGAAAGAAGAGGAGAAGAAGAGAAGAAGAAGAAGAAGAAGAAAAAGAAGAAGAAGAAGAAGAAGAAGAAGAAGAAGAGGGAGAAGAGAGGGAAGAAGAGGAAGAGGGGAAGGTGGCTACGGTTGTGGTAGCTATGGTTGTGGTAGCTACGATTGGGAAGGAAGAAGAGGAAGGAAGAAGGGAAGGAGAGGAAGAAGAGAAGGGGAAAGAAGGCAGCTGTGGCTATGGCTACGGCTATGGCTGCGGCTGCGGTAGTTGCAGCTGAGAAAGAAGAGAAGGAAAGGAAGAAGAAGAGGGACAAGAGAGGGAAGAAAAGGAAGAGGGGAAGGTGGCTATGGCTACAGCGGCTGCATTTGAGAAAGAAAAAGAAGGAATGAGAGAAGAGAGAAAGGAAGTAGCACAGTGGAAGAGGCAGCGGCTACGGCTGCGACTGTGGCAGTGGCAGCAGCGGTAGCGACGATTGGAAAAGAGAAGAAAGAAGGAAGAAGGGTAAGAGAAAGGTGGTGACTATGCCTCCTACATTCTACATGAGTTACAACTATGGAGGAAGAAAGAAGATAGGTGTAGAAAATGAAACATAAAGAGGAGACGGAGGAAAAGTAGAAGGATTCAAGCTTACACCTTCTTTGGATCAAAATCTTTGAAAAGTAAGTGTTCAAATATTTTCTCCTGGAAGTATTCTAATTCTTTTTTACTATAATTCTATCATTGCTTTTGTCTTTAATATGAGCAAATTGAATTGTTCTAGTCTTACATTTGATGTATCTTTTGTTTAGATGTAATGATCAGAATCTGAAAAACTTTTGAGATTCTGACCTTTCTGTCTTGTTATAACTATAACCTTCTACATCGATCTCTAATTTGGGCAAAATAAATTCTTCCAAAAATAAACTTATAGTTCTTTCTTTTAGCACCTAGATTAAAAGCTTTAGAGTCCAAATGTTTGCCCAGTTATCTAATGAATCCGACCCTATAAATTTTACAAAATAGAGATTTTATTCTCTGATATTTGGTTGCCAAATTATTTGTAACTCTCTATTGGAAAGTTTAATTCATATGAAACTTTTTTTATCTAAAAGTAGATTGAAATATCTTTCTAATGATATATTTTCTGAGTAAATTGGAGTATAATTGATAGTTGAATTATTGTTCAATGTGCCTCCCAAATTCTACCAAAATCGTACTTTGGACAATTCGTCTATTCTAATTTCATCTCTTTCGACATTGAATTCGTCTAGCATTATAGCTTCCATTAAGTTATATATGATTGAATGGAAATTTTTGTATGCTCTTGTTTTTATTTCCTTTCAAACTTAAATACATATGTGAAGATTATGTATATGTTTGCATCGTATTGACCGTCCTAAGGCCCATGTATGTTTCGTTGTTCTACATATGCTTCCAGATATTACTAATTTATTATTCACACTATCATTTTATACTCTAATGTTAGTGGCGTACTTTGCTTAATGATCGAATCTGAAAAACTTTTGAGATTCTGACCTTTCTGTCTTGTTATAACTATAACCTTCTACATCGATCTCTAATTTGGGCAAAATAAATTCTTCCAAAAATAAACTTATAGTTCTTTCTTTTAGCACCTAGATTAAAAGCTTTAGAGTCCAAATGTTTGCCCAGTTATCTAATGAATCCGACCCTATAAATTTTACAAAATAGAGATTTTATTCTCTGATATTTGGTTGCCAAATTATTTGTAACTCTCTATTGGAAAGTTTAATTCATATGAAACTTTTTTTATCTAAAAGTAGATTGAAATATCTTCTAATGATATATTTTCTGAGTAAATTGGAGTATAATTGATAGTTTGAATTATTTGTTCAATGTGCCTCCCAAATTCTACCAAAATCGTACTTTGGACAATTCGTCTATTCTAATTTCATCTCTTTCGACATTGAATTCGTCTAGCATTATAGCTTCCATTAAGTTATATATGATTGAATGGAAATTTTTGTATGCTCTTGTTTTTATTTCCTTTCAAACTTAAATACATATGTGAAAGATTATGTATATGTTTGCATCGTATTGACTCCTAAAGGCACATGTATGTTTCGTTGTTCTACATATGCTTCCGATATTACTAATTTTATTATTCACACTATCCTTTTATACTCTAATGTTAGTGGGATAATTTGAACCTTTGCCAAAAATGGTAAAGGGATTATTTGGATCTTTGCTAGAAATGGTAAAGAGATTATTTGGACCTTTGCTAGAAATGATAAAGGGATTATCTAGATCTTTGTCAGAAATGGTAAAGGGTATGTACTTAGAGCCCATGATGCTCTAGATTATGTTTGAGATCCCACTTCACGTGTTTGATATGATATCCAAAGCTTTGGTTATATACTTCTATGTGTGCTTTAGATAAAAATGAAATGAATATAATGTCAAATACAACGTTTGAGCTTCTATTTTGTATTTGTTCTTTGATTTACTCTAAATTATTTCATACACCATTGATAAGCTTTGACATATTTCATAAACTATTGATGTGCCTTGAAATATTTCTTACGTCATTGATATGCTCCAATTACTCATTATTCTATTTATTCTGAAACAAATAGGTTTTAATTAAAATGATATTTGTGACTCTATATCTAATGTGATGATATCCATGAATTCTTATATCCCTACCTTTCATGTTGATATCAGGTTTGTTTGAAAACTAACCTCTTTTGCCATTGATATGTTTGTCACTTGCTGAGCTTTTTAGCTCACTCCGTTACTATATAAATCTTTCATGTTAGCTTATCACTCACTGAAACATTAGCATTGGGCTGAGGTAGTGGAGAGATATTTAGAATTGCGGGCAAGTCTTATTGATTGATATATTGTGGTTATTATATGAGTATATTTTATATGTAATGAAATATTATCGACAAATTTGAAATTGATATATCATGTAAAAGTGTTAAAGGACCTCTCATGTTTGGAGTTTTGGAATGTTTAGTTTACGATGATATGAACTTGTGATAAATGGTTGGAGTTCTAATTGTATAAATTATTTAGCTTATGGATTTATAAGTATGGTTAATATTTTGATAATTAGCTTGAGTTTCCATAAAAGTTTAAGTGATGTGGTATGATTATAAACTGCACAGGTTTTATGGATGTGATTGATGTTCAAATGCTTCTCAATATTCTCAAATGTTAGTTTGGATCCTGGATTGATTTGTTGATGAAATTTTAATATTATCAATTTAAGACATGCATACACCTCTTGAATGTGGTAATTCGGGGGGTGTGACAATAGTCGACTGAGGAAGAAGTAGGGAGAGAAGGATAGGGGGCAATGACTAAGGGGTCTAGCCTTATAACTGTTGATTATGGATTTTGATAATGAAATCAATTGATAAGTTTATGATCTAATAAGTCCTTGAGAAAAGTGATGTAGGACTAACTTCGATAATGGAAAAACAACTCAATTGAAACAAGAGAATCATACATTGGATTTTGTTAGGATCGGAGCGGCACTAAGAGGGGGGGGTGAATTAGTGCAGTGGATTAAACTAGTAGATTTGAAACTGATTCCGTAAAATGCGAGGAGATTTCGTTCGATAGTAACTTGAGTAAAGTGAAGAATAAAAACTTGCTTCTATGTAGACAATGATTGCAGAAAAATAACAACTCACACATTCAAGGAACACGCAGATTTAAAGTGGTTCGGTCAAAATAACCTACATCCACTTGTGAAGCCTTCTTCGATGAGGCCCCCAACTTCTACTAGCAAATCACTTTGAAGGGAAAGGACAAATACCCCTCTTACAACCTTTACAAGTGGTTCACACTCTTACAAAATTTCAGCAAGAAAGAAAGGGAGGTGAACACTCAAGCAATTTGAAAGTAAGACTTGCTAAGGCTTTGCTAAGACCTTTTTTTTTTACTTTATTGCTTCTCAAAAGTTGTAACCTTTGCTGAGAATTGAGGGGTATTTATAGGCCTCGAGAGGATTCAAATTTGAGCTCCAAAATTTGAATTCTCTTCGGTTCCCGAAACTAGCAGTGCCACCGCCCAGTCCAGCGGTGCCACCACCTAGCTCTCGGGTGCTGGGCGGTGCCACCGCCTGGTTCTCGGGTGCTGGGCGGTGCCACCGCCCAGAATGGCAGTTCCATAGCCCGACCTTATTAGTCACTGGTTGGGCTTTAAGTCCGGCCCAAACCAGGTTTCAATTTGGGCCCAATTGGCCTCTAATCAAGATATAGGATTATTTTTTAATCCTAACCTTAATTACATGCAAACTACATAACTAAAAACATAATCCTAAGCAAGTTTTTAACCGATGAACTTCAAGTCTTGTTCCGGTGAGCTTTTCGGCAATCTTCTGGCGGACTTCCGATATGCCCTTGGATTTCTTCCGACGGACTCCCAGCTGGCTCCCGATCTTGTGGTGAAATCAGCGAGTAGCGGAGCCTTCTCGGTGATCTCTGCGAATCTCTGATGATCACTTCGGTGAACTTCCGAAAACTTCGACAAGTTCCCGATTTCTTCTCGATTGGTTCCGGCAGCATCTCCGACGAATCTTCGGACTCTCAAACACCCATCGAACTTGATTCCGGTATACTCGCTTTATGTCTTCAAGCTTTCGTAGTTAATCCTGCATACTTATCTCAATATATGGATTAGATAAAACATAACAATTGACTTCATCATCAAAATCTGAGATTCAACAATCTCCCCCTTTTTGATGATGACAATCAATTGATAATGGATTTAACCTTAACTCCCCCTATCTATATGCCATACTTGAGATAAGTCATTCTTGAATTCAAAGCCTTTGAATTCAAGAGACATATTGATAAGTTAAACCATATCAATACTCCCATCATGATTCTTATCATGATGTATTTTTCTGAAAATGATGTCAAGACTTGACAACCATTTTCAAGTTTTATATTTCAAACGTGAATGATAGTGATCATAGCAAGATATCAACATATAAAATTATGATTTAAGCTTTTGATATCTTAACATAATACAAACATTTCATAGTGAAAATATGGCAATCATAGCATAGCAATTACCAATTTACCATATTTCTCCCCCTTTGTCATCAACAAAAAGGAGAGCGACTTTAAGCGTATAATTTGTGATTATTAAAGTAAAGGAATTCAGCATCACTATGGAATTTAGTTAAAAAAATTAATCCAGAATTTAAAAATTTATCTTTCATTTAAAATACATCGCAAAAGAAGGTTCAGCATTCATTCAAAATACATTGCAAAAGAAGGTTCAACATTCATTCAAGGAAAGAAGATGACAAAGATCGCTTGTCAAGATAAAAGATACATCGATTAATCTTTAGGAGGAAATGCATAGTGCTGATATAGGACATCAATTGTTGAGGCAGGTTCTCACGGGTTAGGGGCGGTGTCACCGTCAGCCCTAACCCTTAGATTTATATAGGGGCTCTCGGGTGGTGCCACCGCCTAGCGACCGAACGCTCAGGCGATGCTACCGTTGGTTCTGGCAGTGCCACCACTGGCATGCCGCGGAAGGAAGGCGGTGCTACCGCCGATTCTAGTAGTGCCACCACTGGCATGCTGCGAAAAAAAAAATTTCATTCCTTCCCCCCCTCTTTTTGTTTTATTTTTTATTTTTCAGAGATGTTAGGATAAACATTTCTTTTGGAATTGAAAGAGAAGGATCAAATCCACTAAGGAACGGAAAGAGGATGAAAAACTTTTCGGAAAGTACATTCTTAGGGACAATTTAACATACCTAGTTCCCTTCTAATGAATTCAAATTGGTCTTCATTTAAGGCTTTTGTAAAGATGTCTGCCAATTGATACTTTGTGTCAATGAATTCTAGAACAAAATTATTGTTAAGGACATGATCACATATGAAATGATGCCTAACATTGATATGCTTAGTTCTAGAGTGCTGAATTGGATTTTTGGTAAGACATATGGCACTTGTATTATCACATTTTATGGGAATATTTTTCAAGTGAATTCCATAGTCTTCTAATGTATTTTTCATCCAAACAATTTGTGCACAGCATGCACTTACAACGATGTATTCGGCTTCCACCGTAGATAGTGCAACTGAATTTTGTTTCTTGTAAGTCCAAGAAACAAGTGCATGTCCTAAAAATTGGCATGTTCCATATATACTTTTTCTATCTATCCTGCATTTGCCAAAATCGACATATGCATAAGCTATTAAATCAAAATTTTCTGATTTCGGATACCAAAGTCCTAAATTTGGAGTTCTTTTAAGATATCTAAATATTCTTTTAACACTCTTGAGATGAGATAATTTAGGATTAGATTGAAACCTAGCGCAAAGTCTCACACTAAACATAATATCCGATCTAGTCGTGGTGAGGTAGAGTAGACTACCTATCATTCCCCTATACGTTTTTTGATCAAAATTTTCGTTGTTTTCATCTATATCTAACTTAGTCGAAGTACTCATAGGGGTGTTTATTGCTTTTGAATTATCCATGTTAAATCATTTTAACAATTCTAATGTATATTTAGATTGGTTAAGAAATATACCGTCACTAAGTTGTTTGATTTGCAATCCTAAAAAGAATGTTAATTCACCCATTAAACTCATTTCAAATTCATAACTCATACATTTGGCAAATGATTCACATAGTGATTCATCTGAAGAACCAAAAATAATATCATCAACATAAATTTGCACAATAAGAAAATTATTTTCAAAGTGTTTGATAAACAATGTAGTATCAACCTTGCCTTTGGTAAAATTATTTAAAATAAGAAATGAACTAAGCCTTTTGTACCAAGCTCTAGGAGCTTGTTTCAAACCATATAGAGCCTTAGTCAATTTGAATACATGATTAGGAAGAAGAGAATTTTTAAATCCATGAGGTTGTTCGACATATACTTCTTCCGAAATAAAACCATTCAACAAAGCACTTTTGACGTCCATTTGAAATAGTTTAAAATTATTACTACTAGCATAGGCAAGGAGCATCTTAATAGCTTCTAATCTTGCCATACGAGTGAAGGTTTCTTCCTAGTCGATACCTTCTTCTTGGTTGAAACCTTTGGCCACTAATCTAGCCTTGTTTCTAACCATGATATCACATTCGTCTTGCTTGTTTCTAAAGACCCATTTAGTACCAATGACTAAATGGTCACTAGGTCTAGGAATAAGCTTCCATACCTTATTTCTCTCAAATTGATTCAATTCCTCTTGCATTGCAATGACACAAGAATCAACTTTCAAGGCCTTATCAATGCATTTAGGTTCGATTTGAGAGAGAAAGGCAGCATTAGCACAAAAATTTTTGAAAGCAGAACGAGTTTGAATCCCTTGTGATGTATCTCGTATAATTTGCTCTTTTGGATGAGCATCTACATACTTTCATTCCTTGGGTAAGGAGATTTTGGAAGAAGATGCATCCAAGTTGCTATTTTGAGGAGGCGGTTCTTTTAAATCCAAATTTTCAAAACCAATATCATCATCAAAATCATTTTTCTTTAACTTGAAAATTTTATTAAAAATTACATGAATAGACTCTTCTATAACTAAGGTTCTTTTGTTAAAAACACGAAAAGCCTTAGAAACGGAAGAGTAACCAAGAAAGATACCTTCATCGGATTTAGCATCAAATTTTCCTAAGGCATCCTTTTCATTTAAAATAAAGCATTTGCAACCGAAAACTTTAAAATAGGAAACATTTGGTGTTTTGTTATTCCATAATTCATAGGGAGTTTTTGATAGAGATTGTCTTATTAGAACCCTATTCATGATGTAGCAAGCCGTATTCACGGCTTCGGCCCAAAAATACTTGGGTAAACTATGTTCATTCAACATAGTTCTTATCATTTCTTGTATATTTCTATTTTTTCTTTCTACTACTCCATTTTGTTGAGGGTTTCTTGGAGTAGGTTAACTTCACAAAAATTTTAGAAATCACGATTTTGAAATTCGCCACCGTGATCACTCTGAATTGATGAAATTATGAAACCTTTTTTGTTTTGAGTGAGTTTACAAAATTTAGAGAAACATTTGAAACAATCACTTTTGTGAGCCAAGAAATAGGTCCAAGTGTATCTAGTATAGTCATCTACAATTACAAAAGCGTATTTGCTTCCTCCTATACTTGTCATGTCAATTGGTCCAAATAAGTCCAAATGGATCAATTGTAATGGTCTAGTGGTGCTAATTTGATTTTTTGGTTTGAAACTAGTTTTTATTTGTTTACCTAGTTGACACGCATCACATACTTTGTCCTTAACAAACTTTATATTTGGAATCCCTCATACCAATTCTCTAGATGAGATCTTAGATATTAGTTTCATGCTTGCATGGCCTAATCTCCTATGCTAAAGCCAAGCATCATCTTTTAAAGCGGAGAAGCATATTTTATTACCTAGTTCATCAAGATTGATGGTGTAGACATTATTTTGTTTTAATGCAATCATAGTCATGTTATTGTTTGGTTTTTCAATAATACACACATTTGATTCAAATCTAACGATATAACCTTTATCGCATAATTGACTAATACTCAAGAGATTATGTTTCAATCTATCAACTAGTAATACATTATAAATAGAAAAGTTTAATTTGTTACCTATGGTTCCCTTGCCAATGATTTTGCCTTTGTTGTTGTCTCCGAAGGTGACATAGCCTTTGTCTATGCTAGTGAGCTTGGAGAATTGGGATGGATCTCCGATCATATGCCTTGAGCATCCACTATCAAGGTACCATCTCTTGCTCTTAGCTTGTGATGGTGTATGTTTCTACAAGAAGGGATTATTTTTAGGTACCTATTTACTTTTGGGTGTCTCAAAAACTGATCTAACTTGTTTATCATGTTGCATAGACTTGATCATGGTTCCTTTAGAAACCCAAATCAATTTGTTCGGACTAATTTTCTTGAATGGACATTGATAAGTTTTATGTCCATATTTGCAACAAAAGTTGCAATTGCTTTGGTGTTGAACATGTAAGATAGGACCTTTAATGAAGGTGGTTGGATTTTGGTGAGAATTTCTCACAAATCCGATTCCACTTCTTTTAGAAATGTGACCCTTATTTGTAAGGATCATGTTCAAAGACTTGCTACCGACCTCGAATTTCTTTAAGGTGTCCTTAAGTAGCAAGTTCTCCTTTTGGAGAGTTTCTAGATCATGACATTTTATGCATGGAGCTAAACTATCATGATATTCAGTTTTTAATTTATCAAAATTATAAGTAAGACTATCATGCTCCTTTTTTAACAATTTATATTTTCTACTAATTATTTTGCATTCATCAAATAACTCATGGAAGGCATTTAATAATTCATGATAAGATAAATCTGCATCAATTAAATTCGTTACCTCCTCTCCGATGGCCATTAGGGTGTAATGAGCAACTTGCTCGGTGTTGAACTCCTCTTCTTCAGATGTGCTTGAATCATCTCACGTTGCTTTGAGTGTCTTCTTCTTTGATGTTCACTTTTTGGCTTGGGGACATTCAGTTTTAAAATGCCCCGGCTTCTTGCATTCATAGCATATCACTTGGTCCTATTTATGTTCAAGTTTGTTTTTGGTGTTATTTTTAAATTTATTTTTTCTTATAAATTTTTTAAATTTTTGAGTCAAAAGTGCAATGTCATTGTCACTGTCCTCATCACTTGATGTTCCTTTCAAGTGGTCTTCTTGTGATATGAGTGTCATATCCTTCCTATTCTTTGGAAGGGGGTTCTCGAGCTTGTCATGAGTTTGACATGTCATTTCGTAGGTCATTAGAGACCCAATAAGTTCTTCAAGAGGGAATGTTTTAAGATCTTTGGCCTCTTGAATGGCAGTAACTTTTGGATCCCAACTTTTAGGAATGGATCTTAAGATTTTAGTTACTAGTTCAAAGTTAGAAAAATCTTTACCAAGAGCTTTGAGTCCATTGATGACATCCGTGAAACGGGTGTACATGTCTCCGATGAACTCACTTGGTTTTATTTGGAAAAGTTCGTAAGAGTGCACAAGAATGTTGATTTTGTACTCTTTCACTTGGCTAGTGCCTTCATGAGTGACCTCAAGAGTTCTCCAAATATCGAAAGCAGAATCACAAATTGAAATACGATTAAATTCATTTTTGTCTAGTGCGCAAAACAAGGCATTCATAACCTTTGCATTTAAAGCAAAAACCTTCTTCTTTGATTCATTCCATTCGCTCATCGGAAGAGAAGATTTTTGAAATCCATTTTCAACAATAGTCCAAAGCTCGAAATCCATGGAAATGAGGAAGATTCTCATACGTGTCTTCCAATACATATAATCCGACCCATTAAACATAGGTGGACATGTAATAGAATGTCCCTCATGCATGCCGGAGTAAGCAATCTCTCTTGGGTATTAAACCAAATATGAGAGTGAGCCTTGCTCTGATACCAATTGTTAGGATCGGAGCGGCACTAAGAGGGGGGGGTGAATTAGTGCAGTGGATTAAACTAGTAGATTTGAAACTGATTCCGTAAAATACGAGAAGATTTCGTTTGATAGTAACTTGAGTAAAGTGAAGAACAAAAACTTACTTCTATGTAGACAATGATTCTAGAAAAATAACAACTCACACATTCAAGGAACACGAAGATTTAAAGTGGTTCGGTCAAAATGACCTACATCCACTTGTGAAGCCTTCTTCGATGAGGCCCCCAACTTCTACTAGCAAATCACTTTGAAGGGAAAGGACAAATACCCCTCTTACAACCTTTACAAGTGGTTCACACTCTTACAAAATTTCAGCAAGAAAGAAAGAGAGGTGAACACTCAAGCAATTTGAAAGTAAGACTTGCTAAGGCTTTGCTAAGACCTTTTTTTTTACTCTATTGTTTCTCAAAAGTTGTAATCTCTACTGAGAATTGAGAGGTATTTATAGGCCTCAAGAGGATTCAAATTTGGGCTCCAAAATTTGAATTCTCTTCGGTTCTTGAAGCTAGCAGTCCCACCGCCTGTCAGTTCTGACACTGATAGTGTACTGGGCGGTGCCACCGCCCAGTCTAGCGATGCCACCGCCTAGCTCTCGGGTGCTGGGCGGTGCCACCGCCCAGTATGACTGTTCCACTGCTCGACTTTACTAGTCACTGGTTGGGCTTTAAGTCCGGTCCAAAGCAAGTTTCATTTTGGGCCCAGTTGGCCCCTAATCAAGATATAGAATTATTTCTTAATCCTAACCTTAATTACATACAAATTACGTAACTAAAAACATAATCCTAAGTAAGTTTTTAACCGACAAACTTCAAGTCTTGTTCCAGTGAGCTTTCCGGCGATCTTCCGGCGGACTTCCGATACGCCCTTGGATTTCTTCCGACGGACTCCCAACTGGCTCTCGATCTTGTGGCGAAATCAGCGAGTAGTCGAGCCTTCTCGGTGATCTCTGCGAACCTCCGATGATCTCTTCGGCAGACTTCTGAAAACTCCGATAAGTCCCCGATTTCTTCTCGATTGGTTCCGGCAGCATCTCCGACGAATCTTCGGACTCTCAAACACCCATCGAACTTGATTCCAGTAGACTCGCTTTATGTCTTCAAGCTTTCGTAGTTAATCCTACATACTTATTTCAACATATGGATTAGATAAAACATAACATTTGACTTCATCATCAAAATCCGAGATTCAATAGGTTTGAGTGGATCATGTTAAAGATTGGGTATCGGGCCAGAAGGGTTGGGCATTGCGCCAAGATCGAATGTTACAAGAGTCAATATTGCATGAAAATCTAGGGGTGACATCACATGTGCAGTGGAAGAACATAAAACAAAAATCTCCAAAATTTTTAATGATGTATTAGTCTTTGTGCGAAGATTAGTGTGCCAAACTCGTGACACAGAAAATCATGTGTGAGATAGTTGTGTTGCCTAGGCAGATTGTATATCCTTGAATCCCTATAGATCTATTGAAGATGATGAAAGAGGTCAAACATCCTCCTCTTTAGTGGTGATCCACACAATAAGGATGCAATGATGCTCATTAAATCTCCACACCTGCTATCTAAGAAGGAGAAATGGAGAGGAGAATAAGAGGTGGCAACCAAGAAGCCCCAGCCTGTGGGTCTTTAATTCCCTCCTATTTATAGAGGCCTAGTTAACCCTAATGGATCCTGCCATATTAGGTATTGGATATCCATCCAATTACTCAAGCCTTTAGACTAATGGATCTCTACATAATAATATCTTATTAGCTCTTATTGGATATCATTCATGGGATCCAATAATTCAGGGGCTTATTAGATATCCAATAAGATAGGGGTTCCAACGGGTATCTCATATCTGAACCTCTACTTGTCACAATGCCTACCATATGTGTGTGATCCTCTAAGTCCAATATCAAGCTGGCCATGAGTCATACCTATTAGAACTCCTTCTGGCTCTATGAATTATTATCTCCATAATAATTCACTCGACTCATCGATTGTAGATGGAGCAGGTCACTATGCCGCAATCCCCAAATGATATAAGGAAATCCAATCCATTGGACCTATCTGTCCTTAGTTATCGTGTACCTATAGTCCCTCAACCATCCAATATCCCAGAGATCATATACCAGATATAATGTTGTCCGGCCTATACGGTTTCTCCTCGAGTCTTGTTCTGATTGGATTCTCTCGGAGAACTCTTTCTCTCCCAATCCGAATGACCTTGGCCAAGGATTTTTCTAAACAAGAACACATAGGATATTCCTCTCATGATACTGAGAGCGGATGATCCTCTATCGACACTCAATAGCCCCTCATAAGATTGGTTGCCACTCCCAATAACTGACTGTACTAGATCTAGAACTTCCAAATATATAAGTCCGGTATCAAAGAGTGGAGTACTCATAAAGGACATCCTTAGTGTCTCAAGTCTAAGGATCAGATACACTATTGGGACTACAGAATCGTTGTTTAACAGTAAGATATCATCAACCATCCAGCATTTCATAAGCGGATCAATTAGTGAACTCATTCTCCAATTAGTACCTACATTGTCTTCTTAGTGTCGCCACTTGAGTAGCTATGAGACTAGATACCTCTATTATATGGATGGGTATACAGTACACTAGTTTGTCCGGTTATCTTGATGTTCCTTTCGAGTAACATATGAATAGGATTATTTATGGTTTATGTTTAAAGATAAATTGGTCTCATTATCATGATCACATCACGATCCAATTCTCATTGCATAGATCCATGAACATCACAATGTATATACATATATGCAACAAGAAATATAAAGTGATAAAATGCACACATGCCATCACTCACGTGATTGGCTTGTAGGGCACCTATGACTAGCAATCTCCCACTTGACCTGAAGCTAATCACCTATGTGTTTGATTCCCATCAGACCCCTATGACGCTCAAAGATAATATGAGACAATAGCTTTGTTAGTGGATCTGCGATGTTATCTTTGGATAGAACTCTTTTCACTACTATATCTCCTTGGGCCACGATCTCTCTAATAAGTTGGAACCTCCTAAAAATACTTCTGATGAGACCTAGGTTCTCTCATTTGAGCAATCACCTTATAGTTGTAGCAATATAAGGGAATCGAATTCTCACTGCCTAGCACGACTCCCAAAATCTATGATGAACTTATTCATCCAAACTCCCTCCTTTGCTGCCTCGATTGAATCTTAGATTTTGATGATAAAATCAATTAATGAGTTTGTGATCTAATTTATGTTTTGAGTGAAGCAGGACTAGCTTCGATTAAGGAGAGGCAAATTGATTGAAGCTGGAGAAATCAGACATTATGCCAAAGTTAAATATGTCAAGAGATTAGACGTCGGGTTGGAGGATCGATCGACATGCCGGCAGAAGGATTTCGTGCCGCGAGTTTGGGCATCAGGCCGAAGGATCAGACATTGCACCAAGGAGATCGAAAGTTACGAGAGTCAACATGTCGATTAGGCAATATGCCAAAGAGGACGATGCGTTGAAGGATTGGACGAAGAGCCGAAAGAACCAATAACATACTGGACAACATATGATTTATGCTTTGTAATAATTTATAATAATTGAGTCGATAATGAGGTGAAATAGTGTCAACTCAATTAGAGACCAATTGGGCCTGAATCAGGACTGAATTGGGCCTATTATTTAGCCAATTCAATGTCCTATAGCAGGGTTTGGTGGTGGTACCACATAGACACAATCTCCAAGACTATGTCAGGCGGTGGTACCATCAGACTGTTGGGAAATCTTGGGGGCGACATCACATGTGCAGTGAAAGAACAAGAAAACAAAATCCCCTATTCCCAAAGAGATGTTCGTCGTCGTGTGAAGATTGATGCACAAAAATTGTGAAACTTAAAACTACGTATAAGATAAATTGTGTTAATTAGGGAGATCGTATATCCTTATTTCCCTACAGATCTCTAAGAGAGGATGAAGAAGGTCAAGTGTCCTCCTCTCTAACGGTAATCCACAAAGTAGGGCTATAACAATGCTCCTCAAAACTCTAAGCCTGTTTTGAGATGGAGAGGGGGAGGAGAATAGGAGAGGCAAGCAAAGGCTCTAGCCTATGAACCACTGAATCCCTCCTATTTATAAAGACCCCCTATTAAACCCTAATGGATCCTCCCATATGGGGTATTGGATCTGCATTCAATTACCCAAGCCTCTTAGATTAGTGGATCTATATCTAATAATCTCTCATGGGCTTTTATTGGATCCCATCCATAGGATCCAATAATTCAAGGGCTTATTGGATATCCAATAAGACAGGGGCTCCGACGAATATCTCATATCTGAACCTCTACTCATCGCAACACCTACCATATGTGTGTGATCCTCTAGGCCCAATATCGAGCTGGTCATGAGTCATACCTATCAGAACTCCTTCTAGCTCAATGAATTATTATCTCCATAATAATTCACTCGACTCATCGACTACAAACATACTAGGCCACTATGTCGTAGTCCCCAAACGATACAGGAGAATCCAATCCATTAGACTTGTCTATCCTCAATTATCGTGTACCTATAGTCTCTCATTTATCTAATATCCCAAAGACCGTATACCGAGTATGGTGCTATCAGACTCATACGGTTTCTACTCAAGTTTCGCTCTAATCGGATTCTCCCAGAGAACTCTTTCTCTCTCAATCTGAATGACCCTAGCAAGGGATTTGTTTGAGCAAGAACACATGAAAAATTTCTCTCATGAAGCTGAGAGTGGATGATCCTATATCGACACTTAATAGCCCTCGTAAGGTCGACTACCACTCCCAATGACCGGCTGTACTATATCTGAGACATCCAAACCTATAAGTCTGGTATCAAAGAATAGAGCACTCATACAGGACATCCTTGGTGTCTTAAGTCTGAGGACCAGATACACCACTGAGATTATGGAATCGCTGTCTAACAATAAGGCATCATCAACCATCCAGCATTCCGTAAGAGAATCAATCAGTGAACTCATTCGCCAATGAGCACCTGTACTGTATCTCTAGTGTCCCCACATGAGCAACTATGAGACTAGTTGCATCCATCATATGAACAAGTATACAGCACACCAGTTTGTCCGGTTATCTTGATGTCCCTCTCGAGTAACCTATGATCGGGATTATTTAGGATATGTGTTTAAATGTGAATCGGTCTCATTATCGTGATCTCATCACGATCCGATTCCCATTATACAGATCCAAGGACATCACAATATATACATGCATATATACAATAGTCAATATAAAGTGATAAATGCCAAAATATAATAAGAAAAAAGATTTCTTGTCAAGTCACACGTGTCATCACTCACGTGATTAGCTTGTTGGGCACCTATGACTAGCAATCTCTCACTTAACCTAAAGCCAATCAGCTATGTGTCTAATCCCCATCAGACCCCTGTGACGCTCAAAGACAATCTGAGATAACAGCTTTGTTAGTGGATCTGCAATGTTATCTTCGGATGGAACTCTTTCCTACATCTCCTTGGGTCATGATCTCTATAATAAGCTGGAACCTCCTCAAAACACTTCTAATTAGACCCGGGTTCCCTTATTTGAGTAATCGCCCCATTGTTGTCGCAATATAAGGAATCAGCTCCTCACTACCCGGCACAACTCCCAGATCTGCGATGAACTTCTTCACCTAGACTCCCTCCTTTGCTGCATCTGCTATAGCAGTGTACTCTGCCTCTACGGTTGAGTCAACAGTAGTATCTTGCTTGGAACTCTTCCAGCACACTGCTCCTCCATTCAAGGTGTACACATACCCCGAATTCGACTTGTTATTATCGACATCAGATTGAAAACTTAAGTCCATGTAACCTTCAACCTTGAGACTACAACCTCCATATACTAATAAAAGATCCTTAGTCCTTCTCAAGTACTTAAGGATACACTTTACTGCTTTCTAGTGCTCCAAGCCTGGATCCGCCTGATACCTGCTCATGACACTTAGAGCATGCACTATATCAGGCCTAAACATAGCATGATATACATGATAGACCCTATTGCTAAGGCATAAGGTATCATATCTATGTTCGCCCTTTCTTCAGGAGTCTTTGGGGACATACTTCTAGAAAACGATATCCCATGTCTCATCGGTATAAGACCTCTCTTGGAATTTTCCTTACCAAAACTTTTGATAATGGTTTCTATGTATCTGGACTGGGATAAGCCAAGTATCCTCCTGGATCTATCTCTATAGATCCGAATCCTCAAGATATAGGATGCTTCCCCTACATCCTTCATGGAGAAGTGTCTAGATAACCAAGTCTTTACTATGAATAGCATTCCTACATCATTCCCAATGATCAGGATGTCATCCACATATAATACTACAAAGGTGACAATGCTCTCACTTACCTTCCTATATACACAAGGCTTATTTTCGTTCTTAACAAAGTCATAAGATCTGATTGCCTCATCAAATCTTATGTTCCAACTTCGGAAAGCTTACTTTAGTCCATAAATGGATCTAAGCAATCTGCACACCTTATCTGGGTAGTCCTTGGACACGAATCCCTCGGGTTGTATACACCTCCTCCTCGAGATTCCCATTGAGGAATACAATTTTCACATCCATCTACCAGATCTTATAATCATAGTGTGATGCAATAGCCAATAAAATTCGGATGGATTTTAACATTGCTACGGGTGAGAAGGTTTTGTCATAGTTAACACTTTGCCTTTGATGATACCCCTTAGCCACTAGCCTTGCTTTATAGGTCTCTACCTTTCCATCTACTCCGATCTTTTTCTTAAAGATCCACTTGCAACTGATGGGTATAATACCTTCGGGCACATCAACTAGGTTCCAAACCTTATTGGAGTACATAGAATTCATATCAGAATTCATGGCTTCTTGCTACTTCCCGGAGTCTATACTTATAATAGCCCCCTCGTAGGTCTGATGATCAATATCCTCAACATCCTCTCCTCTAATATGTCGCATATATCTCTCAGGAGGATGGGATACTCTACGGGACCTACGTAAAGTTAGAACTTGTGTATTAGGTACTTGAACAAACTCGAGCTGTAGAGTGGTGCTTGAGTTAGGTTCTCCAACCTCACTCAACTCTATCATTCTCCCACTGTCTCCGTCAAGAATGTATTCCTACTCAAGGAACACTGCTCTCTTGGCTATAAAGACCTTTTGGTCCTTGAGATTGTTGAATCTCGGATTTTGATGATGAAGTCAATTGTCATTTGTTATCTAATCCATATGTTGAGATAAGTGTGCAGGATTAATTACGATGGAAGTAAGACATGCAACAAGAGTTACGTCGGAGTCAAGACTATGATCACGTTGAGGGTTCGAGAGTTCGATGGAAGTCCGGACGGTCGTCGGAGGTTCTACGGGAATAAATCCGAGAAGTCTAAGAGCTTGCCAAAGAAGCTCATCAGAACTTACCAAGTGGATCGTCGCAAGTCCAAAAGTTTACCGAAAGTCCACCGAAGCATCGCCGAGGGTTTGTCGGATGTTCGTCGGAAGTTCATCGGAATCTCGTCGGAAGAAGCGATTGATGCACAGGAGCAAGTTGCAGTAAATGTCTTAAAAATATTGTAGTTAGCATGATGATTAAGTTAGAAATGAGAGGTGATCCTATTAACTTAATCTTGGGGCAATTGGGCCCTTGACAGACCCAAATTGGGCCGAATGGATCAGCCCATTCGGACCCAGATTTCCTAGCCGGCGGTGGCACCACCCAGGAGCCGAGTCTCCCAGGAAAGCTGGGTGGTGGAACCACCCATGTCAGGTAGTAGCACTGCTTGGGCTCGGTCTCCCAGTGAGGCTGGGCGGTGGTACCGCCCAAGCTCGATCTCCAAGCTTTGTCAGGAGGTAGTATCGCCCAATTATGGCGATAGTATCGCCAGGACCCCGGAATTCCAGGAGATGACACTTTTGAAATCCAAATTCAAACCAGTTTGGGGCCTATATAAACCTCCATCCTTTCATGCATGAAAGGGCACCGAAACTTAGCATTTATTCTGAGATTTTGAGAGCTTAAAAGTATTGTAAAAGGCCAAACATTCTTCTCCCTCTTTTATTCCAAGTTTTGATCATTCAAGAGAGGAGTGAAAAATCTGTAAGGGTTATCTCCTAAGCCCATCAAAAGAAGTGAAACTGTAAAAGGGTGGTTGGCCTTCACCTATTGAAGGAAGGCCTCTAGTGGACGTCGGTGACCTCGTTGGAGGAGGAAGCCGAAAGTGGATGTAGGTCACGTTTGACCGAACCACTCTAAAACTCTAGTTTGCATTTACTTATTGCTATTACCTTACTTCAAACCCCTTCAATAGCTAGCCTTCAATAATTTTCCGTACGCTTTCAATCTAAGCATCCGGAATCGGTTTTCAACGTATGAAGGTTTTTTCGAAAACGACGTGATTCTATCCGCTGCACTAATTCACCCCCCCCCCCCTCTTAGTGCCGACCTTTGACTCTCGATCCTAACAATTAGTATTAGAGTGGGGTTAACTCTCAATCGGATTAAAACCCAAGAGTGATGGCATACACTGAAAATCAAGAGGGCCACTCTATTATACGTCCACCCATGTTTAATGGGACGGACTACACCTATTGGAAGACCCGAATGAGGATCTTCCTTATTTCAATGGATTTTAAACTTTGGAATCTTGTCAAAAATGGATTTTCGAAGTCTTCTCTTCCAATAATCGATTGGAATGAATTGGAGAAGAAGACTTTTGCTCTTAATGCAAAGGCTATGAATGCCTTATTTTGTGCGCTTGATAAAAATGAGTTCAATTGTGTTTCGGTTTGTGAAACCACATTTGATATTTAGCATACACTCGAAGTGACTCACAAAGGCACAAGTAGAGTGAAAGAGTCAAAAATCAATCTTTTGATACATTCTTTTAAACTTTTTCGAATGAAACCGAGTGAGACTATTGGCGACATGTAAACCCGTTTCACGGATGTCGTCAATGGTCTAAAAGGACTTGGCAAAAGTTTTTCGGATTTTGAGCTCGTAAATAAGATTCTAAGATCCATTCCTAAGAGTTGGGACCCTAAAGTCACTGCTATTCAAAATGCTAAAGATTTAAACAACTTCCCTCTTAAAGAATTAATCGGGTCATTAATGACCTATGAAATGACTTGCAAAGCTCATGAAGAGTAAGAAGACATCCTTCCAAAGAACAGGAAGGATATGACACTTAAAACTTTCGAAGACTACTTCAGAGAAAACTCAAGTGATGAAGATTATGATGATGACTTGGCACTTCTAACAAGAAAATTCAAAAAATTTATTAAAAGAAACAAATTTAAAAATGACACTAAAAATAAATTTGAACCCAAAAAGGACCAAGTTATTTGCTACGAATGTAAAAAGCCAGGACACTACAAAAGTGATTGTCCCCAAGCCAAGAAGAGAACACCAAAGAAAAAGACGCTCAAAGCAACATGGGATGACTCAAGCGCATCAAAAGAAAAGGAGTCCAACACCAAGCAAGTTGCTCATTACTCCCTAATGGCCATCGGAGATGAGGTAACAAATTTAATTAATGCAGATTTATCATTTGACTAATTACTAAATGCCTTCCATGACTTATTTGATGAACACAAAACTATTAGTAAAAAATACAAATTGCTAAAAAAGGAGCATGATAGTCATACTTATAATTTTGATAAATTAAAAATTGAATATCATGATAGTTTAGCTCCATATAAAAAATGTCATAATCTAGAAACTCTCCAAAGGAGAACTAGCTACTTAAGGACACCTTGAAGAAATTCGAGATTGGTAGCAAGTCTTTGAATATAATCCTTACAAATAAGGGTCATGTTCCTAAAAGAAGTGGAATCGGATTTGTGAGAAGTCCTCACCAAAATCCAATCACCTTCATTAAAGGCCCTATCTTACATGTTCGGCACCAAAGCAAATGCAACTTTTGTTGCAAACATGGACATAGAACTTATCATTGTCCACTCAAGAAAGTTAGTCCGAACAAACTGATTTGGATTCCTAAAGGAACCACAATAAATTCTATGCAACATGATAAATAATTTAGATCAATGTTTGAGGCACCCAAAAGTAAATGGGTACCTAAAAATCATCCCTTCTTGTAGAAACATATACCATCACAAGCTAGGAGCAAGAGATGGTACCTTGATAGTAGATACTCAAGGCATATGACCGGAGATCCATCTCAATTCTCTAAGCTCACTAGCATAGATGAAGGCTATGTTACCTTCGGAGACAACAACATGGGTAAAATCATTGGCAAAGGAACCATAGGTAACAAATCCAACTTCTTTATTGAAGATGTTTTATTAATTGATGGTTTAAAACATAACCTCTTGAGCATCAGTCAATTATGTGATAAAGGATATATTGTCAAATTCGAATCTAATGCTTGCATCATTGAAAAACCACACAAAAACACATCTATGATTACATTAAAATAAAATAATATATACACCATTGACATCAATGATCTTTGCAATGAAATATGTTTCTCGATTTTGAATGAGGATGCTTGGCTTTGGCATAGAAGATTGGGTCATGCTAGCATGAAACTAATTACTCAAATATCATCCAAAGAACTTGTAAGAGGAATTCCTCATATCAAGTTCATCAAAGATAATGTGTGTGATGCTTGTCAATTAGGAAAATAAATTAAGGGTAGTTTCAAATCTAAGAATCAAATAAGCACCTCTAGGCCCTTACAATTGATCCATATTGACTTGTTTGGACCAATCTCTACATCAAACCTAGGAGGTAGCAAATATGCCTTTGTCATTGTAGATGACTATAGTAGATACACATGGACTTATTTCTTAAAACATAAAAATGAATGCTTTAGATATTTTACCAAGTTTTACAAACTTATCCAAAATAAAAAGGGTTCTATCATTTCAACAATTACAAGTGATCATGGTGGTGAATTTCAAAACCATGATTTCCAAAAATTTTGTGAATTTAATGGATACAATCACAACTTCTCTACTATAAGAAATCCTCAACAAAATGGAGTAGTAGAAAGAAAAAATAAAAATTTATAAGAAATGGCGAGAACCATGTTGAATGAATATAGCCTACCCAAATATTTTTGGGCCGAAGCCGTAAACACTGCATGCTATATTTTAAATAGAGTTCTAGTAAGACCCTTACTCACCAAAACTCCCTATGAGTTATGGAACAACAAAAAACCCAATGTTTCATATTTTAAAGTTTTTGGGTATAAGTGTTTTATCTTGAATGAAATAGATGCCTTAGGAAAATTTGATGCTAAATCCAATGAAGAAATTTTCCTTGGCTATTCTTCGAATTTTAAAGTTTTTCGTATCTTCAATAAAAGAACTTTAATTATAGAAGAATCCTGTTGTTTTCAATAAGATTTCTGAAATCAAGAAAAATGATTTTGATGATGATGTTAATTTTGATTCTCTGAATTTAAATGAAACTCCTTCTCCAACTAGCAACTTGGATGCATCCACTTCCGAAACATCCTTACCCAAGGATTAGAAGTATGTAGATGCTCATCATAAGGAGCTAATCCTAGGAGACACATTTAAGGGGGTTCAAACACGTTCTTCTCTTAAAAAATTTTATGCCAATGCCGCTTTTCTCTCCCAAATTGAACATAAATGTATTGACGAAGCCATGAAAGATGATTCATGGATTATCGCAATGTAAGATGAGTTAAATCAATTTGAGAGAAATAAGATATGGAAGCTTATTCCTAGGCCAAATGGCCATTTAGTTATTGGTACTAATTGAGTCTTTAGAAACAAGCAAGATGAATATGGTATCATGGTTAGAAACAAGGCTAGATTAGTAGCCAAAGGTTTCAACCAAGAAGAAGGTATCGATTACGAAGAAACCTTCACTCCTATGGCTAGATTAGAAGTCATAAGGATGCTCCTTGCTTATGCTAGTAATAATAATTTTAAGTTATTTCAAATGGATGTTAAAAATGCTTTTCTTAATAGCTTTATTTCCGAAGAAGTTTATGTTGAACAACCTCCAAGATTTGAAAATAATAGCCTCCCTAATCATGTGTTTAAATTAACTAAAGCTCTCTATGGTTTAAACTAAGCCCCAAGGGCTTGGTATGAGAGATTTAGTTCTTTTCTTATTGAACATAATTTCACAAAAGGCAAGGTCAATACTATATTGTTTATCAAGAATTTTGAAAATAATTTTCTCATTGTTCAAATTTATGTTGATGATATTATTTTTGGTTCTACAAATGAATCTCTTTGTGAATCTTTTGCTAAAACCATGAGTCTTGAATTTGAAATGAGTTTAATGGGAGAATTAATCTTTTTCTTAGGCTTACAAATTAAGCAATTAAGAAATGACATCTTTATTAGTCAAACTAAATATGCTTTAGATTTGCTAAAAAAATTTAATATGGAAAGCTCAAAAGCTATTAACACTCTTATGAGCACCTCCACTAAGTTAGAAGTTGATGAAAGTGGAGAAAGCTTCGATCAAAAAACTTATAGGGGTATGATAGGAAGTTTACTTTACCTCACTACAACTAGACTAGATATCATGTTCAGTGTAGGACTTTGTGCTAGGTTTCAATCGAACCCTAAGATATCTCATCTCAAAGCGGTTAAAAGAATACTTAGACATCTTAAAGATACCACAAATCTAGAATTATGATATCCAAAAACCGAGAAGTTTGAGTTAATTACTTATGCTGATGCGGATTTTGTTGGGTATAGACTAGATAAAAAAAGCACATCAAGAACATGTCAATTTTTGGGACATGCTCTTGTTTCCTGGTCATCTAAATCCAACACATTTCTTTAAGCTCACTAGCTAAGTCGAAGGATATGTTACCTTTGGAGATAACAATAAAGGAAAAAATTATTAGCAAAGAAAATATAGATAACAAATCAAACCTCTTGATTGAAGATGTTTTATTAGTAGATGGTTTAAAATATAATTTACTAAGCATTAATCAATTGTATGATAAGAGATATAATATTAAATTTGAATCTAATACTTACATTATAGAGACACCACACAAAAATAGATCAATGATTGCCATAAGAACTAATAATGTATATACTATTGATCTAATGATTTTTCTGATGAAACTTATTTTTTTATTTCAAATGATGATGCATTGCTTTGGCATAGGAGATTAGGTTATGCAAGAATGAAATTAATTTTAGAAATTATAACTAAAAAACTTATAGGAGGTATGCTTAGAATTAAATTTGTCAAAGATAAAGTTTGTAATGCATGCCAACTAGGTAAACAAATAAAGAGTAACTTTAAATTTAAAAATCAAGTAAGTACCTCTAGACCACTACAATTAATTCATATAGATTTATTTGGACTAATTGATATCATAAGTCTAGAAGGTAGTAAATATGTTTTTATGATTGTTGATAATTATAGTAGATATTCTTGAACATACTTCTTGGCATTTAAAGTGATTGCTTTAAATATTTTACAAAGTTTTGTAGACAAGTTCAAAATAAAAAGAGTTTTATGATTATTTCTATTCGTAGTGATCATAATGGTGAATTTAAAAACCATAATTTTTAAGATTTTTATGATTCAAATGTGTATGACCATAATTTCTCTACTCCAAGAAATCCATAACAAAATATAGTTGTTGAGAGAAAATATAGGAGTTTACAAGAGATGGCAAGAACCATGCTTAATGAACATAGCCTACCAAATATTTTTGGGTCGAAGCCGTTAACATGACATGCTATGTCATGAACAAGGTTCTCATGAGATCACTATTATCTAAATCTCCTTATGAATTATGAAATAATAAAAAGTCTAATATTTCATATTTTAAAGTTTTTTTTGTAAATATTCTATTTTAAATAAAAAGATGCCTTAGGCAAATTTGATGTAAAATTCAATGAAGATATTTTTCTTGGATATTCCTCTATTTCTAAAGCTGATCGAGTTTTTAATAAAAGAACTTTAATTATTGATGAATCTATCCATATTTATTTTTAATGAGTCTCCTAAATTTAAGAAAAATAATTTTATTTTTGATATTTTAAATTTGAATGAGAATTCTTCTCTCACAAGCAACTTGGATATATCTACTTCTAAAGAATTCTTACCCAAGAAATGAAAGTATATAGATGCATATCCTAAAGAGCTAATCATTAGAGATTCATCAAAAAATGTTCAAACTTATTCTTCGTTTAAAAAATTTTTATGCAAATGCTGCCTTTTTATCTTAAATTAAACCTAAATGTATTGATAATACTATAAAAGATAACTCATGGGTCTTTACAATGCATAAAGATTTAAATCAATTTGAGAAAAATAAGATATGAATGCTTGTTCGTAGACCTAGTGATCATATTATAATTGGCACTAAATGGGTTTTTAGGAATAAGCAAGATGAACTTGGTATCGTAGTTCGAAACAATGCTAGATTAGTGGCTAAAGGTTTCAATCAAGAAGAATGTATTGACTATGAAGAAACCTTTACCCCTATGGTAAGATTTGAAGTCATAAGAATACTCCTTGCCTATGTATGTTGTAATAATTTTAAGTTATTTCAAATGGATATCAAAAGTGTTTTTCTTAATAGCTTTATTTCTGAAGATGTTTATGTTTACTACCCGGATTTTATAATGTTCTTTTTTTAAATCATATTTTTAAGTTATCTAAGGCTATCTATGGATTGAAACAAGCTCCAAGGGCTTGGTATGAGAGACTTAGCTCATTTTTTATTAAGAATATTTTTTTGAAAGGTAAGATTGATACTAAATTATTTATTAAATATTTTAAAAATAATTTTTTTATTATTTAAATTTATGTTGATGATATTATTTTTGATTCTACAAATGAATCTTTATATGAATCTTTTGCCAAAAGTATAAGCCAAGAGTTTAAAATGAGTTTAATGGGTGAATTGACATTTTTTTTAGGATTGCAAATTAAGCAACTAAGTAATGAAACTTTTGTTAGTCAAACTAAGTATGCTTTAGATTTATTAAAATGATTTCACATAGATAGTGCTAAGGTCATTAACATACTAATGAGTACTTCTACAAAATTAGATATGGACATTGAAAGAGAATGCTTTTATCAAAAGACTTATAGGAGTATGATAGGTAGTTTACTATACCTCACAACAACTAGACCTTATATTATGTTTAGTGTTAAACTTTGTGCTAGATTTCAATCTATCCTAAATAATCTAATTATAAAGCAGTTAAAAAGAATTTTAGATACTTAAAAGAAACTCTTAATCTAGGATTATGGTATCCAAAATTTTAAAATTTTGATTTGATTGCTTATGCTAATGCTTACTTTGCTGGATATAGTATAGATAAAAAATATACTTCTAGAACATGTCAACTCCTAGGTCATACACTTATTTCTTGGTCTTCTAAGAAACAAAACTCTATTGCATTATCTATAGCCGAGGCTGAATATATAGCAGTAGGTGTATGTTGTGCACAAGTTATTTAGATGAAAAATACTTTAGAAGACTATGGACTTTACTTTAAAAATATTCCTATAAAATGTGATAATACTAGTGCAATTTGTTTAACAAAGAATCACATTCAACACTCTAGAACTAAATACATTGATATTAGATATGATTCTATTAGGGATCATGTTAATAATCATGATATATCTTTATATTTTATTGACACAAAATATCAATTAACAGATATTTTTACTAAGTCATTGAATGAGGAATAATTTGATTTTATTAGAAGAGAATTAAGCATGTTAAATCTTCCAAACAAATAAATTCTTCTCATATTTTTTATGGATCATTATCTTGATTTCTCAATTTTCATGACTTGAGTTTTCATTTGAATCAAGATTATTTATTATGATTTTCTCTTTTCACCATTTACAAAAGAAGAGATTTATCAAAATAAATATTAATATTTTGGTATTCACGACTTAATCTTTCATGATTTAAATTTATTTTTGATGTGATATTTGGAACATTAATATAATTTTTTGCACCATATCCTTCCCTTGTCTTTTTTTTTTTGGATAATGATAAAGGGAAGAAAAAGAAGTGCTAGTTTGCAAATCTCAAAAGAGAAGCAAAAAATTTCTAACTTGCATATATCAAAAGAAGCAAAAATTGCTAGCTTGCACATCTCAAGAGAAGCAAAATTTGCTAGCTTGTATATCTCAAAAAGGAAGCAAAAAACTTGCTAACTTGTACATCTCAAAAGAGAAGCAAGAATTGCTAGCTTGTACATTTCAAAGAGAACTAAAACTTACTAACTTACTAACTTGTATGTTTCAAAAAACTTACTAGTTGCACTTTTCTCCTTTTTGTTGATGACAAAGGGGGAGAAGTAATGATGATTTGAAGTTATGCCCAAAGTTATGATGATTTAAAATTTTTATGTTTTGGAATTATGCTTGATGATTTGGAATCTTAACTCACACTTTGAAATTATGATGATGATGTATACAATGATATGCATATGAAGTAATGATAACATTAATATGATGTGTTGCATATGATCACTATAATTTATGAATAAAATTATTTCGACTTGAATTCAAAGATATTTTGATTAGAATGTTATTATTTTCTGAATTCAAGTTTATTTCGATATAGCATATAGATAGGGGGAGTTTAGTTAAAACTCTATCATCAATTGGTTGTCATCATCAAAAAAGAGATTGTTGAATCCTAGATTTTAATAATAAAATCAATTAATGAGTTTATAATCTAATCAACGTTTGAGAAAAGTAATGTAGGACTAACTTCGATCATGAAAAAACAAATCGATTGAAGTAGGAGAATCATACGTTGGGTTGGAGTCAGAGATCAGGCATCGGGCCGGAAGAATCAGACATTGAGCTAAGATCATATATTACAAGAGTCAACATGCCGATGGATCGGGCAATACATCGAAGGAAAGCACAACACGCTGGGAGTTTAGATGAACCAATGATATGCTAGACAACATAAGATTCATGTTGTGTAATCATTTATGCCTTGATCACTATAGTTTAGGTTTTAATTGAGTTAGTTTTGGGTGTAACCATGCTAACTCAATTAGGAACCCATTGAGCTTGAATCAGGGCTGATTTGGGCCTATTGAAAGGCTCTTTCAGTGACCTACAGTTGGGTTAGGCAATGGCACCACCAGACCAGGTACCGGAACTATCTATGAGCTAGAACGTATGAAGTGTACGTTTCTAAAAAACTTGGTGGTAGTACCGCTAGTGTCAAGCGGTGGTACCACCCAATTTGGTGGTGGTATCACTAGAACATAGTCTTTGAGACTGTGTCAAGTGATAGTATCACCCAAACTGGTAGCGGTACCACCAATGCTCAATGCTGCAGGTGGTGGTACCGCCCAACATTGGCAATAGTACCGTCAATACCCCAAAAACCCAGGGATGAGACTTTTTGGATCTATTTTTGAAGTCATTTGAGGCCTATAAATACCCCACTCATTCTTACTTGATATAGCAAGAAAAGAGTATGGAAAACTTATGATTCTAAGTGTGCAAACTCTATTAAAAGTCTTGAGTTCCTTCCTCCTCAATCTTTTAAGTCATTCTAGGAGAGTTCTGATGACTATTTATAAAAAGAGTTGTAAAAGTTCTCTAGAGTGGATGTAGGTCGTGACGATTGAACCACTATAAATCTAGTGTGCAATTCCTTTGTGCTTTTCATTCTTATTGCTTACTGATTTAGTTACTCACTATTTTTACTCATATTTCAAGTTAAATATATTTCTAATACGGGTTTGATCGAATAAATTTTTTTGAATCGTTTCAACTTTTTGAAAAGCACTAATTCATCCCCCCCTAGTGCCTTTACGATCCTAACAGGGATATAGTGTCTCTAGCATATAACTCATTTGTGAGCCTAGGATGTATCACCCTCCAATTTAACGACATGGTTTGCAATGAAATCTCCCAAGGGTGACAATCTGTCAATAGCTCCCATGTCGGCATAAGGGAGCTCAAACTAATGACTCCAAATCTCACACATGAACCTTTCCCAATTGATATGACAAAGTTCATATATAAACAAATGAGCTAGGGCACTTTATTAAACCGAGCAGGGTGTTTGGTATTGCTCTGATGGCCCAAGGGTTTTGGGCTATCTTGTTATTCCTCTCCTCAAGGACATAAGGAGGGTCTATTTCACCTCACCTTGGGAGCTAGGGTATTTATCATCATCCTCCCTTACTCCCTTGGGAGAACTTTTAATCAACTAGTAGCTTATCAAGATCCACCAATTCTTTTTTACGGTGAGTGGTGGACAATCTAAGTGCTTGATAATACCCTTAGTTGTTCTCACTATTGCTTTTGCTCCTGTTGTGTTGCTGCTTCTCCACCATTGGAGAGGAGTCTCTTGACTTCTTTTTGCCCTTTTTATCAAAGGCATGGTAAAGCCTTCTATTAAGATCCATGTCTATCTATAAAAGAAAGCACAACTAAGTTAGAAATAAAAAGAAAGTCAAAGTTAAAAAATGAATATGAGGAGCCTTAATTATCGACCTTTGAGCATGAGTTTGAGTTTTGTTTATGACCCACTATTCACTCTTCTTAATGATAGCTATGGACTTGGATGAAGTTTAGGATATTCAAGTGAATTATTCTTTCTCAACCTCGACTAGCTTCAAGGGAGATTTGTGAACTTTCGGGTGGTTCTAGCAAGACTAAATTGTTACCCCTTCTCGAAGAAATATAAAAAATAATTTCTTTCCGACCATTGTTTGTGCTCAAGATACTCAAATCATGCAACCACTTCAAATTGAAAGGAAATAAGTCATAGTATATATTATGGCATGTATGAAATATAGCATCAGATAAAGTTGAGATTGTGACACTCCCCGACAAATGTTGCAAGATAGTGTCATGTATTTGGTACTATTTGATAGGGCAATATCCACATTCTAGAAGACCTTAGCAAAGAAAGAATAAAGGGAAAACCAAAGTCCTACTCTAACTATATCTAAGTAAGTGTAAAAAATAGTGATTTGATGTATAAGGTTGATTACTTGGTTGTGCAATTATAAGCTCAAACTTGAGTGAAATGAGGCAGTCATACCAAACATGGTTTGAGTCCTCATCATTGATACCGGAGTCAAAGTCAAAAGAGTCAATTGTAAACTATTGGGCTCAACTATATGAGGGATTAGTCCCTAAGAGGGCAACCTCCCTAGGCGTAGCAACTCTGACGGTTTACATCGAAGGAGAAAGAGAGGTTGATGGGTATTGAAGGAGGGGAGAGAACTAGTCCCTAAGTGATTGGCTTGAACCTAAAAAGAATAAAGGGGAAGAACAAGACATCCTAGACCTGAAAGAAAGGGGGATTTGAGAGTTCACTGAGACATTCCAAAGCTAAAAAGTTTAAAATGTCCCAGCTCAAAATTCATAAGAAGGCATGAAGAAATGAAGGTTGGGTGCCCCACTTATAGAGGGGCCGAGTAACTCGTGTTTTGATATCAATTCCTTCATTTGCCTAATGGTTTAATTGGCGAATGGAGTGATGTGTTAGACAATTTTGATACCAAAATATATTTCTAAATTATTATAATAGAAACATAAGAAAACTAATGCAGAAACGAAATAGTATACCTCCAGCCATTGTTGTCAAGAATTTTAGCAATGGTTTCTTCTTGAACTTTGGCACTTCTCAACTCAGAACTCTCGCTTTAGATGGTGTAGGAAATCCATTAGACTTAAAAGAGATGTGGAGCCTAGGGACCAAAATCCTCGTTTATATAGATATTCTCTCATCAAGAACATTTATTATTATCAACTCATAACGTTCAAGAATTAATTCAAATTTATAATGTTTGGACCATAATGAAGAATTTTAATAATATTAAATAAAATATTTAATAATAATAATTTTATTTATAATGAATAAAAAACTAAAATATTTAAACCATAATAAATAAAGAAATTCATGATAATGAATTATGAATCTTAATGAGAACAGTTACATTCTCCCACTTGGTCCATACGTTTAGCTTAATAATTTGAATTAATCTTTATCAAACAACTTTCTTAAGAAATAAATACATGAATCATAGTGATAAGTCCTCTAAGAGTGAGTATTATCGTCTATGTATCACGATGTATTTAGTTTCTTAATCTTAATATGGTAATATTACTTAATGAATAAACCTTATGTTTATTCTTGGTCTAATAATAATATATTTTCTCAAAACAATATGCATATGAATGAGAAAATATCACAACATATAAGAGTTTTAATATCATTATAAAATGGAACCAAGTCTCATTTTTTATACATGATCCTTGAATCTCAGATGTGGCATGTCTTTAGTCAAAGGATCAGCAATCATCAATTCGGTGCTAATATGCTCAATGACCACTTTCTTTTCTTTTACACATTCTCTTATGGCTAAATACTTAATGTCGATGTGTTTACTTCGACTTCCACCTTTATTATTTTTAGCCATAAAGACAGTAGCTAAATTATCATAAAAAATTCTTAATGGTCTAAAAATAGAATTCATGATTCTAAGCCCAGAAATGAAACTCTTAAGTCATACACCATGTGAAGTAGCCTTAAAACAGAAGATAAACTCAGCTTTCATGGTAGAAGTAATAGACAAGGTCTGCTTGGTGCTTCTCCAAGAAATAGCTCCACCAACCATCATAAAAATATATCCTAATGTTAATTTATAAGAATCAACACAACCGACGAAGTCTGAATCTGAGTAACCAGTCACATCCAAATTGTTTGTATGTCTATATATAAGCATGTAATATTTGGTTCCTTGTAGGTATCTCATCACTTTCTTTGCAACTCTCTAGTAGCTCTCTACTTGGATTACTCTGATATCGACCTAGCATCCCCATAATAAATGCAATATCAGGTCTAGTATAAACCTGAGCAAACGTAAGGCTTCCTACGATAGAAGCATATGAGATGTTTTTCATTGATTCCTTTTCAAGGTTGTTCTTTGGGCACTAGTTCAAATTGAACCTATCACCTTTTACAATGGGAGCAACACTTGGTTAACAATCCTTCATCTAAAATCTTTCTAAAAGTTTATCGATTTAGGTTTCTTGTGATAGACCTAAAATGCCTCGATGTCTATCTCTATGGATCTTAATACCAATGACATAAGATTCTTCACCCATATCCTTCATGTCAAAATTTTTAGAAATGAATTGTTTCACCTTATGCAGCAAACCCTTATCGTTGGTTGTAAGCAAAATATCATCTACGTATAAAATAAGGAAACATATTTTACTCCCACTAACCTTCTGGTATATGTATTGATCCATGAGATTTTCAACAAATCCGAATGAAGAAATCACTTCATAGAATTTAAATACCATTGGCGGGAGGCTTGTTTTAAATCGTATATAGACTTCTTAAGCTTACAAACTAAGTATTCATCAATACTAGAGGAGAAACCTTCAAGTTGTTTCATATAAACCTCTTCCTATAGATCTCCATTAAGAAATGTTGTTTCCACATTCATTTGTTGCAACTCAAGGTCAAAATGAGTGACCAATTCCAAAATGATACGAAGGGAATCTTTCTTAGATATAGGGGAAAACATCTTTGTATAATCGATTCCCTCTTTTTGAGTAAATCCCTTTGCAATAAGTCTTGCCTTGTATTTTTCAATGTTGCCTAATGAATCTTTCTTAGTTTTAAAGACCCATTTGCAACCAATAGTCTTTGCTTCATTAGGCAACTCTACAAGATCCTAGACTTTATTGCTCATCATGGAATTCATCTCTTCTTTCATGGTATTATGCCACAATTTTGATTTTTTGCAACTCATGGCCTGTAAAAAGATTTCAAGATCATTTTTGGCTCCAATATTATAGTCAGATTCTTGTAGATATACAACATAATCACTAGGAATTGTTGATCTTTGATTTCTAGTAGATCTTCTTAATGTTGTTCCAAAATTTCCCTGAGGAACTTGTGGTTCATCTAGTTGTTCAGGAGCTTGTTGTAATTCCTGAGCTGTTTGATCTATTAGAATACGATAAGCGACTTGTGGAATTTCAATGATTGGATGTTCAACACCAGTTTGTACTTGAGGAGTGCTATGAACTATAACTAATCTATCATTTGATGTAGAAGGTTGAGATTCTATATGATCATGTGCAAAAACTATGTTCCTGAACTGATCGCTCTCACTAATTATGTCATCCTCAAGAAATTTAGCGTTTCTTGATTTCATAATCCTAGTTGTGTGAGATGGACAATAGAACCTATAACCTTTGGACTTTTCAACACATGCAATGAAATACGCACTAATAGTCCTCGGGTCTAGTTTCTTCTCTTGTGGATTATATATCCTAACCTCAGACGGACATCCCCAAACACGCATGTGTCGTAAACTCGGTTTTCAACCTTTTCATAATTCAAATGGTGTCTTTTGGACAGCCTTGGTTGGAACTCAATTTAATATATATACAAACTGTCTTTAGTCTTTTAGTCCATAAGAAGTTAGGAAAATTGGAGTTGCTAAGCATACTCCACACCATGTCTAATAATATTCGGTTTCTTCTTTCTGTAACATCATTCTGGTTTGGAGAACCAGACATAGTATATTGAGCAACAATATCATATTCTTGAAGAAACTTAGCAAAAGGACTAAGTGCTTGTCCATTTTCAGTATATCTACCATAATATTCTCTACCTCTATCTAATCTCACAATTTTAATTTATTTACCACATTAGTTCTCAACATCGACCTTAAAGACTTTGAAGGCATCCAATGCTTCATTTTTATTATGAAGCAAATAGATATACATATATCATGAGTAATCATCTATAAAGGAGATGAAGTATTTCTAACTATGTGTGTCTATATCTAGACAACATATATTAGTATGAATGATTTCTAATATGTTTGAACTCCTATTAGCACCCTTTTCTGACTTATTGGTTTGCTTTTACTTAATACAATCCATACAAGTATTAAAATTAGTAAAATTAAGAGTACTAAGTACCCCATTATTAACTAATATCTTAATTCTCTCTATGGAGGTAAGTCCTAATCTCCAATGCTATAATATAGAGGAGTCATCATCAATATTACACCTTTTAGTGCCAGCGTGAACATGCATTGAACTTTGAGTATCATCATTTTGTAAGAAAATACGATAAAGATCATCAGACAAAATATATTTCCTAACATAATCATATTTATATAATAAATTAAATGATGCGTCTTGAAAATTAAAGGACTATTCAACTGGTATGAGTCTGAAAATAGAAATTAAGTTTTGTGAGAAACTTGGTACATAAAAGGTCATTTCCAATTTTAAAATAAAACCACTACTTAAAGTTAAAATGCATGTTCCAATTGCCTCCATATGTGAGCCCATCTTATTTCTTGATAAGATGCTTTGCTCACTTCCTACTAGCTTCCTTAGGTTTTGCATACTCTACAAAGAGTTTACAATATGAATTGTTGATCCAGAGTCAATCCACCATATGTTAATATTAACTTTAACTATATTAGATTAATCACACACAAATGAGGTTGGTTTACCTTTCTTTTCAAGCCATTATTAGAATTTTGTACATTTCTTCTTCATGTATCCCTTTCTTTTACAAAAGAAATACTTTGCTTCTTTCTTGATATCAGCTTGGAGTGGTATTTTACCTTTTCTCTATTGATGAGCTTTCTGATTGGCTTGATTTTTGTTAGTTTTATTCTTCTTGCGAGTGGTTACTACCAATGCACTCTTACCTAGTGTATTGAGGTGGAAGGGTGTTCAGAATATAATACACTAGGAAGGATTCTAGCATATTAACCTCAAGTTTCTTAAGTTGAGCCGCAATATCTCACATTTGCATTATATGGTCACATACACCCTTTATGTTAGTGAGTCTAAGGGATGATAATTTCATTATTAGGATACTTACTAGTATCTTTTCCAAAGTGATGAATTGCTCATCGATAGCTTGTAGCAAGTCTCAGACTTTCTCATGCTGGTCAACAGAACCATGTATGCCAGCAGTTATCTTAGTTTTGATAAATATCATGCTAAGCTGATTAGATCGCTCCCATCGCTCATATAACGTGACATCAGTTGGAGTGCTGGTATTAGTGATTGTAGGTGGTTCGTCTTTCCTAATAGTATAATCAATATTCATTCACCCTAAATGGAGGAAAACCCTCTCCTTCCATATCTTATAGTTATCACCTTTAAGTTCGAGAATGTCACATCGAATGAAATTAATAGTTTGAGAAACTACATAAAATCAAATATGTTTATATCAAAATTTGAGGCTTAATAGTTTAAGTTGCATGTTTTATCAATGTGAAACATGCCAAAAATATGAATCTTATGACATAAAAATTGCCCGTGGGCTAAATTCTTAATTCAAATAGATTCAAATGGTTTTTATAATAAAACTATCAAATTATATTCTAATTTATAATCCCTATGAGTAAATTCTGAAAATAACATGATATTTTATCATGATTAATTATATTGAATATAATTAAAGATCTTATGAGATAATAATTATTATATTAAATATAATCAATCACAATATAATGTCTAATTACTTATGTGATCCTTATTTTAACTTTATATATAATTTTAATTAATTAAGGATATTGTGGCTAATTCTTAATTAATTAAGATTATATAGATCACTAGACATTTTAGATATATAAAATTAACTCATAAGTATGAATTAATATAACTAAATATGCATACATAATATGAGCATTTTATCAACTAAAAATATTGAAAATATTATATCCTCATGATTTTCAACATAAAATATATCAAGAAGTTTAAAAAAGAAACCAAAATCAAATCTTATTCTTGGTATAAAAATGAAAACTCTTTAATATCAAGACATAGGTCAATTGGCTTTGATACCAACTGTTAGAAAATTTTGATACCAAAATGTGTCTCTAAATCATTATTATAGAAACATAAGAAAACTAATGCGAAAATGAAATAGCATACCTCCAGCCATTGTTGTCAAGAATTTTAGCAACAATTTCTTCTTAAACTTTGATACTTCTCAGCTCAGAACTCTCGCTTTAGATAGTGTAGGAAATCTTTTAGACTTGAAAGAAATGTTGAGCCTAGGGACCAAAATCCTTGTTTATATAGATGTTCTCCTATCAAGAATATTTATTATTACCAACTCATAACGTTCAAGAATTAATTCAAATTTATAACATTTAGACCATAATGAATAATTTTAATGATATTAAATAAAATATTTAATAATAATAGTTTCATTTATAATGAATAAAAAACTAAAATATTTAAACTATAATAAATGAAGAAATTCATGATAATAAATTATGAATCTTAATGAGAATGGTTACATGATGATAATATATTCATTATTGAAGATCAATCACTAGGATCATGATCTCCGTGGATCATTGACTATTTGGTTGAGTGTCATGTGGAGTCCTCCAGTTAGCCTATGGAAAACCAACCATCAAAAAATGATTATGAATCAATAGAAACAAAATCAAATTAGATCAAATACTATCATCAATGCAACCCATGATAGTTACACCTGCAAAGATATAAAATGATGAGCAAATCTAGACTATCTTAGTGCCTATTATGTAAATAGGAACTCAGCAATAAAGGGCAATGACATATGTGGCTCACATGAGGCCTGACCATGAGACAACCTATTAGGGTTGGTAAGTATTTTTAGGAGTCGTAATAATATTTAAATTAGTTAAGAAAGCCTAATTAAACTAAAACTCCTTAGTAAATTAGGATTTATTTCTATAAATACATCTTGTGTCTCAAGATTTTAGTGTGAGAGAGAGTCAAGATACTTTGAATGCTTCTTCTAAGGATGATCTTTAAGGTTTTTAGAGATGATTGAGAGAAAAGTTCTTCAGATTTATGTGAGAGGTATACAAAGAGAGTTGTACCTAAGTTGGGATAACTCAAGGGCATTATATTGATCTCATATATTGAAGAATTTGATTTTCTCTATAAAGGTAAGTAGAATTTGTCAAAACACGTTAATTCTTGCATCAATTTTTAGTATAATTTTTTGATTATTAATCTCTAGTAGATTTCTCTTTTGGTTTTCGGTTTTTCTCCTCTACTTCCCTAATAAGTGGTATCAAAGCCCAAAAGATTATGTGACCAAAGATTCAACTAGGATGTTGTTATTTCTATTGATTTTATTATAAAGAAATTTGATGGAATAAACAATTTTACCTATGACATAGGAGGGTAAATGATCTTCTTATTCAATATGGCTTAGCAAGAATATTAAAGAGATGAATACACAAACCAAAAAAGATGAACAACAAAGAGTGAGATGAGCATGAGGCATAGTGCAATAATACTTTTCATCTTTGCATCATTGATAATATTATTAATAATATTATTGATGAAGGCTTTGCCTTGTCACGGTTATTTAAGATAAATTAGAAAAGTTTTATCTAATTAAAAGTTTAACTAATAAGTTATATTTGAAGTGAAAGTTATATAGGTTGAGGATGGAGAAAGCCAAGACTTAGTAGAGCATCTGAATATATTCAAAGGAATATTATATCAACCAAAAGTTGATATGAGGATTGATGAAGAAGATAAGATGAAGTTGCTTTTTACATCACTCACGGACTTCTATAACCATTTTGTTGAGATGATTTTGTATGGGAAGGATATGGTAACTCTAAAACAAGTTGAAGAAGCTTTAGTATCTTATGCTACCAAGAGAAATAATAAATATGAAAATATGGATGGTGAGGCATTAGTTGCTTAGGGTAGAGGTCGATGAGAAGGATTTGTTAGAAACGAGTCGGCACTAAGAGCAGGGGGTGAATTAGTGCAACAGATAAAAATTGCGTCGTTTGAAAATCTCATTGCAATTGAAACCGAACTCGGAAGATAATTTAAAATCTCATCATATATGTAGTGAAAGAAATAAGAAGGCAGTTTGCAGTTAAAGTGAATTGCTCAAAAGAAATATAAACCGGATTTTTATAGTGGTTCGGTCATCATAACCTATATCCACTCTACCGATTCCTCTTCCGTCAAGGCCACCAGCATCTACTATCGATCTTCCTTCAATGGGCGAAGATCAACCACTCTTACAACTCGATTCAACTTTTAACATGTTCAGGAGAGAACCTTTACAACCCCCACAGCCTCCTCTCCTAAACTTCACTAACACTTAGAGTTCGAGAAGAGTTCACACAAGATTATGATAGTGTTTTCTTTCTTTTCACTCTCAATTCTTATGTTTATTAACCAGGAATGAGAGGGGTGTTTATAGGTCTCAAGTTGATTCAAATTTGGAGCCTAAAAATGTCTCATCCCCTATTTTTGGGGTCCTGGCGGTACCACCGCCTATAGCACTAACACTGGGCGGTACCATCACTGATAGTCTCTCAAAGACTATGTCTGGGTGGTACCACCATCCAGACTGGTGGTACCATTGCTTGACATAGTCTCAGAGACTATACCATGACGGTGCCATTTGTTGGGTCACTGTTTGGGCCTTCTACTTAGCCCAACATAGCCCAAACTTGGACCTAACTGGCCTTTAATTGAGTTGGCCTAATTATATTCTAAACTAACTTAATTAAATTTTAAACTAACTCAATTTAGACATAATCGATTACAAGCGAATCCTTATTGTCCGGCATGTCATTGGTTCATTTGGCGCATCATCCTCTCTTTCGGTGTATTACCCAATCGGCATATTGTCTTCTCGCAACATATGATCTTCTTGGCGCAATGTCTGATCTTCTTGGCTCGATGCTCGAATTAATGGCCCGAAGCTTCTACCGATACGTCGATCGTTCCTCTAGCTTGACGTCCAATCTTCTTACATGTTTGCTCCGGCCCAACGTTTGATTCCTCCTACTTTAATCAATTTGTCTTTTTAGATCGACGTTAGCCCTGCATTACTCAAAACGCTCATTAGATCACAAACACATCAATTGATTTCATCATCAAAATCCGAGATTCAATAATCTCCCTATTTTTTATGATGATAACCAATTGATGACGGAGTTTAAACAAATTCCTGGAGTTTAAACAAACTCCCCCTATCAATATGGCATATTTGAGATGAACCTTGAATTCAAATTGAATTCAAGTCAGGGCAAATTTAATCATGAATATTTGCAATATGTTATCATAAAATCATGCATAACATCAACATACTTCTCCCCCTTTGTCATCAACAAAAAGGAGAAGTGTATTTAGCAAGTTTCAAATCATTGCATTATAAACATAATCTCAAGTTATATTATTATGTAAACTAGCAACAATTTTGAGTTTTACAAGTTTGTAAATTTTGCTAGATGTACAAGTTTGTATGTTTTGCTTCTTGAGATAAGCAAGATAGCACTTTTGCTTCTCTTGATATTGCAAGCTAGTAATACTTGGCGATGTTCTGTTAGGATCAAGAGCGGCACTAAGAGGGGGGGTGAATTAGTGTAGCAGAAATTTTTTACGATTTTGGAAAAAGGTTCGTTTCGATTAAAACTAATTCAGACGAAAATTGTTTTGATTCAATTCATTTCAGACAGATTATGAACTTGAAAGCTTTTGTAAAAGTGCAAGAGAGAATTAAGGAGATTTGCAGTAATGTAAATTGCTCAAATGAAAAGCAAACCAGGATTTAGAGTGGTTCGATCAACGTGACCTACATCCACTTTCGGATTCCTCCTCCGATAAGGTCTCCGGCATCCACTAAAGACCTTCCTTCAATAGATGAAGACCAACCACCTCTTTTACAGCGGTTTCTCCTTTTCACGAGTTTAGGAGAGAACCCTTACAAATCTCACACCTCTCTTGAATGATATCAAAACTTAGAAAGGGAGGAGGAGAACTCTATCACTTGTTTACAATACTTTTATACCCCAATAACTCAAAATTATCTCAATACTTTCGTGCATATTCATGCAGAAAAGGGTGGGGTTTTTATAGGCCCCAATGGCTTCAAAAATGGAGCTAAAAAGTATCTCATCCCGAATTTTTGGGGTACTAGCAGTATCACCGCCTGACACCTGACACTGGATTGTACCACCGCCTAGTCTAGGTGGTACCACCGCCTGATAGGGGCGATACCATCACTGGCAGCAATAACTGCCAACGGTACCATCGCCCAGAATTCCTGGGGTGTTGTTTCCCAAGTAGTGCCATTGCCGACCAAGCTTTCAGCATCTTGGTTGGGCCTTGAATCTGACCCAAACCAGCCTAACTTAGGGCCAAGTTAGCCCCTAATTAAGTTAGTGGGATTATCTCCCAATCCTAACTTAATTTATGCTCTAACTATGATAATTAAGACATAATTAAGGCTCTTCATGTTCCGTGCGTCAATTGCTCTTCCGACGAGCTTCCAGTGTACTTCCGACGAACATTCGACGAACTCTCGGCAATGCTCCGGCGGACTCCTGGCAAGCTCCCGGACTTTATGATGATCTTCTTGGCAAGCTTTGATGAGTTTCTTTGGCAAGCTTCTAGACTTCTCGGTTGGTTCTGGCAGAACCTCCGACGAACGTCCGGACTTCCGGTGAACTCTCAAACTCCCAACGTGATCTCGATCTTGACTTGGCACAACACCTGCTTTATGTCTTACTGCTATCGTAGTTAATCCTGCACACTTTTCTCAACATATAGATTAGATCAAATAAATTACAATTGACTTCATCATCAAAATCTGAGATTCAACAATCTTCCCCTTTTTGATGATAATAATCAATTTATGACGGAGTTAACCTTAACTCTCCCTATCTATATGTCATACTTGAGAAAAGACATTCTTGAATTCAAGGCCTTTGAATTCAAGAAACAAATTGATAAGTTAAATTTATTTAACTTTATCAATACATACATCATGATTCCTATCATGATTTAACATTCTCAAAATGATGTCAAGGCATTACATCCATTTTCAAGTTTGATATTTCAAATATGAAAAATGACAAAAATAGCAATTCATCATTCTATGGTATGGCAAGATATAATTACAAAATAGCAAGTTAAGCTCTAGATATCTTATCATGATGAAAGAAACATTTCAAGTATATGTGATAAAATACATTGCATATATTTGTCATTTCAAGTCATATATTTGTCATTTCAAGTATATGTGATAAAATACATTGCATATATTTGTCATTTCAAGTATATGTGATAAAATACATTGCATATATTTGTCATTTCAAGTATATGTGATAAAATACATTGCATATATTTGTCATTTCAAGTATATGTGATAAAATACATTGCATATATTTGTCATTTCAAGTATATGTGATAAAATACATTGCATATATTTGTCATTTCAAGTATATGTGATAAAATACATTGCATATATTTGTCATTTCAAGTATATGTGATAAAATACATTGCATATATTTGTCATTTCAAGTATATGTGATAAAATACATTGCATATATTTGTCATTTCAAGTATATGTGATAAAATACATTGCATATATTTGTCATTTCAAGTATATGTGATAAAATACATTGCATATATTTGTCATTTCAAGTATATGTGATAAAATACATTGCATATATTTGTCATTTCAAGTATATGTGATAAAATACATTGCATATATTTCTTTCAAGGATTAATATATCCATTGGAATTCCTTCATATTCATGAGAGAGTAGTATCACATGAAGGAGAAATTTACGAATAAAACTTCATAGTGAGAAGAGCATTACATCAAATCATTTCACATTTTAAAAATTCATGATAGTGAAATCTGTGAGAAATGACTTTCATGAATCGTATAAACACTTCGTGCATTTATAAACACTTCATGTTTCATTTAGTCATAGCTTTTCATCACTACTTACATGAGGTAATTCATTAGTGCTTATGGCACTCAAACTTAAAAATCTGCATCATGTATGATTAAAACTTCTCACTATTAATAGAGATCATAATCATCATCAAAACAAAATTCCAACATCAAGTAAACAATATTTTAAGTTTACAACATTAAGGTAAACAATTTTTAGCTTCATCAACATTAAGGTAAACAATTTTTAGCTTCATAGGAGAAGATTTAAGTAAGTGATTCAAAGAATTAAGAAGTCCAAAAATGAAATTTAACAAATTCATGCATTCGGACAAATTAACATTCCTAATTCTCTTCTAATAAAATCAAATTGATCTTCACTTAAGGGCTTTGTAAAAATATCAGCTAATTGATGTTTCGTATCAATAAACTCTAAGATTACATCATGATTATTAACATGATCTCGTATAAAGTGATGCCTAATATCAATATATTTAATTCTAGAGTGTTGAATGAGATTTTTTGTTAAATATATTGCACTTATGTTATCATATTTTATGGGAATATTTTTAAGATGAATCTTATAATCCTCTAAAGTATTTTTCATCCACATAACTTGTGCACAACATACACTAGCTACAATGTACTCGGCTTCAGTTGTAGATAGTGCAACCGAGTTTTGTTTCTTGGAAGACCAAGAAACAAGTGCGTGTCCGAAAAATTGACATGTTTCAGATGTGCTTTTTCTATCTAATCTACATTCAGCAAAATCCACATCAACATAAGCAATTAGCTCAAAGTTCTCGGATTTTGGATACCATAATCCTAGATTTGTGGTTCCTTTAAGATATCTAAGTATTCTCTTAACTAATTTAAGATAAGATATCTTAGGATTAGATTGAAATCTAGCATAAAGACCTATACTAAACATGATATCCAATCTAATTACGGTGAGGTATAGTAACCTTCCTATCATACCCCTATAAGCTTTTTGATAAAAGCTTTCTCCACTTTTGTCAATGTCAAACTTAGTGGAGGTACTTATGAGAGTTTTGATAGCTTTTGAGCTATCCATATTAAACATTTTTAGCAAATCTAAAACATATTTTTTTTTACTAAGAAAAATGTCATTACTTAGTTGTTTGATTTGTAAGCCTAAAATGAAAGTTAATTCTCCCATCAAACTCATTTTAAATTCAAGACTCATACTTTTAGCAAATGATTCACATAGAAATTTGTTCGTGGAGCCAAAAATAATATCATCAACATAAATTTGAATAATAAGAAAATTATTTTCAAAATTTTTGATAAATAATGTAGCATCGACCTTGCCTTTAGAGAAATTATTTTCGATAAGAAATGAGCTAGGTCTCTCAAACCAAGCCCTTGGGGCTTGTTTCAATCCATAGAGAGTTTTAGTCAATTTAAATACATAATTAGGGAGATTATCATTCTCAAATCTGGGATATTGTTCAACACAAACTTCTTCAGAAATAAAGCCATTAAGAAAAACACTTTTAACATCCATTTGAAATAACTTAAAATTATTACTACTAGCATAGGCAAGGAGCATCCTTATGGCTTCTAGTCAAGCCACAGGAGAGAAAGTCTCTTCATAATCGATACATTCTTCTTGGTTAAAACCTTTGGCCACTAATATAGCATTATTTCTAACCACGATACTAGATTCATCTTGCTTGTTTCTAATGGTCATTTGGCCTAGGAACAAGCTTCCACACCTCATTTCTCTCAAATTGATTTAACTCTTCTTGTATTGCAATGACCCATGAATCATCTTTCATGGCCTCATCAATGCATTTAGGTTCAATTTGGAAGAGAAAAGTGGCATTGACATAAAAAATTTTAAGAGAAGAACAAGTTTGAACCCCTTTTGATGTGTCTCCAATAATTAGCTCCTTAGAATGAGCATCTACATACTTCCATTCCGTTCGGAAGAAGATGCATCCAAGTTGCTAGATGGAGGAGGGGAATCATTTAAATTCAAAGCATCAAAATTAACATTGTCATCAAAATCATTTTTCTTAACTTTGAAAACTTTATTAAAAACAACATAAATAGATTTTTCTATAATCAAGGTTCTTTTGTTAAAGATATGAAATGCTTTAGAAACAAAAGAATAGCCACGAAAAATTTCTTCATCAGATTTTGCATCAAATTTACTTAAGGCATTGTTTTCATTCAAAATAAAATATTTACATCTGAAAACTTTAAAGTATGAACGTTGGGTTTTGGTTGTTCCACAACTCATAAGGAGTCTTGGAAAGTAGTGGTCTTAACCCTATTCATAATATAGCATGTCATATTTATGGCTTCGGCCCAAAAATATTTATGTAAGCTATGTTTGTTTAACATGGTTCTTGTCATTTCTTACAAGTTTTTATTCTTTCTTTCTACTATTCCATTTTGTTGAGGATTTCTTGGAGTAGAGAAGTTGTGGTTGTATCTATTAGATTCACAAAATTCTTAGAAATCACAGCTTTGAAATTCACCACCTTAATCACTTCGAATTGACGAAATCATAAAATCCTTTTCATTTTGAACAAGTTTACAAAACTTTGAGAAATACCTAAAGCATTCACTTTTGTGTGCTAAAAAATAAGTCCATGTGTATCTACTATAATTATCCACGATGACAAATGCGTATTTGCTACCTTCTAGGCTTGATGTAGCAATTGGTCCAAACAAGTCCATATGGATCAATTACAAAGGTCTAGAGGTGCTTCTTTGTTTTTTAGGTTTGAAGCTACCTTTTATTTGTTTTTCTAATTGACATGCATCACACACATTATCTTTGACGAACTTGATATGAGGAATTCCTCTTATAAGTTCTTTAGATGAAATTTGAGAGATTAGTTTCATGCTAGCATGACCTAATCTCCTATGCCAAAGCCAAGCATCGTCATTCAAAACCGAAAAGCACATTTCATTATAAAGATCATCAATCTCGATAGTGTATACATTATTTTGTTTTAGGGCAATCATAGATGTGTTTGTTTGTGGTTTTTCAATAATACACGCATTAGTTTCAAATCTGACGATATATCCTTTATCACATAATTGACTAATACTCAAAAGGTTATGCTTTAAACCATCAACTAACAATACATCTTCAATTGGATTTGTTACCTGTGGTTCCTTTGCCAATGATTTTACCCTTGTTATTGTCTCCGAATGTGACATATCCTTTGTCTAGACTAGTGAGCTTAAAGAAATGAGATGGATCTCCGGTCATATGCCTTGAGCATCCATTACCAAGGTACCATATTTTGCTCCTAGCTTGCGATGATATATTTTTCTACAAAAAGAGATGATTTTTAGGTACCCATTTGACTTTGGGTGCCTCAAAAATCGATCTACATAGCTTATTATGTTGCATTGAGTCATTTGAGGTTCTTTTAAGAACTCAAATCAATTTATATGGACTACATTTCTTGAATGGACAAATATAAGCTACATGTCCAAATTTGCAACAAAAGTTGTATTTGCTTCCGGATGAAACATGCAAAGTAGGGCCTTTAACAAAAGTGGTTGGATTTTGGTGAAAGCTACTCACAAATCTAATTCCGCCTTTCCTATGAACATAACCCTTATTGGCAAGGATCATGTTCAAGGACTTACTACCAACCTCAAATTTTTTTAAGATTTCTTTTAGTAGCAAGTTTTCCTTTTGAAGTATTTCTAGTTCATCACATTTTACACATTGAGCTAAACTATCATTGTGCTTAACTTTTAATCTATCAAAATCATTAACAAGAGAAGCATGCTCCTTTTTTAACAATTTATATTTTTTACTAATTAATTTGCATTCATCAAATAAATCATTAAAAGCATTTAATAATTCATCAAAGGATAAATTTGCATCAAATGAACTTGTTACCTCATCTCCAATAATCATTAGTGCATAGTGAGTAACTTGCTCGGTGATGGTAGGCTTCTCTTCTTCGGATGTACTTGAGTTATCCCATGTAGCTTTGAGAGCCTTCTTCTTTAGTTGCCTCATTTTATAATTTTTTTGAATTTTCTTGTTAATAGTGCTAAGTCTTCATCAAAGTCCTCATCACTTGAGTTTTCTTTCAAGTGGTCTTTTTGTGTTCTCAGTGCTATATCCTTCTTGTTCTTTGGAAGGATGTCCTCAAACTCTTCATGAGCTTTACATGTCATTTCATAAGTCATTAATGACCCAATTAGTTCTTCAAGTGGAAAGTTATTTAGATCTTTGGTCTCTTGAATAATCGTTAATTTAGGATCCCAACTTTTTGGAAGGGATCTTAAAATCTTATTAACAAGTTCAAAATCTGAGAAACCTTTACCAAGTCCTTTTAGACCATTAACGACATCCGTAAATCGGGTGTACATGTCTCCAATGGTCTCACTCGGTTTCATCCGAAATAACTCATAAGAATGCACTAAAAGATTAATTTTGACTCCTTCACTCTAGTAGTGCCTTCATGAGTCACTTTGAGTGTGTGTCAAATATCAAAAGCCGTTTCATAAAATCGATACTCAATTAAACTCATTTTTATCTAATGCACAAAACAAGGCATTCATAGCTTTGCATTTAAGCAAAAGTCTTCTTCTCAACTCATTCCAATCGTCATTGGAAGCAAAAGTCTTCTTCTCAACTCATTCCAATCGTTCATTGGAAGAGAAGACTTTTGAAAGTCATTTTCTATCATATTCTATAATTCGAAATCCATTGAAATAAGGAAGATCCTCATTCTAGTCTTCTAATATGTGTAATCCGTCCCATTAAACATGGGCGGATGTGTAATTGAATGGCCCTCTAGGTTGCAGCAAATGCCATCTCTCTTGGATTTAAAACCAAATGAGAGTGAACCTTGCTCTAATACCAATTGTTAGGATCAAGAGCAGCACTAAGAGGGGGGGTGAATTAGTGCAGCAGAAAACTTTTATGATTTTGGAAAAGAAGTTCGTTTCGATTAAAACTGATTTCGACAAAAATGGTTTCGATTCAATTCATTTCAGAGAGATTATGAACTTGAATGCTTTTTTAAAAGTGCAAGAGAGAATTAAGGAGATTTGTAGTAATATAAATTGCTCAAATGAAAAGTAAACTAGGATTTAGAGTGGTTCGGTCAACGTGACCTACATCCACTTTCGAATTCCTCCTCTGACGAGGTCTCCGACGTACACTAAATGCCTTTCTTCAATAGGTGAAGATCAACCACATCTTTTTCAACATTTTCTCCTTTTCACGGGTTTAGGAGAGAATCCTTACAAGTCTCACACCTCTCTTTAATGATCTCAAAACTTAGAAAGGGAGGAGGAGAACTCTAGCACTTGTTTACAACACTTTTACACCCTAATAACACAAAATTATCTCAATACTTTCATGCCCTTTCATGCAGAAAAGAGTGAGGTTTTTATAGGCCCTAATGACTTCAAAAATGGAGCCAAAAAGTGTCTCATCCCAGATTTTCGGGGTACTGGCAGTACCACCGCCTGACAAAGCTCGGAGATCGAGCTCTAGTAGTACCACCGCTTGACAGGGGTGATACCACTATTGGCAGTAATAATTGTCGACGGTACTATCGCCCAGAATTCCTAGGGTGTTATTTCCCAAGTGGTGCCACTGTTAGCCAAGCTTTTAGCATCCTAGTTGGGCCTTGAATCCAGCTCAAACTAGCCCAATTTAGGGCCCAATTGGCCCCTAATTAAGTTAGTGGGATTACCTCCTAATCCTAACTTAATTTACGCTCTAACTACGATAATTAAGGCTCTTTATGTTTCGATGCGTCAATTGCTCTTCCGGTGAATATCCGATGAACACTCGATAATGCTCCGACGGACTCTCGGCAAGCTCCCAGACTTTATGACAATCTTTTTGGCGAGCTTTGACGAGTTTCTTTGGCAAGCTTCTGGACTTCTCGGTTGGTTCTAGCAGAACCTCCGATGAACGTTCGGACTTCCAATGAACTCTCGAACTCCCAACGTGATCTTGATCTTGACTCCAGCACAACACCTGCTTTATGTCTTACTGCTATCGTAGTTAATCCTGCACACTTTTCTCAACATATATATTAGATCAAACAAATTACAATTGACTTCATCATCAAAATTCGAGATTCAACATGTTCAAGATAGCAAGTTCTACATCATATTAGAATATGTAAGCTAGTAAATTTATATCATTTTATAGTATGCAAGCAATCAAATTTTACGCATATGAAAGTTAGCAAAATTTTACAACTTTTAAGATATACAAGATAGACTATTTTTCCATCTTCTTGAAATGTGTAACTTAGCAAACATTACTTCTCTTGAGATTTGCAATATAGCACACTTCTTGCTTCTCTTTTGAGATGAGTAAGCTAGCAAGTTTGCCTCTTTTCGTGATGTACATGCTAACAATTCTTTCTCCCCCTTTGTCATTAGAAAAAAGATGGGAATAATAATACAATAGATCAAACAAATTACAATTGACTTCATCATCAAAATCCGAGATTCAACATGTTCAAGATAGCAAGTTCTACATCATATTAGAATATGTAAGCTAGTAAATTTATATCATTTTATAGTATGCAAGCAATCAAATTTTACGCATATGAAAGTTAGCAAAATTTTACAACTTTTAAGATATACAAGATAGACTATTTTTCCATCTTCTTGAAATGTGTAACTTAGCAAACATTACTTCTCTTGAGATTTGCAATATAGCACACTTCTTGCTTCTCTTTTGAGATGAGTAAGCTAGCAAGTTTGCCTCTTTTCGTGATGTACATGCTAACAATTCTTTCTCCCCCTTTGTCATTAGAAAAAAGATGGGAATAATAATACAATAGATCAAACAAATTACAATTGACTTCATCATCAAAATCCGAGATTCAACATGTTCAAGATAGCAAGTTCTACATCATATTAGAATATGTAAGCTAGTAAATTTATATCATTTTATAGTATGCAAGCAATCAAATTTTACGCATATGAAAGTTAGCAAAATTTTACAACTTTTAAGATATACAAGATAGACTATTTTTCCATCTTCTTGAAATGTGTAACTTAGCAAACATTACTTCTCTTGAGATTTGCAAGATAGCACACTTCTTGCTTCTCTTTTGAGATGAGTAAGCTAGCAAGTTTGCCTCTTTTCGTGATGTACATGCTAACAATTCTTTCTCCCCCTTTGTCATTAGAAAAAAGATGGGAATAATAATACAATAGATCAAACAAATTACAATTGACTTCATCATCAAAATCCGAGATTCAACATGTTCAAGATAGCAAGTTCTACATCATATTAGAATATGTAAGCTAGTAAATTTATATCATTTTATAGTATGCAAGCAATCAAATTTTACGCATATGAAAGTTAGCAAAATTTTACAACTTTTAAGATATACAAGATAGACTATTTTTCCATCTTCTTGAAATGTGTAACTTAGCAAACATTACTTCTCTTGAGATTTGCAAGATAGCACACTTCTTACTTCTCTTTTGAGATGAGTAAGCTAGCAAGTTTGCCTCTTTTCGTGATGTACATGCTAACAATTCTTTCTCCCCCTTTGTCATTGGAAAAAAGATGAGAATAATAAAACAATAGTGTAATTCATTTCCCTTTACTACAATATTTAAATCATGATAAGGATAAATACAAAGATGAAAAATCAAGTCATGAATGTCAAAATAATTTTTCATCATGAATATTTCATCATTGTATGCATCATTATCATAAGTTGAAGTATTGCATGTATAAAACCAAATCATCATTCATAATTACATCAATATTTCAATCATTATTTTAATTATAAAAAATGAAAGATCAAGTCTAAAATTTGAGAAATCAAGATCATGATTCGAAAAATGTATAAGAAGAATTTATGCATTTGGGAGATCTAATATGTCTAAGTTTATCATTCAAGCTAGCAAATTTGATTCTCTTGAGATGCTAGCTATTTTCTCTCTCTTTTGTCATTGTAAACAAGAACGAAGAAGGGAAGAAATGCATAACAAAACTCAAGTCATAAATTTCAAGATGTTAAGTAGCATACCATGGTTTATTAGGATAAGTCTCCTTTTTTGGTGAATAGAAAAAAGAAACAAGGAGTTCAAAAATAAGATCTTGATTCATAGAAAAATTTCAAGTATCAATATCGAGAATTCAAGATCATGATATCGATAAAGACATTCCTATACCAAAAGGTGTCATGAGAGAACACATAAAGGATCTTGATTATGTATAATATTCTCAATTCATTATAAATCATAAAAATTATAATTCCGAAAAATCATGATTCATTTGCATAGTAGATAGCAAAAAGAAACATCGAGGATAAAAGATTTTGATTCATATAGGGTAATTCTCTAGTTATAAATATCGAGAAATCAAGATAAAAATCATGGTTAGATGAAACTCATCTAAATTCAAATCAATAAATTATCAAAATCACTTTCAAGAGATTCAAAATGGCATAAATAACTTTATCAATCTCTTAATGAAAAATCGATAAGATAGAGAAAAAGAAATTTTCAAGAAAAATGCTTTCCTCTTTTTAGTTGTTTCAATTCATGTAATTTATTTCTTAGAAGCATGCCTTTTTCATTTATGTCAAATAAAAACATACATCAACATTTAAAATCGAAAAAGAACTTACAAGCAAAGATCGATATTTCATAAATCATAAGAATTATGATGCATAATTTTGAAAGATAAACTCATTAAGCATGAAATTAAATCTCTTAGTATTTTCATTAAAACATCAAGCATAGTTTCATTGAACATAAGGCATCTTCAATCAAAATCTGAAAGCATTATATAATTTAAAATATAAGGCAAAGGAGTTTTATTTACCTCTCGTTGAAAGTCGTTAAGGCGTAGTTTGCCACCTCGCCTTTGTTGGTTTGTTCTTCATCTTTGGATGAACTTGATTCATTCCAAGCCGCCTTGAGTGCTCTCTTCTTCTTTGACAACTTCTTTTTAAATTTATTTTTATTCTTTAATTCTTGTTTAATGAATCTTTTAAATTTTATAGTGAGAAGTTTGAGTTCATCATCACTTGAGCTTTCGCTCAAGTGGTCTTCATTTGTTCTAAGTGTCAAATCCTTCTTATTCTTTGGAAAGTAGTTCCTATGTTCCTTTTGTGTCATACAACTCATTTCATAGGTCATTAAAGACATGATTAGTTCTTCAAGTGGAAACTTATTTAAGTCTTTTGCCTCTTGTATGGCAATTACTTTTGAATCCCTATGAAGAGAACGTAAAATTTTGTTTACAAGTTCAAAATTAGAAAAAATTTTATCAAGTGCTTTTAGACCATTGACGACATCCGTAAAACGGGTGTACATGTCTCCAATGGTTTCGCTTGGTTTAATACGAAACAATTTAAAATCATACATCAAAAAATTGATTTTCAAATCTTTAACTTTACTAGTGCCTTCGTATGTGATTTCAAGAGTGTGTCAAATATCGTACACAATTTCACAAATAGAAACACGATTAAATTCATTTTTGTCTAAGGTGTAAAATAAAACATTCATAGCTTTCATATTTAAAGAAAAAGTCTTCTTCTCCAAATCATTTCAATCGTTTATTGGAAGAGAAGATATTTAAAATCTATTTTCAATAATATTCCATAAATCGAGATTCAACAAAAGTAAGAAAACTCTCATTCGAGTTTTCCAATAAGTGTAGTACGTCCCATTGAACATGAGAGGACGAAAGATGGAAAATCCCTCTTGAAAGTCAAAAAGAGTCATTTCTCTTAGGTGTTAAACTAAACAAGAAAAATGTGACTTTGATACCAACTATTAGGAATGAGTCAACACTAAGAGAGGGGTGTGAATTAGTGCAGCAGATAAAAATTATGTCATTTGAAAATCTCATTACGATTAAAACCGAACTCAGAAGATAACTTGAAATCTCGTTCGTATATATAGTGAAAGCAATAAGAAGGCAGTTTGTAGTTAAATTGAATTGCTCAAAAGAAATGCAAACCAGATTTTATAGTGGTTCGGTCATCGTGACCTACATCCACTCCACTAATTCCTCTTCCGTCAATGCCACTGGCATCCACTATCAATCTTCCTTCAATGGGAGAAAATCAACCACTCTTACAACTCAATTTTCCTTTTGACAGGTTTAGGAGAAAATCTTTACAACCCCCACAGCCTCCTCTCTTAAACTTCACTGACACTTAGAGTTCGAGAGGAGTTCACACAAGATTACAGAGTGTTTTCTTTATTTTTCACTCTCAATTCTTGTGTTTATTAACCAAGGATGAGAGGGGTATTTATAGGCCTCAAGTTGATTCAAACTTGAAGCCTAAAAATATCTCATCCCTGGTTTTCAGGATCCTTGCAATACCACCGCTTGTGCTAGGCGGTACCATCACCTATAGTACTGACACTGAGTGGTATCATTGCCTGACACTCTGCCACTAGGTGGTACCATCACCCAAACTAGCGGTACTACTGCCTGATACAGTCTTAGAGATTGTGCCACGACGGTGCCACTTGTTAGGTCACTATTTGGGCCTTCCACTTGTCCAACACAGCCTAAACTTGGATCCAACTGCCCCTAATTGAGTTGGCTTAATTACTTTCTAAACCGACTTAATTAGACTCTAAAATAATTTGATCTAGACATAATCGATAACAAGTGAATCCTTGTTGTTCGGCATGTCATTAGTTCATCTGGCGCTTCATCCAATCCTTCAGTGCATCGTCCTCTCCTTTGGTGTATTGCCCAATTGGCATGTTATTTTCTCATAACATCCGATCTTCTTAGCGCAATGTCTAATCTTCTTGGCCCAATTCCCGAATTCACGGTCCGAATCCTTTTGTCGATACATTTGTTGATTCTCGGATTTTGATGATGAAGTCAATTGTCATTTGTTTATCTAATCTATATGTTGAGATAAGTGTGCAGGATTAACTATGATGGTAGTAAGACATGCAACAAGTGTTGAGCCGGAGTTAAGACCAAGATCACGTTGGGAGTTTGAGAGTTCGTCGGAAGTCCGGACGTTCGTCGGAAGTTCTACGGGAATCATCTGAGAAGTCCAGGAGCTTGCCAAAGAAGCTCATCGGAACTCGCCAAGAAGATTGTCACGAAGTCCAGGAGCTTGTCGGGAGTCCGCTAGAGCATCACTAAAGGTTCATCGGATGTTCACCGGAAGCTCGCCAAAAGAAGCGATTGACGCACCGGAACACGAATTGTAGTAATGATGTCTTAATTATCGTAGTTAGTATATATATTAAGTTAGGATTGGGAGGTGATCCTACTAACTTAATCAGGGGCCAATTAGGCTCTTAACTGACCCAAATTGGGCCGAATGGAACAACCCATTCGGACCTAGAATTCCTGGCTGACGGTGGCACCACCCAGGAGACTCGGTCTCCTAGGAATTTTGGGCGGTGGTACCACCAAAGCTCAGTCTCCAAGCTTTGCCAGGCAATGGTATTGCCCAGACTGAGCAGTAGTACTGCCTAATGTCAAGTGCCAAGCGGTGGTACCACCCAGTTATGGTGGTGGCACTGCCAAGACCTCAAAAATTCGGGAATGGACACTTTTGAGCTCCATTTTCAAACTTATTAGGGCCTATATAAATATCACCCTTTCCTGCATGAAAGGGTACCGAAAACTTGCTTTAATCTTGAGTATTTGAGGGCTTAAAAATGTTGTAAAAGTTAGAGTTATCCTCCTTCTTTCTTCTAAGTGTTGAGATCATTCAAGAGAGGAGTGAAAACTTGTAAGGGTTACCTCCTAAGCTCGTCAAAAGGAGAAAAGCTGTAAAAGGGTGGTTGGCCTTTACCTATTGAAGGAAGGCCTATAGTGGATGCCGGTGACCTCATCGGAGGAGGAAGCTGAAAGTGGATATAGGTCACGATTAACCGAACCACTCTAAAATCTCGGTTTGCATTTACGTTGAGCATCATTCTTTACTACAAATCTCTTTAATTATTTACTGTCTTTAAGCTATCTTTACGCTCTTACTTCGCCTTCAAAGTTAAGCATTTCCGAGTTCGGTTTTCAATGTATGAAATTTTTTTCCGAAATCGATATTTTTATCCACTGCACTAATTCACCCCCCCCCCCCTCTTAGTGCGCTCTTGATCCTAACAACGTCGACCATTCCTCCAGCCCGATGTCTAATCTTTTGATATATTTGCTCCGGCCCAATGTCTGATTCCTCCTGTTTTAATCAATTTGCCTTTTCAAATCGATGTTAGCCCTACGTTACTCAAAATGCTCATTAGATCATAAATACATCAATTGATTTTATCATCAAAATTCAAGATTCAATCTAATTTTCTAACAATGGTAGATCTTAATATAGTTGGTCAAGATCAAAAGTCAGGTCTTTTAAGGATGTTTACATTATAGATGCAAACAATATAAACATGATGAGTGCTCTCTTGTAATAGATAGTAATAGAGATGTCCTCACAATATCTAAAGGTAATAATGTACATTTTCAAAAGAGTTAATTTTTAGATTCTATTTTGTGTTACTCATTTTTCTCTCAAAATAATTATTTTGATTCATTGAATAATCAAATGACTAACAAGTTGAGTTTGAACGATATCTCTATAGTAGAGGTCATGAGTGTCGATAAAGGAGAAATCAAAACAGTTATGCTTTGGAGGATGTGTCTTATGGCTACAAAGTTAGAAGTGGAGTTCTAAAAGTTATTTAGGATTTCATGGTCTTGATTAAAGGAAGATAGTATCAAGGATTATACCATTCGAAAGAAAGTATAGTAAATACCTTAAAAGGTTGAAATATATTGCATGTGTAGGGGATGATAGGTATCTATGATAGAGAGCTTTATTCATAGTATAAAAAATGAAGGGTAATATTCATAGTTTCTTGGATGCAAAGGATTGTGAGACAAAAAAATATATTGGTATTGAGACGATGAGATGGAGGTCTCTTTTTGAAATCAAGTATTGATTTGGTTCTACCTATACAGGATTGATTGGCTAACTTCTTTTTTGGAATTAAATATTTTTTTATGAACTAATTCAATTTGTATAGTTGTGAAAATTCTTTAGGCCAATAGTTAATTTCTACAAGAGACATAAAGTGAGAAAATACTCACCAAGATGAATGCTTTTAGGATTAAAAAGTATTTTTATAAGTCCTAATTATATTTAAATTAGTTAAGAGAGTCTTAGTTAAATTAAAACTCTTTAGTGAATTAAGGTTTGTTTCTATAAATATATTTTAATTCTTAGGGTTCTAGTGAGAGAGAGTCAAGGCACTTTGAGGGTCCCTAAGAGTGATTTATAGGGTTTTCATAAAGGGCCAAGAGAAAAATATTTTTGTGAGAGGTGTACCATGAGAGTTGTAATATGTTTTTGTGAGAGGTGTACCATGAGAGTTGTGAGAGGTGTACCATGAGAGTTATCATAGTGATTTATAGGTGTACCATAAAATATTAATTATAAACTGCTTTATAATTAATATCATATATTGAAGAATTTAATTTAATTTAATTTTTTTCTATAATTAACCACCTTAAGTTTTGCATCAATTTGTAATATGTTCTCTTGATTGTTGATACTTAGTGGATTTCCTTTTTGGTTTTTGATTTTTCTCTTCTCTCTTTCTAATACAAATGAACTCACCAATAAAGAATTGTTCAGCTATGATGCAATCGAACTTGATCATTAAACATTTCTCAACTATGATATACTAAACCGAATATGAAACATCGTTCAATGACAATGCAATTAGATAATGAAGCATTGTTGATGATGATGAGATGGAACCGAGGCATATCAACCACAATATAGCTATATCCGTCCATCAAGTATTGCTTGATGACGATACAATCGAACTTGGTCACGAAATATTCCCTAGCCATAATGCAACTGAACCCGACAATAAAGAATCATCCCCACTATCGCAATGTCAAATGCATCATAACCATCACACGATGATGACAACGTCTCATGATTTGACATAATCTTTACTACTAATAATTACCAATAATTTTTGCATAAACATCCCATGAATTGATGTCTGCTTATTTCAATTTAATGATTCTTCTGTCGCACTATTAAAAATCTTAAGTGTATCTTTGATTCAACATGAGAAGAATTCTGTCTTACTTTTTAGGAATACACTAATTGCAACTAGTCCAAGAATCAAAGAGATCTTTGTCTCGTGTAGTTTTTGAAGTATTATCCGTGAAATCCCTTGTCTCCCAAACATCAAATATGTAACAAACTTAGAAAGTTGCATCTATGTTAGATCCAAGTCTTTAAAGTGTCGAACAATCGAAATGAAATTAATAATAATATATCTAGAAAGATCCTTAGCGAAAGATCATGAGCGGCCATAGCAATATTTATTGAATTAAAAATATTCTTAGGATATTTTTCATTTGATTTCATGTAATGCTTATAATATGGAAAATAAGACAAACAAAAGACTGTTATGATGTGAAATTTCAGTAAATTAAATGCCTTTTATTTAAAACCAAAAATCAGACAAACGGATTGATTATACCAGGAAAAGGTTAAAAATTGGTGGGCGGATTCTCAACAAATAAACGGATATCACGCCACTCATGCTTCATGACACGGACATAAGTAACGCCCTTACGATGACCACGTCGATGACACAGGCGTGACAGAAGCACCAAGTGTCCGGTGAAAACCACGTGGACGACAAGTAGACTCTTGGTCAACCGTGAGGACCGATAGGCCCATTACATTCATGTCAGTCACCGCGCTCCTCACAACCGGGCCGGGCCGGGCCGGATCGGACCGATGTCAAAATTCTGGGTCAAAAGTGGAACGCCACACATCCGACGACCGTCGAGGGGCGTATCCGATTCCAAAAGCACAGTGCCCCAGACACCCACCGTAGCGATCACCGTCACCCGCCGTCAGCTCTCGTCCAAATATCTCCTTCTTTTCTCCTTCCAAAACCCTAAACCTCCGGACCACCGATGGCCAACCATCAAGGAGGAGGAGGAGCCGGAGGACTCATCGGCCACGCATCGCTGCCTCCTCCAATCCCCGCTGGCGACCAGACCGTCTGGGCTGATGCCGGTCCCCTCATCGTGGCCGCCTGCAGTGGTAATCTTCCTCCTCTCTTTTTTCTTCGACCTCTAATCTTGGATTCTCATCTGTTTTTCTCTTGATCTGACATTCTTCACGATTGTTATTTTGCTAGTTTTTTGCATGATGGTGTTCGATGCGTGTGTGATCTTTGATCCTCATCTGTTGCTTGTTCTTATGTTATTCTCTTGATATATGTACTCTTCGAGTAAATCTGTTTTCTTGAATGATGATGTTTGCGCCTACATCATGCGTGAGGATATGACGGTCAGTTGTGGAGGCTGACGATGTGGTCGGTCAATGCAATGGAGACGGCATGGTCCCAGTAATGAGTTCCCTGCTCTTTTACTTGGTTTTATGGTTCCTTGAGAAATGACATATTAAGATGCTGAAAAGTAAATGTTAATAAAACATGGCGAAAGCTAGCTGATTTGTGAAGGAACCTGCCATTCTCGTAATCTGATGAACCATATTGGTGGTCATGGTTGAAGTGACTGAATTACTCCATGAATTTACTCTTCAATTCTAAACATAACCAGGTAGTTTTAGTTGGCATGCCATATCATCACTGTCACCCAGCATAAATTAACTAGCCGTATGGACTCTTTTGCCCATACCCTTACTGTGTCACATATGTGTGCGTGTATCCATGAATTAGGCATTTATTGTGATTTTAATTATTCTATTTCAATATCAGATAATATGCTAATATAAGAAGTGTCCTGATATTTAAGATTTTCAGAACATTACATTCAGAAAACATAAGGATTTTATTTCTGAAAAATAGAAGTTACAAAGATTAGTCTTGATAGGGTTTTTGGTCTTATAGACTCCCTCATTTATAATATATTACGACTTGATCCTGTTTAATTGATTATTATTAAAATGCGTGTGATTGATACTCTTGTTTGTTCTTTTTCTCCTTATCACTCATTCTCATAAGGACTTTTAGATGCTTAAGTATCCTCGAGCTTGGCATGCCACTGGGAAGGAGTCTTTGAGTCCTTCAGACATCAGATAAGAAGTTAGACTCTTCTTTGTCCTTGAAGTTGGGCTACTGTGTCCTGTGGACAACAAATTGCTATAATAGGCAATTACCTTGTTGGGGGCTTCATATTAAATAAAAATTTAGATGCATGCTAGGATGTGCAAATTGCACGAATTGCATGGGGTAGACTCATGAGCAAAGTGGAACATGAGATTGCACAAACAATACCTAATACGTGGAAGGGGTGGAGTTATTGTGGCTTTGTAGCTAATTTCTTCCACAGATTCACCTTGTCTAGAAAGAACTCCATCATATCACCATAAACCATGGTTTAAATGCTAGTCCAATATAGGTTTCAATTCATTCTAGAATCTTATATACCAATTTGTGCCATCTGGTGTCATTTAAAGAATGACAAAGAAAACGAAGGATAATGATTAGTACCAAACCAGATGGTCTTATATCAGTCCTTGGTTAGACCAATAAATAAATATCAATCAGGGACATATCAGATAAGTGTTGGAACATGCCGTAAGTAGCTGCAGTTATTATCAAAGGAGTTGAGAAAGTACTCATAATGGTAGTCTCATTGTCTTCGACCTTGTGCTTGACTTGCTTTCCTTTGTGCTTGTAGTTTATCATGCTTTATTAGGAATTATGGAAGTCTCAATGTCTTTAGCCTAAAAAATGACTTGCTTTCCTTTGTGCTTGAAGTTTTTCATGCTTTACAGGAAAATCCAAATGACAGCTTTAATTTGATCATCAAGCCACAACATGCCCAAGATGATGTCAATGTCCTTAAGTGGATGAAATATTTACATGGAACTATTAACTTAAATTTTCTAGTGGGATTTGCTTGCATCATTTCTAACATGCAATTTGCCATCAGTCAACCAAGACACCAAATGATATAATTGATTGCATCTTAATTTTCACTCTCTGAAGGAGTTCAGAGCTGTGGGTTAAACTAATGTCAACTAGCGTAGTGATTGGATATATGTGCAAAAACTTTGGTGTATTTCTTTGGTAGTGGAACTAGTTGCAAGTGAGATGCTTTTCTACTTCAGCTTTTTGGTCATCTTCGTCAGCATCATGGTTGAAGCATAGGCCCTTCCTTTTGAGCTCATCTAACTCGACTATCATCAAAAACATGATGGATATTGGCTTTTAATTTTTTAAATAAAATGGTAGATACTTGGAATATACTTCCATATATATTTTGTGTAGATGAAGTTGACTTTTACTAAAAAATGTTGATCCTGAATTAATATTAATTGTCCATGTTGTAACGTCTAGATCATTCATAGGGTTATAAGCGATTGGCTTAATGATGCATTTGCCTACTTTAAGCTACTTATACAAACTCAATCTTTGAAGGCATTATTGGTCTAAGGGGATAAGGTTGCTCAAGGTGGCACTAATCGGATCAGTGAAAGTTTATTTCATTGTGATTAATTTCTATGGCTTCAGAAAATTTCAGAAATTTAATTTATTGGTAGGATCAACATCGATATAGACTAACCTTATCTGAGTTAGCTTGGGTTGCATGTGATTTGTTGATAGGATCAAGATAAGCTGGATCAGTGTGGATTTAACCTAGACTTGTGTGTTTTTGGTTACATCTGCACAAATCTAGCATATATTTGCTTGCCTTTGGCCAAGATCCACAAACATCCAGGTTAGATCCACGTGAGTTGGTTTGGATCCACGCATGGTAGATAGTCGAGTTTGTCGTATTGAGCTATATCACTTGATATGGGCGGAATGTACTGGTTTGACATGGGACTAATATGCGGACTGCCCTCTACTGGGTAGTACCCGTTACATAACCTCGTATCGGGTAATACGGGGTCTTACTGGTCGGTAACGAGTTTTTAAACCCTTTGCTTCGCCATGCTTGTCCTCTCAGCGTGTAATGGAAAAGGTTTTAAAAAATTAAGTCAGGAGATGAGACATCTTATCAATCACATTCAATAACCCGCTTGGTTCAGACTTTAGAGACATGGCAACGATATGGACGACAATGCCTCGACCAATGATGACGACGATGTCGGAGAGTCGATGGTCTCGTCTACACAATTAAAGTGGTGCATGGATCGAGGAGTAATATTTTATACATGCCATGCCACCCAAGATTTAGATAATGGAGCTTGACGAGGTATTGGTCAAGTTTATACATGGAAGGGGAAGGGGAAAGGGAAGGTAGTGGATTATTTTAAGCAGATGTGATAGAGCTTGTACGATGTAGACACAAAGCGAAGCTCATCGTATTCGTAGTTGTCGTATTATGAAGAATCTTACGACCAATAGTAATATAGTGATAGTTGGTTATACTTCTTCGAGCAGTAGTACGATAATCAATCTTATGATATGGGGCAGCAAATTAGTGTCAAAAGTAAAAGTTCTAACATTCTTCATGCTTTGCACCAATACAAACTACAATCGTCCTTGACTTAGGAGCTGCCTCGAACATATGTGGTTCACAACGATCAAACTACGATCATCACCACATTGATGCACCAATAGTATATGATGTACCGGTATATAATGTCGTGGGATCATTTTTAGGATTGGGTCTGACAAACATATCAAATTGATATAAAGATACATAGGATCGAGGACCCCAATCCACTGCCCATGGAGTCCTATCATTCTTTTTGGTGGTAGCATCAGGTATATCCATCGATTGATTACTTGATTCATTTGAACCTTAAAATTTAAGTTGCTTAAAAAATAATCTAACAATTTAAATCATTTCTTTGTAAATAATTCAATATTAACAGAAGAAAGGTTTGTAACGTATCATAAAGTTATTTCGCAAAGTCTGAAAAAGATATGGGTCACTGTTCTTTTTTAATTTAGATTATTTTTGCTAAAATTATACTAAATTTATATTTATTTCCAAATTAAAAACCCTAATCTCATTTTTTTAGAGCTATTTTTGGTAATTTTATTGTATCATTGGTACACTTAGATGTACCGACATATGGTACATCAATATACCTTGGTACGAACTGGTAAGATGAGCCTTGGCTTGATAACACACTTAATTTGATCTAGATTGATACATAAAGCCAACCTATTATGTAAGTTTAACCTTAATTAACACGCAGTGATTTCAATAGGCGCTCGGGCGCTTGCTTAGGCGCTCGGGCGAGGCGAGGCAAGGCGAGGCCCGAGCTCCTCGCTTCATGTCCAGGCGCCTCGCTTCAAAGAGGCGAGCGCCTAGCCCAAGTGCTGGGTGCTTTGGGCAAGTGCCCGGGTTAAACCAGGTGACTGAACTAGTGTTTTACATTTGGTTCGGTTTTCAGTGCTTCAGTTGGTTCGATTGAACCAACTAAAGCACTGATATCAGCCTCTCAACATCCCTCTTGTGACTTCCCCAACCCTAACCCTGCTCGTCGCTGCAGTTGCCACTGTCGCCGCTCTCGCTCCCGCTCTCACTGCTCACTGCTACTGTTGTCGTTGCCACTGTCGTTGCGTGTCACTCCCGCTGTCGCTTCTCGTTGCTACCGCTACTGCTTCTCGTTGCTACCGCTGCCGCTGCCGCTGCCGCTGCCACTGCCACTGTTGTCGCTTGCCTCTCCGCTCCTGCTCCCGTTGCTCGCTGCTACCTCTTCTCACATCGGCTTGATAGTATACTGTTAACAGTATATTAACAGTATACTATTAACTGTATACTAGTAATAATATTTTTTTATTTATTAGATATATGATATATTATTTTGATTTTAATACTGCTAATTTTTATTTATTTGAAATTATTATTATTGTTTTGAATTTTAAGATTTTTTTTGTTATTGTGATATTGTGATTTTGTAAGATTTTTTTAATTTAATATCATATTTTTGTTTAAATAATTATATTTATTAATTATATTATATATTTTTATATTTTAGCGTCTCACTTCGCTCGGGCAAGCGCCTAGCGCCTCGGGTGTTTTTGGACCTTGGCGTCTTTTGGTGCCTAGCGCTTTTTAAATCACTGTTAACACGACTAAAATGTTGTCTAAATACAACAAAATAACAATGAAGCTAGAAAATATTGCATGAAAAAGAAAATAATGACTAGAACAAGAAATTTAGTTTTGAACTTAATTTGGTAAGGATGTTTTCCTTGCTTGAGATTTAGACCAAATAGCTTTAAAATGGAAGAGGTAGGCCAAGGTCCACAAACGCCCGAGGCGCTAGGCGCTCGCCCGAGCGAAGCGAGGCGCTAAAATATAAAAATATATAATATAATTAATAATTTTAAATAAATAAAAATTAACAACATTAAAATCAAAATAATATATTATTAATCTATTAACAGAAAATTAATCATTTCAAAATTCAAATAAACTTAATATTAAGAGTATACTGTATACTGAGCCTGATGGAGAAACGAGGAAGCAGCGGCGAGCGACGGCAGTGGTAGCGGGAAAGGGAAAGGGAGCGGAAGGCACGAGCAGCGGGAGGGCTTGCGGGAGGCGCGAGCAGCGGGAGGGTTCGAGGGAGGCGCGAGCAGCGGGAAGGCTCGCGGGAGGGCTCGCAGGAGGCGCGAGCAACGAGAGGGCTCGTGGGAGGCGCGAGCAGCGGGAGGGCTCGCGGGAGGCGCGAGCAGCAAGAGGGCTCGCAGGAGGCGCGAGCAGCGACAGCGGCGAGCAGCGGCAGCGGGAGCACGAGCGACGAGCAGCGAGATCGCGATCGGGATCGGCAGCGGCAGCGGTAGCAAGTTAGGGTTGGGTAAGGGTTAGGGTTGGGGTTATATTGGTTTAGTTGGTTCGATTGAACCAACTAACAACCGAACCAGACCTAAAATTCTGGTTCGGTCGCCTTGGTTTACCTAGGCGCTCGCCCGAAGCGCCCAGTGCTTGGGCTCGGGCGAGCGCCCAAGCGGCGCCTGTTTGAAGCGCGCCGCCTGGGACATTAGCGAGGCGCTCGGGCCTCGCCTCGCCTCGCCTCGCTCGAGCGCCTAGGCGAGCGCCCGAGCGCCTAGGCGAGCGCCCGAGCGCCTTTTTCAATCACTGAATGTTTTGGCTGAGTTTTTGATCAGTTGGGAGGTTTATTGCTTGGTGTGGCTATTATATCATCCAAATATTGGGTTGTTAGTCTTAGCATTATCAATAAGCACTTTGACACTAGCTTAGGCCACACCTGAGCACCTCAAATTAACCAGGTGTTGCGATTTGGCTTGGGCGATGCCTAGATGTTGGTTGTCCTAGGCACATTGGGCTATGATCCATTCAACTAGACCAGACCCAAGCTAGATCTAACGAACCATATCCAAGTCCCCCCTCTACTCGCATGTTTACCTCTCCTTGTGCTTCATTTGTTTCCAAGCCATAACCCGATGGTAGTCTCTTCTTCTCTGTTGGTGTCGTTGCTTTGCCTCTTGTACTCCTTCATCAGTCTCTTCTCCGCTTGCTAGTCTAAATTTAAGTCTCTCCTTTGGGATCTTCTCTACTCTGAGTTCTTCCTCGATCTCCTCTCAACTCTTCATAGTTGATCTCTCCTCCTTAGTCTCTCTTCCGCTTGGTGGTCTCTCAATCTCTTCTCTCAAATATCCATTTCCTTCTCAATCCCCTCTTAGTTTCCTCTCAGCACTCCATCACGAGTCTTCGCCAGTTTCTCAACTCTTCACTATTGGGTGTTCATCACCCACCCAATCTCTTCTATGCTCTTCTCCAGCCCCTTGCTCTTTATCACCGGAAATCCACCATCCTCTCATCCACGCTATCTGTTACTAAAGGCATTGCACTGTACCTCTCCCCATTTCATTTTAAATGGTTGGTCTAAAATCAATAGTCGGTCTCCCTTTCCTCTTGTATTAATTCTTAATTATATTTTTTCATAATTTTTTACATTAGTGAGGGCCTTACTTCGACTGGGGAGGTGCGTAGGTCAGCGCCTAGCGCTTCGGGTGTTTTGGAATCTTGGTGCCTCATAGTTGTAAACATACTCTTTTAAGCTTCCAGCAAGACCATTATCGGTAGGTATAGTTATGTATACCCTAGTACACATGCTGTCTCATAGTTGGACTTGATATGCTCAATGGTGTGCCATTCATGTTGTTATTTGATTCCTTGCCTTTGATACTTAATATCTACTCCTATCTTCTTTGCTCTACTTATTCTTGGTTTATAGATAATATTTTGCCATCAATGTAACTTTAAAGTAAAATATTTAAACAAGTTTTAACGAAATTGCTTCATCCAACTATATGATAGGTATATAGTACTATGGATTTGCATGTTATGTGATGTGTTAGTTCTCAATTGTCTTTTAGATGGCAGGCTTTTTGTTTGGTACGACCTAATATAATGCAAAAATTGGGCAATAAGCTCTGTATTTTAGGTTTATACATTGGTAAGACCAGGATAAATAGTACATCAGGTATACCTTGGTCGATACACCGTTCTTGGTCCACTGATAAATACCAAATGGTAAGTGCAGTTGGATTGGTACTTGATTCCATGCCTCTGAGTTTTATTATCTACTCGTGTTTTCTCTCCTCTTTATATTCTTACTTGATAGAAAATTTGCCATTAACATAACTCAAAAGCAAGCTTTTTAGACAAGTCTTAACTGCTTTGTTCAATTATATGATAGGTTTAAAGTACTATGCATCTCAATATTACATATATAACATGTTAGTTCACAACTGTCTCATCTGCACACTATTCCTCCACTATTGATGTAGAACAAAGGTGTGATAAGACAAACCTATACCCTAGAGCAGCTAATATGTTAGTTTGCAATTGTCTCATTTGCATGCTATTCCCCCTCAGTTGATGTAGAACAAACGTGTGGTAACCCAAACCAATGTTCTAGGGCAGCAAATAATGTAACAAATAACTAAGATAAGTAAGATTATAGGAGTCAAGTCATAGAAGCTGCAGAAACATAGTAAAAGAATTGAATTTTGGAAGAAGTATCCATTATAGAAATGTGGAAGACAACTAAGGACAATCTGCCTCAAGAACCACTAATTTTTTCATCAAAATCTTATCATGTCATGATGCACATATTTCAGTCTTCAAGGCTTTGTTTATGGACTAGGTAAGACAATCAACTTCTACTAGGGATAGGGATTCTATCTTATCGTGCCTAGTTTGAACTATTGTATCTCCCTAAAGATAAGATGGAGTCTTTTTTCCTTTTCTTCATATCAATTGATCAAAAGGTACAACCCAAGTGATATTAAAGGCTTGTACATTAGAAGAAAAAAATTGAATATGAATGCAATAGAAACTTTGAAAATACATGAAAAGTGAAAGAAATCTAATCTAGATTCATTCAAACTAAAATAAACGTAGAACCTCTTGTCTTGGATTGGGATGCATCAATTTGCTTTAAGTGCTTGTTCTTGAGATCACGTGGAGTAGCATAGTTCTTGATCTTCAGTTGCTTATCACGTGGAGTAGCATAGTTCTTGATCTTCAGTTTTGTCTTGGCTTGATGCTCAGTGTGGATCTTGTTGCAGATTATTTTCCCAATTGCAATCATTTGAAAGTTGAAAACTTGAAAGCACAATATTTTTGTAATCGTGAAGAACATATCTGGATTACAAGGGAAAAGCTGTAAGGATGATGAAAGGTCGAAGATCAAGAGTAAATATCAAAGTAGAAAGAAATAGGCAGAAGATAATAGTCTTTTTTCCAAGGATTTCCAAACTTACTCTGCGACCAAATCATACAAAACAAAGAGGTGTGGCAGGCCAAAACTACGCTCTAATTTGAAGTTGCATTCCTCAAAAGCTAGGGTTCAAACTGATGCAATGAATCATGGACTGTGGTACTGTGCCAAATGGTGGTATTGGTAAAATTCACAAAAAAACCCTGTTTTGGGTTTTTATCCTAATTTAATAGTAATTTTATTATATTTAAATAAGAATAGAGTGTATATGAGGCATAAATGAACATGGATTTATCTTTTATCCAAATCAATAGCTTGAATATCACTAATTGCCCATTAGGAATTATAATCACAAGAGTGTGAGAAAGAGTGAGAATGAGAGTCAGTGAGAGTGGATAAAAGAGGGGATTTAAAGCCCCAGAAGAGGTACAAATTTGACTCAATTTGGGTTGGCATCAATCAAATTCCGATTGGTACCAATCCATATTGTTCGATATAATATGAGTTTCCACTGTATTGGCCGATACATCACTTGAGTGGGAGATACCTAACATCCTTCCTACATATCGCTTGAAATGGGTTGGTCCGTGTACCAGTCAGCTAGTGCCTGGATGTTTCCCCATCATACCGTTTCGTGTGGTACATCAAGCAATGCAATGAATTATTGAATATAACTAAATTTTAGGAGCTGAAAAGGTGAGGGAATTAAAGCTAAGAAGAGGATTGAAGCTAGAAAACTTATTAGAGAGGGGAGGAAGATAACTAAGGCCACTTGGCCTAAAGAAGCTTCTGTTATTTTATTGAAGGTTCATCATGTCTTTGCCAGCCATATCTGAGCGATGCAAGAATTTAGAAGATGAGCGAGCAAGAATTTATTTGTAGACAAAAGGGACTAAACACACACTGCAGCTAAGGCCACTTGGCCTAAAGAAGCTTCTGTTATTTTATTGAAGGTTCATCATGTCTTTGCCAGCCATATCTGAGCGATGCAAGAATTTATTTGTAGACAAAAGGGACTAAAACACACACTGCAGATAAGGACACAGTCCTATCTTTTCTGGTATTAAACTCTTTTAAACTCCCTAAAGAAAAGAGAAATTTTATCTTGCATATTTTCAAATAAATAAATGATAAAACTCAAAATGGTGCATATGCTAACTTGATGTAAGAGCAAAATCTGTAGTAGTTGAGGCCTTTGTTCAGATTCAGGTGCACAGAATTGTCAGAGGTATTATTGCTGTTGAGCCATTGTTTGGTGTAAATAAAGGCAAACTATCACAGTCGGTTATTTCATGTTAATCATTTTTGGCTATCTTTCTACTCTTATATATACTATATTGGCAAAATCTTGTAAACTTATGTTTCTCTTGTACTTGGTTCAGAGCTTCAAGATGGTGAACTTATCCATGCGGAGAATTTCAGTCTTTTTGCTGCTATGTCTGCCTTGGAGGTCTGATTCATATATTCCATTCTGTTTTCTTTTGTTAGTCATAATCGGGATATCTGACAGATGATGTGTTAGTGATGCAAAAGACTGAGTTTTATGTACAACAATTTTATATAGTATCACAAATAAATAAGCCACAAACTTATTTCAGATGAATTTCAGATTTGAACTTCTAATAGATGGATTCAAATCTTGGATAAGAATTGTGTCAGGTGCAACAATCGAGTGATGTTTTACTCTTAGGGCAGAATTGAAGCTTGCAGCTAAAGAGTATACAAAAAGGTACCATTTTGAGTGGCTATAGGCAAATTTGAGGTCTAAAGGAGTATATAGGTATATATGGAACCTGAGAAGAGCACAAACACCAAAATTTCAGTGTCTGTTTATTTCATCACCTTCTGCTCCAAAAGTCACTTACAACTTGCAATATTTTGTTGTCAATAAACAAGTGGTAAGTTCTTAGAGACAGGGCACTTTCATAGATATCTATAATCTATAGGTCTATACTATTATGTATGCAGAGATTTGATCATCAAGTTGATTCTCGATCGAACACTCCATCTATTCATTTTGGTAAAATTGATCTTGGCTTACCTGGCATGAGCTTGTTAGCATTTGTCACTGTTCAGTAATAAATAATAAATAAATCTTTGGTTGCTTGATTAATGAAACAAATTTTTCAAAGGCATGGTTGTTATTTGATTTGATAAAATTTTCTGTCATGCTTCTTAGACGTATAAACTCATTTTAATCTTCTAGAATGTACCTAAATCTCTTGAATATTCTTTTCTACAATCATCAGTCCTTCATGCTGGATCTAAAGTTCCATCCATGATTGACATACTACTTCCATGACCTTGGCAGAAAAGTTTTTTCATTAGTAATATTTAATTGTTTATTTTTTTTACATGAGGGGCTCTTGGTTTTGAAAAAATATTTAAGGCCAAGATTGCTTGAGGCTTGTTAATATACTGTTATTGGTTTGTGTATTGCTGCTTTATGATCAATTTCTTAAATTTTGTTAGTCATTAGGCATATATTTCAACATTTAATATACATAACATCACATAATTTATTTATGACATACAAACTGGCACTGGCCTTTCTGGAAATCAAAATGGAGAGAAGCTGGTAGAATTGGGTATCTAATGTTTTATGCCTGTATGTTCTGATGCATTTGCAATATTCTTTTTAATGCTTCTTCTTGAGTTGTGAAAACTGTTTCATTGTTACAGATAATGGACCCAAAGATGGATTCTGGAATTGAAAATAGTGGCTATCACTCTATAGAGGAAGCTATAGAAAACAATATTGCTCCAGTTCCTCTCAGTTTGGATTCTACCATTGATGTTCAATGCATTTTGGATGTCATTGATCATCTTTTTTCTTGTGAGGTGCAATAAGTTGTACTTCCCTGCATATTTATTTTGAGTATCCCATGTTTTTTTACATTTAACATAGTTCATTTTGACAGGCCACTTGGCACAAAGGTCATTCATTGGCACAGACAGTATTTTCATGCATATATCTCTTGAGGATAGAACGAACATCTCCACATGCTTTACTGCATTCCTATTGCAGAATCATGCGGGCTATTTGTAATGCTCTTGTCTCTGTTGTTTCTGATGCACGCACCAATGAGGTATATCCACATATACTGACCTTTTATTGAGTTGGCATTCATTTGGATCAAAGTGGAGATAATTTTTTAATACAATCATTCACGTTTTGTTGAGGATGACAAGTATTTCATTCTGTCTTATCAAGTTCATGTGTCATGAAAATTGTGGATATGCCACTGCCATCTGTCAGTGGTCTTAAGTGGAGGGTAGGACATGTATGCTGTAAAAAATGCTCATTATCTCAAACCTGAAACATTTTTAAGTGGTACACCATTCAGTAGTATATATTTGGAGTAGCTAAATTGTCAATCGATTAAAATGTTTTCTTCCTTGGACTGTGGAAACCTAGGATGAAGTCTGCCTTCTATTGGAAATGTTGTTGATGTACCCCAAAAGACTTATTTTGTTGAAGGTAAATTCTTAATTTCATGCAGAACAAGTTGGATATCATTTCATGCAAGGTTTGCGATTTCAAATCGTACCACTCATACCGGTCCACTCGTGAACTGGTACACGGACCGCTCGCCACTTGGCGGTCTACTCGATATAGCGGACTGGCTGTGGCTTGGCTGAGGGAGAAGCGTCGAAGAAGGAAGGAGGAGAGGATGTTCGAAGAAGAGGGAGAATCGGGAGAACCTTGGCGTGAACTTGTTTTCACGCCCTTTCTCGATCTTGATATAGCGTCGCCCTCCCTCGACGATTCCGATCCAGGAGGAAACGATGAGGAGAGTCGTAAAGAGGAAGATCTGGAGGCGACGGCTAGAGTAGCGAAAGAGGTGGTCTCCTTCATTACCTCGTTTGTGATTTTGCGACCTTGTTTTTCGCCGCATTCTTTGTCGAAAGTCGAAGATGCCTACGGCCTTCGTTGCGTTCTTCGCCAAAGGTCGGAGACATCTGCAACCTTCAACGTCTTTGTTAAGGTTCGTAATTTTGTATCGTATTAGAGTTTCGAGCTTTGCTCGATATGGTATGGTACAGGCGTACCGAGTGGTATGCCAGGGTGTACTGCTACCTTGGTGACGTCACCTCCTTTTTCTTCTTCTCGTCGCATTAGATGAGGAGAAGACTATGTCTTCTCCTCATCAGCGACGTTCGGCGAAGACGTCGAAGGCAGACGTCTTTGGCCTTCGTCGCGTTCTTGCGGTCTTCTCCTCATCTGCGGCATTCAACGAAGATGTCGAAGGCCACATATGTATTCGGCCTTCAGCGAAGAATGTGGCGAAGGCCGCAAGCATCTTCGGCCTTTGACGAAGAAGAAGCCGAACCGTCATCTCTCTATTACCTCCTAGATCGGGATCGTTGAGGGAGGGCAGCATCAAGTCGGGAAGCATCGAGGTTCTTCCGATTCTTCTTTTTCTTTGAGCGCCTTCTCCCTCTTCTCCCTCGACGTTTCTTCTTCCTTCGTCGCAGCCAGGCCGTATCGGGCGGTATCATTCGAAATTAAAATCCTTGGTCTTCATCGCCTTCTTCATTGAATGACGCAAACGAGGCGACAAGAAGAGGAGGTGACGTCGCCGAGGCTACGTATGCCTTTTTTTAAATATTATATATATATATATGTATGTATATATATATACATACATATATATAAAAATTTCTAAGAATCCTCTGGTCTTATTGTATGAATTAGGAAGGAAATGAGCCTTCATTGGTGTATAATTAGGCTGAACATTTTGTTTTGTCTTGATATGTTAAAACCATTATCATAATTTTATTGAGGTGAAGTATGTACATTTTCCTTCAACAACAAGAAGACTTCAAGAATTTCTCATTCACTCTAGATGTTTGCATGCCAGATGCTAGAAGATCAATTCCAAGCACAAACATAATATGAATAAATGAAGGTCCATATTGCCCAAGTTTTTTTTATAGAATAAAAACCATCGCTAAGGCTATTTGTATCAGAGAGGGAGGAGGAAGCGTATGGGGAGGTAGGAAGTGGCAGACAACATTTGCGGCAAATGGAAGTGACAACGTTGGTGGCATTGGTTCCATGCTTCTCATGAGAAGAGGGCTCACATTCACGGGCCCTAATCGATGTTTTAAGTTTTTTTTTTGTTTTTATATTTGGTTGGACCAGATTGTCCGAAATGGGATGCAATCCGTATACTGATCAATGCTCGGATAGGTATACCATCTATTTCATACTGGTTCAAGCAAAATGGACTTCCTTGAGTAAAATGACTATCATATCCTTCATGTATGTTAAAGGAAGTTCGTGGGAATTTTGAGACTCTTCCTGTCATCTGGGAGCTCTATCAATTATGAATATAGTGGGTCATAAGATTTTTTTATCTGAGCTTTTGTTTGAAAGATGTAATATACTGGGTCTTCTAAAGGAGTATTGTTTTGAGAAGAATATTTTCTTTCAGCTTTTACAGTACTTGTGTGACTAAAGTTGTGTTTGACCACCATGCTCTGCAAAGGATGTGCAAGGACAACTTTGCCCTTGACATATATATCTTCTAAATGGATTTTGACCATTGGACCAGTTATGTTGGTCAATTTTTCAGTGATAAATCTTGATGTGACCTCTCTAGTGCAATTGCTAAAGCTGAAATTCAATAAGCAGAGGAAAGTATGAACAAGCTCTTTGCAGTTTGTATTGCACCACTTCAGTCATCGTGTCTGATGAACTATGAACCTGTTCTACATCTTTTTGACAATGGAGTCTAAAAGATTATTGATCTCCATTTAGATAAAATAAAATATTTTGCTTAATATTTTTACTTTGTATTTTAAGAGCTACAACAACAAAGGTGAGAGAATTTCTGTCAGGGAGGTAAATGGATCATCTGACCTAAGGGTATAGACATAATGTTAGAACAACATAAACCACAGACGGTAATGGGTACCTTCAATGTATCAAGGAGAATGTTTTGGTAGTTTACCATGGAAATTTCCTCTGTATGCACTAATTTGAGGCCCATTTGGACACGGAAAGGGAAGCACACCTATATTTATTTTTTATTGGCTGACACATTTTATTGATGTCATGAAGTTCCAAATTAGTTTTTCATGTACTGGTGCTCAACCTCGTTCCTCATTTCTGATTTAGTTTGTCTTCTGGTTCCTTGTTTCTGGATTTAGAACTATAGATATGGACTTTATTCGACATCTAGATCAATTAATAATAAAAAATTTCTTTAATTTTATAAATTACTTGGTATATGAATCTATTTTTTCCTTTACAGGCATCAATGTTTTGAAAAAAAATTTATTTTAAATACTTGATTGATAGGAAGAAGACCTTTTTGCAATGGCTTATGCATTGCCTTTGAAAGGAGAAGGTGATGAAAAATGCTTATCAATTCTAAATTCAGTCGAAGAAACAATTTCTCGCCAGCTTCGAGCTTGCAAGGCCCAATCATCTAGAAAGAAATCATTAGAAGGTAGTCGAAAGACCCATTCATGTTTTATCTTCTTCTCATTGACATAGTGGTGTTTTACTTAAACTTTATTATCTTGTCTAATTTCTTGTCATGACATCTAGTTTTGTGCTTGTGCTGTCTTTACCAAGCTACACTAACATTCGCAAAACTATGACATGGCTCCATGTCATGTCATTGCCATGTATGCATATGATGCGCCCATGATTGACATGTAGGCACAACTCACAAGCATGACAAATAGTAGCACTTGATGTCAATATGCTGTTAGCCCACAAGATGGAATCATTGGCATGCTTTATTGTCTATATCCTAGATGAACATATCAACTCTTGTAATCTTAATCATATAGTATTGGACTGTTTTAATCTTTTCACTCAAAACTGTAGACTACATATTCATTTCATTAATTTAGTGACATATGTGCAAGAGGATGAAATTAAAAGAAAACACAAATAGCTAAAGCCAAGAGATGGCACTAATTTTGTGATGTCAAAATGCACAGGCCTTGGTGGTATTTACTGATCTGACCTGCAGTTGGGACATGGATTAAGCCCAATTGATGGGTTTAGGTCCGATACAGGGTAACCCTACCCACAAATTGGGCAGTTTACGTCTGATACAGGGTAACCCCACCCACCCAGTTGTGGCCCCAGCCAAACAGGCCACATTTATCTTCTCTCTTTCTTGTACCAGTCCGGATTGGAGGTTGGGACATAGGTGAAGCCATTTAAGTGGTTTAGGTTTACTATAGGGTAGTAACCCCACCTGGTGGTGACCTCAGTGAAAGAGACCATCTTTATCATGTTCCTTTCCTCTTCTTTATTCTCTCTTTCACACACCCTCTCTTACCCACTCCTATTCTCTCTTGAATTTCTCTTAGATCTCTCAACTTGCTTCTAAAATCGTACATGAACATCTAAGATAATTTTATACACTGTTTTAGGATTTATGCTTTCTCTTCCAAGCTTAGCCTAGATCTCTTCTATTTAGACCTCATGTAGGGTTTGATTTACAAATATAATCCTTGATTCTTGTATATTTAAGCTAGATCCATGAGGATCATGGCTTGATACTCGAATCTAGATTCTTGGTCAGATCTAGCCTATGTATGAGTGGATCTAGCTTTGATCCTTGATGATCTATTCTGGATCTAGGTCTATTCTAAATTTATATGGATTCAGACTGGATTCAAATGGATCTAGCATGCGGGTGGTTCATGATGATGAGATGGCTACTACCATATTTTTGCCTTCTAACACTGTTTATGGGTATCACATGCACCCTGGGAGCAGTTTCATGCATTGGTCCTGGTAGACTTTACCATATTGATCCACAGTATGAGGGCCCCAGTCCACCTGCCATGGACTCACATTGACAATTTTGGTCGTAGAAGTAGGTTTATGTTTTAGTCTTGCATCTCGTCTTGCTCCTTTCTATGTACGTATATTCTTTATATACAGGTTATGGTCCTTATCTGAGATATGTTTTGATTTAGTATTTATTTTTATCTACATTGAAATCATTTTATTATTATCAATATTGATTGTATTTGCCAAGAAAAATGACAGAATCCTTAATACTTCTTTTTGTTCTTTGGCCTTTTTCTGTACTATGATGCGTACCAGCATTCCAATGTATTGCACCTGTTTGTACCAAACCTGTAATAGTCTGAGCCTGGACTGGTATAAAATTGAATTCCTTGGTCTGTAGAATGGTGCAATGCAAGTTTGAACATTTTAGGCGTAGGGTCTAACTTGTAATTTGTTTAGTGGATAAATTAATCTGTTTATGATAGTAAATGAGAAAATTAAAAGATAGTAACTACAAATATGTGAACTGGGGAGAAAATGCTAAAATTAGTACATGGAAAAAGAGTAAAAGGTAAGGCATTATGCAAATGTTTGTGCATATTAGTTCTGGTGAACTTGCAAAATGTGAAGTAAATTGCTCAATTTGCTAAATTCATCTGTTTAGTTCTTTGGTAACAGTTACAACAGTAGATGCACTGAACTTGCATGGCCTAATGCTGATTTTGTGTATTGTAGATATTGAGCCTCTACAGAGAAATCCTGATTTGGAAGAGGGTTATTGCAGAGCTCTTTTATGCCGCTTACGTTTTCGTAAGGTCTTAGCCCATGTTTCCTGAGTTGTAATTGAGTTAATTTCTTGATTGGATTAAGTATTTAAATGCTTTAATCTTTCTTGTTTAATCTATGTGAAAATCAACTATGATTTAAGTTGCTTTTGAATTTATTATATCTGTTGGTGATAGTATGTGTCAGCCAGCTATCATGATTAGGTGAAAGAAGCAGCTTATAACTGTTCTATCCGGTTGAGATTCCCTGTTTAATTTGCTACATGTCTTTATTACCATATATATGGAGTTCATTTAATTAACCTATTTTAAGCACATTGGCTATTTTAGCTTGTAGAAGTAATTCAAAAGAAACTAACACAATCTGCTAATTAAGTATCTGTTCCATAGGTATGGGCTGATATTTTAGCCATTGTGTATTGTCAGATATATGGGCTACAGATGATAGTTTTGATATGGATATCATGATCCAGAAGTACGAGTCTGGAATATATCTAGCATAACATGGATCATTGAAGCATATATATGACCATGAATACACACCTTTAGTTGCAAGTCTAAGGTCTGTCTCTCCTTTATATAGGTAAGAAGTCCAAGGTCTGTGTCACTCAATCTAGGTAAGAAATCCAAGGTTATTTATTGTGAGACGTAATGGTGACCTTATTGTTTTACGTGATATTATATTATTCCCCTATGTCGTTAAAGGGTATAGCCTTACATGTAGTTATTTCTCGTGGGTAACAAGTTTTCTTTTGCTGTAGTGTTTTCTTAATTATCCCCTTGAATCCGATTTGTAAATTAGAACATTGTCCTAATCTGTTGAACCAAACATTTTGCTACCATGTTATATTTCACCCTCTGGACTTGAATAGGGTAATCATATGTGTTTTGTGGTGTTTCTTGCAGCATACCACAAAAGCCGTAATCATAGGGTAAAATTTTACTAAAGGAAAAAATGGTAACAGAGCAAAAAAATTCCACAAAAGCCATGAATTATGCTATAATTGTTTTCACTGGTTTCTGATCTTGAAGAGGTCAGTAGGGTCCCTATCATGTGGGGAGGAGAATAGTTTGGTCTGAAGTTCTAGTAATTTGTGGTGTTTTGAACTCTTGGTATGCTATGTTTCTCTTTGTTTGTCGAGAGTATTTTCTTTGTACATGATGTAATCTTTGATCAACTCATTATTTCTAGCATAGTTCGCCTTGCCAGTCTGTACCGATATATCGATCGACCATTGATATTGTATGTACCAAATCGTACCATTGTTTCAACACATGATATGATGGAGTATATCGACAAATTAGCATGTACCACCCATATAGGTCTCCTACCAGACCAGTACATAACGCCCATGCCGGGCAATATGTCATGGTATGGCAAACCTTGATTTCTAGTGCTATTAATTTATATTTTTATGCATTTCTAATTTGCTGCAATGTTATACATTCTTTATCTACCTGTTGGACTCTGTTACTAATTTACATAACCTTTTTCAGCACTATTTCCATGTTTTCATGTGCATGAGGAAACCCCATGGAAAAGGATTGGAGTTGGCTCGGAAACATGTGGCATTATGCTTGTCTGAGTTATCTTACATGTCTAAGTCACTTGAATTCCTCAGATCCTTGCCATATGGATCTGGCCAAGATGACATTGAAAGTAGCACCACTGCCTCGGGTTGCAAGCCCATTGGCTTTGATGCTAGCTTAAATAGCACACTCTCTGCTCCAGGTCCACCACGTGCAACTCATATTCTAAGCTGGAAAAAAGTACGAATTCTAACACCCTATGAAAGTTCATGTTTCTATCATTCCATTCAAGTCCAAAAACCTGTTTATTAAGACTTAAAGGTATATTTGAAGTTATTGTTTTTTGTATTTTTACAAGTTAATCCTTCAATCTGATTTTCCAGGCTGTGGGATATTTTCAGAAGCTTTTACATGATTTGGATTTTGTATGTTCATTCAACATGGAGCCAGTGCTTGAAGATGTGCTACACTATGTTGTCCAGTTCCAAAAACTGCAACCTGATCTGGTTGCTAGGACTCATCTACAGGTGTTTCTTGGATTTTAATATAATGTGATGATTGTTATCAGTTTGTTTTGATGCAGCTCATCTATGTATGCATTGATGTAATATATGACCTTTGGGAAAGATCAAGGCTTAAGGTGATGCATTAGGCTTATATTATGGCAAGAGCTGAGCCATAAGTTCAGTGGCTTGCCCCTTGAAGTCTTCTTATAAATTATGTAGATCATATTAAATTGAAGCAATTATTAGACTCGATATTTGTGACAAGCTCCTTTAGTGGTCCAACATGTGACAAAAGATACATTAGGCTTTTTTAAAGAAGCTCTGAATCTCTGATCAAGCTGGAGTATGTTTTAGCCTAAATATGAGTGTCATCATAACAGTAACTTCAGAGAAAAATCCATTTCATTTCCTTTTGATGGCTATAGAAATTAATGTACCAACTGCTGATGCTACCTGGGTTATTATCTTTTAGGAGAACCCTTTATCTTTCTCTTTGATGCAACAGTTACTTAAATCTGTGGTCTTTTTTCCCTTTAGCCAATGCAAATGATTTCTCTCAAACTTCAGTCCCTAACTTGCTGGTAAAACTGCTGTCTTATACTCATTAATAAGCCTGTGAAAATCGTGTGTGTGTGGATAATTTTCTCTATAAAACAGTATCTTCACATTGCCTTGCATGATGTAACAGAAGGGTTCAACAGCATAGATAATCTGCTTGCTATCAGTCCTTTGCTTTGCCTGTTTATTGTTACTTTAATTTTTGAGAAATAATTTAGTATTGTGCTTTATTTTCTTGTTGATACTTATTTGCTTTGTTGTAAGTCGATTTACTTTTACGGTTTTACCTTGGTAATAAAGTAATACTGTCTTCCTTTTTTTCCTATGATTTATCTTTTCCTTCTCATTCTGAACTTCTTCCAGATTTTATTGGTCCAAGATGGGAAGCTTTGCGGAAAGGATTCCTTTCATGATGTAATATCAAGGGCCTTAGCACTACCAGAACTTACAGCGGACAAAGAATTTCAGAAAAATGAATTTATAGTGCAACTTGGTCAGGTGAGAATTGAATTTACCTCAAGTCATGTTCATGTTGTGAATTATCTATTAAACAACCCTTACAAATCTATGGTCATTTAATTTGATTGCTATTCTTTGCAAACATACAGTTGATTGTCAGTTTGCTTAAAATACTTTGCACAAACATTGCATGGCAACGTCGCAAGCTTGGAAAGATCTTACAGGACTGGGGTGTTCTTTCGTTACAGGTTTGTCTGAGTATAAAGAACATAGTTTATTCTCTCTTAACTGCAGATTCCTTTTGCTAAATACCCAGAACCAACCTCAACCATGCTGCATCTTAGGCTCCTATATTTCATGGAAATATTTATGTTGCAAATAATTTGAATATCTTCTATTGCCAATGAGAATCTGACATGTTTATTTATTTGACCATGAACATCCTACTTCACTGATTGAGGTTCTGGTAATACATATATTATGATCAACACTACTAGTACCTTCTAATTTTTGTTGAGCCAGTCTGTTTAGAAAAGATATCTCTTCTGTATTAGACAATTTATTTTTCAGTTCATTGCAATTAATTATTGTGTTTCTTGTTTCCATTTATGTGAACTACATGATTATCTGATCTATTTGGAATATTGGCATTTCTTGCAGATGTCTTTTGGGAAAGAAAGATTTGTTAAGATAGTATCACTCTGTTAGTTGTAGTTTGAATTAACACTTCATCATGATATTAATTCGAAGTGAAAATTTGAAAAGTAATATGAGGCTGGAGATGATATTTATAGTAAAAAAAATGAAATTAGGAAAAAGAAGGTTGATATCACACCTAGGTTGAAAGAGATACTACGAACTATGGAATATTGGCATTTCCATGTGATATCACTCTGTTAGTTGTAGTTTGAATTAACACTTCATCATGATATTAATTCGAAGTGAAAATTTGAAAAGTAATATGAGGCTGGAGATGATATTTATAGTAAAAAAATGAAATTAGGAAAAAGAAGGTTGATATCACACCTAGGTTGAAAGAGATACTACGAACTATGGATTGAGGAATTGGCTTATCCAAGAGAGATCAGTTTATTGTTACTTGTTAATGATGATTCATCTACAGGGATAATGCAGTAAACGCAAGTAATAGGTGTCAGCAGGGGCAATTGCCTGCTAACATCATCATCAGCAAACTATAAATAATTGCATGAGTACAAGAGGTGGTGCAATCTAGAGGAAGACTGGCTTTTGAGACATGCCTAATTTTAGGAGGTGAAGGTGATAAGTGGAAAGATGCTTGATGGATATTCGTAAATTGAGAACACCTATCTGCTGTCATGTAATATGATTCTAGGTCATATAATTCTTAAGGTCTTGTCTGTTGGTGATCGAGGGAGAAAAATGGTACTTGTCTAGGTTTTGCCAAATCAATCATTATCTACCCATCCAACTAACCTGGATCAAGATGGGCCATATCGAGATTGACAATAATTGCAATTCTAGCTGAATTGTTGGCTCAATCATATAATTTCCTACAAAATGAGTTAAAAATCAGAATCAAAATTTCATCTTGCTAATGATCTTCAATTAATGGAAAGGAGTGAAGAGAGAATTAAGTAAATTTTGAGAGAGATTACAGAAATTGGGAGTGTGAAAAGAGAGGGAGTGAGAGAGTGAGACTGAAGGCAGGTTTGGGGGGTTTTGGGGCCATTTTATAGGTTCCTGAAAGCCTGCCAACGGTTACCCATGTCTAGTTGGGTAGCGTCACCTCCGAGTAAGGTTAGCCTGGCACCAGCTGATGCCATGTATACTGTCCCTGTACCAGCCAGTATACCAGTTCTCTGTTGGAATGGTGAATACTTCTCATACCATACCGTACTGTATTAGATTGTGTTGCATACCATGCAACCAAGGTCTGAAGTCTAGTTTATACTCGTATGCCAGTACATGCTGTAGTACCAAGAAGCATGGAGGAGGAAAAGGAGAAGACCAGGAGGAAGAGGAGTATCGGGTTGGTGGATAAACCGAAGACTGGGAGTCATGAGGGAAGTGAGGAATGAGGGAGAGAGAGTGAGCTGATGATGACAATACTGCATGGTTCCAATTCCCAAGGCCTTAATGTTCTAATAGCAAAGGTTTTCATGTAAAAAAGTTACCTCATGTTACCTCATTAGTTGCTTCAAGGTTCTTATACTATTGATCAGTTTAGTAGCATACTCTTTCTCATGTAGATATCTTTCATTTCAAGTAAGTATTTATTAGACAAAGATGCATATTGTATTTATGTATGTTTTTGTTTAGCTCACCTGCATAGGGGAAAAATCACTGACTAGATGGATTTTGTTCCACAGTTGGAGATGGCCTTCAAAAGAGAGTTTGGAGACAGGTTGAATGTCATGGTTGATGAGGTAGATTGTGTTTATAGTATTTCTTGAAATTTCTTTTATTTGATCATACTGTGTCTTATCCACATTTCAGTAGATTTCAAATTGTTGTACAGAATATGTGCATGAAAGTCTCAAGACGTCTCCTTATATGGACGGATGAGCATACTTACTGGATTGCTTCTCGGTTTCTTACGTTGGGTTTTGAATTGGAGCTATATTCTCCTAATGAATACTGCATGGTCTATTGGTATATGTATGTTGTTCTAATGAGGCTTATGGAGAAGATGCAGATGCGGATAGCCATTAATAGTGAAACATGTAAGTCTTATCTAACTTTTGAATGACATTCTTGTGATAGCTGGCCTGAATCTTTATCAAAATGGCACTTATTTTCTTACCACGAATGTAAATTGTTTGATCTTTTAATTTTATAAATTATATCTTTTTGGATGTTTCTCCATTTTATCCAAATTGGAGCTCATTGCATCTGGAATACGTTGTATTGAATGGGAAAGAAGATCAAATAATCTATCCTATATTCCGATTAGGTCAATATATTATGTCAAATAACCAGCAGAAATTCCTCGACGTGATATGCTGTACTTGGATGGGAATGGATGGGAACATGACTTACATGCTTTTGTCTTATTGTTTTCTTTATCTTTTAGGTCTTAGGTGGACTTATTTAAATTTTAAACCATCTTTTATTTCTCTATAACTTCGATGGTGTTCTCAAGTACATTAGTTATTGCTTTGATTTGCATGGTATCAGTAAATATGGATGGTGCCATGAACAAATACGTTAGTAGATTTTGCTAGGTTTGTCTCCCTAGCAAAGTTTAGCTTTTTAAAGAAGTGCTGTACAGTGATCATATAATCAAAATTCTGTACAGTGATCATATGATCAAAGTTCCATATAGTGATCAAGAAATCTAAGTGGCCCCAATAGTAAGAAGGCATGGAATGCTCAAAATTCTTAGGTTGCTTTTGAAAGGTATTTTGGTACCTCATGTATCTAAATTCTAGTCACCAAAGACTAATAATTATGTAGAATCTCTAGCTTCATCAGCTTAAGCAATCTCTCCAGCTCGTCTCTTTTAGTTGTTGGCCTGAGTTTGTTGGATGGCAAGTTGACAAAACAATCTTTCCTTCTAGAATCCTTATCAAGTTGGTAATTTCATTGTGATTTCTTAGGTTCTCCTGGACTCCTATCATTACAACCCCATCCATGATAAATTGCAAACAACATGAGTTTTGATTCTACTCGCAAAATATTGATTGCTTTGTCATTATGGAGTTCTCAGTAATTATTCCATTTTCTAGATCATTGTCACTTCATGTATTAGATGCATAATTTAAGGTATCAGTCGATTTCCAATACATGATTTCAACCAGAGTTAGTTGGTTTTGGTCAATTTTGGTTGAATTCATAGCCTTACAAGAAAAAGCAGGAAGTAGGAGGTGAAGGAGAAGGAAAGAGAAGCCAAATGAAGCAATAATTGAGAGAAAGGTTATTGAGAGACAACTATTGTCACTGACATTGTTGTAATAATTGTCATCTACTGTCACATAAACTAATAGAGAGAACAGAGAGAGAAAAGTGAACAACAGAGAATAGACCTCAAACATTCAAGAAAATAGGGATACTACAAGGACAATGAAGATGCGATAGGCTTACGATTTAGTCCTGAACTTTTTCTTTGTTTATCTGCTTCTGCATTAAATAGGGATACTACAAGGCCAATGAAGATGTGATAGGCTTACGATTTAGTCCTGAACTTTTTCTTTCTTTATCTGCTTCTGCATTAATCTACACTTGCATGATGTTTAGAGCAACACAAGGCTGAATTGTGATCTTCAATTATCTTCAGTTCTGTAAATTGAAACTTTTAAAATCTTTTGTATGATATATAATACATATTTATTATGATATTTTTTGTTTTTAGTGTTATTATTAATTTTCTAATAAACTTTTATTATTTACGATAATGATTCACTTATACTTTCATGTTATTCTTATACAATATTTTTATTTTTTATATTGCAGTTTCATTGTTTTTCTTGAGAAGATAAATATTTTATGAAATATGAAGATGAAAAAATCTTTTATCATATAATATTTTGATTTTCACTAATTTTAATTTGTAGTTTTCGTGTTTTACTAACTTTTATAACTTCAAAACTTTTTGTTTACTTCTAAAACATTTTATTAACCGATTTTGATCCTCTATGATTTCGAACACGTTATCCTTGGACAATCATATCCCAGCAACGATCTTGGAAGTTGGAACTGTGATCAGATGGCCAAGGAGTTGGGGCCAACTTCCTGGATATGCTGCTAAAGCTAGTGGAGTTGTTGGACTTAGTTCTACAATTACATTGGATAATAATTGGTGTATGCCTCTTAATGGGCTCAAAGGATCTTTGCTTTCTGGTTACTCTTTTTTCTTGTGAACTTTGGTTTCTTGATGGTGGTTTTAAATAGGCATTGACCTCTTAAGCTATCTCTAGTTTTAGTGGAAAATTTTCCAGAGACAAGAGCATTAAGGGTTTCTTTATTATTAAGAACAACATCATCTATAAGAACCAAAGATGGTTTCTTCTATCTCCCATCTACTTGATTTTTTTGCTAAGAATACAAGCACGATGACTTAAAGAAACTGCATGCACCTCTCTCTCATGCACCATTCTCCTCACATCATCTGCCCACTCTCATGCCGCCCCAAGCCTTACTGAATCTATATTCATCCTTCTTCGTCACCCTTGCCATGTCTTCTTCTCCACCATTCACTGCCTCCTTGTCCTCTACATCTTCGCTGCCTACTTTCCTCTTCCTTTTGTTGCATCCTCCCATTCTCTTCTTCACCTCCTCCTCTTCTATTTCTCCTCTTTGTCCTCCTGTTCTACTTCTCTTTCTCTTCCACGTCATCCTCCCCTCCTTCCTCTTCCCCTAATTTGTACCACTTGATGTTCCAGCATGCCTTGTATAGATACGTCGAATGGGTCTTACCCATACGGACCAACACAAGTTTGATACTCAAAAGTGAGAACCTTGCTTAGAAGAACATAACCCACTTTGTATAAACAATTCGTTTTTGTTATCCTGGATTGGGGATTTGATTAACTTATTCGAGGTCATCATATTTTAGAACTTCAATACAATATATTTAGGCCTCTTTATTCTTCCACCAAGTGTGGATTGGACTACACTACTCCAAGCCTAATTCTGTTTCTTGATAATTTACAAGGATTATATCTCAGTTACGTATGGATACTAGTACTCAGACGGTTTGGTACAATATGAATGTCTACCCATATCATGTGTCAGTATGGGCCGATACTGACCAATATGATCAGTTTGGCAGAGAACTAGACCGATGAATGAACATATGATTCATGTATTATGAACATATGACCAAAAATGAAATTTCATACATTGTAAATAATCCATGACCACCAAACAGGATGATTCAAAGGAACGTAGTTCTAAGTCAAATATTATACGTTCAAGAATCCATGCCAGAGAATGCTGCCACTGCATCTGGTCTGATATTGATTGACAGTATGCATCTGATGTAGTAGTGGTATTGTCATCACAAAGCTATTGTAGTAGGTTGTTGAGTCAAAGTATGACTATGGTAAGTACAGTTGCTCCAACTATAGACTCTTGACTGTTATCACTGTATTAACATTTTCAGCCATATGATGTATCAGATTTTGAGGAAAAGAACCAAAACATTCCATGATATACTAGTCATGAGAATTGTGTTGGTAGAAACCATAAATACTTGGAATTCCTTATCTCAACTCCCTGATATCACTGTCTTCCTTTTGTCCTGGTCTTTCTGTCCATAAACCAATGGGGTGAATCCATGTGTTTCATGATCATGTTGATTGGTAGTGAAATACTGTACCTCAGTCCACACGTCACCTCTATGCCTGCTTACTGAGAATGTAAGATCCCTGATCCTAGCCGTTGTCATTGGTATAAACACATTTTCTTCTCATTATCGTACGTTTGATGGAGTTGTTTCTTCATCCGAATAGACTTATTGCTCATTGATGTTATCTACATTCTCATTGTTTCTCTCCTGTGTGTACTTTCTTATCTTCATATTGAATCATGCAAAACTCTAGAGTAAATGTATCTGTATTGTGCTCTGTTTGTTTATCTAGCTCATGGCTGCACAATCGTAGATGCATATTAAAGTGAATCTACACCAACTTCTCATGGTGTTTCAATGATAATCATATGCAAACTTTGGTGTGTAACAATGAGAAACAATGAGAATGTGGACTGTTACATTTAATCATTGGATAATGTGGTCTATGATGCAATTTACTCTTTTCTTCAAGTGAGATGTGGATCCTCCATATCATAGTTGCTAATCAGCTGTAAATTAGGTTACATTATAGTTATGATTAGAGCCGAATGAAGCACAAACTGTACTTGTTATTTGTGTTACTAAGATCGATGCTATTTTGGTAGTCAATGTCAGTGTTCTTGCTAAAGATGCCATAAGCCCCTTGAAGTAAATGTCCCTAAAGTAACTTCAGTCAACTGTTCACACCTACTGTGTTAGATTACTTGGTATAATGATTCATTAATTTCATTTAGCTCACGAGTGATCTCACTCACATTTGAGGTGCTTGATTCTAGTCAAGTGATGACAATCCAAAGTGTCAGTAAGAGGTTATCATCAGTGGTAAGATTATACCGAATTGATATACAGATCCAAGGCATAACCTATATCAAGCCAATATATATTAAAAATTGTGGACTATAATTATAAAAACTTTGAATAGTAACATTATATTTCTTCTTATCAGCCATGTGAAAGTCTCTGGACATTTCAGTGTCCCATCTATAATAAATGATGTAAATATAAGGTTCAACTTCCTTTTCTCCTCCCTAACATTAGAATTGGAAGTTGTCTCTAACTTCCTAGGAAATTTTAGCTTTTCTTTTTCCTTTATTCTCTGGAAAGTGAAATGGTTTTCCAAACCATACTTTGCATTATTTTATTAACTCATCTTTCCAAAAATCAATAAATTTAAGCTTCTTTTACTCCCAAAAACAAGAGAAGACTAGAACTACTCTTTTCTTTCATGCAAACCATTTACTTGTATTTATTTTTCATGGAAGAAACCTTTCAGGAGTATGTTTTTCCAAGTTCTTTCAACAAGACATTCCCACTTTTATTTAACACCATAGGTAGTGGGTAACTTGCATCAGATGGTTAAATATGATTATAGATACTACTTTTTTGGAAGTGACAACTCCACAACTTACCCACTTCAAACCTTTGGATCAGTTTGATTACAGAGTTGGTTATATTAGAGTTCTTGTTGAGCTTTTTAGATTATTTCAGTTTTTTAAAGATACATATTGATGTTATTTTGTATAATATACCACATTTAAATGGGCCTAACAACTGCTCAAAGTGTGCAAATGTTTGTGTACAAATGAGTCTAATGTGAATTTTGTCAATTAACCAAAATTGATTACTCGAGTATCTTTATATTGGATTTCAATGTGATATTTGTGTTTGACCAATCAGCCCAAAGAAGAGGGAAAAAAAAAAAGGATCATGCCAAGGATCCAGCAAGAGATGGTTCTTTGTCATCCTCTAGTTTATTAATCCACTGCTACATTTGCCTCTGCGAAGGGTTGGCCATGGTGAGTTTTTCTCTCAAATATTTAGAAGATATGAAATGGATTCTGAAAACTGTTTATTATTCTCTGCTATCATAGATGCTGGCAGCTCTACATAATGAATCTAAGGCCTTCCAGATGCGGAGTCCTTTCAATGGTGAAGAGGAGGTACTCATTTATGCTAATCTACAGAAAAATTTTGTGAAATCGGAAACTAATCATTGTTACAAATCCTCTAATCAGAGATTCGTTCAGCACTTTGATCTCCTACAGAAGGCTCATGTTCCCGACCATGTTTCCTACTACCTTTTCAAAGAGTCGACAGTTCATGCACGCATATCTGTGAGTGTTTAAAGCTTGTGAAGATGTTTATTTTAATTATTTTTCTCTTGGTAGCTGTAATGGGTGCATATTTATGCATTCCAGGGTGTTGTGAAACACAACTACTTTCGAGAAGCCCAGAGGATCACATCATCACTAAAGGGAAGTTTTGCTGGTGATCCTAACAGGATGCTAGAGCTGCAGCAACTTGAGCAAGTCGCAGAGCACAACCGGATAGCTTTAAATGTCATAAACCAAGTCGGTGCTGATGACCCATCCCTCAGGGTCTCGTTTGAGTTCACTCACCACCCACATTTTGCCATAGCAGTGGTCAAGAGGTCATAGTTAATTCGGCCATTTGTTTTCGTTGCTCGCTGAGGTTCAGAAATGTTGAAATTAAGAGCAATTAAATATGACATTTCTCAACTTCAGTTATAGGTTATTCAGGCTTCACATCTGATGGAGTATCAGCGGAATGCAGGATGGTATCCTTTAATTTTTTTTTGTCAAGACCTTTGTTTCATTCATTTCACTATTGATTTGCGTTGTATTGTCAGTCTTGACAGTACCATATGTTAAAATATTCACACGATTTAATTGTACATCAATGTAGCTTACTCGACAATCTAGTCATACAAAGTGTTACCATTCAATTTCATGTGATTGATTACATGCGTCTTATCACCGCCATTTGTTAATGTAGTTTCTTGACTAGCTTTTTCTTTTAACTATTCATGTGAAGACGGAAGGAATGTGTTTTTACCAAATGACAAGGAAAATTCTTGCAGTGGCAAATTAGGGTTTATGTGTTGAAATTTGATGTTGCTGTGTGCGTGCATGCACTGATGTGTGCGTGTTGTCTGTGCGTGTATGTACGCTTGTATATTTACCATATGACGAGGAAAGTTCTTAGGTGGTGGTTTTGAAATCTGATGTTGTTGTGTGTTTGATAATGTATTGTTACCATCTGACGCGGAAAATTCTTGACGTTTTGAAATTTGATGTTGCTGTCCGCGCGTGCGAACGAGAGCATCACTCGGGACTAGTAACAAATTTAAAAAGCTTTTCCAAATAAGCTAATTAGAGATTGTTTTTAAATAAGGATAAATAATGAACTATTTGTGGTTGCTAGTTAGTATTTTTTTTTTAAGAAATAAGAATGAATAATTTGTGCATGCTAGTTAGTATTTTTTTTTTAAGAAAAAAGAATGAATAATTTGTGCATGCTTTCCAAAATGAACTGCTCGCTTTAGTTAGCAGATCAGTAGCAACTGACGAATGCAACTCAATAAACAATTGATTTCGATTAATAAACAACTGATCCTTTCACTTACGAAAAACAATTCACAGCTCATGCAATGATGCGCCATTCACGGTCAAACCAAAGCATATTGGCCGATCCGATGCATTCTGTTTGACCACCGATGATAGGCAAATAAATTACTAAATAAATTACTCGTGGCGTAACCGATCAACTCAGTAAATAAATTGCCTATCACCGATGATAGGCACAGGAGCTCTAGTTGGTAGAGGGTTGAGAATCATGTCGGATGATATATCAACTTACTTGACAAGTAATTAAAATCAACTTATACCAGCTGTTTCAGCCCTAATGATCCACAAGTACACAAGGATTTGCCTGCAAATGGTCAAATCCCTGTGAATATTGCATGGCAACATGCAAAGTTACAGATGCACCACGGACAAGCGAGTCTTAATTGCAGCTCATGCTCCATCCTCCACTATGCCAAATTACACTGTTCCTCACTATCTACATAGTTTCTTGGGGAAGCATCGAGCTCCAAAATACCTTTTACGAAGCCCGAATTGAGTTGCATCTTCCAAAATCGGTTTCTTCATTGTCCTCTATGAAGCCCGAATTGAGCTGCACATCCCATTGTAGTACCAGTCAGGTGAATCAACAAAATAATACAGAAGATTGTCTTCAACAGAAAAGAGAACTTGAAAACTGGAAAAGAAAATTAAGAAACTTTTGTATAAATAAGAATTTCATTCCAAGCATTTTCATCGGCGGTGTTCAGTTTTTTTTTTTTTTTCTCTTTCAGCAGTAACATGTTCAATGATCATCAATCAGTGGAAGCTCCAACTTGAACAAGGAAATGAAATGCTACGGATAGTAGACAAATTTAGAGAAGTACAAGCACTCTGAATCTAGCTCCTGCAGTAAATAGTTTACAAAAATGACTTACTATGGGAGACCACATATTCCAGATGCCAATGGCACTGAGTCAGAAGCTCTAAACACTGCCTTCTGAATCTAAAATCCTCCATTTGACAAAGTGGAGGAAACTTGGTAAGCTTTAGGAGTTTTGATAGTTGAATTACCCTAATTGTAGATCGTTAGAAATACCAAAAAATACCCCGAGAGGTTCTCACTAATATAAAAATTATAAAAAATTAATTGAGGATAAAGGCACCATTAGAAATATAAAAATTTTCAATTTACCAATCCAATACCACAACTTTTATACAAAAAATGGATCTTTGGCTGTGTTCATTCAGATTTCAGATATGTTTCATCAGCTGCAGCTTATACAAATCCAAAGAAGGAGAGAAAAACGATCAAAGAGTCATTAGTTACCACAACAATTCTGACAACAAAATATCCAAGTTATAGTTGCTGAAAGGAGATGTAGGCAGAGAGGGAGAGGGTGGTAGAGAGTGCTGTCAAGTGGAGTGGGGAGCATGGCAGAGGAGAGCGATGCAAAGGAGGTGGCCAAGTCATTGGTGATAGAGAAGGGGCAGCTGGAGAAGCAAATAAAGGGATTAGGGTAGAGAAACCATTCTGCTTGGGTGCGCACACGGCAGGAGGTGAGATGGGGCACACTGTTATGCAGCCAAATCAAGGCCTAGTTTGGCTCGGCTCTAGATCGGGAGATGGGGGATATTAACAAAACTCAATGTACTTGATTAGTTCCACTTGGATCTGGCTAATGCCTGAGTTAAGTTTGGCTCATCAATCCATCTTAAATCAGCCTCACTTTGTAGAAGACTAAGCTCTGGTCTGGCTTACCATCAATCCATCTTAAATCAGCCTCACTTTGTAGAAGACTAAGCTCTGGTCTGGCTTAGGTTCGAGTTGGGTTTGGCTCGTCAATCTATCTTAAATTGAATTGCAGAAGGAGCCAAGCTCAGGTTTGAGTCGGGCTTGGCTCATCAAATCAGCTTGCACAACAGGTTGGCTTGTTGCACTTAGGATGAACTCCTCAGACACCCAACACCTAGCTTTTGCGCTCGCCTAGGTAGTGCCCAAGCAAAAGCATCTTGCTTGACATACTTTAAGGTGCTCGGTGCTCACCTCGCCTAGCCCAAGTGCCAACTAGGTGAGAAAAAAAAGATGAAGTTGCTTAAATTAATATCACATTTGTTAATCACAGCCAGAAAGAGATCATCCAACCATATGAATCTTAATTTGTCTGAATAAGTGTTATACCAGTAGTTATTTTCCTATCCATGCTGGCACATGCTTCCTCCCTCAGAGATGTTTTGGTACAAGATTTTGTAAACAATACTTTTGAGGCCAAATAACAAGAGAGAAACGGCATCTAGCATCAAAGTTCTCATGCAGGAACATCAGGATGTAGTCGTCAGCTAGCACGATGTAGCTGGTCAAAGTGAAGAAATAACAAAGAACTACAATTCCTAGAACTCACCATCCAATATCTCCATAAGGCAGGTATTGGAGACTAAAAAAAAAGGGTGCAAAGAATTTTGCTGAATGGGAAATCTGCTCGAAAGAGTAATGTAGTTATGCAAGAGGAAGGTGTGCTAGGCACAAGGTGCCAAAACACCCAAGGTGTTAGGTGCTCACCCTAACGAAGTGAGACACTCACAAATATTAAAAGTTAAAAAGATATAATTATTGAGAAATATGATCACTAAAATAAAAATGATCCATCAAATTGTATTCATTTAAGATACCAAATTACATTGTCCAAATTTAATAACAAATATGACAATCAAAACAATATTAACATTAATGATGATCAAAATCCACTTCATCATCCTCCTCTTCAATTGATTTGTATCCTTGAAGTTCATATTCCGTTAGGACTCTAGCTAGGAGAGTCCTAAATTGAGTTTCATTAAAGCTAGCCGACCCCTATTAAAGAGGTGAAGAGGCCGGCTAGGGTTAGGAGAGTGTTTCTTAGAGAAGCATTAGGAGTTGCAAAGGAATAGGAGTATTGAGTAGGAGTCTTAATTGAGTATTGAGTCTTGAGTAGGAATCCTATTAGGAGTTAAGGTTTAGAAGCCCTATAAACAATCATGTATTCATCCTCTTTTCATAAGCAATAGATGAATATTTTCTGCAGTCTTTAAGCAGCAATTTGGAGGAAGGAACCCCTATAGAGTTCCAAGGAGGCCGATCCCCTAAAAAGATAAACCCCTAGCTTAGAACCTGCAAGGGTTCTAACACTTGGTATCAGAGCAGCGTTCTTGGCATCTTGCTGTCCTTCCACAGCCATCCATCAACCCTCCACAGCCGCCCAAAGCAATTCCCACAATTGCTTAAAAGATCGTCGCCGAACTCCACCATCATCTCCACCACCGCGAATCATCCTTTGATCTCCCGTGAATTGCAACATGTTTTGGTTTCCTACCTTACTACTGTTGCAATTTAGTTATCCTTATTCAAAATTCTAGCCATCTATCAACCCTTCGCAGTCACCCAAAGCAATTCCTACAATTGCTTAAAAGATCGTCGCCGAACTCCGCCATCATCACCACCGCGGATCATCCTTTGATCTCTCCGTGAATTGCAATAGGTTCTGGTTTCCTACCTTACTGCTGTTGTAATTTAATTATCCTTATTCAAAAATCCAAAAAAAAAATTGTTCCTATATTGCTGCATAAACTTTTCGTCGTAAAGTTTTCATCTCTACGACGAAAGATACATTGTAGAATTCCAACCGTATAGCATAGTCTGTTTGATCTTACTACTACGTTTTTTCTGTCCAAATCTCTACGAAATTTTTATGACAGCTTTGACACTTCCTAATAGCATATTTCCCTTTGGTTTTGTCAAAATTTTCTCACTATAAACCATTGATCTTTTACGTCCAAACTGCTATACTTGAAAATCTGCACTGTAAAATTTCAACCGCATAGCAAAGTTTTTTTGATCTTATTACTGCATTTTTTCTATCCAAAACTCTATGAAATTTTTATGACAACTTTGACACTTCTTAACAGCATATTTCCCTTTGGTTTTGTCAAAAAATTCTCAATATAAACCATTGATCTTTTACGTCAAAACTGCTATATTTGAAAATCTGCACTGTAAAATTCCAGTCGCATAGCACAGTTTGTTTGATCTTGTTACTGCATTTTTTCTGACCAAATCTCTACGAAACTTTTATGACAGCATTGACACTTCCTAACAGCAGATTTTCGTTTGGTTTCGTCAAAAAATTCTCAATATAAACTATTAATCTTTTACGTCCTAACTGCTGTACTTGAAAATCTGCACTGTAAAATTCCAACTGCATAGCACAGATTGTTTGATCTTGTTACTGCATTTTTTCTGCCCAAATCTCTACGAATTTTTTATGACGGCATTGACACTTCCTAACAACGGACTTCTCTTTAGTTTTGTCAAAAAATTCTCAATATAAACCATTGATCTTTTACGTCCAAACTGCTATACTTGAAAATCTGCACTGTAAAATTCCAACCGCATAGGACAAATTGTTTGATCTTGTTACTGCATTTTTTCTATCCAAAACTCTGCGAAATTTTTATGACAGCTTTGACACTTCCTAACAATGGATTTTCCTTTGGTTTTGTCAAAACTTCCTAACAATGGATTTTCCTTTGGTTTTGTCAAAAAATTCTCAATATAAACCATTGATCTTTTACGTCTAAACTGCTATACTTGAAAATCTGCACTGTAAAATTCCAGCCGCATAGCACAGATTGTTTGATCTTGTTACTGCATTTTTTCTCTCCAAAACTCTACGAAATTTTTATAACAACTTTGACACTTCCTAACAGTGGATTTCCCTTTGATTGTGTCAAAAAATTCTCAATATAAACCATTAATCTTTTACGTCCAAACTACTATACTTAAAAATCTGCACTGTAGAATTCCAGTCGCATAGCAAAGTTTGTTTGATCTTGTTACTGCATTTTTTCTATCCAAACCTCTACGAAATTTTACGACAACATTGACAATTCCTAACAGCAGATTTCCCTTTGGTTTCGTTAAAAAATTCTCAATACAAATAACTGATCTTTTACGTCCAAACTGCTACACTTTAGACGTAAAAATCTACTACAGTACCTTTCCGTGATCCTCAATTCTTCCGAACCTTCCACCACCTATGCCATTAACCCGTCAACAGAAAAAAGACAAGGGCATCTCTGATCTACAGGCATATGTTATGGCTTCTCAAGATCCAATTGATGCTAAATTTGAAGCATTAGAATCTCGAATTGAATCGCGCTTGGAGAACAAATTACGCACTTTGTTTATAGAATTCAAAATTGGACAATCGTCGAGTCCAACCGAATTGCAACAAGAAGAGGGTTCAAAGAGACCTCTAGAGAAGGAGGGACAGCCCTCCGACATGCTTTAGCCACGCATAAGGGTAGACTTCCCACGATGGGAAAGAGACCCGGCGGGGTGGATTTCGCGTGTCGAACATTACTTTTGCTACTACCGAATGTCGGATGATGCTATGGTGGAAATTATTATCATCCACCTTAAAGGAGATGTTATTCAATGGTACAAGTGTTTGGAATACAATCATGGGGCTCCGACGTGGAATCAATTTAAGAACGCACTGCTGAATCGTTTCGGACCTATGGAGTACAAAAATATTGATGGCCAACTCGCAAAGATTTGACAAACCTCTACGATTCAAGAGTACCAAACCAGGTTTGAGAAGCTATTCTATCTTGCTCGTGATTGGACTGACCATCAATTGTTAGGAACATTCATCGAAGGACTCAAGCCAGAGATAAAATGAGAGGTTAAAGCACGACAGCCCCGTACCGTGACAGTTGTGATTTCTTTCGCCCAAATACAAGAAGAATGGCTCAACCAAGATGCTCGAAGGATGATAACTTCTCCTAGGCCCACGGCATATAAACCTCTTTCTACTCCTAACCGTCCTTCACTGCCAAAAAAATTAACAAGAGAAGAACTACGTGACCGATCAGCAAAGGATCTTTGATAGCATTACGACGAGCCATGGAACCGCAATCATCGCTGTAAAAGGGGCCATCTCCTACTAATTGAACCTCTTGAAGACATGGAGGAGGAGGTCCAGGAGCATGAGGAAGCGATCACAGATGAAGAACAACAACCGATTGATATTACGATGCATGCCCTTGCCGGTTACGCGAACCCACAAACGATGAAAGTGGGAGGACTTCTGAAGCAACAACCTATCACTGTTAAAATTAACAACAACCGGTTAATTTTAGGAATAACAAGGTTTCTGTTCGAATGGCCTTACCTATCGAGCATTGTAGGAGATTTGACGTTAACGTCGCTGAAGGACGAATTTTGAAGTGTGATCATAGGTGCCCGCGGGTGAAACTATTGCTACAAGACCAAGAGATAATTGTATATTTCTTCCTCCTCCCTCTTGATGATCATGAGGCCATGCTCAGAATTGAATGGTTGACGACATTATGTGATGTTTCCTAGAATTTTATGAAACTAATTATGAAATTTTACAGTAAGGGAAAACAAGTGATATTGCACGGGAAACATGGGGGCGACGTAACGATGATTTGCACACAACAAATGAAAAAGGTTTTGCATAAAGTATGCAGCGGCTTTTTGGTACAACTTGAACAGCAAACTAAAAGAGAGCCAATAAAATTTGAAGATCCAAACCTACTTACTTTGCTTGCTGAATTTTCAAATATATTTGATGAACCGCACAACCTACCTCTTACCCGTCGGCATAATCATTGTATAACGATTCTTCCAGGCAAACCTCCAACAAATACTCGGCCATATCGATATCCATATCTCCAAAAGAATGAAATATAAAGGATTGTAAAAGAGATGCTCGATACAAGAGTTATTCGGCCAAGTTGCAATCCCTACTCTTCACCGATGCTCTTTGTACGAAAGAAGGATGGAACATGGCAAATGTGCGTTAATTACCGAGCTCTCAACGGCATAACTGTCAAGGACAAATATCCTATTCCAGTAGTAGATGAATTGCTAGATGAAAGGGAGCACAAATCTTCACAAAGTTGGACCTTGGATCCGAGTATCATCAAATACGAGTGTGCGAATAAGGCATACCGAAAATCATCTTTCGAACACAACGGTCACTATGAATTTTTGCTTTCTTTAACAGAAGGTGGAATATCTTGGGCATATTATATCAGAGGAAGGTGTGACAGTGGACCCCTCCAAAATTAAAGCAATGCAGAACTGGCCAACCCCGAAGAACATAAAATCGCTACGCGGCTTTCTCGATTTAATAGGCTACTACCGCAAGTTCGTAAAAAACTATGGAAAGATCAACGCACCCCTTACTTCCCTACTAAAAAGGGATGCTTTCCAATAGGCGAACAAAGCCACCACCGCCTTCGACAAACTTAAGGCCGCAATGACGACAACACTCGTACTAGCGTTACCCAACTTCGACAAGACTTTTATTATTGAAGCCGATACCTTCGGAGTCGGAATTGATGTTGTACTAATGCAAGAAGGCCGCCCCCTCGCTTATACTAGTAAGGCATTATCTCGTTCCTATCTTAAGATGACTATTTACGATAAGGAGATGCTCGCGATTCGAGCAAGCTGAATTTTCGACCGTTTCATTTTCGACCAACGACTTCCTTGAGGATATTAAGAGGGAACTACAAGACAGAGACAAAATGTTACAGTCACCAAAAGATAATCTGACTGCAACTCAAGCAAGGATGAAACTACAATATGATCAACACATAGGTAAAAGAGAATTTTCAGTAGGAGATTGGGTCTTCCTACGACTCCAGCCATACAAGCAAACATCAATCCAAACCAGAGCATCTATGAAGCTTTCACCTTGGTTCTATGAACCCTACCAAATTTTGGAGCGCATCGAAGCGATAGCATACAGATTGGACTTACCGGCCAGCTCACGAATCCATCCAGTCTTCCATGTATCATGTGTGAAGCTCAAGCTAAGACAAAATGAGATAGCCCAAAGCCATCTATCATATATGACTACTCAAGGAGAACTCCAGACCTAGCCAAGTGTCATTATTGATCGATGGATCGTGACTCGACGACGACAACCCACTACTGAAGTGCTAATACAGTGGGCGAACCTACCAACAGAAGATGCCACTTGGGAGAACTATGACGACTTGAAGATCAAATTCCCATAATTCATAAATCGTCAACCTCGAGAACAAGGCTGATTTGAAGAGAGCGGGTCTATTAGGACTCTAGCTAGGAGAGTCCTAAATTGAGTTTCATTGAAAGGAGCGGGTCTATTAGGACTCTAGCTAGGAGAGTCCTAAATTGAGTTTCATTGAAAGGAGCATTCATGTAAAACCTACCTAGCTGACCTCTATTAAAGAGATGAAAAGGCCGACTAGGATTAGAAGAGTGTTTTTTAGAGAAGCATTAGGAGTTGTAAAGGAATAGGAGTCTTGAGTAGGGGTCCTATTAAGAGTCTTGAGTAGAAGTCTTAATTGAGTAGGAGTCTTGAGTAAGAGTCCTATTAGGAGTTGGGGTTTAGAAGCCCTATAAATAACCATATATTTATCCTCTTTTCGTAAACAATAGATGAATATTTTCTGCAGCCTTTGAACAACAATTTGGAGAAAGGAACCCCTATAGAGTTTCAAGGAGACCGATCCCCTAAAGAGATCAACTCCAAGCTTAGAATCTACAAGGGTTCTAACATATTCATCTTCATTAAAATAAGTTTTCTCTTCGACATTTGCAAGCCATGAAATTAAGGCTTTTGCATTGAAATTTATTCTCGCGAGTTGTCTTATGTATGTTCTCATTTCTCCAACATTTAAAACTCTTGCTACATCTCCCCATGTTAAACTATCATCTAAAACAAAATCATTATTGGCATTTGCAAGTTACCACTCATTTCTTTCATTCGTTTATCAATATCATCAACGTAATGGGACCAATGCTATCTCGCAAATTATAACAAGCCTAAGTGCTTGATTATACTTTATGGAAACAAAATTATGTAGTCGTTGATACTCTAACTAATTTCTTTTCTTTCTATGAATCTGTTATGTCATACAGATTAAAAATATAATTAAATGCATCAATATCTAAAATATTCGTTATTCTTATATACTTACCTTCTCAAAGACACTTAAATTTCAGTCATAACCTACGACACTACAAGTCAAACTCAAAATTTTTATAGCTAATTACTGGAAGTTTGGTGTGGAATTCAGAATCTTTATACCTGATTAATACAAGTTTGCTGTGGAATTTCCAAATAAACTCTACCATTCAGCTGCAGATTTATACATAACTATTAACAATAATAGTTTAAAAATTTATATGATACAACTTGTGCATCAAGCTCAATAAACCTATAAAAGAATTTTGGATTTAAATAATACCCACAACATGTAGTGAATGATGAAGACAACATTCTCATCTGTTATTTAGATGTACATATACATTTTCCTCACTCCTACCAGAAGATTTTTAGAGTGTTTCCTTGGCTCTATCATAATCTCATATATATATATATATATATATATATATATATATATATATATATATATATATATATATATATATATATACCATTATCAATTTTTTCTCATTATCTACAAGTCGAAAAACTCTAACAAGGGAGCCTATAATTTTTAATAAACCATATGATTCCAAAAAGATGATACCAAGATGATATCACTTGTTCCTTGCTGTTTACATCTTTTATCCATTTACTTATCACCTACTTCTCGCCAAGGTAAACATATTTCTAAGGTTGTGCTTTTGTCTATGCACACTTTACAATGTCAAAAATAAAATGGCAAATCACATAACATCATATCTTACCAATTTTTTATTACTTATAAATTCTCTCTTCATGTTTAGTGCTCTAGTGAGATCATACATAAACCCAGCAACAAAATCACCTTCTTCAAAGTCTTTTTAATGCTTGTAATTTTTTCAATATCCTCTAACATTAGATAATTTAATGTATTGCACATGGAGTCCAACGTAAATACGACCATTTTGCTTGCATAATTTATGTAAAAAACAACAACAACAAAACTGAGTCGCAGCTATGTGGGGTCGGTTACATAGATCTTTTGCTGTCACTAAGATATGTAAAAGGTCATATGTTTAGTTAAATTCAGAATACTTAAATTTTTATTTATAGTTTCTATTAAAATCTTTTTAGGTTTTTCTTTATCTCTCCTTATACCACTAATTTGATAAAACATAATTGCTTTAATTTAAATTGGAGAAATTAAAAAATTTAAAACATTTAAAGGAAAAATCTTACTAGCTAAGACATGAGTACTTCCATTATCTATAATAACCTGTTAAATATTTTGCTCTCCAATTTCTTTTATAAACTTGTCAAGTAACTCAAATATTTTTTTTTTTAGATTTCATGAAGAAATACATCTATCGATTTCACATACATGGTTTTTAAAGAACAACTAATCATAAAATTGATTATGCTCCTTTCTCTCCAACTAGTTCATGTATCTAACATAATAGAGCAATCATTTATATTTTGCTCTCCTTTCTACTCACACATCCTTGTGACTCCTCAACAAATCATTTATATAATCCAACTTTTTTTTTCAATAATGAGACTCTCAACTTCTTTTTAGTGATGGAACTCTCAATTCATGATAGCTTGAAGGTTTAAATTTAAGATCATATCTTCCAATAGCTTCAATCATTTGTTTAAAACTGTCTAAACAACAAACATTGAAAGGATGGAAATTTAGTTGGCCTCTGAATGAAGCTATAGTGGTGCATAGGGCGAAGGCAGGCTAAAGTCGCCGACGTATGAAGGAAGAGAGCAGTCAATAGTGTACGATGAACAGTGGCAGCATAGGGTTTCTCTTTCACACACACAAAGGTGTGGGTGAAGTGGGAGACCTTAGTTGGTGCGACTGAACCAAGTAATTCAAATTTATTAAACCCAGGCAAGCCAAACCCGAACCTAGGCTTTGATTGTTATTAACATATTTCTTGATCTTAGGCTTTTTTAGACATTGGACCAAAGGGAGAGACCATAAATGTTCACTAGTTACACAAGCCAATGGAGATCAAACGAACTTATTTTTCTTGTGTGTTTTTGACCCATTCTCTTGTTAATTAAGCCAAGTTAGAGCATACATAAATATATATATACAGGTATATATATACATATACATTCATATATATACATATACATATATATATATAGTCATAGTGCTCAAGCAAGCTTATTTGGCAAAAATGGCTCTACAGAATGACAACCTCTATCAAGTATAAAATTCCCAAGGGCCACACACTGAATTCATAAGAAGGATTGAACAAAAATGTTGGGAGGAAAAAAGCAACCATTGTCCCTAACTTAAATCAAACTAAACTCTTAACTTTTTTCCTACATAAACAAAGGTATGGATTTGAAGTCCATAACACAATGAACTAGCACCAAATTAGATGACAACCACATAAATTGTGCAGAACATGATGATAGGTACCCACAAATGCTAGGACCCAATATAAGATAAAAGATCATAAAAGGAGTAACATCAGAAATGAGTTCAGCATATGCACTTTTGATAGTCAGGCATGCAAGGGATAAGAAAGATTGATGCAGTTACTATCCATAAATAATGTAGGTTCATCCAACTCCAACCAAAAAACTAAAAGCCATTATGCCTTTTAAAAAAGATGCAGTTTATATCAAGGATCGTCTTTCCGAGTACAGACCCGTTTCAACAATCTATCAGACTGGTACATACTAGTCTATACCAACGTCTTGACACACGGTATGCCGGTGTGTATTGGTGTCTTAACGAGGATGAAGAGAAAGGGGCGACGGAGGAACAGAAGAACAAGGAAGAAGAGGAAGCGATGGAGGAAGAAGGAAGAAAAAGAAGGAATAGAACTTGGGAAGCAACAACAATGACAAAGCAACAGTGGCGAAGCGGAAGCAACAACAGCAACGGAAGCGGCAACAGTGGCAATAAAGGCAACAACATCGTACACGAGAAGAGGGCTCGTGTTTGCAAGCCCTAATTTGTTTTTTATTTTTTAACGCTGAGTTGGGCAGGGGTCCACTACTTTTCTATTTTTTAATATTTTAAATGGACCACCCAAAATGGGGGTGGTTTGCATATCGGCCCATGATTGAACCGATTCATACTGCCCATACTATACCATTTTAGGTGGTACAGCAGTCCATGGTTAATATACTGCTAACAATTTATTGCTACTTGATAAAAAAGGACCTAAGATTTTTTTGAAAGCCTAACCAAACATAAGCACACGAGAAATATCAAAAGAAAGTTTTGCATCTCTCGGTAACAAGATTTGGTCTAATCTGGATTATTTTCAAACATTGGATGAATATTAACATAAACATTTAGGTACTTGTTAAATCAATAAAATACCCCAAAAACAAATATGCAATTGCAATCCAAGTCATGATTGATCTGGTCGATCCTATCTTTTAACAGAGTGTTAACACTAAAACAAGCATGATTTTTTTTTACTTCTTTTAGACAAAATGTATTGACCGATTATACAAAGTGGTCTAACTATTCATCAGAAAACTGTATCTCAAACATCTTTCACATCTAATCATCAATCAGAAATAATTGAATAACCAGTTTTTCCAACTCAGTTTTATACTCAAGTAATTTTAAGTTTTTTTTCTTTTCTTTGATAAATATCTCCTTAGTCTCATGATGAGAGGTTTTCTACACAGTCAAACCATGTAAAAAATCTAGAAATTTGTTGACATGCTATATCCTTGGGATCTGAAACCAAAAGAACTGTTATGTTTTTAACAAAAAATCTCATAATATTCTTTCCTTTCGTTTCTCACATAATTTCTTCATCCTTCTTATCGTCACCCTCAATTTAATCAATTTTCCTTAATTTCTCTTTTGTTGACAACTACATGAATTTTCCCAATGCTTCTATTCCATTTACAACATCATTTTTTAATACAATGATGCTTGAATCGATAAAAAAAACATCTAAATATTTTTTTCATGAAATTTGCATTTTACATTATCATATAGGGAAAAAGTAATAGAAGAGAACAGTCATGAAGAGAGGAAGAATACTGGAGTATAAAGTAGAGATTGAACTGGAGGAAAGTGATCAGGCTTTTATGACATTTTGTGGCTACAAAGAAAGGGGAGAAAGGAAGAAAAAAGAAAGTTGAAAAGGGGGATAAGAGAAGGGAGGAAAGTAGTCGCAGAGAGAGGAGAGGAGATGGGTGAAAAGAGGACAAGATGAACGAATGTAGAGTGGATATTTGGGCCAACAACAGCTAACATGACACAACTCGAAAACAATAGCAACAAGGGCAAACAACCAGATACTTGGTGTGGGTGAAATGGTCACCTGATTGAGTTTCCTGAGTTGACTCACAAGTTCACCCTAGCCCGCTGTGGCTTCTGATTTATCAATTGGTTAGTAATTTGGTCACTATATCCCATTTAATCTATGTGATACTATGGACTGAATTGTGATTTTAACAGCTAAATTCTAATGATCTCTCTTGGCCAACTATGACAAAAAAAACAGAGAAAAATAGATTTGATGAATGTGCCACAGATGTCAATTTGCTTTATGCATTTTATATACTTCATTAATGATTGGATAGTGAGCATGTAAATTTAATCAAGGAAAATACGTGAACCTCTTCTTTTGCATGATCTCAGGAAGGCGCTCTATTATTTGCACAGGATCCAAATGGATAACTATCAAACAATTTCAATGGGAAACCATCAAACGAAAGGTATCACATAATTGTCTAAACAAACTTCAGACCTTCAGTAACCAGCTCCATCATCCAACATTGAAATCTCTAAGTAAACTATCTGGACAGTCAACAAATATGTTGAAATGTTGAACCCAACTCATTGAGACATTGCAGTGTATCGGATGAGAAATAATAAAAATTTTAACTTCAATTTAAAAAATAATTAGAAAAACTACCTATGGGTGAATACTCTTGCACACAAACATGAATGATTAGGACAAACTAAGATCAATTTGTCTATTCCTGGACATATATGTATACAAATTTGTCTCATGTCTTAAGGGTTGACAGCAATTTACCTTCAAGTCATGTACTAACACATGTTTTTTCAAGACCATGTTCATAAAGTTAAAAAAGCATGTATTCTGGCTATTCCACTTCATTAGAGGGTTAAACAGTACAATCAAAAATTGCATCAACCCATTGCATTTGGGAGCAAATCAAAAGAAAGGAAAACACATCAAATACCAAAAATACCTTTTATTTCTCCTGGACCATCTTTTTCCGTATTTCACGAGCAGTATTAAAGATGCCGAGTGTTGGTTTATTGCAAACAAAACACTTCTTGTTCTTTGCATGATGCTGTCAACATGAAAAAGCACAGAAAACCTTACTAGATTGTAAATATGACCAAAATCTTAAGGTTTAAACAATTATATGAAGAGATTGAAAAGAATCACTCACGAATCTTACCCAATTATAATAACAGTAAAATATGGAAGACATAAACACCAAGTGTCAGCTACCATGATTAGTCATCAAAATCCCCAAAAAAATACATTCAGAACATATTAAATCAGGAAAGATGATAATACATCATGTTATTATGCTTATACAGCCAAGGCCTGATCCACCAATATCCCAAGGAAATTAAAAGAAGTAAAATAATCCAGAAATGCAGAATTTTGTTGTAGTAGAAATATTCCACCTCACCCATAGCTTTAGCTTGACGCAGAACAAAAAATTTCAAATAATTCAAAGGGTGTACTTAAATATTTCCTTTGGGAGAGCATGAAAATTTTTGAAGTCTTGCTTCAGTTATATACAATTAGCAAAATATAAGAGTTCAATTAACTCCTCGGGCACAGATTTCATCCCAAAGTATGTGCTTCTTCCAAATCCTTCACAATTCAAATGAAATAGCTCTGCCTGACATTTTTAAGAGGTGTCAACTCTAACAAGTAAAATCTACAAAGTAAAAAATGTCAAATCTTATCCACCTTAACATTCTTATGTCACCTTGTTTGAATTGTTTGAACTAATACAATGGATGGTATCAAATCTTAGGAGTCCTTGAATTTTAAAGTACGAATTCTACATTGCACCACTCTAATGATTCGAGACTACAAATACTATGAGCAACTTGTGATCTTTCAGTATCAAAGTACTTACTTCGGGATAAATAACCTTCACATCCTATTACTTGAATTTGTTGCAAAAAGATCTAGCAAAACAGTCTTTCTTGAACTAAGAGTTTTATTCAATGGTAAAAGAACTACATACTAATTAATACACAATGTTGTCAAAAGAACTAAGAGCTACAAGGCACCATGGCCCCATACTACCTAAGGAGCTAGGTGCTTGCCCAAACAACACAAGGTGCTCACATCAAATAATTTTATTAAAAAATATAATTAAGAATATAAATTGTCATTAAATAAAAAATTTCAAATAAAACATGAGTTTTATGTCATACTCCAAAATAAGAACTTGATGTTGTCTTGCCCAGAATATTCCACCTTTAGTGGTTTTGTCAAAAGAACATGAAAATGGTAGCATTAGATCTTATGAATCATTTAAATGAATGAACTTCCATAATAAATCTTTTTCAATGGTTTTTGATAGGGAATAATCTGGCCCCACCCAATATTGACAGCTGGCATCCACCAAGGAGCCGATGTAGAACAGTCCAACGCGTGATAGCATAGTCGATGTGGCGGAAGGCGTGCAACCGACCCCGCGTCATCCGAAGCCGTACAGCTCGGCGTCGCATGGCGGGGGCCCATACAGGCCGACTCATGCCGTCTAGACCGCATGAGTTGGCGCCGCATTGCCACGCCGAACGAAGGATCAATGGCCATTAATGGCCGATGTACGACCAACTCGCCTCCGCAAGTATAAATACCAACCCCACAATTTGGAAATGAAAAGAACCTTGGACACCACAAAATCCACCTACTGATTGAAACATCGAAGGGGTTGAGTCGAGAATCCCCCTCCTAATGTTGACCTGTTGTGTAGGATCACGACGCGAATGAAGCCAATTAAGCAGACCTTAAGTCGGCTACGAGGGGGTAACGGAAGCCTAGGATACAACCTGCCGATCCGATCTCACTCCCACGTCCTCTCCACATGGACGACCTTGCACTCTCAGCATAGGACCCAGCTATACCGACTCCCAAGCCACGGCGTATAGTTCTACAATAGTTTTAAAAATATTTCCGCTAATTCATGTGCAGTTACTGATGTACTTGAGATGTAATATGAATTGTCATGTTAAATTGATTAATTAAGCTGTGAAGAGGAGGCAGAAGGAAGGAGAAGAAGATAGAGGGAAGCGCAACGGGAGAGAAGATGGAAAGGGAAGCAATGGGAGGGAAGAGGGAGGAAAAAAAAAATCTTAGTTGCAAAGAAGGGAGAGAGAAGGGGAAAAAGAAGAGGGAGAAGAGGACATAGGAAGCAACAATAGTCAGGATTGGCTGCAGAGCAAGAGAGAAGAGACTGAGTTTGGACCAATTTGAGGGGTTTGGGTTGCCAGGGTCAGTCCAGGCAAGTGCTGTGAGGCCTAGCGCCTGAACCGAGATGCTGCCCAAGGCCCATCAAAGCTCTCGAGCATCACCTTGCATCATCAAGTGCCTCCTGTCATTACCGCCAACATATTCACTAGTTCTTCTAAATATAAAAGAAAGGGTCCTATCTGATTGCCATCTTCACACTACGTAACCCAAATAACAGCCAAATTTTGCAGGGTTGTCTATTGGAAAGAGAGAAAATATAGCTTAAAACTACTGAGAGCATGAGAACCAGCACAACATCAAGATAAGTATAAAAGAATGTTGGAGAATGTATTTTTGGCGATATCACCAATTACAATGCAACGAAGAAATTAACTTGGAGTAATTCAAATAAGAGCCAAGCAAGCTTGACGGATTCATGGACCACCAAAAAGCAAAATAAACAAAATAAACGGCAAAAAAGATATCTCATACCTTTAGGGCACAATGCTCACAAAAATAGTGCTTGCACTTGGTTACCACTGGATCCTCAAACGGTTGTCTGCATATAAAGCACGCAAATGGCAAAGAATCATCATCGTCATCGTCATCCTCATGATCACCATCATCCCCGTCTCCTCCACCACCCCCAGCCGCGAGTCCCCTCTTCCTCGCCTTCTCAGCCTCCTCCCACTCCTTCTCCAGCTGCCACCCCGACTTGTAATCCCCCCTATCGTGCATAAATTTGCAGGAATCTCCGTACCCGCAGTACCCCGTCTCCTTATAGTCCTTACAGATGTCCGGCTGGTAATCGAACCTCGCCGACAGCCGGATGTGCGCAGAAGCCCGTAGCGGGCCGTGGGCGCCACCGGCCTTCTCGCCTGCCACCGTCTGCTCCCGCCGGAACCCGGCCTTGTAGTCGGTATACCCGTGGATCCCCTTGTATACTTTGTCGTCACCGCCGCCAGCTTTGGACTTCCCCTTGAGGGACTCATCTGCCTGCTTCAGGACCCGCTCGCGGATGGCCCGGGCGTCCTTGGAGAATTCGGTCTCCGTCTCGAGGACCGCCGTGGCGCGACTGTCGTGCTGGACCTGGATCTCCTTCGAAGACTCGAACTGGAAGAGGGCGCCGGAGCCGCGCTCCCCCGCGTCCTCGTCGGGGTCTCCGGCACCGCCGCTGTCCGCGGACGGCTTGGAGGAGGGTTTGGAAGATGAAGAGGAGAACATGAGCTTGTTGTCGGCTATCGATTTCCTGGATTTAACGATGGCGGAGCCGGTGGATGGAGCATCATCGGCGGCGCCGTCTTCGTCATCGGAACCGGTGGTTTTGCGCTTGCGAATGTTTTTGTTTTTGGTGGGCTTGCGGAAGAAGTTGCAGACCTCGCCAGGCTCCGCCATTCCTGGTGGTGACTTGGTCGCTAGATTCAGATGGAAGAGAAGACGATGAAGGCGAGGGTGGTTCCGAGGGTTTTCGTGAAGACACAGGAAGCAGAATTGGGGAGGGATCCCTTTCCGGTTCCTTACGCGATTTAAGAAAAGAGTAGGGACCCACTTATGACCAGGGCAAAGAGGCCTAAGCGGGACTCACTCATGGAGCCATGAAAAGGAAGGTACATTATCGGGTACGTCAAACGGGTAACAAAGAGCTTAAGGCTACGGGAAAACGCGTCGGGTCGCGTTATGCCATCATGCCCATCGGTCGTTCGATGGAACGCCTCAGAGAAGTTAGGCATGAGGTACCGCCCGTTTGCATCACTCGTCTCCTGCCTCTCCGATTAATTTGTGCTGCGTGATCACTGTTTGAACTCGGAAGATCGTATGACATTTTGTGCGCCAATGTAGACTTCTCACTCTTCTCTTCTCTAATGAGAGAAGCTGCGCGGTTTCCACCAGTGATGATGGGGAAACCCCATCACCTCTCCCTGGGCAGGAGCTGCGGCATATTCAGCTTCTTAGTTGAAGGCTGGCAGTTTCTGGGCCCAAGTAATTTGTAAGTCTAAAGGTTCGCAGTCTTCAGGCTTTTCGCTTTCTTCTACTTTTAATCGGATCTTAGATTCTTTTATGGATTTTATTGATTTTGAGGCTGAGGAACTAGAATCTTGGCAGGCACCCTAGAGGTGGAGTCTTGTTGAGCGATTTCTAGGGAAGCCTCCTCCAATTAAATTGATTTGTACTTTGGTGAACAAACTATAGAAATGTTCATCTCCCCCCTTCGTTTGGGATTTGGCTAGAGGATTCTTCCTATTTCATTTTTCTTCTAAAGATGAAGTTGTTCGATGGAAGGTCCTTGGTCGTTAAGGGTTGATGGTGGAGCAATTGCAAAGTGCAACGATCTAGATCCGTCTTCAATGAATGCCAGTGGAGTTCTGGCACAGCATGGGAAGGGTATCTGTATATTGCTTCTGTTATAGGCAGACACCTTCGTCTTCATAACAAATCCGTCTCAATGGCACAGCGGGTTTGGGTTGAGTTGGATCTTTCATCCCCTTTTAAAGCAGGGAGTCTGGTTCAAAGGCCGAGGTATCATACGAATAAATCTTACTCGGCACCCGTCTGTCTCTTTAGTCATTTAAGCAACATCTAAATAAAGGTATAGAACCATCTACTCAGTTATGAGTCCCTCACATATTACCCCTGGAAACACACGTCGGTAAACCATCTGCATTAAATATTTCTGTCACATCAGGTAAGGAGAGTCTTAATGGAAGCCCATCCGCTCCATCAAGCACCTAGGTATAAAAACTATGCCTTAGGCCAAGCCGAGGCAAGAAGAAAAAAGAGACTCTTTATTCTCTTCATTCACTATTGATACTTTTGTCTTCCTCCCCTTCTGCTTTCCTGATTTAAGCATCAAAGGGATCAAGTCGAAACACCCCCGGCACAGGTTGCCCAACAAAAGAGATCGTGAGCCCCCAAACCAAGCTTCACTGCTCGAAGATTGAGCCCCTCCTAGTGAATCGATTCTTCCTATGACTTCCTTCGTCTTGCCTATAATGTTTGCTCTCCACATCAGTCAAGAGGAGTCATCAAAAGAGACCTGCAAAAGAACCAACCAAGCCAACTCACTAGTTGATGATCTCCATGTGTTAACATTTTGGCCCTAAAAGGAGAGCCAAATATCGTAGGAATATTCTTCTACCACTCTTCCTAACAAGCGCTCCAATGAGGAAGTGCTACTTATGGCTCCTAGCCCTTTCAAGTAGAGAGGGCATATGCCTCCCTTCCAATAAAACGATGTATTTATCTCGACCCAAACACCAGGGTGCTACTGGTGTCTTCTTAACAACCCAGGACCATCCCCTTCAGGGCTGGGAATGGGCTCCCTGCTTGTCCCGTCAAAAGTGTTCCTAGGCCTTGCTCAATAGGTCCAGACCCTCACTGGGGCAATGTAAGCCATCGCCCTACTCCTCCCTTAGTTGGCGTAGCTAGCGATTCCAGTGCAACGGCCCCACTCCTCCCTCCAATCGTCGGTTGCACATCCCCCACCTGAAGCTCAACCAGAGAGTCCACAACCCACCTTCCGAAAGCCTCCTCAACCAGAAGGGATGAGTAGTACTATACTACACCCTCCAATGATGGAATGTGGTGCTTCGCCAAGCCACACCTAAACTTTGCTAGAATCCAAGGCCCAATCCATCGATTCCTAAGAACACTCGGTGAAGGCACAACTCTAAGCCATGAACCGTAGGCTAGACAAGGTTTAACAAGAATTTCTGCAACCCCCATGGCAAACCCGACATGCCCCGTGCATCCCCCTTTATTCAGAGCATCCAAGAGGATCCCATCCCAACTAGCTTCCACCTCCTCAGTTTTAAAACCTTCGATAGTGGATCTAACCCTATAGAACACATTATCACGTTCCAAGCCAAGATGTTTCTATTCAACACTTCGGATACTCTGATGTGTTGGGCCTTTCCGACAATACTAAGGGGTCAACCCGAGAATGTTGGAAAATCTAGGGCGATATCACATGTGTAGTGGAAGAATAAAAAACAAAAATCCTAGAATTTTCTACAGAAAATAAGGTTTCATCGTCATGCGAAGATTGGTGTGCAAAAACCCGTAAAATAAAAAAACCACACGTGTTAAGGGATTTGTGTTACTAAGGGAGATCATATATCCTTAAAAACCTATAAATCTATAAGAGAGGATGAAGGAGGTCAACTATCCTCCTCTCTAGTGATGATTGTTAGAACCCTTGTAGATTCTAAGCTTAGGGTTGATCTCTTTAGGGGATCGACCTCCTTGGAACTCTATAGGGGTTCCTTCCTCCAAATTGCTGCTCAAAGGCTACAGAAAATATTCATCTATTGCTTATGAAAAGAGGATGAATACATGACTATTTATAGGGTTTCTAAACCCTAACTCCTAATAGGACTCTACTCAAGACTCCTACTTCTAGCCAACTCATAATAGGACTCTTATTCAAAACTTATATTCCTTTACAACTCCTAATTCTTCTCTAAGAAATAACCTCCTAACCCTAGTCGGCCTCTTCACATCTTTAATAGGGGTCGACTTAGGTAGGTTTTACATGAATACCCCTCTCAATTAGGACTCTCCTAGCTAGAGTCCTAACAATGATCCACGTGATAGAGGCTGTGAAGATGCTCCTTAAATCACTAGTTAAATCTCTTTGCTACGTGCACTACACAATCAAGAAGGGGTCAGCCCTTGTTGTTATCCACACACCCTAAATAGAGACTGCTAGCTAAAGAGGAGAGGGGGAGAGGAGAATAGGAGGTGACAACCAAAAGAGATCTAGCCTATGGCCCTTTGGTTTCCTCCTATTTATAGAGGCCCTCTTGTCAACTTAACCTTAATGGATCCTGCCTTATTGGGTACTATATTTCCATCCAAATATCCAAGTATCTTAGATTAGTGGATATCTACCCAATAATCTCTTATTGGATCTCATATATAGGATCCAATAATTTAGGGGCTTATTGGATATCCAATAAGATAAGGGCTCTAGCGGATATCTCATATTTGAACCTCTACTCGTTGCAACACCTACCATATGCGTGTGACCCTCTAGGCCCAATATCGAGCTGGCCGTATGTCGTATATGTCAGAACTCCTTTTGGCTTAGTGAATTATTATCTCCATAATGATTCACTCGACTCATCGACTATGGATGTACTATGCCACTACACTGTAGTCCCTAAACGATACAAGGGAATCCAATCCATTGGACATGTCTATCCTTAGTTACTATATATCTATAGTCCATCATCCATCTAATATCCCAGAGATTATATTCTGGGCATGGTGCTATCAAACTCATATGATTTCTACTTGAGTTTTACTCTAATCGGATTCTCCCGAAGAACTCTTTCTCTCTCAATCCGAATGACCTTGGCTAGGAATTTGTTTAAGCAAGAACATATGAGATATTCGTCTCATGATATCGAGAGAGGATATTCCTCTATCGACACTCAATAGTTCTTATAAGGTTGGCTGTCACTCCGGATGATCGATTATACTAGATTTGGAACATCCAGGTCTATAAGCCCAGTATCAAAGAGTAGAGTATTCGTATAGGACATCCTTACTATCTCAAGTCTAAAGACTAAATACACCATTGAGATAATAGAATCGCTGTCTGACAATAAGATATCATCAACTATCTAACATTCTGTAAGCAGATCAATCAGTGAACTCATTCTCCGATGAGCATCCGCATTATATCCCTAGTATCCCCACATAAGCAACTATGAGACTATTAGGATCAATAGCACACTAAGAGGGGGGGGCGGGTGAATTAGTGCAACGAAAAACTTTTACGATTTAAAAAACTTGTTGTGATTAAAGTTGATTCAACAAGAATGGTTTCAATTCAATCCCTTTTTGGAAGAACTTTGAACTTGAAACCTTTCGTGAAAGACCAAGAGAGGACTAAGGGGATTTGCAGCAAAGTAAAGTGCACAACTGAAAAATGTCGGTTTCGTAAAGTTTTCGTACGAGTAAAGCCGATTTCGAAAGATGTTTATATCGAAGCGTAAGTAGACGTCGTTAAGCACAATAAGGAGGAGAGGCAGTTTGCTATAAAGGAAAGATGCTCAAAGTAAATGCAAACCAAGATTTTAGAGTGGTTCGGTCAATTGTGACCTACATCCACTTTCGGCTTCCTCCTCCGACGAGGTCACTGGTGTCCACTAGAGACCTTCCTTCAATAGGCGAAGGCCAACCACCCTTTTACAGCTTTTCTCCTTTTGCTGGGCTTAGGAGACAACCCTTACAAGTTTCACTCCTCTCTTAAATGATCTCAACACTTAAAAGAAAGAAGGAGGAGAACTATAGCTTTTATAACACTTTTAAGGCCTCAAAGACTCAAGATTAAAGCAAGTTTTTCGTTCCTTTTCCTACAGGAAAGGGTGGGGTTTTTATAGGCCCTAATGAGTTTGAAAATGGAGCTTAAAAGTGTCCATTCCCAAATTTTCGAGGTCCTGGCGGTACCACCGCCTGACACCTGACACTGGGCGATACCACCACCTAGAATTCCTAGGAGACCGAGTCTCCTGGGCGGTGCCACCATTGGCTAGGAATTCAGGGTCCAAATGGGCTATTCCATTCGGCCCAATTTGGGGCTATTAAGGGCCCAGTTGTGCCCTAATTAAGTTAGCTGGATTACCTTCCAATCCTAATTTTCTTAGGATCGGAGCGGCACTAAGAGGGGGGGGGGGTGAATTAGTGCAGCGGATTAAAACTTGTAAGTTTGAATACGATTTCGTAAATGCATAGAGATTTCGATTCGAGAATGAATAACTTGCCAAGAGTAGCTTGAGTAAAGTTAGAAGATGAAAAACCGAAAGCTTGCTGCTAAGTAAATAACGATTTCAGAAAGGTAAACACTCACACATTCGAGGGACACATCAATTTAAAGTGGTTCGGTCAAATGACCTACATCCACTTGCGTAGCCTTCTTCGATGAGGCTTCCAACTTCCACTAGCAAATCACTTTGAAGGGGAAGGACAAATACCCCTCTTACAACATTTTACAAGTGGTTCACACTCTTATAAATTTTTAAAGAGAAAGAGGGAGATGAACACTTAAGCTATTGAAAACAAGACTTACTAAAGACTTTGCTAAGGCTTTATCTCAATCTCTTACTTCTCAAAAAGATTATCTTCTCTGATGAGAATTGAGGGGTATTTATAGGCTCCAAGATGATTCAAATTTGGGCTCTAAATTTGAATTCTTTTGGGTTTCCCGATGCTGGCGGTGCCACCGCCTGTCAGTGGTAGTGTCATCGCCTGTCAGTGTCTGATACTGACAGTGTACTAGCAGTGCCACTGCCAAAACTCTCGGGTTCTAGGTGATGCCACCGCCTAGAATATTTCAGCTCACTGGTTGGGCTCAAACTTGGCCCAAACTAGTCCGAACTTGGGCCCAATTGACCCCTAACCGGGTTATAGGATTAACCCTTAATCCTAATCCTAATTACATGAAAACTATGAAATTAAGACATAGTCCTAAGTAGGTTTTTAACCGACAATGTTGAGTTCCCTTCCAGCGACCTTTCCGGTGATCTTTCGGTGGACTTCCGATACACCCTCAGATTTCTTCTAGTAGACTCCTAGCAGGCTCCCGATCATCTGGTGAGTTCAGCGAGTCTTTGGCAAGTAGTCGAACCTTCTCGGTGATCTCTGCGAACCTCCGACGATCTCTTTGGCGGACTTCTGAAAACTTCGGCAAATCCCCGATTTTTTCTCGGTTGGTTCCGGCAGCACTTTTATGACGAATCTTTGGACTCTTGGCAAACTCTCGAACACCCATCTAACTTGACTCTGGTAGACTTGCTTTATGTCTTCAAGCTATCGTAGTTAATCTTGCACACTTAACTCAATAATATGGATTAGATCAATTAACCCATCAATTGATTTCATCATCAAAATTCGAGATTCAACAATCTCCCCCTTTTTGATGATGACAATCAATTGATGACGGAGTTAAACATAACTCCCCTTATCTATATGTCATATTATGAGAAGATAAAAACATTTGAATTCAATCTCTTTGAATTCAAGCCTAAACCGATAAGTTCTATCCGTTGAACTTATCGTTATTCTTAATAAGCATGAGCAAATACGAAACTTCGTATTTCTCATAATTTCAAGCTATAAAAATTATTTTCAAGTCGAATGATAAAAGACAATTATCATTTCGACAAGAGATGTAAACTTTCAACATGAATCTCATGATATAAATGTAAGGCATGATTTAATATGATCAACCAATCTAAAAACTTACGATATTTTCAAGGAGTTTTCGATGCATATAAGACATTTGCATTAAGATAAGCTCTTGCAATTCATATAAGTTATGCTATCAATGCATATAAGACATTTGCATTAACATAAGTTTTTGTAATTCAAATAAGTCATGCTATCACATTGGCATACAATTCATCAATCTTTTACTCATTCTTCTCCCCCTTTGTCATCAATAAAAAAGGAGATGAGACTTTTAAGCCAATAATTTATGATTTAAAAAATTCACCATTAAGATCGATCATTCAGCATTCATAAGATTATACAAAATTCATCCTATTAAACAGAATCCAAAATTCATTAGAAAAATTCCGCATTCATCCAAAATTCACTAGAAAAATTCAGTATTCATTCAAAATTCATCATATTTGAAAAAAATTCAGCATTCGTTTAAAATTCATTAGAAAAATTCAGCATTAATCAAAAGTTGTATCTCATAAAAAAACATCATGGCTTTTATACAAAAGAAAGAAGATGGCAAAACCTTAACTTGGCATTAAGAGTAATCATACAAGGATCGCATGTCAAGGTAATAGAATAAGAAGACATATTGATTAATCCTTAGGAGGAAATCCATAGTTCTTATACATGACATCTATTTTTTGATTCATTTGTCGCAGTTCCTTCAAAATTTCAATTTGCTGAATTTAAATTTGCACTTGCTGTGATTTGAGTTGTTCTTGTTTCGAAATTTGGAAACCTAAGAGCTACTTCATTAGATCTAAAAAGGTTTTGGTCATATGAATCTCCTACCACCCTTTTCCCTTTTATTCTTGTTTATCTCTTAGGAGCCATTATCTAAACAAGATGATAGATCAAGAATATGAAACTGTGAAGAGTAGACAAAATAATGAGAAGAGGAAGGAAAGATTTCAGATTTTATCTTATGGAGAATTCCTTGAAAGATAGAGAGCTTGAACCAACAAGAATCTCTCTTTTAGGCTTCTAAAGGTTAGAATGAGGGTGAGAGAGGTTTAGAGAGTATTGTGGGAGTTATAGGGAGAGTTCTCACGGGTTGGGGGTGGTTCCACCATTGGCCCTAACTCGTTCTCTTATAAGGGAGTTCTTGGGCGGTGCCACTGCCAATCCGAGTGGTGCCACCGCCTAGCGACCGAGCACTCAGGCGGTGCTATCGTCGGTTCTAGCGGTGCCACCGCTGGCATGCCAAAGAAAAGAAATTTCTTTCCTCCTTTTTTGTTTTCAGATGTGTGTGATTCAAGATAGGATCTTGGATTGCTCTTTAAGATGTTATTTGGAATCGAAAAAGAAGGAAGAAATCAAATCCACGAAAACCGGAAAGAGGATGAAAAACTTTCGGAAAGGATACATAATCAAGCTTATTTTCAAGGACAATTTAACATGCCTAGTTCCCTTCTAATGAAGTCAAATTGGTCTTCATTTAAGGCTTTTATAAAAATGTCTACTAATTGATGCTTTGTGTCAATAAACTCTAGAATGACATTATTGTTAAGGACATGATCGCATATGAAATGATGCCTAACGTCTATATGCTTAGTTCTAAAGTGTTGAATTAGATTTTTGGTAAGACATATGACACTTGTATTATCACATTTTATGAGAATGTTCTTCAAGTGAATTCCATAGTCTTCTAATGTATTCTTCATCCAAACAACTTGTGCACAACTTGCACTTGCAGTAATGTATTCGGCTTCTACCGTAGATAGTGCAACTGAATTTTGTTTCTTGGAAGTCCAAGAAACAAGTGCATGTCCCAGAAATTGGCATGTTCCGAATGTACTTTTTCTATCTATCCTACATCTGCCAAAGTCGGCATCTGCATAAGCTATTAAATTGAATTTATCGGACTTCGGATACCACAATCCTAAATTGGGAGTTCCTTTAAGATATCTAAAAATTCTTTTAACACTGTTAAGATGAGATAATTTAGGATTAGATTGAAACCTAGTACAAAGTCCTACACTAAACATGATATCCGGTCTAGTCGCGGTGAGGTAAAGTAGACTACCTATCATTCCCCTATACATTTTTTGATCAAACTTTTTACCATTTTTATCCATATCTAACTTAGTCGAAGTACTCAGAGGAGTATTTATCGCTTTTGAACCATCCATATTAAATCGTTTCAACAATTCTAATGTATATTTAGATTGATTAAGAAATATACAATCACTCAATTGTTTAATTTGTAATCCTAAAAAGAAGGCTAATTCTCCCATTAGGCTCATTTCAAATTCATAACTCATACACTTGGCAAATGATTTACATAGTGATTCATCCAAAGAACAAAAAATAATATCATCAACATAAATTTGCACAATAAGAAAATTATTTTCAAAGTATTTGATAAACAATGTAGTATCAACCTTGCCTTTGGTAAAATTATTTAAAATGAGAAAAGAACTAAGCCTTTCATACCAAGCTCTAGGAGCTTATTTTAAGCCATAAAGAGCCTTAGTCAATTTGAATATATGATTAGGAAGAAGAGAATTTTCAAATCTAGGAGGTTATTTGACATATACTTCTTCGGAAAGAAAACCATTCAAGAAGGCACTTTTGACATCCATTTTGAAATAGTTTAAAATCATTACTACTAGCATAGGCAAGGAGCATCCTAATGGCTTCTAATCTTGTCATAGGAGCGAAGGTTTCTTCATAGTTGATACCTTCTTCTTGGTTGAAACCTTTGGCCACTAGTCTAGCCTTGTTTCTAACCACGATACCGCATTCGTCTTGCTTGTTTCTAAAGACCCATTTAGTATCAATGACTAAATAGTCACTAGGTCTAGGAATAAGCTTCCATACCTCATTCTTCTCAAATTGGTTCAATTCCTCTTGCATTGCAATGACCCATGAATTATCTTTCAAGGCATCGATAATGTATTTAGGTTCAATTTGAGAAAGGAAGGCAGCGTTAGCATAAAAATTCTTGAAGGAAGAACGAGTTTGAACCCCTTTTGATGTATCTGTTGAATCTCAGATTTTGATGATGAAGTCAATTGTCATTTGTTATCTAATCCATATGTTGAGATAAATGTGCAGGATTAATTACGATGAAAGTAAGACATGCAGCAGGAGTTATGCCGGAGTCAAAACTATGATCACGTTGGGGGTTCGAGAGTTCAATAGAAGTCCGGACGGTTATTGGAGGTTCTGCGGGAACAAATCCGAGAAGTCCAGGAGCTTGCCAAAGAAGTTCATCGGAACTCGCCAAGTGGATCGTCCCAAGTCCAGGAATTTGCCGGAAGTCCATCGGAGCATCACCGAGTGTTCGTCGGACGTTCGTCGGAGGTTCACCGGAAGCTCGCTAGAAGGGAACTCGACATTACCGGTTAAAAACCTGCTTAGGACTATGTCTTAATTTCATAGTTTGAATGTAATTAGGGTTAGGATTAAGGGTTAATCCTATAACCTGGTTAGGGGCCAATTGGGCCCGAGTTCGGACTGGTTTGGGCCAAGTTTGGAGCCCAACCAATGAGCTAAAATAGTCTAGGCAGTGGCACCACCCAGAACCCGAGAGTTCTGGCGGTGGCACTGCTAGTACATTGTTAGTATCTGACACTGATAGGCGGTGGCACCGCCACTGACGGGCGGTGGCACCGCCAACATTGGAAAACCCAAAATAATTCAAATTTGGAGCCCAAATTTGAATCCTCTTGGGGCCTATATAAACCCCACCCTTTCATGCATGAAAGGACACCAAAACATAGCATTTATTTTGATATTTTGAGAGCTTAAAAGTGCTGTAAAAGGCCAAAAGTTCTTCTCCCTCTTTTCTTCTAAGTTTTGATCATTCAAGAGATGAGTGAAAAATCTATAAGGGTTGTCTTCTAAGCCCGTCAAAAGAAGTGAAATTGTAAAAGGGTGGTTGGCCTTCGCTTATTGAAGGAAGGCCTCTAGTGGACGTCGGTGACCTCATCGGAGGAGGAAGCCAAAAGTGGATGTAGGTCAAGATTGACCAAACCACTCTAAATCTCGGTTTGCATTTACATTTTGTTCTCTATCTTAATTGTAACTGCCTCCATAGCCAAAAGTAATTTCTGAATCGACTTTCATACCGAAATCGTTTTTATCGTATGAACGCAATTTTAAATCATCGAAAGTTTTCCGCGGCACTAATTCACCCCCCTCTTTGTGCTCTTGATCCTAACAATTAGTATCAGAGCTCGGTTAACTCTCAATCGGATTAAAACCTAAGAGAGATGGCATATACCAGAATCCAAGAGGGCCACTCTATCACACATCCACCCATGCTCAATGGGACGGACTACACCTATTGGAAGACACGAATGAGGATCTTCCTTATTTTAATGGATTTGGAACTTTAGAATCTTGTCGAAAATGGATTTTTCGAAGTCCTCTCTTCCAATGATCGATTGGAATGAATTGGAGAAGAAGACTTTCACTCTTAATGCAAAGGCTATGAATGCCTTATTTTGTGTGCTTGATAAAAATGAGTTCAATCGTGTTTCGGTTTGTGAAACTGCATTTGATATTTGACGTACACTCGAAGTGACTCACGAAGGCACAAGTAGAGTGAAAGAGTCAAAAATCAATCTTTTGATACATTCTTTTGAACTTTTCCAAATAAAACCGAGTGAGACTATTGGTGACATGTACACCCGTTTCACGGATGTCGTCAATGGTCTAAAAGGACTCGGCAAAAGTTTTTCATATTTTGAGCTCGTAAATAAGATTCTAAGATCCCTTCCTAAGAGTTGGGACCCTAAAGTCACTGCTATTCAAGAGGCTAAAGATTTAAACAACTTTCATCTTGAAGAATTAATCGGGTCATTAATGACCTACGAAATGACTTGCAAAGCTCATGAAGAGCAAGAAGACATCCTTCCAAAGAACAGGAAGGATATGACACTTAGAACTTTCGAAGACTACTTAAGAGAAAACTCAAGTGATGAAGACTGTGACGATGACTTTGCACTTCTAACAAGGAAATTCAAAAAATTCATTAAAAGAAATAAGTTTAAAAATGACAAAAAAAAAATTTGAACCCAAAAAGGACCAAGTTATTTGCTATGAATGCAAGAAGCCGGGACACTACAAAAGTGATTGTCTCCAAGCCAAGAAGAGAACACCAAAGAAGAAGGCGCTCAAAGCAACATGGGATGACTCAAGCACGTCCGAAGAAGAGGAGTCCAACACCGAACAAGTTGCTCATTACACCCTAATAGTCATCGGAGATGAGGTAACGAATTTAATTGATGCAGATTTATCATTTGACGAATTACTAACTTCCATGACTTATTTGATGAATGCAAAACTATTAGTAGAAAATACAAATTGCTAAAAAAGGAGCATGATAGTCTTATTTATAATTTTGATAAATTAAAAACTGAATATCATTATAGTTTAGCTCTATGTAGAAAATGCCATGATCTAGAAACTCTCCAAAAGGAGAACTTGCTACTTAAGGACAGCCTGAAGAAATTCGAGGTTGGTAGCAAGTCTTTGAATATGATCCTTACAAATAAGGGTCATGTTCTTAAAAGAAGTGGAATAGGATTTGTGAGAAGTCCTCCTCAAAATCCAACCACCTTCATTAAAGGCCTTATCTTATATGTTTGGCACCAAAGCAAATGTAACTTTTGTTGCAAACATGGACATAGAACTTATCATTGTCCATTCAAGAAAGTTAGTCCGAACAAACTGATTTGGGTTCCTAAAGGAACCACGATAAATTCTATGCAACATGATAAACAATTTAGATCAATGTTTAAGGCACCCAAAAGTAAATGGGTACCTAAAAATCATCCTTTCTTGTAGAAACATATACCATCACAAGCTAGGAGTAAAAGATGGTACCTTGATAGTGGATGCTCAAGGCATATGACAAGAGATCCATCTCATTTCTCTAAGCTCACTAGCATAGACGAAGGCTATGTTACATTCGGAGACAACAACAAGGGTAAAATCATTAGCAAAGGAACCATAGATAACAAATCTAACTTCTTTATTGAAGATGTTTTGTTAGTTGATGGTTTAAAATATAACCTCTTGAGCATTAGTCAATTATGTGATAAAGGATATATTATCAAATTCGAATCTAATGCTTGCATCATTGAAAAACCACACAAAAACACATCTATGATTGCATTAAAACAAAATAACGTATACACCATTGACATCAATGATCTTTGCAATAAAATATGTTTCTCAATTTTGAATGAGGATGCTTGGCTTTGACATAGGAGATTAGGTCATGCTAGCATGAAACTAATCATTCAAATATCATCCAAAGAACTTGTAAGAGGAATTCCTCATATCAAGTTCATCAAAGATAATGTGTGTGATACTTGTCAATTAGGAAAATAAATTAAGGGTAGTTTCAAATCTAAGAATCAAATAAGCACCTCTAGTCCCTTACAATTGATCCATATGGACTTGTTTGGACCTATCTCTACATCAAGCCTAGGAGGTAGCAAATACGCCTTCATCATTGTAGATGACTATAGTAGATACACATGGATTTATTTCTTAAAACATAAAATGAATGCTTTAGATATTTTACCAAATTTTGCAAACTTGTCCAAAATGAAAAGGGTTCTATGATTTCGTCAATTAGAAGTGATCATGGTGGTGAATTTCAAAACCATGATTTCTATGAATTTTATGAATTTAATGGATATAATCACAACTTCTCTACTCCAAGAAATCCTCAACAAAATGGAGTAGCAGAAAGAAAAAATAGAAATTTACAAGAAATTACAAGAACCATATTGAATGAACATGGCCTACCCAAATATTTTTGGGCTGAAGCCGTAAACACTGCATGCTATATTTTGAATAGAGTTCTAGTAAGACCCTTACTCACCAAAACTCCCTATGAGTTGTGGAACAACAAAAAACCTAATATTTCATATTTTAAAGTTTTTGGGTGTAAGTGTTTTATCTTGAATGAAAAAGATGCCTTAGGAAAATTTGATGCTAAATCCGATGAAGAAATTTTCCTTGGTTATTCTTTGGTTTCTAAAGCTTTTCGTATCTTCAATAAAAGAACTTTAATTATAGAAGAATCCATTCATGTTGTTTTCAATGAGATTTCTGAAATCAAGAAAAATAATTTTGATGATGATGTTAATTTTGATTCTTTGAATTTAAATGAAACCCCTTCTCCAACTAGCAACTTGGATACATCCATTTCCGAAACATCCTTACCCAAGGATTGGAAGTATATAGATGCTCATCCTAAGGAGCTAATCTTAGGAGACACATCTAAGGGGGTTCAAACACGTTCTTCTCTTAAAAATTTTTGTGCCAACGCCGCTTTTCTCTCCCAAATTAAACATAAATGTATTGACGAAGCCATGAAAGATGATTCATGGATTATCGCAATGCAAGATAAGTTAAATCAATTTGAGAGAAATGAGATGTGGAAGCTTGTTCCTAGGCCGAATGACCATTTAGTTATTGGTACTGAATGAGTCTTTAGAAACAAGCAAGCTGAATATGGTATCGTGGTTAGAAACAAGGCTAGATTTGTAGCCAAAGGTTTTAACCAAGAAGAAGGTATCGATTACGAAGAAACCTTCGCTCCTATGGCTAGATTAGAAGCCATAAGGATGCTCCTTGCCTATGCTAGTAATAATAATTTTAAGTTATTTCAAATGGATGTTAAAAGCGTTTTTCTTAATGGCTTTATTTCCGAAGAAATTTTTGTTGAATAACCTCCCGGATTTGAAAATAATAGGCTCCCTAATCATGTGTTTAAATTAACTAAAGCTCTCTATGGTTTAAAACAAGCCCTAAGGGCTTGGTATGAGAGACTTAGTTCTTTTCTTATTGAAAATAATTATACAAAAGGCAAGGTCGATATTACATTGTTTATCAAGAATTTTGAAAATAATTTTCTTATTGTTCAGATTTATGTTGATGATATTATTTTTGGTTCTATAAACGAATCTCTTTGTGAATCTTTTGCTAAAACCATGAGTCTTGAATTTGAAATGAGGTTGATGGGAGAATTAACCTTTTTCTTAGGCTTACAAATTAAGCAACTAAGAAATGACATCTTTATTAGTTAAACTAAATATGTTTTATATTTGCTAAGAAGATTTAATATAGAAAGCTCCAAAGCTATTAACACTTCTATGAGCACCTCTACTAAGTTAGAAGTTGATGAAAGTGGAGAAAGCTTCGATCAAAAAACTTATAGGGGTATGATAGAAAGTTTACTTTACCTCACTACAACTAGACCAGATATTATGTTCAGTGTAGGACTTTGTGCTAGGTTTCAATCAAATCCTAAGATATCTCATCTCAAAGTGGTTAAAAGAATACTTAGATATCTTAAAGGTACCATAAATCTAGGATTATGGTATCCAAAAACTGAGAAGTTTGAGTTAATTGCTTATGCTGATGCGGATTTTGTTGGGTGTAGACTAGATAGAAAAAACACATTAGGAACATGCCAATTTTTGGGATATGCTCTTGTTTCCTGGTCATCTAAGAAATAAAACTCGGTTGCACTATCAACAACCGAAGCTGAGTATATTGTAGCTAGTGCATGCTGTGCACAAGTTGTGTGGATGAAAAACACCTTAGAAGATTATAAAGTTCATTTTAAAAATATTCTCATTAAATGTGATAACACAAGTGCTATATATTTAACAAAGAATCCCATTCAACACTCAAGAACAAAATATATTGATATTATACATCACTTTATACGAGATCATGTCACTAATCATGATGTAGTAATAGAGTTCATTGATACTAAACATCAACTAACTGATATGTTTACAAAGCCTTTAAGTGAAGAATAATTTGATTTCATTAGAAGAGAATTAGGTATGTTAATGTGTCCGAATGCATGAACTTATTAAAATTATTTTTCGGATGTTCTTGATTCAATGATCAAATCACTTAATTGTTATGATGATTTTACATGATTACATGTCTTAATAACATGTTGGAAATTATGTGTTTTGAATACAAAATTTCCATAATAATAAGCATGTTTTATTTTTATGATTGTGTTTAAAAATCTATAGCAAAACCTTGTCCGAATGCATGAAAGTGTTAAATTTCATTTTTGGATTTTCTTGATCCTAACGATACATTATTCTCTTTTGGACTTAATGCAGCTTTCGTAAGCATGTCATATAAAGTTTAATTCATATCATTGATTTTTGACATATAGAATCAATTAGCAAATGCATCTCTCATAGACTTATCGTATGAAAAATATTTTTTTCGAGAAATGGATTTGATGAAATGATTCTTTCTTATAAATTCCTTCTTGAAAAGGAAAGATTTTTTTTAAGCAAAGATTTGATTCACATTTGATCCTTGTAAAAATGAAACATGATTTAAATCTCTTATTAATTTTAACTTCATTCGAGTAATCTCACAAATGGCTTTCCTCCTTCATGCAAAAAGATAATACCAAATAAAAAGGAAGAAGTAATCTCCATGTCATGTTTTCCTTGAAAGTGTTTGTATAATTGGTATTCTATCACTCATTGTTGAAAAATGACATGAACTTAATTATGGCATGAATCATTACCGCACTTATATTTAAAATTTGCTTATATCGTTCTCCTTTTTGTTAATGACAAAGGGGGAGAAATATATGAATTGATGCTATGAGTGCCATATTTGAATTTGAATTATGTTAAGATATCAAAAGAAGCTTGCAACTTGAAATATATGATAAATTGATGATAGAAATGCTATGATTGCCATATTTGCATTATGCCATATATGCATCATGTTAAGATATTAAGAACTTGCATCACAATTTTACATGATGATATCTTGCCATGTGATGAAATGCTATGATTGCTAAACACTTAAAATGCTTACGTTATGTTAAGATATCAAAAGCATACATCGCAATTTTACTTTTTGATATCTTACCATATGATGAAGTGCTACCATCACTATCATTCACACTTGAAATGTAAGACTTGAAAATGGATGTCAAGCCTTGACAACATTTTCTGAGAGATACATCATGATAGGAATCATGATGGGAGTATTGATAAGGTTAAACAATCTTAACTTATCAATATGTCTCTTGAATTCAAAGGCTTTGAAATTCAAGAATGACTTATCTCGAATATGACATATAGATAAGGGGAGTTAAGGTTAACTCCATTATCAATTGATTGTCATCATCAAAAAGGGGGAGATTATTGAATCTCGGATTTTGATGATGAATTCAATTGTCATTTGTTATCTAATCCATATGTTGAGATAAGTGTGCAGGATTAATTACGATGAAAGTAAGACATGCAGCAGGAGTTGCGCCGGAGTCAAAACTATGATCACGTTGGGGGTTCGAGAGTTCGACGGAAGTCCGGACGGTCGTCGAAGGTTCTGCGGGAACAAATCCGAGAAGTCTAGAAGCTTGCCAAAGAACCTCGTCGGAACTCACCAAGTGGATCGTCGCAAGTCCAGGAGTTTGCCGGAAGTCTGCTGGAGCATCACCGAGTGTTCGTAGGACGTTCGCCGGAGGTTTGCCGGAAGCTTGCTAGAAGGGAACTCGACGTTTTCGGTTAAAAACCTGCTTAGGACTATGTCTTAATTTCATAGTTTGCATGTAATTAGGGTTAGAATTAAGGGTTAATCCTATAACCCGATTAGGGGCCAATTGGGCCCGAGTTCGGACTGGTTTGGGCCAAGTTTGGAGCCCAACCAGTGAGCTGAAATAGTCTAGGCGGTGGCACCGTCCAGAACTCGAGAGTTCTAGCGGTGGCACCGCCAGTACACTGTCAGTATCTGACTTGACAAGTGGTGGCACCGCCACTGACAGGCGATGGCACCGCCACTGACAGGCGGTGGCACCGCCACTGATAGGCGGTGGCACCGTCGTCATTGGGAAACCCAAAAGAATTCAAATTTGGAGCCCAAATTTGAATCCTCTTGGGGCCTATATAAACCCCACCCTTTCATGCATGAAAGGACACCGAAACATAGCATTTATTCTAAGATTTTGAGAGCTTAAAAGTGTTGTAAAAGGCCAAAAGTTCTTCTCCCTCTTTTCTTCTAAGTTTTGATTATTCAAGAGAGGAGTGAAAAATCTGTAAGGGTTGTCTCCTAAGCCCATCAAAAGAAGTGAAATTGTAAAAGGGTGATTGGCCTTCGTCTATTGAAAGATGGCCTTTAGTGGATGTCGGTGACCTCATCCAAAAGTGGATGTAGGTCAAGATTGACCGAACCACTCTAAATCTCAGTTTGTATTTACATTTTGTTCTCTATCTTAACTGCAACTGCCTCCATAGTTTTACTTTAATCTCACTTTGCTTGATCTTAAGTTAAAGTAATTTCCGAATCGACTTTCATACCGAAATCGTTTTTATCGTACGAACGCAGTTTTAAATCGTCGAAAGTTTTTCGCTGCACTAATTCACCCCCCCCGTTAGTACTCTTGATCCTAACAGTTTCTCCTAGAATTAGCTCCTTTGGATGAGCATCCACATACTTCCATTCCTTAGGTAAGGAAGAAGATGCATCCAAGTTGCTATTTTGAGGAGGGGATTCATTTAAATTCAAATTATCAAAACTAAGATCATCATCAAAATCATTTTATTTAACTCAGAAATTTCATTGAAAACTATATGAATAGACTCTTCTATAACTAAGGTTCTTTTGTTAAAAACACGAAAAGCCTTAGAAATGAAAGAGTAACCAAGAAAGATGCCTTCATCGGATTTAGCATCAAATTTTCGTAAGGCATGCTTTTCATTCAAACTAAAGCATTTGCAACCGAAAATTTTAAAATAAAAAATATTTAGTTTTTTGTTATTCCATAATTCATAGGGAGTTTTTGATAGAGATGGTCTTATTAGAACTTATTCATGACATAGCAAGTCGTATTAACGGCTTCAGCCCAAAAATACTTAGGTAGACTATGTTCATTTAACATGGTTCTTGCCATTTCTTGTAAATTTCTATTTTTTTTTTCAACTACCCCATTTTGTTGAGAATTTCTCAAAGTGGAGAAGTTGTGGTTATATCCATTGGATTCACAAAAATTTTGGAAGTCACGGTTTTGAAATTCGCCACTGTGATCACTCCGAATTGATGAAATCATGAAGCCTTTTTCGTTTTGAGTAAGTTTACAAAATTTAGAGAAACATTTGAAACAATCACTTTTATGAGCCAAGAAATATGTCCAAGTGTATCTACTATAGTCATCTACAATTACGAAGGCATATTTGCTTCCTCCTAGACTCGTTGTGTTAATTGGTCCAAATAAGTCCAAATGGATCAATTACAATGGTCTAGTTGTGCTAATTTGATTTTTTGGTTTGAAACTAGTTTTTATTTGTTTTCCTAGTTGACAAGCATCACATACTTTGTCCTTAACAAACTTCATATTAGGAATTTCTTGTACTAACTCTCTAGATGAAATCTTATATATTAGTTTCATACCTGCATGGCCTAATCTCCTATGCCAAAGCCAAGCATCATCATTTAAAGCGAAAAAGCACATTTCATTACTAAGCTCATCAAGGTTGATGGTGTAGACATTATTTTGTTTTAAGACAATCATTGATATGTTATTGTTTGGTTTTTAAATAATGCACACATTAGATTCAAATCTAACAATGTAACCTTTATCGCATAATTGACTAATGCTTAAGAGATTATGTTTTAATCCATCAACTAGCAACACATCATCAATTAAAAAACTTAATTTGTTACCTATGGTTTCCTTGCTAATGATTTTACCTTGTTGTCTTCGAAGGTGACATACCCTTCTTCTTTGCTAGTGAGCATAGAGAAATAAGATGGATCTCCGGTCATGTGCCTTCAGCATCCACTATCAAGATACCATCTTTTGCTCCTAGCTTGTGAGTTTGTCTACAAAAGAGGATGGTTTTTAGGTACCCATTTGATTTTGGGTGCCTTAAAAATTGATCTACTAATTTTCTCATTCATCATTGAATTATTTATAGTTCCTTTAGGAACCCATATCAACTTATGTGGACTAATTTTCTTAAATAGACATTTGTAAATAATATATCCGGATTTACAACAAAAGTTACATTTCAAATGAGGTGAAACATACAATGTGGGTCCTTTAATGAAGGTGGTAGGATTTTGGTGAGATCCTCTCACAAAACTAATTCCACTTCTATTTGCGACGTGACCCTTATTTGCAATGATCATATCCAAGCCTTTGCTACCAACCTTAAACTTGTTTAAGGTCTCTTTAAGTAGCAAATTCTCATTTTTTATTATTCTAAGTATTCACATTTAGAGCATGGAGGAGTTTGAAGACTATCAAGCTTATTTTATAGTAAGGAATGCTCTTTCCTTAATAGATTGAACTTCTTACTAATAGTTCTACACTCATCAAATAATTCATGAAAAGCGATAGAAAGTTCATCGAAAGATAAATCTTCATTAATTAAATCACATACCTCTCCTCCTAAAGCCATTAGCACGAAGTTTGCCTCCTCTTTGTTGCTAGCTTCTTCATTCTCGGAATCACTTGAGTCATCCCAAGTTGCTTTTAAAGCTTTCTTCTTCTTCGGTTGCTTCTTCTTAGCTAGGGGCATTCACTTTTGAAGTGCCCCGGATTCTTGCATAGCATATTACTTGGTTCTTTTTATGTTCAAGTTTGTTTTTGGTGTTATTCTCAAATTTTTTCTTTCTTATAAATTTTTTAAATTTTTGAGTTAAAAATGCAATGTCATCGTCACTGTCCTCATCACTTGATGTTCCTTTCAAGTGGTCTTCTTGTGTTCTAAGTGTCATATCTTTCTTGTTCTTTGGAAGGGGGTTCTCGAGCTCTTCATGAGCATAACACATTATTTCGTAGGTCATTAGAGACCCAATAAGTTCTTCGAGAGGAAATGTTTTAAGGTCCTTGGCCTCTTGAATGACCGTAACTTTTGGATCCCAACTCTTTGGAAGGGATCTTAAAATTTTAGTTACTAGTTCAAAGTTAGAAAAATATTTACCAAGAGCTTTGAGTCCATTGATGACATCCGTGAAACGGGTGTACATGTCTCCGATGGACTCACTTGGTTTCATCTGAAAAAGTTCATAAGAATGCATAAGAATGTTGATTTTGAACTCTTTCACTCGGCTAGTGCCTTCATGAGTGACCTCAAGAGTTCTCCAAATATCAAAAGCCAAATCATAAATCGAAACATGATTAAATTCATTTTTGTCAAGTGCACAAAATAAGGCATTCATCCCATTTGCTCATCGGAAGAGAAGATTTTTGAAATCCATTTTTGACAATAGTCCAAAGCTCAAAATCCATGGAAATGAGGAAGATCCTCATACGAGTCTTCCAATACGTGTAATCCGACCCATTAAACATAGGCGGACGTGTAATAGAATGACCCTCATGCATGCCGAAGTAAGCCATCTCTCTTGAGTATTAAACCAAATATGAGAGTAAGCCTAGCTCTGATACTAATTGTTAGGATCGGAGCGGCACTAAGAGGGGGAGGTGAATTAGTGCAGCAGATTAAAACTTGTAAGTTTGAATACGATTTCGTAAATGCATAGAGAATGAATAACTTGGCAAGAGTAGCTTGAGTAAAGTTAGAAGATGAAAAACCAAAAGCTTACAGCTAAGTAAATAACGATTTCAGAAAGGTAAACACTCACACATTCAAGGGACACACCAATTTAAAGTGGTTCTGTCAAATAACCTACATCCACTTGTGTAGCCTTCTTCGATGAGGCTTCCAACTTCCACTAGCAAATCACTTTAAAAGGAAGGATAAATACCCCTCTTACAACCTTTTACAAGTGGTTCACACTCTTACAAATTTTCAAAGAGAAAGAGGGAGGTGAACACTTAAGCTATTGAAAATAAGACTTGCTAAAGACTTTGCTAAGGCTTTATCTCAATCTCTTACTTCTCAAAAAGGTTGTCTTCTCTGCTGAGAATTGAGGGGTATTTATCGGTCCCAAGAGGATTCAAATTTGGGCTCCAAATTTGAATTCTTTTGGATTTCCCGATGCTGACGGTGCCACCGCTTATTAGTGGCGGTGCCACCGCTTATCAGTGTCTGATACTGACAGTGTACTAGCAGTGCCGCCGCCGGAACTCTCGGGTTCTGGGCGGTGCCACTGCCTAGTTTGGCGGTGCCATCGCCTAGACTATTTCAGCTCACTGGTTGGGCTCCAAACTTGCACCAAAACCAATCCGAACTCAGGCCCAATTGGCCCCTAACCGGGTTATAGGATTAACCCTTAATCCTAACCCTAATTACATACAAACTATGAAATTAAGACATAGTCCTAAGTAGGTTTTTAACCGGCAACATCGAGTTCCCTTCCGGCGAGCTTTCCGGTGATATTCTGGTGGACTTTCGATACACCATTGGATTTCTTTCGACGGACTCCCAGCAGGCTCCCGATCTTGTGGTGAGTTCAGCGAGTCTTTGGCAAGTAGCCAAACCTTCTCGGTGATCTCCGCAAACCTCCGACGATCTCTTTGGCGGACTTCCGAAAACTTCGGCAAGTCCCCGGTTTCTTCTCGGTTGGTTCCGGCAGCACTTTCGACGAATCTTCGGACTCTTGGTGGACTCTCGAACACCCATCGAACTTAACTCCAGTAGACTTGCTTTATGTCTTCAAGCTATCGTAGTTAATCCTGCATACTTAACTCAATAATATGGATTAGATCAATTAACCCATCATTTATTTCATCACAAAATTCGAGATTGAACATCTCAACATATAGATTAGATCAACAAATGACAATTGACTTCATCATCAAAATTCGAGATTGAACAAACTTAATCTAAACTCTAACTACAATATTTAAGACATGATTACTACAATTCATGTTCTGGTGCGTCAATCGCTCTTCCGACGAGCTTCCGATGAACTTTCGACAAACATCCGATAAACCTTTGGCGATGCTTCGGCAGACTCCCAACAAGCTCCTGGACTTCGCGACGATCTTCTTGGCGAGTTTCGACGAGCTTCTATGGTAAGCTCCAGGACTTCTCGGTTGGTTCCGGCAGCACTTTCGACGAATCTTCGGACTCTTGGTGGACTCTCGAACACCCATCGAACTTAACTCCAGTAGACTTGCTTTATGTCTTCAAGCTATCGTAGTTAATCCTGCACACTTTTCTCAACATATAGATTAGATCAACAAATGACAATTGACTTCATCATCAAAATTCGAGATTGAACAAACTTAATCTAAACTCTAACTACAATATTTAAGACATGATTACTACAATTCATGTTCTGGTGCGTCAATCGCTCTTCCGACGAGCTTCCGATGAACTTTCGACAAACATCCGATAAACCTTTGGCGATGCTTCGGCAGACTCCCAACAAGCTCCTGGACTTCGCGACGATCTTCTTGGCGAGTTTCGACGAGCTTCTATGGTAAGCTCCAGGACTTCTCGGTTGGTTCCGGCAGCACTTTCGACGAATCTTCGGACTCTTGGTGGACTCTCGAACACCCATCGAACTTAACTCCAGTAGACTTGCTTTATGTCTTCAAGCTATCGTAGTTAATCCTGCACACTTTTCTCAACATATAGATTAGATCAACAAATGACAATTGACTTCATCATCAAAATTCGAGATTGAACAAACTTAATCTAAACTCTAACTACAATATTTAAGACATGATTACTACAATTCATGTTCTGGTGCGTCAATCGCTCTTCCGACGAGCTTCCGATGAACTTTCGACAAACATCCGATACGATAAACCTTTGGCGATGCTTCGGCAGACTCCCAACAAGCTCCTGGACTTCGCGACGATCTTCTTGGCGAGTTTCGACGAGCTTCTATGGTAAGCTCCAGGACTTCTCGGTTGGTTCCCACAGAACTTCCGATGAATGTCCGAACTTCCGACGAACTCTCAAACTCCCAACGTGATCTTGGTCTTGACTTCGGCACAACACCTACTGCATATCTTACTGCCATCGTAGTTAATCCTGCACACTTTTCTCAACATATAGATTAGATCAACAAATGACAATTGACTTCATCATCAAAATCCGATATTCAACAATCTCCCATCTTTTGATGATAACAATTAATTGATGACAGAGTTAACCTTAACTCCCCCTATCTATATGCCATACCTGAGAAAAGTCATTCTTGAATTCAAAGCCTTTGAATTCAAGAGACATATTGATAAGTTAAGTTCATTTAAACATATCAATACTCCCATCATAATTCCTATCATTATATAGCAATTCTGAAAATGATGTCAAGGCATGACATTCATTTTCAAGTCTTATATTTCAAATATGAAGGATAACAATCATAGCAATTTCATCATATGGCAAGATATCAACTTTGTAAAATTACAAGTTAAGCTCTAGATATCTTATCATAATGCAAATATGTATAGTAATTCATTCTATCATCAAATTTCCACATATTTCTCCTCCTTTGTCATCAATAAAAAAGAAAACGATTCAACAATATATGCAAGTGTGGTAAAAAAAAGATTCATGTCATATTTCAACTTTGTAAAAACAATTTATATCAATCATATTTCAATCATTCGTGACATGGTATCATTCACAAGTTCTCACATAAAAGAGATAGCTTTCATTACTTCTTCCTTTTTATTTATCATTAACGCTTTGCATGAAGGAGGAAAGTAAGGAGGAAAAGCCATTGAGAACCAACTTTGAATGAAGTTAAAAACAATAAGAGAGTTTTATTATGCTTCATTTTTCACAAGGATCAAAATATACATGTGAAATTAAATCCTTGCAAGTGTTCATCTAAAAAAAAAATCTTCCTTCATCAAGAAGGAATTCATGTGAAAGAATTATTCTATCAAATCCATTTCTCAATTAAAATTTATGAAAGATAAATCCATGAGAGATGCATTTGTCAATTAATTCCATATATCAAAAATCATTTAGTAATGGAGCATGGATATGCAATAAATTTGATATGGCATAGACTCATGAAAACTCCATTCAAGAAATACATTAAGTCCGGAAGAGAAATACAACAAAATCATGCATTCGGACAATGTTTTGTAATAACTTTTTAATCACAATTATGAAGGTAAACTCATTAGTGCTTTGTAGTGCTCAAAGATTAAGAATCAATGTATGATTAAAACTTCTCAAATCACAATCATGAAAGTATAACATGCTCATCATCATGGAAACTTTTTGCATCAAGGCACAAAATTTACAACATTAAAGTAAACATGTTATTGAAGCATACAATCATGTCAAATTCGTATCATAAAATTTTCAACACCGAATTTAAGTGATTGATCAAAGAATCAAGAAAGTCCGAAAACAAAATTTAACAAATTTATGCATTCAAACAAATCAACATTCCTAATTCTCTTCTAATAAAATCAAATTGTTCACTTAAAGATTTTGTAAAAATATCAGCTAATTGATGTTTAGTATCAACAAACTCTATGATTACATCATGATTAGTGATATGATCTCGTATAAAATGATGTCGAATATCAATATGTTTTGTTCTAGAGTGTTGAATGGGATTCTTTGTTAAATATATTGCACTTGTGTTATCACATTTTATGGGGATATTTTTAAGATGAATCTTATAGTCCTCTAAATTGTTTTTCATCCACACAACTTATGCACAGCATGCACTAGCTGCAATGTACTTAGTTTCGGTTATAGATAGTGTAATCGAGTTTTATTTCTTGGATGACTAAGAAAGAAGTGCATGTTCCAAAAATTGACATGTTCCTAATGTACTTTTTCTATCTAGTCTACATTTAGTAAAATCCGCAACAGCATAAGCAATTAGCTCAAAGTACTCGGATTTTGGATACCATAATCCTAGATTTGTGGTTCCTTTAAGATATGTAAGTATTCTTTTAACTACTTTGAGATGAGATATCTTAGGATTAGATGAAACCTAGCACAAAGTCCTACATTAAACATGATATCCGGTCTAGTTGTAGTGAGGTAAAGTAAACTTCCTATCATATCCCTATAAGTTTTTTGATCAAAGCTTTCTCCACTTTCATCAATTTCTAACTTAGTGGAGGTGCTCATAAGAGTGTTGATAGCTTTTGAGCTATCCATATTAAACCTCTTTAGCAAATCTAAAGCATATTTTGTTTGACCAAGAAAGATGTCATTACTTAGTTGTTTGATTTGTAAACCTAAAAAGAAGGTTAATTCTCCCATCAAACTCATTTCAAATTCAAGACTCATACTCTTAGCAAATGATTCACAAAGAGATTCATTCATGGAACCGAAGATAATATCATCAACATAAATTTGAACAATAAGAAAATTATTTTCAAAATTTTTTATAAACAATGTAGTATCGACCTTGTCTTTAGAGAAATTATTTTCAATAAGAAATGAACTAAGTCTCTCATACCAAGCTCTTAGAGCTTGTTTTAAACTATAAAGAGCTTTAGTCAATTTAAACACATGATTAGGGAGACTATTGTTCTCAAATCCGGGAGGTTTTCAACATAAACTTTTTCAAAAATAAAGCCATTAAGAAAAGCACTTTTAACATCTATTTGAAACAACTTAAAATTGTTACTACTAGCATAGGCAAGGAGCATCCTTATGGCTTCTAATTGAGCCACAAGAGCGAAGGTTTTTTCGTAATCGATACCTTCTTCTTGGTTGAAACCGTTGGCCACTAATCTAGCCTTGTTTCTAACCACAATACCAGATTCATCTTGCTTGTTTCTAAAGACCCATTTAGTACCAATAACTAAATGGTCATTTGGCCTAGGAACAAGCTTCCACACCTCATTTCTCTCAAATTGATTTAACTTATCTTGCATTGCGATAATCCATGAATCATCTTTCATAGTTTCGTCAATACATTTTGGTTCAATTTGGGAGAGAAAAGCGGCATTAGCATAAAAAGTTTTAAGAGAAGAACATGTTTGAACCCCTTTAGATGTGTCTCTTATGATTAGCTCCTTAGGATGAGCATCTAAATACTTCTAATCCTTGGGTAAGGATGTTTCGGAAGTAGATGCATCCAAGTTGCTAGTTGGAGAAGGGGGTTTCATTTAAATTTAAAGTATCAAAATTAACATCATCATCAAAATCATTTTTCTTAATTTCATAAATCTCATTAAAAATAACATGAATGGATTCTTCTCTTTAAAGTTCTTTTATTGAAGATACAAAATCCTTTAGAAATCAAAGAATAGCCAAGAAAAATTCCTTCATCGGATTTAGCATCAAATTTTCCTAAGGCATCTTTTTTGTTTAACATAAAACACTTACACCCAAAAACTTTAAAATATGAAACATTGGGTTTTTTGTTGTTCCACAACTCATAAGGAGTTTTGGTGAGTAAGAGTCTTACTAGAACTCTATTCATGACATAGCATGCCGTGTTTACGGCTTTGACCCAAAAATATTTGGGTAGGCTATGTTCATTCAACATGGTTCTTATCATTTCTTGCAAATTTCTATTCTTTCTTTCTACTAGATTTTGTTGAAGATTTCTTAGAGTAGAGAAGTTGTGGTTGTATCCACTGGATTCACAAAATTCTTGAAAATCATGGTTTTAAAATTCACCACCGTGATCACTTCGAATTGACGAAATCATATGACCATTTTCATTTTGAACAAGTTTACAAAACTTAGTGAAATATCTAAAGTATTCACTTTTACGTGTCCAGAAATAAGTCCATGTGTATCTACTATAATCATCTACAATGACAAAAGTGTATTTGCTACCTCCTAGGCTTGATGTACAAATTGGTCTGAACAAGTCCATATAGATCAATTGCAAAGGTCTAGAGGTGCTTATTTGATTCTTAGATTTGAAGCTACCTTTTATTTGTTTTCCTAATTGACAAGCATCACACACATTATCTTTAACGAACTTGATATGATGAATTCCTCTTACAAGTTCTTTAGATGAGATTTGTGTGATTAGCTTCATGCTAGCATGACCTAATCTCTTATGCCAAAGCTAAGCATTGTCATTCAAAACCGAAAAACACATTTCATTGCAAAGATCATTAATGTCAATGGTGTATATGTTATTTTGTTTTAATATAATCATAGATGTGTTTTTGTGTAGTTTTTCAATAATGCAAGCATTAGATTCAAATTTAACAATATATCCTTTATCACACAATTGACTAATGCTCAAGAGGTTATGTTTTAAACCATCAACTAATAAAACATCTTCAATAAAGAAGTTGGATTTGTTGCCTATGGTTCCTTTGCCAATGATTTTACCCTTGTTGTTGTCTCCGAATGTGACATATCCTTCGTCTATGCTAATGAGCTTAGAGAATTGAGATGGATCTCTGGTCATATGTCTTGAGTATCCACTATTAAGGTACAATCTCTTGCTCCTAACTTGTGATGGTATACGTTTCTACAAAAAAGGATAATTTTTAGGTACCCAATTGACCTTGGGTGCCTCAAAAATCGATCTAAATTGCTTATCATGTTGCATGAAATTCTTTATGGTTCCTTTAGGAACCTAAGTCAATTAGTGTGGACTAACCTTCTTGAATGGACAATGATAAGCTCTATGTCCATGTTTGCAACAAAAGTTGTATTTGTTTTGGTGCGAAATATACAAGATAGGGCCTTTAATGAAGGTGGTTGGATTTTGGTGAGAGCTTCTCACAAATCCGATTCCACTTCTTTTATGAACGTGACCCTTATTAGTAAGGATCATGTTCAAAAACTTGCTACCAACCTCAAATTTCGTCAAGGTATCCTTGAGTAGCAAGTTCTCCTTTTGAAATATTTCTAAATCATGACATTTCGTACATGGAGCTAAACTATCATTATGCTCAATTTTTAATTTATCGAAATTACTAACAAGAGTATCATGCTCCTTTTTTAACAATTTATATTTTCTACTAATTGTTTTACATTCATCAAATAAATCATGGAAAGCATTTAATAATTCATTAAATGATAAATTTACATCAATTGAACTTGATACCTCATCTCCGATGGCCATTAGTGTATAGTGAGCAACTTGCTCGATGTTGGGCTCCTCTTCTTCGGATATGCTTGAGTCATCCCATGTTGCTTTGAGCGCCTTCTTCTTTGATGTTCTCTTCTTGGCTTGGGGACATTCACTTTTGTAGTGTCCTGGCTTCTTGTATTCGTAGCAAATTACTTGGTCTTTCTTGGGTTTAAATTTATTTTTAGTGTCATTTTTAAATTTGTTTCTTTTAATAATTTTTTTGAATTTCCTTGTTAAAAGTGCCAAGTCATCATTAAATTCCTCATCACTTGAGTTTTCTCTCAAGTGGTCTTCTTGTGTTTTAAGTGTCATATCTTTCTTGTTCTTTGAAAGGGTATCCTCAAGCTCTTCATGAGCTTTGCAAGTCATTTCATAGGTAATTAATGACCCAATTAATTTTTCAAGAGGAAAGTTGTTTAAATCTTTGGCCTCTTGAATGGTCGTGACTTTAGGGTCCAAACTCTTTGGAAGGGATCTTAAAACTTTATTAACGAGCTCAAAATCTGAAAAACCTTTACCAAATCCTTTTAGACCATTGACGACATCCGTAAAATGGGTGTACATGTCTCCAATAGTCTCACTCGGTTTCATTCGAAATAATTCATAAGAATGTACTAAAAGGTTGATTTTTGATTCTTTCACTCTACTTGTGCCTTCGTGAGTCACTTCGAGTGTGTGCCAAATATCAAAAGCAATTTCACAAATCGAAATACGATTGAACTCGTTTTTATCTAGTGTACAAAATAAGACATTCATAGCCTTTGCATTTAAAACAATAGTCTTCTTCTCTAATTCATTCCAATCGATCGTTGGAAGAGAAAACTTTTGAAATCCATTTTCTACAATATTCCAAAGCTCAAAATCCATAGAAATTAGGGAGATCCTCATTCGAGTCTTCCAATAGGTATAATCTGTCCCATTGAATATGGGCGGAAGTGTAATTGAGTGACCCTCTTGGTTTCCGGCAAATGCCATCTCTCTTGGGTTTTAATCCAACTAAGAGTAAACCTTACTTTGATACTAATTGTTAGGATCAAGAGTGCACTAAGAGGAGGGGGGTGAATTAGTGTAGTGGAAAACTTTTACGATTTAAAAAACTTGTTGCGATTAAAGCCGATTCAACAAGAATGGTTTCAACTCAATCCCTTTTCGGAAGAACTTTGAACTTGAAACCTTTCATGAAGGACCAAGAGAGGACTAAGGGGATTTGCAGCAAAGTAAAGTGCACAACTGAAAAATGTCGGTTTCGTAAAGTTTTCATATGAGTAAAGCCGATTTTGAAAGATGTTTACGTCAAAGCATAAGTAGATGTAGTTAAGCACAGTAAGGAGGAGAGGCAATTTGCTATAAAGGAAAGATGCTCAAAGTAAATGCAAACTGAGATTTTTAGAGTGGTTTGGTCAATCACGACCTACATCCACTTTTGACTTCCTCCTCCAATGAGGTCACTGGCGTCCACTAGAGGCCTTCCTTCAATAGGCGAAGGCCAACCACCCTTTTACAGCTTTTCTCCTTTTGCCGGGCTTAGGAGACAACCCTTACAAGTTTCACTCCTCTTTTGAATGATCTTAACACTTAGAAGAAAGAAGAAGGAGAACTCTAGCTTTTATAATACTTTTAAGGCCTCAAAGGCTCAAGATTAAAGCAAGTTTTTTGTTTCCTTTCCTGCAGGAAAGGATGAGGTTTTTATAGGCCCCAATGAGTTTGAAAATGGAGCCTAAAAGTGTCCATTCCCAGATTTCCGAGATCCTAGCGGTACTATCCCCATTATTGGATGGTACCACCACCTGGCACCTGACTCTGGGTGGTACCACCACCCAGAATTCCTAGGAGACCGAGTCTCTTGGGCGGTGCCACCGTCGGCCAGTAATTCAAGGTCCGAATGGGCTGTTCCATTCGGACCATTTTGGGTCTATTAAGGACCCAATTGGCCCCTAATTAAGTTAGTGGGATTACCTCCCAATCCTAACTTAATCTAAACTCTAACTATGACATTTAAGACATGATTACTGTAATTCGTGTTCCGGTGCGTCAATCGCTCTTCCAGCGAGCTTCCGGCAAACTTCTAGGGAACATCCGACGAATTGTTGGCGATGCTCCGACGGACTCCCGGCAAGCTCCTGGACTTTGCGACGATCTTCTTGGCGAGTTCCGACGTGGTTCTATGGCAAGCTCCAGGACTTCTCGGTTGGTTCTTGCAGAACTTTCGATGAACTCTCGAACTCCCAACGTGATTTTGGTCTTGACTCCGGCACAACACCTATTGTATGTCTTACTGCCATCGTAGTTAATCCTGCATAATTTTCTCAACATATAGATTAGATCAACAAATAACAATTGACTTCATCATCAAAATCCGAGATTCAACAGAGACTAGCCGCCTCCATCATATGGATAGGTATATAGCACACCAGTCTATCCGGTTATCTTGATATCTCTCTCGAGTAACCTATGACCAAGATTATTTAGGGTCTATGTTTAAAGGCGAATTAGTTTCATTATCGTGATCTCATTATGATCTGATTCTCATTGCATAGATCCATGGACATCACAATATATATAATAGGCAAAATAAAGTGAAAAAATATCAAATAAATAATAAGCAAAAAAAGTGTGTATTATGTCATATGTGCCATCACTCACATGATTGGCTTGCAGGGCACCTATGACTAGTAGAGAATGGTACAATCGCCTCAAGCACCTTTCAATTTCTTCTTTTTTGCAACTCACCAAAGAGTTTGAGTTTCACTTCCTTGCTAATATGTGACCAAAGCCCTCGGCCACTATCTTGCTTGGGCTTAGGCAAAGGGAGGACGAGCCCCTATTCGGCTTTGTCACCTAATTTGTCGGGGAGATTCGAGGGATTCAGGATATCCATCCCTCATTAATAATCTAGGCCTTCATGATTGGCTTGAGACCTACCTACTTTTTCTAATCATTGGTTAAGAGACTTTTCACAACCATCCTAGAGATGCTCCAAAGGGCCAACCATTACATATTAGCCGAAGCCATGATCTCGGGTCACCAAGAGGAGGGCAATAGAAAGCTGCGCTTGCGTCCCAACCTCGTAGTCACCTCGGAGAAGATGTCCCCGAATAGACAATCGAAGGAGAGAATGGGGTTGCTCCCCTACAACATGATGATGATGGAGATTTTTCTCCAAATAAAAGAGAAGAGCCTCCTAAAGGAGCCTAGACTCATGAGAAGGTCTTTGAAGTAGAGGAACAAATCCAAGTACTGCATTTTCCACTAGGACTACGGACACGATACAAAAGAGTGCTGAGATCTGAGATACTAGATCGAAGAGCTCATCAGGAAGGGTCACCTAGCAAAGCACCTAGGCTAGCCCTAGGAGCGTTCGCATCACCCCCGAGTACCCATGGAAAAGCAGATTGATGTCATCTTCGAGGGGCATTCTTCGAGAGGCAAAAGCTCCTAAGGACAGAGAGCCTATGCTCGGGCCTTCTTAGGAAAAACTCCAAGGATCGAAGAAGGGCCTAGGATCGTCTTCGGAGAAGAAGATGTGAGCCACCTGGACCTCACCCATGATGATGCTCTAGTAATCTTTGTTCGGATGACTAATGCCCTTGTCAAGAGGGTGATGATTGACATTGGCAACTCCGCCAACGTGCTCTACCTTGACACCTTCTAGTAGTTGGAGTTAGCCAAAGTGACCTCTCTCCGATGATGTCCTTATTGTCAGGATTCACAAGGGACCCCATTATTAGGATTTCATAATTTTAAGAGTCTTTAATTTTAGGGATTTGATATTAATCTTTATTTTTTATTTAGTTTTTTCTAGTTATGGTAGGAATTTTTGAGTTTTATGAGTCCTTTGATATAGCAAATTAAGAATTGCTATTTATTAGAAATTGTAGTCCTAGTTAACTAGGGATTAATAACTCTATATGTATGTAATACCTTTGGCTAATTTTCTCAAGTAATCAAATACAACTTAAAGCCTTTGGCCAACTTGGAGGTTGATCCCCTTAAAGTAATAAAATCCCCATCTATTTTCTTAGATAAAGCCTTAAGGTTTTATCATAGCGACATTCCTTGACATTTCTAAAGTTCTTATGGTGTGTCCTCGACATTTCCTTAGTGGTGTGTCCTTGGTGTTTCCTCGATGATGTGTCCTCGGCATTTCCTTGGTGGTGTGTCCTTGGCATTTCCTTGATCTCCTACCCAATGTTGCCACAGGCCTTAATGCCCATGCCTCTAACGACGACTTCACCTTTAACGCCAAGTAAGTAGTGCTCATGCCCTTAATCTGAAATCAAAAACAAAACTTAAGAATTGCATATCTATAATCATACACAATGACTGCTAATAATTATATAAAAGCCTAATTTGAACCCTTGGAAGCAAAAATTGAGAACGGGCTTCAAAAAACTCTCAATGATTTCAAAAAGAGTTTGCTTGAGAGTTTTAGTAAAATTCAACAAGATGAAAGTTTGACTTATACAAGTAAATAACCTGACCAATCTGAATTCATAGGAAGAAATTACCAAGAGCATGATAATGACTACCCTTATATGAAACTAGAATTTCCTAGATGGGAAGATGGAGATTCGACTAATTGGATTTCTAGAGTAGAGAAATTTTTTTGCTTTTATAAAACCCTAGAAGATTATAAGTGGAAATAGCTGCAATTGACTAGATGAGGATGTTTTTTAATGGTATGATTAGTATGAAACTTATCATGGAGTTCCTTACGGGAGTAGTTTAAGAAAGGACTTCATATTCATTTTGGACCATTCGAACATAAGAATATTGATGGGCAATTTGTTAAGATTTGCCAGACTTTTACTGTATTAGAGTATCAAAGTCGATTTGAATGACTATTAAATCGAGCTAAAGATTAGTTTGAAAGACAATTAGTGAGAACATTATTGAGGGTCTTAATTCAGACATTCATTGTGAAGTTAAGGCTCGTTAACCTTGCACTATGATAGTTGCAATTTCTTTTGCATGACTACATGAAGAAAAAATTAACATAGAAAATCATCAAACTAGGAGTGATAATAAATAGGTGATTAGTAAGTCAACTACTCCAACCATTCCTAATCAAAATCCTAATACTAGAAGACTAACCAAAGAGGAACTCAAAAAATGATCAGTAAAAGGTTTGTGCTAGCATTGTGATAAAAAGTGAAGTTAAAAGCATCAATGCAAGCAAGAAAAACTTTTGATGATTGAATCAATTGAGGAGGAACCAAAGATTGAAGCTGTAGACTCTGATCATGAAGGAATTGATAACGATGAGGTTATTGAACTTGTCACACATACCATTCATGCATTAGCTAGTCATTCTAGTCCTCAAATTATGAAAGTTGAAGGACTTTTAAAATGTTAGTTTGTTACTATTTTGATTGATACTGGTAGCATCAATAATTTTATGGATAGCAAAATTGTTGCATGATTGGCCTATCGCATTGAACGTTATGATAAATTTGAGGTAAAGGTTATTCCTGTTAGAAAATATGCTAAAACTAAAGATCACTCATTAATCTTGTCTAACCCTGATGATTCTAATACAACTATACAACTTGTCTTCACAAATGTACGGTGGTAGTTGTTTCTACATCAAATTTATCTTCACAAATGTGGGCTGAAAGGTATCCCATTAAACTGGAAAGCAAGAAATCAAATATTTATAAGGGGAGTAAAACATGTTACTAATACTTAGACACTTCTTGGGAGAAGGAATCCTAGTGCAAAGCACTCTGTCTTGCTTCTTGCCCTAAATAAGGGAAAATAGAATTGGTTCTCCCAATTGAGTGAAGACTTCCAAGACTATCTGCCATCCTTAAATACTGAATATCCATCTTTTCTGAAGCCATCAACAATTTTACTAAGATTACAAACAGAACAAGTAGGATTGATGGAGCTTTAAGAATTCACCCTTTTTTTTTTTAACAAACCTACAAAGAAGGCTTCAAAGAGTGACCTGAAAAGTAGACAAGCCTCATTTTCATCATCAGGCTATGGTGAAAGAAAGATTGTTGAGAAGTTGCATTCATCAAATTCTGTATCTTCGAGTGATGGATTCATAAAAAGTTCATCCAAAGACAAATCCTCAAGTAATTCCATGCAAGATATGGCACAACCTGTACCACCAACTTCTACTCATTTTGCTTAAAAAAATATCTTTCTGCCATTCCTGATGCAGCTGCTGATGAAAAGTTTCAGTGATGACCACACTTTGTTGGAATCTGTTATTTTCAAGGCTATTTTTTGATGTAAAAAAATAGTGAGATCAATAATCTCATAAAAGCACGCATCCAAAGGACATTATCAAATATGAGGATACCAAGTTATATTGGTGAAATCTTATGTACTAGCCTAGATCTTGGTAACCTTCCACCTTATGTTCATAGAATGAGAGTTTTCCCTATGGACTTGAATGAAGTGTGGTCTATGGAAGTTGATATTGAATACTATGGTGGTATAGTATTGGACATAGAGATAAGACTTGAAGTCCATGAACCAGAATTGCAAAAAGACATAATAAAAATAAGTTTGGAATCAAATTCTGCTGGTGAAGTGAATTCTGATTTTCTCGAAGGTATTGAGCATTATAGAAACCAGTTGAAATCCTCAAGCAATTCAGCTATTGGAATGGATAACAAAAATGAAGTGGATAAAGTAGATGGCCTTAGAAACTCAGAGAGCACTGGTTGGACTTCAGGTTACATGTCTAGATGGAACGCTATCCTACATTCTCTTGCTGATCAAGTTTCACAGGTACCACTTTCTTTGGCAATACGAGTTGCTTCACTTCGTGGGATATTGCGCTTACATATTAAGTCATCGCCATCTAATCAATTATGGTTTGGCTTCACAACAATGCTGAAATTAGATTGGAATTTGGACTCATCAGTTGGGGATTGAAAAATAACTAGCAGCCATATTGCTTTACTTTTTGGCAATCGGGTTAAGGCTACAATTCGGGATAGTTTGGTGATTCCTAACTATGAAAGCATATGCATCCCATGGATGTTAGCAGAAAAGGAGGATTGGATTCGAAGGAAAGTTGTACCATTCATATGGATGATAGTATGGACATGACAGCCATGAGCTTACAGTACCCTTAGATAGGGATAAGATTATTCAACTTCTAAGAGGTAATCTCGTAATCTCATAAACTAAAATAAAATAACAAGTTGATAAGCATCATAGTTAGAGAGAATTTGTCAACTTCTATAAAGGCTTACTTCAGCCTTACAAGCAAACTTCTATAAAGGCTTGGACTTCTATAAAGCTATCTTCTCAATTCTTTGGGCCTTATAAGGTGTTGGAATGCATTAGCCCAGTTTCTTATCGCTTGGACTTGCCAACAAGCTATAAGATACATTTAGTTTTTCATGTTTCTTACCTTAAAAAAGAAGTTAGGTGAGGATGATATGGTGCAACACCATTTGCCAAATATTTCTTCTATTAGTGAGGTTCAAATCCTACCTTAACCCATACTTGATCGACATGTCGTGATGCATCATAGATATCCTATTATTGAGATGCTTATTCAGTGGGCCAACTTACCAATTGAAGATGCCACTTGGGAATCTTATAAAACATTAAAGGATACATTTTTATAATTTGTAGTTGCTTAGCCTTGAGGACAAGACTATTTTGAAGAGGCACGAAATGTTAGGATTCTTTAATTTTAGGAGTTCTTAATTTTAGAAATTTGATATTAATCTTTATTTTTTATTTATTTTTCCTAGTTATAGTAGGACTTTTTTAAGTTTTAGGAGTCCTTTAATATAGCAAATTAGGAATTGCTATATTTTAGAAATCCTAGTCCTGGTTAATAAAGGATTAATAACTATATATATATATATATATATATATATATATATATATATATATATGAATATGTATATGTATATATATGAATATGTATATGTATATATATATATATATATTTATATATATATATAATGACTTTGGCTATTTTTTTAAGCAATCAAATATAACTCAAAATCTTTGGCCAACTTGGAAGTTGATCCCCTCGAAGTGATCAAAAGGAGGTTGAACCCCTCGAAGCAATCAAATCCCTGTCTATTCTCTTAGATAAAGCCCTAGAGTTTTATTACCCATCTCCCCCAAGGAAAGCTTTTCGAAATGATCCACAAAAAAAGACCCTCATCGTAAGATAAATAGAATTTTTTCATTGATCGATGGGAGTATAGAGCCCTGTGGGCAACACAAAGAATGAGGCAGAGCGGGAGAAGGAGGAGGGGTCGCAGGGCAATCATTGAAGGGAACCTCCACCAAAGCCATCACATCAGCATCTATAGGATTCTCGATTAAGGGATCCTTGTCAACCTTCATCTCCGGGAACCTCGCCTTGAAGTGGGTTATGGCGATGTGGTACTCAAACCCATAGGTGGCCTAACCCAATCATCAAAGGCTACACTGGAACCCCTTGGACTCATTATATGCGGCCATGGCTCCCCTCTCCTGCTTCGAGGCTAGACCCCTCGCATCTTCCCAGGACTCCCTCGCCTCTTGGGCCTCGAGTCGGGAGGCTATCAGCTCATCAGAGTTCGCCAACAACTGGTCCTCCAATTGCTTCGCCCTCTCAAGGGTATCGCCCAGCTATCGGCGGGTATCTTTCAGCTCTAGGCACAAACATGCAGTCGCTCTTTAGCTTTCATGCTCCTGTGTGTCACATCATCCTCAATGATAGCTAGCTCATCCCAAGTCTCCTCAAGCCTCGATTCAGCCTCCCTAGCTTGCTGATGAGCTAGCTTAGTGCCAAAGATAGCTCAGAAACCCGGGCCTCCATGGCCTTGCACCCTTGCTCCCGTTCTAACTGTCAAACTCGGGCCTAAAAATCTACATTGGCTTGAGACAATTGGTTTATCAGCACCCTGGTGTCCCACGTCGAGCCATCAGGTAGTGGTGATGCTGTAGAAGGCAACAAGAAGTAGGGTGCCTGATTAAGAGCATAGAGGAGCATACAAATTCAAGGAAAAGGGCTCACTAGGACTTCACTACGGGAACAAAGGTCGACTAAGACCTCCAGGCGGCTATGGTATGCTAGGCTGGCTAGCATGGGTCTACGCGACCTCGACAATACATGGAGGCCAATGCGGCCTCCTCCTATAACCATTAGTCCTCAGTAAGGCCCTCCTAGTGAGACTTCAAGGGGGCATCGAGGGATGGAACCAAGCAACCAATTATCATGCGGACCGTGAACGACCTTGATGGGAAGGAGCCCCACTGCTCCATGCTAGTCATAGGTGCCCTACAAGCTAATTATATAAGTGATGGCACATGTGACATGATACGCATTCTTTTTGCTCATTATATTATTTGGTATTTTATCACGTTATATTGCTTGTTGCATATATGCATATATATATTGTGATGTCTATGAATCTGTACAATGGGAATCAGATCATGATGAGATCACGATAATGAGACTGATTCACCTTTAAATACAGATCGTAAATAATCTCGGTCATAGGTTACTCGAGAGGGACATCGAGATAACCAGACAAACTAGTGTACTATATACTCGTACATATGATAGAGATAGCTAGTCTCATAGCTACTCGTGTGGGGACACTAGGGATACAGTGTAGGTGCTTATTGGAGAATGAGTTCACTGATTGATCTGCTCACGGAATGTTGGATGGTTAATAATACCTCATTGTCAGATAGCGATTCTGTTATCCCAATGGTGTACTTGGTCTTTAGACTTAAGACACCAAAGATGTCCTGTATGAGTTCTTTATTCTTTGATGTTGGATTTATGGGTCTGAAAGTTTCAAATCTAGCACAGTCGGTCATTGGGAGTGGCAACCAACCTTACGAGGACTATTGAGTATCGATAGATGATCATCCACTCTCGGTGTCATAAGAGGAATATCTCATGTGATCTTGCTCTAACAAATCCCTAGCTAGGGTTATTCGGATTGATAGAGAAAGAGTTCTTCGGGAGAATCCGATTAGAGTGAGACTCGAGTAGAAACTATATGGGCCTGACAGTACCATGCCCGGTATACGATCTCTGAGATATTAGATGGATGAGAGACTATAGATACACATTAATTGAGGACAGATAAGTCCAATGTATTGGATTCCCCTATATTATCTAGGAACTGTAGTGTAGTGGCCTAGTACATCTATAGTCGATGAGTCGAGTGAATTATTATAGAGATAATAATTCACTAAGCTAGAAGGAGTTATGATAAATATGACTCATAGCCAGCTCGATATTGGGCTCAGAGGGTCACACACAAATGGTAGGCATTGCGACAAGTAGAGGTTCGAAAATGAGATATATGTCGGAGCTCCTATCTTACTGGATATCCAATAAGCCCCTAAATTATTGGATCCTATGGATGAGATCTAATAAAAGCTAATAAGAGATTATTGGATAGAGATTCACTAATCTAAGAGGCTTGGGTAGTTTGATGGAGATCCAATACCCAATAGGGCAAGATCCATTAGGGTTAAGTTGATAGGGGGTCTCTATAAATAGGAGGGAACCAAAGGTTCATAGGCTAGAGCTTCTCTTGGTTGACATTTCTTATTCTCCTCTCCCCTTCTCCTTAAATAGCAAGCCTAGAGATTGGAGGAGCATTGTCGCAGCTCTACTGTGTGGATCATCGCTAGAGTGGAGGACACTTGACTTCCTTCATCCTCTTTTCTAGATCTGTAGGGATTAAGAGATATACGATCTCCCTAGGTAAAACATAATCTTTTATATACATAGGTTTTAGTTTTGTGAATTTTGTGCATCAATCTTCGCACAACGACAAACATAATTTATGAAAAATTTGGGGATTTTTGTTTTTTGTTCTTCCATTGTGCATGTGATGTCGCTCCTAGATTTTCCTATAGTGGTATCAGAGCCAAGTTGTTCGTGCTAAAGATTGGTTTTGAATTACGTGTGTTATATTTTAGAAAAGCTTTTGATGTCAAAATCGTTGATGCAATAGTAAGAAAGGGTAGCAACTGTTGCTGCCCTCGCATATCTGCCATCTGCGTGCGTGGAGTCGCCTACAATGGTAGCCGCAATGTCACGGACAAACTTCAAAATAGGATGTTTGATGTAATGCTTATGTATGTCCGTGTCTTTTGGTATGTTCATTCTTTGAAAAGTAAGTAGAGGGACGGCCGAAGGCTTAATAGTCCCATTTTAGTTTCGGTCTGTAGTGGACCATTTTACCCCTTTGTTGTGCAACTATTCAGAGCTTGTAAAGTTTGTTTGTAATTTGCATTGGCTAAGAAATGTTTTCCGAAGATGATTGCTTGTGGATCCCGAGTGAGACGTTTTCTCTAACCCGTTTTCTCTTTTGTAGGTCCTAAGAGACCATGGGAGGTTTCGGGGAGGCTGACCTTTGCGGACGGACACGCAAGGGTGCCGCACGACTTAGGCAAAACCAGCTAAGTCCGTGACAGATGGTATTAGAGTGGGACAAGCACTCATAGAAACACTTGGCATGCAAACGTGGGGGACCTAGCGGGGCTGCATTGAGGGCAGCCAGCACACGCGATCGTTTTGGGGAAAACGGGCATGGCGATGTAGGGAAATAGAGTCGCTAAGAGGAGCGAGCATCTGAGATTGACATTCAGAGGAATGGCCAACCCTTCGCGTGAGGGGCACCACGAGGACGAGCAAGCTGGGAAGAATGCGAAGCGCACAAAGGTTGGGATGGTTGAGTTTGAGCTATGGCTCAACGTTGGCAACTATACTTGATGGTGCTCAAGTCAAGCGAGGCGCTTGGTAAAGGATGAGACCATGCAAGGTGGAATGAGTTGCTCAGCGACCGAAAGAGTTGTGCAAAGCTCACAGAGGTGAGGGGAATTGCTAACTCGGAGAATTCGGTACTCATGCAAGGGCTTGTATGCGGACGATGGAATGTTCGTGACCATCCCAAGGTGACGAAACTCGGCACTATGGAGCATTGAAACTTTCTCTTCGGCATGTGAAGGATACGTCCGTAGGAGGCTGAAGTGTGCAACGAGTTCAGCATGTTGCTAGGCCTTGAGTGGTGCAGTGGGGGATGTATTGACGTGGAGTTGCAATCTAGCAAGTGCGTTTGCAGGAGACAGAACAATGCACAGTTTGTTCAGTAAATCGGAGTAGTCTAAGGGGATGGTGGTCTCCGAAACGAAGAGAGATGTTGCTCCAACGGGATGGATATCCAGGAGGGATAAGTCCCAACTCTCCAGAGGGAGAATCACGTGCAATAGACTGCACATGTTGAGGAGTAGTACCTCAAAAACAACAACTCCATGAAGCTCAATGGACCGAGCGAGCGACGAGGAGTCGTTGCATGATCTCGCTTGAGAGAATGCATTGGTGGATGCATTGCGGGATCAAGTGGTGGAGCGACCCAAGGCAACACAAATGAAGGCACACTTGGAGTCGATATAGAGATCAGACTCAAGGGAGGGCTGACCCGTGGAATGGTGGGCACGAGGGCCACCATCAACTCAATGCAAAAACGAGGAGCGGAGCAACTTGGGTGTAACTTGGCAAAGTACCCAAGCCGCATGAAGTGAGCCGGCATAGAAGATGGAACATGGAGCGGAGGCGCAGAGCTTTCCTTGGACAGAGGTCAAGGACATGAACTCTTGTAGAGGCAAGAGCAGGATCATGTTGTTTCATGGGTCCTTCATTTCTGATGGAGCGGACTCGTATTGCATGGTGCCAAAGATGAAGGGAGCTTCTAGGCACATGCACCTTATCTCGAAGATGCATTTGATGGAGGAACTAAGGCGACTCAGCTTGCAGATGCGAAGTTGGGTTCAGAAAGCCTTGGCACGGGGCAAGAGGACGCAGAGGCGGGTACTCTTGAAGAATATGCCACAGTGTTGCCATTCAAGTTGCCATGAAAAGGAGCGGTGCGCAGCGGAGATTGTGTTGGTAGGGATAGAGGCCCAGGATCCAGACAATAGTGCACCAATTCCAGCGAAGTCGGTGGACTTCGGGAACTACTAGGCGATGGACTGTCCTAGAGCGATGCTTCGTCTAGGTGTGACCCGAGAGCGGGTGGACGAAGGTCGATTGCCAAAGTAGCGAACAAAATCGAAGTTGGAAGAGGCCCTGCAATGTGGTGGCAGAGACCACAAATGGAGGGACCACAATTCGAGTTCATTCCACAAGGATCAGAAGGCAATGGAGATGTCACCAGGAGGCGACAGGGTGCAGCGGATCGTGGTGGAACAGTTCGTGGCAATGCGATACACACGGGTAAGGTCCCGTGAGGGACTTTTTCATACGGAGGTATGATCAGGAGCTACTGGCAGCTCCACTTCGATGAACAACATGACGACAAGAAGGGCTATGGATTCAAGGAGTGAAGGCCATGGTACCGCAGAGGTGGGTCTTCCGTGCGTGCATCGAATCTTGCATCGGATAGAAGCCTTGGCCATCAGCATATGGGGGCTGTGTTCCACCAAGGAAAAAGTTCGAATGCAAGTGCTAGTGAGTCCCATGAGAGGGACTTGATCATGCAGAGGTATGATCGAAGCAAGCTGGAGAGTTGGACTGCTCCAGAGCCTATATTCGCTTAAGGGAGCCCGACAAGTCAGAGGACAAGGTCGAGTAAGCGAACGTTGCTACCAAGGAAGCTAAGGAGAACAGAATCGGTGCAAACCCTATAACGTGATGGCAGAGGCCATGCATGGGATTTGCAGTCTGTCTTTCCATCGACCAAAGGGATCTGCTTGGAGAACACAAAGGTGTTGAAGCAGGGGGGGGTCGAAAGGGGCGAGAAAGCGACGATGAGTCCAGAGGGACTTAGCTACCCAAAATCAAGCATCGGTTAGAATGGAGGTGGACTCAGAGGAGTGTCACAGAGACATATCTACCGATCATGAAGAAAGGGATACAAATGTGAGGCGACGGATAGTAGAGCCATGGGCATGGCAGCGCCATGGTACCACACAGGTGGGACTTCCGTGGAGTCATCGATCCCTTGCTCTCATGAAGGGAGAGCGCTTGGTCATGAATGGGGCCGAGAAGGTGGAGAATGTGGAGGCAAACTTCAAGTACCAAGACAAGGTTGAAGGGCAGAGGCCAAGGAACTTCATAAGACCGGTGTCAACGAGCTTCTCATCAAGATAGCCGAAAGTGAAGGACTTCGGGTCGTGCAAGAGTGCATGACCAAGGAACGAAGCAGGCAATACGTGGTACTGTACCTTTGCTACTCAGTGGAGTAGGCGGTAGGGTTGATGGAGAAGACGGTACAATCCCAGAGGTGACCAAAACTATTAGAGACTTACTCCAAGTTGGGGTGAAAACTTCCTACATTCCAGAAGTTCGATGGTATTGAGAAGGTGAATCACAGTAGCTAACTCAATGCAAGGAGTGCAAACACTTCGAGTGCTTCAGAAGTGTGAGCAAAGAGTAGGCGAAGACCAGTAACCAGCTCAATGCATGGAGTACAACCCTTGAGGAGGCGGGCGAAGTCAAGTAACCATTGCCTTCTCAACTCTTAAGAGAATGGGCGAAACCGAGTACCCCAATTCTCTTATCTATCCAGTAGAGGAGCTCTACACAAGTTCAAAGGCCCTTCGAAGATATTAGAAGACAATAGTTGTCAAATCCTCACCAATGGTGATCAGTGCTACTGAGAGTAGATTATCTGCTTCATTTCCCAACAGAATGCCAATCGAAAGCGGAAGTGATGCGAATCTATTTGGAAATGACAACTAAGTGAAAGAAGAGTCGATGAACAAATTTTGTGGAGGAAGGACCCAAAACTTCAGAAGTTTGCGAGGCGATGCTCGTTAAAGCTCTAACAAGCATCCACCCAGTTCAAGCATCATGAGACATTTGAGAGACTGGCGCATAGTAAGGATGGTCTTTTCCTTCATCTAGATGATCCGCAGGAACCAACAGGGATCAGCACAACTCAGCCAACCCCACACTAAAGTCAGAGTCATTGGCGAGTTGAAGCAGTATGGCGGATCAAAGGTTCGACTACTCAAAAACAGCAGCGGAGAGTAGCTGGGAGCCAAGAGACGCATTGCAGCTAGCGTAGCAGATTGAAGACTCAGCAAAGGCGAGGAGTTGCAGTGTCGGTAAAGGCTTCGACGAGGACGTCGAAGGAATAAGTGGGGGAGAATGTCACGGACAAACTTCAAAATAGGATGTTTGATGTAATGCTTATGTATGTCCGTGTCTTTTGGTATGTTCATGCTTTGAAAAGCAAGTAGAGGGACGACCGAAGGCTTAATAGTCCCATTTTAGTTTCGGTCTGTAGTGGACCATTTTACCCCTTTGTTGTGCAACTATTCAGAGCTTGTAAAGTTTGTTTGTAATTTGTATTGGCTAAGAAATGTTTTCCGAAGATGATTGCTTGTGGATCCCGAGTGAGGCGTTTTCTCTAACCCGTTTTCTCTTTTGTAGGTCCTAAGGGACCATGGGAGGTTTCGGGGAGGCTGACCTTTACGGACGGACACGCAAGGGTGCCGCACGACTTAGGCAAAACCAGCTAAGTCCGTGACAGCAAGGGCGACGACTATAGACAGGCAACATAGCACTAGCGCAAGCATAGGCACAAGCACAATAACTGTTGCTACGCATAGGCACTGGACATGTAGCAGTAAGTCGATGGCTTGCTTGTAGTAGGCTTGCGGTCGACGGGGGCTAGCAGCCCGTGGGTGCCCCACCCGCGGGTGTTGCCTGCGGGCACAACACCCATAGGGGCAGCACAGCCCGTGGGCGACCTAGCCGTAGTGGCGAGCTGCTCGCAAGGGTAAGCACAAGGGGTGGCACCACCCACGGGTGAGTCGCTTGTGGGATCGGAGCTCGCCCGCGGCCATTGCCCCCTAGTGGTGCCTGCGAGCATTGCCCCGCGGGCATGGGTGGCACCCCCCGTCGATAGGGTGGTGATGGCCACAACTTAGTAGGGAGAAGAGAAGAGGTTAGGTTTTTGGAAAATAGATAGTTTTGCCCCTCGAAATTTTAAAAATTTCGAATTTTGTGCTTTTATCTAAATTACCAAAATACCACTCAAAATTCAAAAAATTTCCTATATATCCCTGATTTAAGAAAATATTGATTAAATAAAATATATTATTATTATTATTATTATTATTATTATTATTATTATTATTATTATTATTATCTAGTAGTCCTACATAATGATATTTACATGTGATGTATGATGTGGACGGATGATCATAAACCGTGTGATGTGTGTACTTATGATTATTATTATTATTGGAGCTTACGAGCCACCACTTTATTTCTCGTTTATTGTTAGGCTTGTGTCCTATGATTAAGTTGTGATCACACGAGGAGATATAATAGGAGTGTGGAAGCGATAGTGGGACCCACGAGATCGAGACGGACGATCACGATGCATAGAGATGCCGACGAAACCGACGAGGATGAGATGGACAATCACAGGGCATGGAGATACACCATTGCACACATAGATCTTTATTAGGATCAGGGGTCGGCACTAAGAGGGGGGGTGAATTAGTGTAGCGATAAGATAACGACTATTTAAAAACTTTCGTACGATAAAACCGTTTTCAAAGTAAAATCATTTTCGGAAACTTAACTTGAAAGCGAGTTCATAAAAGTATTGAAGGCAGTAAGCACTTAAAGAGGTTTGCAGTAAAGATAAATTGCACAAATGTAAATGCAAACCAGATTTTAGAGTGGTTCAGTCAATGTGACCTACAGCCACTTTCGGCTTCCTCCTCCGACGAGATCACCGACATCACCCTTTTACAGCTTTTCTCCTTTTAACGGGCCTAGGAGGCAACCCTTACAAGCACTCACACTCCTCTTACAGAATTCTAAACTTAAAGGGGAGGAGGGAAATTCTAAAGAGATTGCAGCAGTGTTTCTTTGCTTTTAAACTCTTTGTTCTCGTGTGTTTTACCCAGGGATAAGAGGGGTATTTATAGGCTTCAATTTGATTCAAACTTAGAGCCTAAAAACATCTCATTCTGGGTTCCCCAGGCACAGGCGGTGCCACCGCCCAGTGTCAGTTTGGTTGATGCTTGGCACCTTGCCAAGGGCGGTACAACCGCCCAAACTAGCAGTACCATCACCTAACACGGTCTCGAAGATTGTGCCATGACGGTGAGACTTCTTGGGGCATTGTTTGGGCTTCTTATTGGGCCCAACATAGTTCTTACATAGGCCTAGTTGGTTCCTAATTGGGTTGGCCCAAATCCAAGCCCAATTACGTGCTAACTACGAAATCCTAAGACATTTGCTAAGCTAAACAAGTCCCTATGTCTATTCTTCCAGCGAGCTTTCAGCGAACTTCCGGCAAACATCTGACGAACCCTCGGCGATGCTCTGGCAGACTCCTAGCAAGCTCCTAGACTTCCGACAATCTTCTTGGCGAGTTCCGACGAGCTTCTCTAGCAAGCTTCGAGACTTCTCGGCTAGTTCTTCCAGAACTTTCGATGAACGTCCGGACTTCCGACGAACTCTCGAACTCCCAACGTGATCATGTCCTTGACTCCGAGACTTTATTTTGCTTCATGCCTTGCTATCTTATTTAATCCTACACATGTAAAACAAACTTTGATCTAGACAATTAATACTAAGCATTAATCAAGTTGTCTAGCATGTCATTGGTTTCTCGACGCTTCGTCCGATTCGTCGGTACATCGTCCTCTCTTGTGGCCTATTGCCTAATCAGTCAGTTGACTCTGCAACTCTGATATTCTTGGCACAATATCCCCTCTTCTTGGCCAGATGCCCGAATCCACAGCCCGAAGCCTTCTGTCGATATGTCGACCGATCCACCGACCCGACGTCCAATCTTCTGACATGTTCCTCCGGCCCAACATGATTTTTCCTGCTTTAATTGTCTCATCCTGATTGAAGCATCCTGCATCACTCAAAATGTAGATTAAAACATAAACACTATTAATTGGTTTCATCATCAAAATCCGAGATTCAACAATCTCCCCCTTTTTGATGATGACAACCAATTGACGACAGAGTTAACTTAACTCCCGAAGTTTAAATAAACTCCCCCTATCAATATGCCATATTGATGGAAACTTTTGGATTCAAAAATCCAAGTAACATGTCATGATCAAATCATACATGATATCAACATATTTCTCCACCTTTGTCATCAACAAAAAGGAGAAGTTCCAACTATCATGTGTTTGGAATACAAGTTCAATTCATTGCATGAAAAACATAATATCAAGTTTTATCATAATGCAATTTGAAAGCTAGTAAATTTAAGGATGTGCAAGTTGGAATATTTGCTTTTCTTTGCGATGTGCAAGATAGCATATTTTGTATCTTCTTGAGATTTTAAGCTAGTAATTCTTGGTGATGTTCCAAGTAGTAATATTTTCTCTTTTGAGAAGTGTGATTATTTTTGCTTCCTTTGCAATGTTTGAGCTTAGCAATTTTACTTTCATTGCAAAGTGCAAGTTAGCATGTTTTGCATTTTGAGTTAGGCAAGATACAACTTTTGGTATGCGAATACAAGCTATCAAATTTTACACATAAAAAGTTAGCAAAATTTTTACATCTTTTGAGATGTGCAAGATGGACTATTTTGCCACTTTTTGAAATGTGTAACTTAACAAACATTGCTTCTCTTAAGATTTACAAGATAGCACTTCTTGCTTCTTTTTTGGGATGAGCAAGCTAGCAAGTTTATCTCTTTTCGAATTGTGCAAGCTAGCAAATTTGTTTTTTAGCAAGTTTTGCTCCCCTTTTGTCATTGTCAAAAAGAAGGGACGACCCTTTATGTCAATTTCTAAATCATGACAAAAGTAAATAACATAAATGAAAATTTAACTCATGAATGTCAAAATAATTATTTTATCTTGAATATTTCATTATTGCATGCATCATTATCATAAGTTAAATTATTACATGCATAATGCCAAATCATCATGTATATAAAATATAACATCATCATTACATGCATGATTCCAAATCATCATTCTATCAGAAAATGATAATTATTGATTTTCACATTATTTTAAAAAATTATAGTGTTGCATGCATTTTTATCTAAGGTTAAAATCATAATGTTGCGTGCATCATTCCAAAACATTTCAAGCCATGCAAGCCATAAATACAAAGAAATCATATAATGAAGGATAAAATCACTTGAATACCAAAAGACATGATTCATATAGTAAATCTCTTCTTTAGTTAAAATATCAAGAAAAATCATAGGAGTACAAACAAGAGATCTTGTTTTAAAAGAAAATCAAGTAATAAATCCAAGTACTCACAAGGAAAAATCATGATTCATTTAGAAAATCTCCTCTTAAGAAAATATCAAGTAGAATCATAGGAGAATGATTAATGAAAAATCTTGATTCATAATAAATCTTAATTTATAAGTATCAAGGAATCAAGATCTTGATTTGGATAAAAATTTATTCAATTTTAAATCATTAACTCATCAATTCAAAATCATTTTCTAGAGATTCACAAAAGTGATACAAATAGATTCATTAATCTCCTTGAAAAATCGATAAAATAGAGAAATTTTTCAAGGAGAAAGGTTTTCTCTTTTTAGTTTGTTTCATACAAGCATGCCTTTATCTTTTTTTATGCCAAATTAAAAAATATATATATATCATCATTTAAAATGAAAGTACAAGATTTATCATCATAAAAATCATCAAGATCAATAAGGCATAAATCACTTAAAAAGATTATTACTTCAAATCATCATGCATAATTATGAAAAATAAATTTATTAAGCATTATCATTACGTATCACTACTTTGGGCATGACATTAAAACATGGTTTCAAGTTTACAAGGTATGCACAATTTCATATTAAGCATGATATCAAACCTCTTAACATTTTCATTAAGATATCAAGCATGGTTTCATTAAACATAAATCATTTTCAATCAAAATCAGAAATCAATACGGAAATCAATATGATACACATTATTGTTTCTTTAGAAAAAAGATTTGATTTATCTTTTTATGTGATTGATTTTATATAAGTATGCTCAAATTTTTTACATGAAAGCCATCCAACAAAACTCAAAAAGCAATACGAAATCATCATAATGCACATAATTGTTTATACCATGCGAAATTAATCACTAGATTTAATTCTAACATTTTGTTTATTTATCATAAAACATGCAATTTGGATGATCATTTTCAAAATTACTAGAATGATAAGCATGATCCTAATTTTTTAGCATCCCCCCCCCTTTTTTTTTTAACATATAATTTTCAAAAAATATTTTTTCTAAAACTAAATAAAAAAGAAAATGCATCATGGAAAGCATCATGTAATTTCAAAGTAAATTAAGGGGGTTTCGATTACCTCATTGTCGAATGCCGTTAAGGCGTAGTTTGCCACCTCGCCTTTTTTTATTTTCTCCTTGTCTTCGGAGGAGCTCGATTCATCCCAATTTTTATTCTTCTTCTTGCGTTTAAAGCAAGTAGTTGCGTTCCTTTTGTTTTTACATTTTTGTTTCATAATTTTCATTGGAAGTTCAAGTTCACCATCACCTGAACTTATGCTTGAGTGGTCTTCAAATGTTCTATGTCCCAAATCTTTCCTGTTCTTTGGAAGGTGTTTTGTTCATCATGTTCATCATATGCATTGTGCATCATTTTATATGTCATCGATGAACCGATAAGTTCTTCAAGTGAAAAAATATTTAAATCTTTTGTTTCATGTATTGCTGTTACTTTCGATCCCCAAGTTTTAGAAAGTAATCTTAAGATCTTGTTAACGAGTTCAAAGTTTGAAAAACTTTTACCAAGTGCTTTTAGACTATTGATGACATCCGTAAAACGGGTGTACATGTCTAATAGTCTTTTTTGGTTCTATACAAAACATCTCGAAATCGCGCATCAAAAAATTTACGTTAGAATCTTTTACACTACTTGTGCCTTCGTGTGTGATTTCAAGAGTGTGCCAAATATCGAAAGACATTTCGCATAAAGAAACCCGATTAAACTCCGTTTTATCTAAGGCGCAAAATAAGGCGATCATAGCCTTTGCATTTAGATAAAACGTCTTCTTCTCCAAATCATTCCAATTATTCATTAGAAGAGAAGATATTTCAAATCTGTTTTTGACTATGTGCCATAAATCAAGATTCAATGAAAGCAAGAAAACTCTCATTCGAGTTTTTCAATAAGTGTAGCCCGTCCCATTGAAAAAGGAGGACGAATAAGAGAAAGACCCTCTTGAAAGCCGAAAAGAGCCATTTCTATTTGGGTGCTAAACCAAATTAGAAAACTATGGCTCTAATACCAATTGTTAGGATCAGGGGTTGGCACTAAGAGGCGGGGGGGGGGGGTGCGTGGTGAATTAGTGTAGTCGTAAGATAACGATGGTTTAAAAATTTCGTATGATAAAACTTTTTCTGACGTAAAACCATTTTCGGAAACTTAACTTGAAAGCGAGTTCATAAAAGTATTGAAGGCAGTAAGCATTTAAAGAGGTTTGTTGTAAAGATAAATTGCATAAATGTAAATGCAAACAAGATTTTAGAGTAGTTCGGTCAACGTGACCTACATTCACTTTCATCTTCCTCCTCCGACGAGATCACTGACGTCCACTAGAGGCTTTCCTTCAATAGGTGAAGGCCAACCACTCTTTTACAACTTTTCTCCTTTTGACGGGCTTAGGAGGCAACCCTTACAAGCACTCATACTCCTCTTATAGAATTCTAAACTTAGAGTGGAGGAGGGAAATTCTAAAGAGATTGCAGCAACGTTTTTTGCTTTTAGACTCTTTGTGCTTGTGTGTTTTACCTAGGGATGAGAGAGGTATTTATAGGCTTCAAGTTGATTCAAACTTGGAGCCTAAAAACATCTCATCCCAGGTTCCCCGAGCACGGGCGGTACCACCGCCTAGTGTCAGTTTGGTTGACACTATCTTGGGCGATACCACTACCCAGGTCTGGCGGTACCATTGCCTGGGGGCTAGTGCTGGGCGGTACCACTGCCCAGATTGGCGGTACCACCACCTAGCACCCTGCCAAGGGTGGTACAACCGCCCAGACTGGCGGTACCATTGCTTGACATAATCTCGAAGACTGTGCCATGATGGTGAGACTTCTTGGGGCACTGTTTGGGCTTTTTATTGGTCCTAACACAATTCTTACATGGGCCTAGCTGGCCCCTAATTGGGTTGGCCCAAATCCAAGCCCAATTACATGCTAACTATAAAATCCTAAGATATTTGCTAAGCTAAACAAGTCCCTATGTCTATTCTTCCGGCGAGCTTTCGGTGAACTTCCGATGAACATCCGACGAACCCTCGGTGATGCTCTGGCGAACTCCTGGCAAGCTCCTGGACTTCATGACAATCTTCTTGGTGAGTTCCAACGAGCTTCTTTGGCAAGCTTTGAGACTTCTCTACTGGTTCCTCCAGAACTTCCGACGAATGTCCGGACTTCCGGCGAACTCTCGAACTCCCAACATGATCGCATTCTTGACTTTGGGACTTTATTTTGCTTCATGCCTTGCTATCGTAGTTAATCCTACACATGTAAAACAAACTTTAATCTAGACAATTAATATTAAGCATTAATCAAGTTGTCCGGCATGTCATTGGTTTCTCGACGCTTCATTCGATTCTTCGACACATTGTCCTCTCTTGTGGCCTATTGCCCAATCGGCCAGTTGACTCCGCAAGTCCGATATTCTTGGCACCATGTCTGCTCTTCTTGGCCCGATGCCCGAATCCATGGCCTGAAGCCTTCTGTCGATACGTCGACCGATCCATCGGCCCGATGTCCAATCTTCTGACATGTTCCTTCGGCCCAACATGATTTTTCCTGCTTTAATTGTCTCATCTTGATTGAAGCATCCTACATCACTCAAAACGTAGATTAAAATATAAACATTATTAATTAGTTTCATCATCAAAATTCGAGATTCAACAATCTTAATATGAGTGATTAGGCTCATTGGCTTGGGCCTGATCACATTAGGCTATTAACTATATCATCTGGTGTGATTGCTTATATACTTATTATATATATATATATATATATATATATATATATATATATATATATATATATATATATATATATATATATATATATATATATATATATATATATATATATATATATATATATATATATATATATATATATTTGTATGCGATGTAGACATATATTAAATATGTATATATGTGACATATCATATTAGGAGACCAAATCAAAATCCCCCCTCTCGATAATATTAAGTCAGTAAATGTAAGGCAATTAGATTGACCCATGTGGCCTTCCATTATTATAGGTAGGGATCGATTCTCGACGTAGGTTAAGTTGGTCGGGTCCCTCAAGGCTCATCTATATTACGATTCGTTATCTTGCCTATGACATAGAGATATCACTAGTGACTTGAGAAGATGGTATGTTTGGTCGAGTCCCTCGAGGGTATATTATCGAATCAAACTCATCTTGGAACAATGGTCTTGACTTAATCGAACATCATGGTTGGTTGAGTCCCTCGAGACCATGGTGGTTCGGAGGCCGAATAGGATGAGAATTATAAGGAGTTATAATCGGTAAGGGTTGCCTACCTTTTGGGCTTAGTGTGATTAGTCGAGTCTTTCGAGATTACACTAAGACACTTATTGGATTCCGATCCCCACTAGAAGTCTGCTAGAGACTTTCGTTTCATGTGTTGAGTGTGTCGCATGACTCACCAGAAAAATAGTGGGAGTAGATTAAGATGGAACTTCATATCTTATTTATTTATTTATCTATGAAATCTGCATGTTATTTATTTCTATTACATCTTTATTTTCAAAAAATATCGCTTTCAAATCCCTTATGTAGCATACTTGATGTCATCCGCCTCACTGGTTCGAATTATATGGATTGGCTCCGCAACTTGAGAATTGTTCTCACGATGAAGAAAATTGCATACGTCCTTGATACAGTGATACCTACACTCGAGGACGGGGTAAGCGAGGATGAGATCGCTTACTATATGAAGTACATAGATGACTCCACTCTTGCTCAGTATTACTTGTTGGGTTCCATGACTCCTGAGTTACAAAGGCAGCATGAAAAAATGGATACTAGATCTATTCTCCTACATGTTTGCAAACTGTTTAAGGAATATTGAAGGACTCCACGATTTGAAATATTCAAGAGTCCTTTCTACGCTAAGATGACTAAGGGGACACTGGTTCAAAACCATATCCTAAAGATGATTAAGTGGATAGAGAAAATCATAGGTCTAGGAATGGTCCTAGAGGATAATCTATGTGGATCTTGTGCTTCAATCCCTACCAGATTCCTTTTCATAGTTCATAATGAATTTTAATATGAACAAGCTTAAGATGAATTTTTTGAGCTTCTCAATATATTAAGGGAGAATCCACAAGCTCGTTTGGCCCAATCGGGTTCTCGTTCTAATTGAAATAGTTTATTTCTGTTTGAGTTGGATTGTTTTCAGATCAATTTTATTTTGGGTTAGGTCTATTGCGAATCGGATCTTTCACTTAAAACCCATGGTTTACACTTGTGAGCTACACCGATTGAGTTTAACCCTTGTGTAAATAGTGATAATACTTGGTTGTTGTCTTTTTCAGGTGAACTTTTCTCCTATCTAGCTGTATATCCTCTCCTCTCCTACTTCTTCTCCTTCTACTTTGGCTTCATGGATTTTCCTCTATCAAGAGGCTTTTTGAATTCTTTTCGATATCTACAATCCTTCTTGCCACAAGTTCCTCTCCAATATCTCATCTCCTGTCTTTAATAAATCTCATCTCGATATCTCTCCCTCTAAAATTTTATCTATAATACCTAAATATTATGTAATAACTAAATATTATTTTGTAATACCTAAATATTTATGTTATTTATGGTTGCATATAAATTGAATTTAGGGCTGCCCCTAAACTTTAGATTTGTTTATAGGAAAATAATTTCTAAAATAAAATAAAAATAAAATAAAAATAAAATAGATAAATTACTACTAATATATTAGAATTAAAGAAGTTTTGATAGGTTTAGAGTGTAATTATTAGAATTATGTTATGATTTTTATAAAGAAGTTTTGATAGGTTTAGAGTGTAATTATTAGAATTATGTTATGATTTTTATAAAGAAGTTTTGATAGGTTTAGAGTGTAATTATTAGAATTATGTTATGATTTTTATAAAGAAGTTTTGATAGGTTTAGAGTGTAATTATTAGAATTATGTTATGATTTTTATAAAGAAGTTTTGATAGGTTTAGAGTGTAATTATTAGAATTATGTTATGATTTTTATAAAGAAGTTTTGATAGGTTTAGAGTGTAATTATTAGAATTATGTTATGATTTTTATAAAGAAGTTTTGATAGGTTTAGAGTGTAATTATTAGAATTATGTTATGATTTTTATAAAGAAGTTTTGATAGGTTTAGAGTGTAATTATTAGAATTATGTTATGATTTTTATAAAGAAGTTTTGATAGGTTTAGAGTGTAATTATTAGAATTATGTTATGATTTTTATAAAGAAGTTTTGATAGGTTTAGAGTGTAATTATTAGAATTATGTTATGATTTTTATAAAGAAGTTTTGATAGGTTTAGAGTGTAATTATTAGAATTATGTTATGATTTTTATAAAGAAGTTTTGATAGGTTTAGAGTGTAATTATTAGAATTATGTTATGATTTTTATAAAGAAGTTTTGATAGGTTTAGAGTGTAATTATTAGAATTATGTTATGATTTTTATAAAGAAGTTTTGATAGGTTTAGAGTGTAATTATTAGAATTATGTTATGATTTTTATAAAGAAGTTTTGATAGGTTTAGAGTGTAATTATTAGAATTATGTTATGATTTTTATAAAGAAGTTTTGATAGGTTTAGAGTGTAATTATTAGAATTATGTTATGATTTTTATAAAGAAGTTTTGATAGGTTTAGAGTGTAATTATTAGAATTATGTTATGATTTTTATAAAGAAGTTTTGATAGGTTTAGAGTGTAATTATTAGAATTATGTTATGAAAAGTACTAATAAACATACTAGAATCATGTTATGATAATTTTGAAGAAGTTTGGATAGCTTTTGCCATAATTCTCCTTTTTAATTTGTGATAAACTCAAAGTCACACTCGAGTTATAATCTATCACAAATTGAATATAGAATTCTCATATTTATTAGTTAACGACCCTAAAATCAAGTAAAAAATATTAAAAATAATAAATATATTATGATTATATAATCATGGTTTAGAAAACTTTAGATAGGTTTAGGGACAATTCTTCTATCTAAACTTGAGTTATACTTGGGTTATACCATATATATTATTTCATTTTGTTAGACATATTGCTTGATTGGAATGTAAGGGTACAACTCTTAATATATTTGTTATTTGCCTATGTTTGAATGTATCTTTATTTTATATCCCCTAAATTTTGGCTATAATATCTCCTATTGGTAACCTTTATTTTTTGCAGGTATATAGACTAACACCATTACATAGGTCTCTTCAACTTGGGGGAAAGAAGGCAAATGAAGCAGCTAGCACAAGTAATATATATCATAACTTAAAATTTTATATTAATTATTATTAACTTATATATAACTAACTGCTTTTTTTTTAGATATAAAGTCGAAGAAACTTGAAACACTCATTCTTCCTTCACCCATTGCTACATCACCCTCTCCCGTGTCAACTCTTCTTTCACTTTCTTGTCACGGACTTAGCTGGTTTCACCTAAGTCGTGCGGCACCCTTGCGTATCCGTCCGCAAAGGTCAACCTCCCCAAACCCTCCCATGGTCTCTTTCGGACCTACAAAAGAGAAAACGGGTTAAAGAAAGCGCCTCACTCGGGATCCATAAGCAATCATCTCCGTAAACACTTCATAAACAATGCAAATTACAAGTAGACTTTACAAGCTCAGAATGGTTGCACAACAAATGGGTAAAATGGTCCACTATAGATCAAAAATCTCTCACAAGTGTCCACATGACACAACCTTTATTTACAAGCCTAAAACGACCACCAAACCCAACTAAAATGGGACTATTAAGCCTTCGGTCGTCTCTCTACATGCTGTGCAAAGCATGAACATACCAAAAGACATAGACATACATAAGCATTACATCAAATATCCTATTTAGAAGTTTGTCTATGACATTCTCCCCCACTTATTCCTTCGATGTCCTCGTCGAAGCCTTTTCCGACACTACAACTCCTCGCCTTTTTTGAGTCTTCAATCTTCTACTCCAGCTACAATGCGCCTCTTGGCTCCCAACTGCTCTCCATTGTTGTTTTTGAGTAGTCGAACCTTTGATCTGCCATGCTGCTTCAACTCGCCAATGACTCTGACTCTAGTGTGGGGTTGGCTAAGTTGTGTTGATCCCTGTTGGTTCCTACGGATCCTCCAGATGAAGGAAAAGACCATCCTTACTATGCACCAGTTTCTCAAATGCCTTATGTTGCTTGAAGTGGGTGGATGCTTATTGGAGCTTTAACGAGCATCGCCTCGTAAACTTCTAAAGTTTTGGGTCCTTCCTCCACAAAATTTGCTCATCGACTCTTCTTTCACTTAGTTGTCTCTTCCAAGTAGATTCGCATCACTTCTGCTTTTGATTGGTATTCTGTTGGGAAATGAAGTAGATAATCTACTCTCAGTAGCACTGATCACTATTGGTGAGGATTTGATAACTATTGTCTTCTAATATCTTCGAAGGGTCTTTGAACCTGTGTAAAGCTCCTCTACTGGATAGATAAGAGAATTGGGGTACTTGGTTTCGCCTATTCTCTTAAGAGTTGAGAAAGCAATGGTTACTTGACTTTGCCCGCCTCCTCAAGTGTTGTACTCCATGCACCGAGTTGGTTACTGCCCTTTGCCTACTCTTTGCTCACACTTCTGAAGCACTTGAAGTATTTGCACTCCTTGCATTGAGTTAGCTACTATGATTCACCTTCTCAATACCATCGAACTTCTAGAATGTAGGAAGTTTTCATCCCAACTTGGAGTAAGTCTCTAATAGTTTTAGTCACCTGTAGGATTGTATCATCTTCTCCATCAACCTTGTCGCCTACTCCACTGAGTAACAAAGGTACAACACTGTGTATTGCCTACTTTGTCCTTGGTCATGCACTCTTGCATGACCCGAAGTCCTTCATTTTCGGCTATCTTGATAAGAAGCTCGTTGACACCGGTCTTACGAAGTTTCTCGGCTTCTGCCCTTCAGCCTTATCTCAGTACTTAGAGTTTGCCTCTACATGCTCCACTTTCTCAGCCCCTTTCATGACCAAGAGCTCTCCCTCCATGAGAGCAAGGGATCAATGACTTTCACGGAAGTCCCGCCTCTACGGTACCATGGCGTTGCCATGCCCATGGCCCTACTATCTGTCACCTCGTATCTGCATCCCTTTTCTTTATGATAAGTAGATATATATCTGTGACACTCCTTTGAGTCCACCTCCATTCTAATTGATGCTTGATTTTGGGTAGCTAAGTCCCTTTGGACTCATCGTTGCTTCCTCGCCCTTTTCGACCCCCTGCTTCAACACATTTGTGTTCTCCAAGCAGCTCCCTTTGGTCGATGGAAAGACAGACTGCAACTCCCATGCATGGCCTCTGCCATCACGTTATAGGGTTTGCACCGATTCTAGTCTTCTTAGCTTCCTTGGTAGTAACATTCATTTACTCGACCTTATCCTTTGACTTGCCGGACTCCCTTAAGTGAATATGGGCTCTAGAGTAGTCCAACTCTCCAGTTGCTTCAATCATACCTCTGCATGATCCAGTCCCTCCCATGGGACTCACTGCTACTTGCATTCAAACTTTTCCCTTGGTGGAACACAGCCCCCATATGCTGATGACCAAGGCTTTCATCTAATGCAAAATTCGATGTATGCACGGAAGACTCGCCTCTATAGTACCATGGTCTTCACTCCTAGAATCCATAGCCCTTCTTACCATCGTGTTGTTCACCAAAGTGGACCTTCCAGTAGCTCCTGATCATACCTCCGTATGATAAAGTCCCTCACGAGACTACACCCGTGTGTATCGTATTGCCACGAACTATTCCACCACGATCCGCTGCACCATGTCGCCTCCTAGTGACATCTCCATTGCATTCTGATCCTTGTGGGATGAACTCAAATTGTGATCTCTCAATGTGTGGCCTTTGCCAACCCATCGCAGAGCCACTTCCACTTTCGATTGTGTTCACTCCTTTTGCAATCGACCTTCGTCCACCCGCTCTCGGGTTACACCTAGATGAAGCACCGGTGTAGGATAGTCCATCACCTAGTAGCTCCTGAAGTCCACCGACTTCGCTAAAATTGGTGCACCATTATCTGGATCTTGGGACTTTGCCCCTGGTAGCACAATCTCCGCTGTGCACTGCTCCCTTCATGGCAACTTGAATAGCAACACTATGGCAAATTCTTCAAGAGTACCTGCCTCTGTGTCCTCTTGCCCCGTGCCAAGGCCTTCTGAACCCAACTTTGCCTCTGCAAGTTGAGTCACCTCAGTTTCTCTGTCAAATGCTTCTCTAAGATAAGTTGCATGTGCCTCGAAGCTCCCTTCGTCTTTGGTACTATGCAGATCAGCCCGCTCCATCAGAATGAGGATCCATGGAATGACATGTTCCCGCTCTTACCTCTGCAAGAGTTCATGTCCTTAGTCTCTATCCAAGGAAAGCTTTGTGCCTCCGCTCCATGTCTCATCTTCTATGTCGGCTCCCTTCATGCAGTTGGGTACTTCGCTAAGTTACACCCAAGTTGCTTTGCTCCTCATTTTATATTGAGTTGATGGTAGCCCTCGCGCCTATCATTCCACGGGTTAGCCCTTCATTGAGTCTGATCTCCATATTGATTCCAAGTGTGCCTTCATTTGTGTTGCCTTGGATTGCTTCCCCACTTGATCTCACAATGCATTATCTCAAACGAGATCATGTAATAACTCCTCGTTGCTCGCTCGATCTGTTGAGCTTTGTGAAGTTGTTTTTGAGGTACTCCTCCTCAATATGTGTGGTCTGTTGCACTTGGTTCTCCCTCTGAAAAGCCGGGACTTATCCCTCCTAGATATCTATCCCGTTGGAGCAACTTCTCTCTTCACTTCCTTCTCTTTGAATGTTTCGAAGACCACCATCTCCTTGGACTACTCTGCCTTGGTGAATAAAATATGCATTGTTCTGCCTCCCACAAATACACTTGCTAGATTACGACTCTACGTCAATACAGCCCCCACTACACCCCTCAAGGCCTAGCAACATGCTAAACTCACTGCACACTTCAGCCTCCTACGGACGTATCCTTCACATGCTGAAGAGAAAATTTTAAAGCTCCATGGCACCGAGTTTCGGTCGCCTTGGGATGGCCACGAACACTCCATCGTTCGCATACAAGCCTTTGCATAAGTACTGAATTCTTTGAGTTAGCAATTCCCCTTATTTCTGTGAGCTTTGCACAACTCTTTCGATCGCTGAACAACTCATTCCAACTTACATAGTCTCATCCTTTATCAAGCGCCTTGCTTACCTTGAGCACTATCAAGTTTGGTTGCCAACGTTGAGCCGTAGCTTAAACTCAGCCATCCCAACCTTTGTGCACTACGCATTCTTCCCAGCTTGCTTGTTCTCATGGTGCCTCTTGCACGAAGGGTTGGCCATTCCTCTGAATGCCAATCTCAGATGCTCGCTCCTCCGAGCAACTCCTTTTCCCTACATCTCCAGGCTCGTTTTCCCCTAAACGGTCGTGCATGCTGGCTGCCCTCAATACAGCCCCACTAGGTCACCCACGTTTGCATGCCAAGTGTTTTTTATAAGTGCTTATCCCACTCTGATACCATCTATCACGGATTTAGTTGGTTTTGCCTAAGTTGTGTGGCACCTCTACAGGTCCGTCCGCAAAGGTTAGGCTCCCCGAAACCTCCCATGGTCCTTTTCAGACCTACAAAAGAGAAAACGGGTTAGAGAAAGCACCTCACTTGGGATCCACAAGCAATCATCTCCATAAACACTTCATAAATAATATAAATTACAAGTAGACTTTACAAGCTCAGAACGGTTGCACAAAAAAGGGGCCAAATGGTCCACTATAGACCGAAAATCTCTCACAAGTGTCCACATGACACAACCTTTATTTGCAAGCCTAAAACGGCCACCAAACCCAACTAAAATGGGACTATTAAGCCTTCGATCGTCCCTCAACATGCTGTGCAAAGTATGAACATACCAAAAGACATTGACATACATAAGCATTACATCAAACATCCTGTTTAGAAGTTTGTCCATGATATTCTGGTCCTTTCTCAACTATCACTAAATCTATTTTACAATATATAGTTAATGTTGAATCTCAGATTTTGATGATAAAGTCAATTGTAATTTGTTTGATCTAATCTATATGTTGAGAAAAGTGTGCAGGATTAACTAAGATAGTAGTAAGACATAAAGCAGGTGTTGTGTCGGAGTCAAGATCGAGATCACGTTGGGAGTTCGAGAGTTCACCGGAAGTCCGAACGTTCATCAAAAGTTCTGCCAGAACCAACCGAGAAGTCCAGAAGCTTGCCAAAGAAACTCGTCAAAGCTCGCCAAGAAGATTATCATAAAGTCCGAGAGCTTGCCGGGAGTCCACTGGAGCATTGCCGAGAGTTCGTCAGATGTTTGCCGGAAGTACGTCGAAAGCTTGCCGGAAGAGCAATTGACGCACCGGAACATGAAGTGCTATAATCATGTCTTAATTATCATAGTTAGAGCATAAATTAAGTATGGATTGGGAGGTAATCTCACTAACTTAATTAGGGGCCAATTGGGCCCGAAGTTGGGCTGGTTTGGGTCAGATTCAAGGCCCAACTAGGATGCTGAAAGCCTGGCCGATGGTAGCACCGCTTGGGAAACAGCACCCCAGGAATTCTAGGTAGTGGTACCGCCGGTAGTTATTGCTGCCAGTGGTGGTACCACCCCTGTCACATGGTGGTACCGCTAGAGCTCAATTTCCGAGCTATGTCAAGCGGTGGTATTGCCCAGACTAGGCGGTAGTAGTGCCCAATGTTAGGTGTCAGGCGGTGGTACCACCAGTACTCCAAAAATCGGGGATGAGATACTTTTTGGCTCTATTTTTGAAGCCATTGGGGCCTATAAAAACCCCACCCTTTTCTGCATGAAAGAGCACAAAAAGTATTGAGATAATATTGAGTTATTAGGGTGTAAAAGTGTTGTAAACAAGTTCTAGAGTCCTCCTCCTCCCTTTCTAAGTTTTTAGATCATTTAAGAGAAGTGTGAGACTTATAAGGGTTCTCTCCTAAACCCGTGAAAAGGAGAAAGCACCGTAAAAGAGGTGGTTGGTCTTCACCTATTGAAGGAAGGCATTTAGTGGACGTCGGAGACCTCGTTGGAGGAGGAATATGAAAGTGGATGTAGGTCACATTGACCGAACCACTCTAAATCCTGGTTTGCTTTTCATTTGAGCAATTTACATTACTACAAATCTCCTTAATCCTCTATTGCACTTTTACGAAAGCTTTTAAGTTCTTAATCTCTCTGAAACGGATTGAATTGAAACCATTTTCATCGGAATCAGTTTCAATCAAAACAAACATTTTTTTTTTGAAATTGTGAAAGTTTTCCACCACACTAATTCACCCCCCGCCTAGTGCCGCTCTTGATCCTAACAATTAGTATCAGAGCAAGGTTCACTCTCATTTGGTTTTAAAACTCAAGAGAGATGGTATTTGCTGGCAACATAGAGAGCCATTCAATTACACGTCCGCCCATGCTCAATAGGATGGATTACACATATTGGAAGACTAGAATGAGGATCTTCCTAATTTCAATGGATTTTGAATTATGGAATATTATAGAAAATAGCTTTCAAAAGTTTTCTCTTCCAATGAACGATTGGAATGAGTTGGAGAAGAAGACTTTTGCTTTAAACGCAAAGGCTATGAATGCCTTGTTTCATGGTATGCAATTTCGATTAGTACCGCTTGGTACGAGTGGTATGTATCAGTCCAATGGCATACCGGTATGTGGACTGCCCGTTATCAGATGAAACGTGCTACAGTGGTATAGTACTCACTGTAGCATTGCTACAATGCTACAGTATGAGGAAAAAATATTTAAAATCACTCGATACGCCCTGGTGTACCGAGCGGTACATGATATCGTACCGTACTGAGCCAACCTCGAAACATCGATACGATACGATATTGCATACCTTGCCTTGTTTTGTGTATTAGATAAAAACGAGTTTAATCGAGTATCGATTTATGAAACGATTTTTGACATTTGGCACACACTCGAAGTGACTCATGAAGGCACTAGTAGAGTGAAGGAGTCAAAAATTAATCTTTTATTACATTCTTATGAGTTGTTTCGAATGAAACCGAGTGAAACCATTGGAGACATGTACACCTAATTTACAGATGTCGTCAATGGTCTAAAAGGACTTGGTAAAGGTTTCTCATATTTTGAACTTGTTAATAAGATTTTAAGATCCCTTCCAAAAAGTTGAGATCCTAAAGTAACGATCATTCAAGAGGCTAAAGATCTAAATAATTTTCCTCTTGAAGAACTAATTGGGTCACTAATGACTTATAAAATGACATGTAAAGCTCATGAAGAGCTTGAGGACACCCTTCCAAAGAACAAGAAGGATATAACACTGAGAATACAAGAAGACCACTTGAAAGAAAACTCAAGTGATGAGGACTTTGATAAAAACTTTGCACTATTAACAAGAAAATTTAAAAAAATTATAAAAAGAAATAAATTCAAAAATGATACTAAAAATAAATTTGAACTAAAGAAAGCACAAGTGATATGCTATGAATGCAAGAAGCCAAGACATTACAAGAGTTAATGTCCCTTAACCAAGAAGAGGCAATCAAAGAAGAAGGCTCTCAAAGCAACATGGGATGGCTCAAGTGCATCCGAAGAAGAGGAGCCTACCATCACCGAGCAAGTTGTTCACTATGTGCTAATGGTTATTGGAGATGAGGTAACAAGTTCATTAGATGCAAATTTTGTTGGGAAATCTTGGGGCAACATCACATGCGTAGCAGAAGAACAAGTAAACAAAATCCTCTATTCCCAAAGAGATGTTCGTTGTCATACGAAGATTGGTACGTAAAATCATAAAACTTAAAACTGCATATAAGATAAATTATGTTACCTAGGGAGATCGTATATCCTTGTTTCCTTGCAGATCTCTAGGAGATGGTGAAGGAGGTCAAGCATCCTCCTCTCTAGCGGTGATCCACACAACAGGGCTACGATGACACTCCTCAAAACTCCAGGCCTACTCTGAGGTGGAGATGGGGAGGAGAATAGGAGAGGCAAGCAAAGGCTCTAGCCTATAAACTACTGAATTCCTTCTATTTATAGAGGTCCCCTGTCAAACCCTAATGGATCCTCCCCTATTGGGTATTGGATCTGCATCCAATTACCCAAGCCTATTAGATTAGTGGATTTCTATCCAATAATCTCTCATAGGCTTTTATTGGATCTCATTCATAGGATCCAATAATTCAGGGGGCTTATTAGATATCCAATAAGACAGGGACTTCAGCGGATATCTCATATCCGAACCTCTATTCATCACAATGCCTACCATATGTGTGACCCTCTAGGCCTAATATCGAGCTGGTCGTGAGTCATACTTGTCAGAACTCCTTCTGGCTTAGTGAATTATTATCTTCATAATAATTCACTTGACTCATCGACTACGCAATTACTAGGCCACTACGCCGTAGTCCCCAGATGATACAGGGTAATCCAATCCATTGAACCTGTCTATCATAAGTTACTATATACCTATAGTCCCTCATCCATTTAATATCTCAGAGATTGTATACCGGGTATGGTGATATTAGACCCATACGGTTTCTACTCAAGTCTCGCTCTAATCAGATTCTCTTGGAGAACTCTTTCTCTCTCAATCCAAGTGACCCTAGCCAGGGATTTGTCTGAGCAAGAATACATGGGATATTCCTCTCATGATGCTGAGAGTGGATAATCCTCTATCGACACTCAATAGCCCTCGCAAGGTCGATTGCCACTCCCAATGATCGGTTGTACTAGATTTGGGACAACCAAATTTAGAAGTCTGATATTAAAGAATAGAGCACTCATTCAGGATATCCTTGGTATCTCAAGTCTAAGGACTAGATACACCATTGGAACTACAGAATCGCTGTCTGACAATAAGGCATCATCAACCATCCAGCATTCTATAAGCGGATCAATCAGTGAACTTATTCTCCAATGAGCACCTGTGCTATATCCCTAGTGTCCTCACATGAGCAGCTATGAGACCAACTGCATCCATCATATGGACGGGTATATAGCATACCAGTCTGTCCGGTTATCTATGTTGAATCTCAGATTTTGATGATGAAGTCAATTGTCATATTTTATCTAATCCATATGTTGAGATAAGTATGCAGGATTAACTACAAAAGCTTGAAGACATAAAGCGAGTCTACAGGAATTAAGTTCGATGGGTGTTTGAGAGTCCGAAGATTCGTCGGAGATGCTGTCGGAACTAATCGAGAAGAAATTGGGGACTTGTCGGAGTTTTCAGAAGTCCGTCGAAGAGATCATCGGAGGTTCGCAGAGATCACCAAGAAGGCTCGGCTACTTGCTGATTTCGCCACAAGATCGGGAGCCAGTTGGGAGTCCGTCGGAAGAAATCCAAGGGCGTATCGGAAGTCCGCCGGAAGATCGCTGGAAAGCTCGCCGAAACAAGACTTGAAGTTCGCCGGTTAAAAACTTGCTTAGGATTATGTTTTTAGTTACGTAGTTTGCATGTAATTAAGGTTAGGATTAAGAAATAATCCTATATCTTGATTAGGGGCCAACTGGGCCCAAAATGAAACCTAGTTTGGCCGGACTTAAAGCCCAACAAGTGACCAGTAAGATCGGGCGGTGGAACCACCATACTGGGCGGTGGCACCGCCCAGCACCCGAGAGCCAAGCGGTGGCACTGCCCAGCACCCCGAAAGCTAGGCGGTGGCACCGCTGGACTGGAAGTTGGCACCGCCCAGTACACTGTCAGTGTTAGAACTGACAGGCAGTGGCACCGCTAGATTCGGGAACCGAAGATAATTCAAATTTTAGAGCCCAAATTTGAATCCTCTTGAGGCCTATAAATATCCCTCAATTCTTAACAGAGATTACAACTTTTGAGAAGCATAAAGTGAAAAAAAAAAAAAAAAAAGGTCTTAGCAAAGCCTTAGCACGTCTTACTTTCAAATTGCTTGAGCGTTCACCTCCCTTTCTTTCTTGCTGAAATTTTGTAAGAGTGTGAACCACTTGTAAAGGTTGTAAGTGGGGTATTTGTCCTTCCCCTTCAAAGTGATTTGCTAGTGGAAGTTGGGGGCCTCATCGAAGAAGGCTTCGTAAGTGGATGTAGGTCATTTTGACCGAACTACTTTAAATCTACGTGTTCCTTGAATGTGTGAGTTGTTATTTTTCTGCAATCATTGTCTACATAGAAGCAAGTTTTTGTTCTTCACTTTACTCAAGTTACTATCGAACGAAATCTCCTCGCATTTTACAGAATCAGTTTCAAACCTACTAGTTTTAATCCGCTGCACTAATTCAACCCCCCCTCTTAGTGCCGCTCCGATCCTAACAATTGGTATCAGAGCAAGGCTCACTCTCATATTTGGTTTAATACCCAAGAGAGATGGCTTACTCCGGCATGCATAAGGGACATTCTATTACATGTCCACCTATGTTTAATGGGTCAGATTACACGTATTGGAAGACACGTATGAGAATCTTCCTTATTTCCATGGATTTCGAGCTTTGGACTATTGTTGAAAATGGATTTCAAAAATCTTCTCTTTCGATGAGCGAATGGAATGAATCGGAGAAGAAGGTTTTTACTTTAAATGCAAAGGCTATGAATGCCTTGTTTTGTGCACTAGACAAAAATGAATTTAATCGCGTTTCAATTTGTGATTCTGCTTTTGATATTTGGAGAACTCTTGAGGTCACTTATGAAGGCACTAGCCGAGTGAAAGAGTCCAAAATCAACATTCTTATGCACTCTTACGAACTTTTCCGAATGAAACCAAGTGAGTCCATCGAAGACATGTACACCCGTTTCACGGATGTCATCAATGGACTCAAAGCTCTTGGTAAAGATTTTTCTAACTTTGAACTAGTAACTAAAATCTTAAGATCCCTTCCTAAAAGTTGGGATCCAAAAGTTATTGCCATTCAAGAGGCCAAGGACCTTAAAACATTCCCTCTTGAAGAACTTATTGGGCCTCTAATGACCTACGAAATGACATGTCAAGCTCATGACGAGCTCGAGAACCCCCTTCCAAAGAACAGGAAGGATATGACACTCACATCATAAGAAGACCACTTGAAAGGAACATCAAGTGATGAGAACAGTGACAATGACATTGCACTTTTGACTCAAAATTTTAAAAAATTTATAAGAAAGAACAAATTTAAAAATAACACCAAAAACAAACTTAAACATAAAAAGGACCAAGTGATATGCTATGAATGCAAGAAGCCAGGGCATTTCAAAAATGAATGTCCCCAAGCCAAAAAGAGAACATCAATGAAGAAGGCACTCAAAGCAACGTGGGATGATTCAAGCGCATCCGAAGAAGAGGAGTCCAACATCGAGCAAGTTGCTCATTATGCCCTAATGGCCATCGGAGAGGAGGTAACGAATTTAATTGATACAGATTTATCTTATCATGAATTATTAAATGCCTTCCATGAGTTATTTGATGAATGCAAAACAATTAGTAGAAAATATAAATTGTTAAAAAAGGAGCATGATAGTCTTATTTGTAATTTTGATAAATTAAAAACTAAATATCATGATAGTTTAGCTCCATGCATAAAATGTCATGATCTAGAAACTCTCTAAAAAGAGAACTTGCTACTTAAGGACACCTTGAAGAAATTCGAGGTCGGTAGCAAGTCTTTGAACATGATCCTTACAAATAAGGGTCACATTCCTAAAAGACGTGGAATCGGATTTGTGAGAAGTTATCACCAAAATCTAATCACCTTCATTAAAGGTCCTATCTTATATGTTCAACACCAAAGCAATTGCAACTTTTGTTGCAAATATGGACATAAAACTTATCAATGTTCATTCAAGAAAATTAGTCCGAACAAATTGATTTGGGTTCCTAAAGGAACCATGATCAAGTCTATGCAACATGATAAACAAGTTAGATCAGCTTTTGAGGCACCCAAAAGTAAATGGGTACCTAAAAATAATCCCTTCTTGTAGAAACATACACCATCACAAGCTAGGAGCAAGAGATGGTACCTTGATAGTGGATGCTCAAGGCATTGACAAAGGCTATCCATCCCCATTCTCCAAGCTCACTAGCATAGACAAAGGCTATGTCACCTTCGGAGACAACAACAAAGGCAAAATCATTGGCAAGGGAACCATAGATAACAAATTAAACTTTTCTATTGATAATGTATTACTAGTTGATGGATTGAAACATAATCTCTTGAGTATTAGTCAATTATGCGATAAAGGTTATATCGTTAGATTTGAATCAAATATGTGTATTATTGAAAAACCAAACAATAACATGACTATGATTGCATTAAAACAAAATAATGTCTACACCATCAATCTTGATGAACTAGAAAATGAAATGTGCTTCTCCGCTTTAAAAGATGATGATTGGATTTGGCATAGGAGATTAGGCCATGCAAGTATGAAACTAATATCTAAGATCTCATCTAGAGAATTAGTATGAGGGATTCCAAATATGAAGTTTGTTAAGGACAAAGTATGCGATGCGTGTCAACTAGGTAAACAAATAAAAACTAGTTTCAAACCAAAAAATCAAATTAGCACCACTAGACCATTACAATTGATCCATTTGGACTTATTTGGACCAATTGACATGACAAGTCTAGGAGGAAGCAAATACGCTTTTGTAATTGTAGATGACTATACTAGATACACTTGGACCTATTTCTTGGCTCACAAAAATGATTCTTTCAAATATTTCTCTAAATTTTGTAAACTCACTCAAAATGAAAAAGGTTTCATGATTTTATCAATTCGGAGTGATCACGGTGGCGAATTTTAAAACCGTGATTTTCAAAATTTTTGTGAAGTTAACGGATATAACCACAACTTCTCTACTCCAAGAAACCCTCAACAAAATGGAGTAGTAGAAAGAAAAAATAGAAATCTACAAGAAATGGTAAGAACTATGTTGAATGAACATAGTCTACCCAAGTATTTTTGGGCCGAAGCCATGAATACGGCTTGCTACATCATGAATAGGGTTCTAATAAGACCATCTCTATCAAAAAATCCCTATGAATTATGGAATAACAAAACACTAAATGTTTCTTATTTTAAAATTTTTGGTTGCAAATGCTTTATTTTAAATGAAAAGGATGCCTTAGGAAAATTTGATGCTAAATCCAATGAAGGCATCTTTCTTGGTTACTCTTCCGTTTCTAAGGCTTTTCATGTTTTTAACAAAAGAACCTTAGTTATAGAAGAGTCTATTCATGTAAATTTTAATGAAATTTTCGAGTTAAAGAAAAATGATTTTGATGATGATATTGGTTTTGAAAATTTGGATTTAAAGGAACCCCCTCCTCAAAATAGCAACTTGGATGCATCTTCTTCCAAAATCTCCTTACCCAAGGAATAGAAGTATGTAGATGCTCATCCAAAAGAGCAAATTATAGGAGATACATCACAAGGGGTTCAAACTCGTTCTTCTTTTAAGAATTTTTGTGCTAATGCTGCCTTTCTCTCTCAAATCGAACCTAAATGCATTGACGAGACCTTCAAAGATGATTCTTGAGTCATTACAATGCAAGAGGAATTGAATCAATTTGAGAGGAATGAGGTATGGAAGCTTGTTCCTAGACCTAGTGACCATTTAGTCATTGGTACTAAATGGGTCTTTAGAAACAAGCAAGATGAATGTGGTATCGTGGTTAGAAACAAGGCTAGATTAGTGGCCAAATGTTTCAACCAAGAAGAAGGTATCAACTATGAAGAAACCTTCGCTCCTGTGGCAAGATTAGAAGCCATTAGGATGCTCCTTGCCTATGCTAGTAGTAATAATTTTAAACTATTTCAAATGGATGTCAAAAGTGCCTTCTTGAATGGTTTTATTTTGGAAGAATTATATGTCGAACAACCTCCTGGATTTAAAAATTCTCTTCTTCCTAATCATGTATTCAAATTGACTAAGGCTCTCTATGGTTTGAAACAAGCTCCTAGAGCTTGGTACGAAAGGATTAGTTCTTTTCTTATTTTAAATAATTTTACCAAAGGCAAGGTTGATACGACATTGTTTATCAAACACTTTGAAAACAACTTTCTTATTGTGCAAATTTATGTTGATGATATTATTTTTGGTTCTTCGGATGAATCACCATGTGAATCATTTGTCAAATATGAGTCATGAATTTGAAATAAGTTTAATGGGTGAATTAACATTCTTTTTATGATTGCAAATCAAACAACTTAGTGATGGTATATTTCTTAACCAATCTAAATATACATTAGAATTGTTAAAACGATTTAACATGGATAATTCAAAAGCAATAAACACCCCTATGAGTACTTCGACTAAGTTAGATATGGATGACAACAATGAAAATTTCGATCAAAAAACGTATAGGGGAATGATAGGTAGTCTACTCTACCTCACCGTGACTAGACCGGATATTATACTTAGTATAGGACTTTACGCTAGGTTTCAATCTAATCCTAAATTATCTCATCTCAAGAGTGTTAAAAGAATATTTAGATATCTTAAAGGAACCCAAAATTTAGGACTTTGGTATCCGAAATCAGAAAAATTTGATTTAATAGCTTATGTAGATGCCGATTTTAGCGGATGCAGGATAGATAGAAAAAGTATATCCAGAACATGCCAATTTTTAGGACATGCACTTGTTTCTTGGACTTCCAAGAAATAAAATTCAGTTGCACTATCTATGGCGGAAGCCGAATACATCGCTATAAGTGCATGCTGTGCACAAATTGTTTGGATGAAAAATACATTAGAAGACTATGGAATTCATTTGAAAAATATTCCCATAAAATGTGATAATACAAGTGTCATATGTCTTACCAAAAATCCAATTCAACACTCTAGAACTAAGCATATCGACGTTAGGCATCATTTCATACGCGATCATGTCCTTAACAATAATGTTGTTCTAGAATTCATTGACAGAAAGGATCAATTGGCAAACATCTTTACAAAAGCCTTAATTGAAGACCAATTTGAATTCATTAGAAGGGAACTAGGCATATTAAATTATCCTTAAGAATGTACTTTCCGAAAAGTTTTTCATCCTCTTTCCGTTCCTTGGTGGATTTGATCCTTCTCTTTCAATTCCAAAAGAAATATTTATCCTAACATCTCTAAAAAATAAAAAATAAAAAAACGGGGGAAGGAATGAAAATTTTTTTTTACTAAATTCTATAGTAATGCTGAATTCCTTTGCTTTAATAATCACAAATTATACGCTTAAAGTCGCTCTCCTTTTTGTTGATGACAAAGGGGGAGAAATATGGTAAATTGATAATTGCTATGCTATGATTACCATATTTTTACTATGAAATGTTTGCATTATATTAAGATATCAAAAGCTTAAATCATAATTTTATATGTTGATATCTTGCTATGATCACTATCATTCACGTTTGAAATATAAAACTTGAAAATGGTTGTCAAGTCTTGACATCATTTTTAGAAAGATACATCATGATAGGAATCATGATGGGAGTATTGATAAGGTTTAACTTATCAATATGTCTTTTGAATTCAAAGGCATTGAATTCAAGAATGACTTATCTCAAGTATAGCATATAGATAGGGGGAGTTAAGGTTAACTCTGTTATCAATTGATTGTCATCATCAAAAAGGGGGAGATTGTTGAATCTCGGATTTTGATGATGAAGTCAATTGTCATGTTTTATCTAATCCATATGTTGAGATAAGTATGCAGGATTAACTACGAAAGCTCGAAGATATAAAGCGAGTCTACCGGAATCAAGTTCGATGGGTGTTTGAGAGTCCGAAGATTCGTCGGAGATGCTACTGGAACCAATCGAGAAGAAATCGGGGACTTGTCGGAGTTTTCGGAAGTCCACCAAAGAGATCATCGGAGGTTCGCAGAGATCACCGAGAAGGCTCGGCTACTCGCTGATTTCGCCACAAGATCGGGAGCTAGCTGGGAGTCCGTTGGAAGAAATCCAAGGGCGTATCAGAAGTCCGCCGGAAGATCGCCGGAAAGCTCGCCGGAACAAGACTTGAAGTTCGCCGGTTAAAAACTTGCTTAGGATTATGTTTTTAGTTAAGTAGTTTGCATGTAATTAAGGTTAGGATTAAGAAATAATCCTATATCTTGATTTGGGGCCAATTGGGCCCAAAATGAAACCTGGTTTGGGCTGGACTTAAAGCCCAACAAGTGACCAATAAGGTCGGGCGGTGGAATCGCCATACTAGGCAGTGGCACCGCTCAGCACCCGAGAGCCAAGCGGTGGCACCGCTGGACTAGGCAGTGGCACCGCCCAGTACACTATCAGTGTCAGAACTGACAAGCGGTGGCACCGCCACTGACAAGCGGTGGCACCGCTAGCTTCAGGAACCGAAGAGAATTTAAATTTTGGAGCCCAAATTTGAATCCTCTTGAGGCCTATAAATACCCCTCAATTCTTAGCAGAGATTATAACTTTTAAGAAGCAATAGAGTGAAAAAAAAAGGTCTTAGCAAAGCCTTAGCAAGTCTTACTTTCAAATTGCTGGAGTGTTCACCTCCCTTTCTTTCTTGCTGAAATTTTGTAAGAGTGTGAACCACTTGTAAAGGTTGTAAGAGGGGTATTTGTCCTTCCCCTTCAAAGTGATTTGCTAGTGGAAGTTGGGGGCCTCATCAAAGAAGGCTTCGTAAGTGGATGTAGGTCATTTTGACCGAACCATTTTAAATCTACGTGTTCCTTGAATGTGTGAGTTGTTATTTTTCTACAATCATTGTCTACATAGAAGCAAGTTTTTGTTCTTCACTTTACTCAAGTTACTATCGAACGAAATCTCCTCGCATTTTACGGAATCGGTTTCAAACCTACTAGTTTTCTAGTTTTAATCCACTACACTAATTCACCCCCCCCCCCCCTCCCTCTTAGTGCCGCTCCGATCCTAACAATCTCAATGTCCCTCTCGAGTAACCTATGACCGGGATTATTTAGGATTTGTGTTTAAAGGTGAATCGGTCTCATTATCGTGATCTCATCACGATCCGATTCCCATTGCACAGATCCAAGGACATCACAATATATACATGCATATGTGCAATAGTCAATATAAAGTGATAAATGCCAAAATATAATAAGCAAAAAGATTCTGTGTCAAGTCACACGTGCCATCACTCATGTGATTAACTTGCTAGGCACCTATGACTAGCAATCTCCCACTTAGCTTAAAGCCAATCACCGATGTGACTAATCTCCATCAGACCCCTATGACGCTCAAAGACAATCTGAGACAACGGCTTTATTAGTGGATTTGTAATGTTATCTTTGGATGCAACTCTTTCCACTACTACATCTCCTTTGGTCATGATCTCTTAATAAGCTAGAGCCTCCTCAGAACACTTCTAATGAGACCCGGGTTCCCTTATTTGAGTAATCGCCCTATAGTTGTCGCAATATAAGGAATCAGCTCCTCACTAGTTGGCTCGACTCTTAGATCTATGATGAACTTCTTCATCCAAACTCCCTCCTTTGCTACCTCTATTGTAGCAATGTACTCTGCCTCTACAATTGAGTCAGCAGTAGTATCTTGCTTGGAACTCTTCCAGCACACTGCTCCTCCATTCAAGTTATACATATACCCCGAATTCAACTTGCTATCATCAACATCAGATTGAAAACTTAAGTTTGTGTAACCTTCAACCCTGAGGCTACAACCTCCATATACTAGTTAAAGATCCTTAGTTCTTCTCAAGTACTTAAGGATACACTTTGCTGCTTTCTAGTGCTCCAAGCCTGGATCCGCCTGATACCTGCTCGTGACACTTAGAGCATGCACTATATCAGGCCTAGTACATAGCATGACATATATGATAGACCCTATCGTTGAGGCATAAGGTATCATATCCATGTTTGCCCTTTCTTCAGGAGTCTTTGAGGATATACTCCTAGAAAGCGATATCCCACGTCTCATCGGTATGAGACCTCTCTTGGAATTTTCTATGCCAAACCTTTTGTCAATGGTTTCTATGTACCTGGACTGGGACAAGCCAAGCATCCTCTTGGATCTATCTCTATAGATCCGAATCCCCAAGATATAGGATGCTTCTCCTAAGTCCTTCATGGAGAAGCATCTAGATAAACAGGTCTTTACTGTGGATAGCATTCCTACATTATTCTCAATGATCAGGATGTCATCCACATATAACACCAAAAAGGTGACAGCGCTTCCACTTACCTTCCTATACACACAAGGCTCATCTTCATTCTTAATGAAGTTATAAGATCTGATTGTCTCATTAAATCTTATGTTCCAACTTCGAGAAGCTTGCTTTAGCCCATAAATGGATCTAAACAACCTGCACACCTTATCTAGGCAGTCCTTGGACACGAATCCCTCGGGTTGTATCACATATGCCTCCTCCTTGAGGTTCCCACCGAGGAATGTAGTTTTCACATCCATCTGCTAGATCTCATAATCATAGTGTGCTGCAATAGCCAATAGAATTCGGATGGATTTTAGCATTGCTACGGGTGAGAAGGTTTCATCATAGTCAACACCTTGTCTTTGACGATACCCCTTAGCCACTAGCCTTGCTTTATAGGTCTCTACCTTTCCATCTACTCCGATCTTTTTCTTAAAGATCCACTTGCAACCGATGGGTATAATACCTTCGAGCGCATCAACTAGGTTCCAAACCTTGTTGGAGTACATAGAATCCATCTCAAAAATCATGGCTTCTTGCCACTTCCCGGAGTCTATACTCATAATAGTCTCCTCGTAGGTCTGAGGATCAATATCCTCAACATCCTCTCCTCTAATATGTCCCACATATCTCTCAAGAGGATGAGATATTCTATTGGACCTACGTAAAGTTGGAACTTGTATATTAGGTACTTGAACATACTCGGTCTGTAGAGTAGTGCTTGAGCTAGGTTCTCCAACCTCCCTCAACTCTATCATACTCTCATTGTCTCCGCCAAGAATGTGTTCCTTCTCAAGGAACACTGCTCTCTTGGCTACAAAGACCTTTTGGTTCTCGAGATGATAGAAATAATACTCATTTCCTTGGGGTATCCCACGAACTTGCACCGCTCTGTCTTCAATTCCAACTTATTAGGGTTGTATCTTTTAATGTGAGTAGGGCAGCCCCAAATCTTAATAACCTTAAGATTGGGCTTCTTCCCTTTCCATATCTTATATGGTGTAAACACTACCGACTTATTTGGAACTCTGTTCAGAAGGTAAGCTGCGGTCTCTAGGGCATATCTCCAAAATGGGATAGGTAGGTTAGTGAAACATATTATGGACCGTACCATGTCTAACAGTGTACGATTTCTCCTTTCATACACACCATTGAGCTGAGGTGTATAAGGAGGTGTCCATTGGGATAATATCCCATGGTCCATGAGGAACTAAATCAACTTTGTACTTAAGTACTCACCTCTTTGATCTGATCGAAGAGTCTTGATACTCTTTCCAGTCTGGTTCTCCACTTCATTCTTATACTCTCTGAATTTCTCAAAGGCCTTTGATTTGTATTTCATTAAGTATATATGTCCATACCTTGAGAAATCATCAGTAAAGATAATGAAGTAGGAGTAACCACCAATGGCATGAGTTGACATGGGTCCACATACATCACTATGTAAGAGTTCCAACAACTTAGTGGCTCTCTCTCCAGTTCCACTAAATAGAGAGTTGGTCAGTTTTCACCGAAGGCAAGGCTCGCAAGTTGCATATGACTCGTAGTCGAATGGATCTAGATATCCATCATTTAGCAACTTTTGAATCCTTCTCTCATGGATGTGACCTAGCCTACAATGCCACAGATATGCACTGTTCATCTCATCTCGTTTTCTCTTAGATACACTTACATTCATGATATGTAGAGTAGTGTCTAGCATAAACAAACATTATGCAACATTCCTCTCACCAATCTCCTTGACTTTGCCAGAATCTACAATAAATTTGCAGATGTGATAAGCAATATTTTCTGAAAATAAAGATGCAGCAGAAATGAATAACATGCAGATTTTACAAGAAATAAACAATTAAGATATTGACTTCTATCTTTAATATCCTCCCACTATTTTACTAGCGAGTCACGCGACACCCTCAGCATGTGAAACGAAAGTCTCCGGCAGACTTCTAGTGTGGATCAGGATCCATCAGCGTCTTAGTATAACCTCGAGGGACTCGACCAATCACACTAAGCCCAAAAGATAGATAACTCTTGCCGATCACAACTCCTTGTGATTCCCGTCCTGGGGACTCGACCAATCACACTAAGCCCAAAAGATAGATAACTCTTGCCGATCACAACTCCTTGTGATTCCCGTCCTGTTCGGCCTCCGAATCACCATGGTCTTGAGGGACTCGACTAACCATGATGTTCGGTTAAGTCAATACCATCATTACAAGATGAGTCTGATTTGATGATATACCCTCGAGGAATTCGACCAAGCATACCATGTCCTCAGGTCACTGGTGACATCTCTATGTCATAGATAAGATAGCGAATCGCGATATAGGTGAGCCTCGAGGGACTTAACTAACTCAACCTACACCGGGAATCGGTTCCTACCTATAATGATGGAAGGCCATGTGAGTCAATCTAATTGCCTCACGTTTACCGACTTAATATATATATAATTTGATCGAGAGAGAGGTTTCTATAATTTGGTCTCCTAATATAACATGTCACACATATACATATTTAATATATATCTATATTACATGTAAATATATATACATATCTAGTAGACGTATAAGCAATCATACCAAATGATCATGGACCACAACCTAATATAATTAGGCCCGAGCCAGTAGACCTAATCACTCACATCAAGATCTATGTGTGTAACAGTGCATCTCCAGGCCCTGTGATCGTCCATCTCGTCCTCGTCAATTTTGTCGACATCTCGATGCATCTCTATGCATCGTGATCGTCTGTCTCGTGGGTCCCGCTATCGCTTTCACGCTCTCGTTACACCTCCTCGCATGATTACAACTTAATCATAGGCACATAAGCCTGACAATAAACGAGAAATATAATGGAGGCTCGCAGGCCCCAATAATAATAATCACAAGTACACACATCACACGATCCATGATCTGTCCACACATCATACATCACATGTATATATCATCATCATGTAGGACTACTAGATAATAATAAAATAATAATCAACTAAACCTTTTAATTAATTAATATTTTTGAAATTAAAGACATGTAGGGAATTTTTTAAATTCTAAGGGATATTTTCATAATTTGGATAAAAGGGATAGAACTGGAATTTTTAAAATTCACAGAGGTAAAACTATCTTTTTGCCCAATACCCTAAGCCCCTCTTCCTCTCCCTTGCTAGTACCGTTGCCGCCACCCTACCGGTGGCAGGCTGTGCGGTGGAGGGCGGGGCACTGCCCTTGCAGGTGGGCGTCGCTGCCTCCGTGGACGGTTCTGCCCGCGGGGTAGCACCCACAGGCGGTGCTACCCCATCGGGTGGCCACCCCTGCAGGGGGGTTTTGCCCGCGGGAGCAGCGGTCGTAAGGGCCGCTGCCCTGCGGCGCCTCACCCCGCGGGCTGCGGTGCCTCACCCCATGGGAGAAGCAGCCGCAGGCACCACTGCCCCGCGGCGCCCTTGCTCGCGAGTGTAGAGGCCGCAGGCAGTACTACCTCGCAGCGCCTCTGCTTGCACGTCCAACACCCATAGGCGTCGCCCTTGTGCGCCACCACTGTAGGCGGCCTGCCTGCACAAAGATTGCAACAAGCAAGCAGCCATCTTCGAGCACAGCAAGCGCAGCAACAATTGCTGCCCTTCCTCGTCTATTGTGTCAATAATTTGACATCAAAATTCTTCCTAAACACAACACACCTAATTCAAAACCAATCATTCGCACGAACAACCTGGCTCTGATACCACTGTTGGGAAATCTTGGGGCGACATCACATGTACAGTGGAAGAACAAGAAAATAAAATCCCCTATTCCTAAAAAGATGTTCGTCGTCGTGCAAAGATTGGTGCGCAAAATCACGAAACTTAAAACTGTGTATAAGATAAATTATGTTACCTAGGGAGATCGTATATCCCTATTTTCTTGCAGATAGGAGAGGGTGAAGGAGGTCAACCATCCTCCTCTCTAGCGGTGATCTACACAACAGGACTGCGATGACACTCCTCAAAACTCTAGGCCTGCTCTGAGGTAGAGAGGGGGAGGATAATAGGAGAGGCAAGCAAAGGCTCTAACCTATGAACCACTGAATCCCTCCTATTTATAGAGGTCCCCTATCAAACCCTAATGGATCCTCCCCTATTGGGTATTGGATCTGTATCCAATTACCCAAGCCTCTTAGATTAGTGGATCTCTATCTAATAATCTCTCATAGGCTTTTATTGGATCTCATCCATAGGATCCAACAATTCAAGGGCTTATTAGATATCCAATAAAATAGGGGCTTCGGCGGATATCTCATATCCGAACCTCTACTTATCGCAACGCCTACCATATGTGTGTGACCCTTTAGGCCCAATATTGAGCTGGCCGTGAGTCATACATATCAGAACTCCTTCTGGCTTAGTGAATTATTATCTCCATAATAATTCACTCGACTTATCGACTACAGAGTTACTAGGCCACTACGCCGTAGTCCCCAAACGAAATAGGGGAATCCAATCCATTGGACCTATCTGTCCTCAATTATCATGTACCTATAGTCCCTCATCCATCTAATATCCTAGAGATTGTATACTGGGTATGGTGCTGTCAAACCCATATGGTTTCTACTCGAGTCTCGCTCTAATCGGATTCTCCCGGAGAACTCTTTCTCTCTCAATCCGAATGACCCTAGCCAGGGATTTGTCTGAGCAAAAACATATGGGATATTCCCCTCATGACATCGAGAGTGAATAATCCTCTATTGACACTCAATAGCCCTCGCAAGGTCGACTGTCACTCCCAATGACCGGTTGTAATAGATCTGGGACATCCAAACCTATAAGTCTGGTATCAAAGAATTGAGCACTCATACAAGACATCCTTGGTGTCTTAAGTCTAAGGACCAGATACACCACTGGAATTATGGAATCGTTGTCTAACAATAAGGCATCATCAACCATCCAGTATTCCGTAAGCGGATCAATTAGTGAACTCATTCTCCAATGAGCACTTGTACTGTATCCCTAGTGTCCTCACATGAGCAGCTATGAGACCAGCTGCATGTTGAATCTCGTATTTTAATGATGAAACCACTTGATATGTATTTATGATTTTATCTATGTTTTGAGTGATGTAGGATGCTTCGATCAGGATGAGACAATTAAAGCAGGAAAATCATGTTGGGCCGGAGGAACATGTCACAAGATTGAACGTCGGGCCGGTGGATCGGTCGACGTATCGATAGAAGGCTTCAGGCCGTGGATTCGGGCATCAGGCCAAGAAGAGCGGGTATTACGCCAAGGATATCGGAGTTGCAGCGTCAATTAACCGATTAGTCAATAGGTTGCAAGAGAGGATGATGCGCCGAAGAGTCGGACGAAGCGTCGTAAGACAAATGACATGCCGGACAACTTGATTATTGCTTTGTATTAATTGTCTTGATCGAAGTTTTGTTTTAAGTATGCAGGATTAACTACGAAAGCTTGAAGACATAAAGTAAGTCTACCAGAGTCAAGTTCGATGGGTGTTTGAGAGTCCGTCGAGAGTCCGAAGATTCATCGGAAGTGCTGCCGGAACCAACCGAGAAGAAATCGGGGACTAGCTGAAGTTTTCGGAAGTCCGCCGAAGAGATCATCGGAGGTTCACGGAGATCATCGAGAAGGTTTGGCTACTTGCCAAAGACTCACTGAACTCGCCATAAGACCGGGAGCCTGCTGGGAGTCCGCTGGAAGAAATCCAAGGGTGTATCGAAAGTCCGCCGGAAGTTCACCGAAAAGCTTGCCGGAAGGAAACTCGACGTTGCTAGTTAAAAACTTGCTTAGGACTATGTTTTTAATTACATATTTTGCATGTAATTAGGGATTAGGATTAAGGGATAATCCTATATCCTGGTTAGGGGCCAATTGGGCCCGAATATGACTTAGTTTGGGCCGGATTTAAAGCCCAACCAGTGACCCGTAAAGTCGGACGGTGGAATTGCCGGACTGGGCGGTGGCACCACCCAGAACTCAATGGTCGGGCGGTGGCACCACCACCGACCGGCGATGGCACTGCCCAACACCCGAGTGGTCCGGCGGTGGCACCGCCCAAATCCTAAGAAGGCAAGCGGTGGCATCGATGCCTCGGGCAGTGACACCGCCAGTACATTGTCTATCAGATATTGACAGGCGGTGGCACTGTTAGTTTCGGGAATCCAAGAGAAATAAAATTTGGAGCTCAAATTTGAATCCTCTTGGGGCCTATAAATACCCCTCAATTCTCAGATGAGAACACAACCTTTGAGAAGTAAGAGATTGAGATAAAGCCTTAGCAAAATCTTTAGCAAGTCTTGTTTTCAATAGCTTAATTGTTCACCTCCTTCTTTCTCTTTGAAAATTTATAAGAGTGTGAACCACTTGTAAAAGGTTGTAAGAGGGGTATTTGTCCTTCTCCTTCAAAGTGATTTGCTAGTGGAAGTTGGGAGCCTCATCGAAGAAGGCTTCGCAAGTGGATGTAGGTCATTTGACCGAACCACTTTAAATTGGTGTGTTCCTTGAATGTGTGAGTACTTACTTTTCTGAAATCATTATTTATACAGTAGCAAGCTTATGGTTTTCATCCTCTCACTTTACTCGAGCTACTTTTATCAAGTCATTCATTATCTAATCGAAATATCTACACATTTACGAAATCATTTTCAAACTTACAAGTTTTAATCCTCCCTCTTAGTGCCGCTGCGATCCTAACACTGCATCCATCATATGGACGAGTATATAGCACACCAGTCTATCCGGTTATCTCGATGTCCCTCTCGAGTAACCTATGACCGGGATTATTTATGATTTGTATTTAAAGGCGAATCGGTCCCATTATCATGATCTCATCATGATCCGATTCCCATTGCACAGACCCAAGGACATCATAATATATACATGCATATGTGCAATAGCCAATATAAAGTGATAAATGCCAAAATATAATAAGCAAAAAGATTCCGTGTCAAGTCACATGTGTCATCACTCACGTGATTGGCTTACTAGGCACCTATGACTAGCAAATTTAACTTTTGATAAGCTTTCAAGTGCTTTTCATAAATTGTTTGATGAATATAGAATTATGTAAAAAGTACAATTCTATGAAAAAGGAACATGCTTCTCTTATTAGTAATTTTGATAGGGTAAAGATAGGGTAAAGATTAAGCATGAAAATAGCTTAGCTCCCTGTACAAAATACCCTGATTTAGAAATACTTCAAAAGGAAAACTTGCTACTCAAAGATACCTTGAAGAAATTTGAGATTGGTAGCAAGTCCTTGAATATGATCCTTGCCAACAAGGGTTACGTTCATAGGAAATGCGGAATCGAATTTGTGAGTATTTCTCATCAAAATCCATCCACCTTTATTAAAGACCCTACCTTGCATGTATGACCTCATACCAAATGCAACTTTTGTTGCAAACTTGGATATGTTGCGTACAAATCTCCATTCAAGAAATGTAGTCTACATAAATTGATTTGGGTTCCTAAAAGAATATCAAATGACTCAATGCAACATGATAAGCTATGTAGACGGATTTTTGAGGCACCCAAGGTCAAATGGGTACCTAAAAATTATCTCTTTTTGTAGAAAAATGTACCATCATAAACTAGGAGCAAGAGATGGTACCTTGATAGTGGATGCTTAAGGCACATGATCGGAGATCCATCTCATTTCTCTAAACTTACTAGCCTAGACGAAGGATATGTCACCTTCGGAGACAACAAAAAAAGTAAAATCATTGGTAAAGGAACCATAGGTAACAAATCCAACCTTCTTATTGAAGATGTATTATTAATTGATGGTTTAAAGCATAAGCTTTTGAGTATTAGTCAATTATGTAATAAAGGATATATCGTAAGATTTGAATCTAATACATGTATAACCACACAAAAACACATCTATGATTGCCCTAAAACAAAATAATATATACACTATCGAGATTGATGACCTTTGTAATGAAATATGCTTTTTGATTTTGAATGATGATGCTTAGCTTTGGCATAGGAGATTAGGTCATGCTAGCATGAAACTAATCTCTCAAATTTCATCTAAATAACTTGTAAGAGGAATTCCTCATATCAAGTTCGTCAAAGATAATGTGTGTGATGCATGTCAACTAGAAAAACAAATAAAAGATAGCTTCAAACTTAAGAACCAAATAAGCACCTCTAGACCTTTGCAATTGATCCATATGGACTTATTTGGATCAATTGCTACATCAAGCCTCAAAGGTAGCAAATATGCATTTGTTATCGTGGATGATTATAGCAGATACATATGGACTTATGTTTTGGCACACAAAAGTGAATACTTTAGGTATTTCTCAAAGTTTTGTAAACTTGTTCAAAATGAAAAGGATTTTATGATTTCGTTAATTCGAAGTGATCACAATGGTGAATTTTAAAATCGTGATATCCAAGAATTTTATGAATCTAACGGATACAACCACAACTTCTTTACTCCAAGAAATCCTCAACAAAATGGAGTAGTTGAAAGAAATAATAAAAACTTGCAAAAAATGGCAAGAACCATGTTAAACGAACATAGTCTACCCAAATATTTTTGGGCCGAAGCCATAAATACAACATGCTATGTTATGAATAGGGTTCTAGTAAGACCACTACTTTCCAAAACTTCTTATGAGTTGTGGAACAATAAAAAATCCAACGTTTCATACTTTAAAGTTTTCAGTTGTAAATGTTTTATTTTGAATGAAAAAGATGCCTTCGGTAAATTTGATGCAAAATCCAATGAAGGAATTTTTCTTGGCTATTCTTTTGTTTCTAAAGCATTTCGTATCTTTAACAAATGAACCTTGATTATAGAAGAATCTATTCATGTTGTTTTAATGAAGTTTCCGAAGTTAAGAAAAAATTAAAAATGATTTTGATAATGATGTTAATTTTGATGCTTTGAATTTAAATGATTCCCCTTCTCCATCTAGCAACTTGGATGCATCTTCTTTTGAACCTTCTTTACCGAAGGAATGGAAGTATGTAGATGCTCATCCTAAGGAGCTAATTATAAGAGACACATTGAAAGGGGTTCAAACTCGTTCTTCTCTAAAAAAATTTTATACCGCTGTCGCATTTCTCTCCCAAATTGAACCTTAATGTATTGATGAGGCCATGAAAGATGATTCATGGATCATTGCAATGCAAGAAGAGTTAAATCAATTTGAGAGAAATAAGGTGTGGAAGCTTGTTCCAAGGCCAAATGACCATTTAGTTATTGGTACTAAGTGGGTCTTTAGAAACAAGCAAGATGAATTTGGTATCGTAGTTAGAAACAAGGCTAGATTAGTAGCCAAATGTTTCAACTAAGAAGAAGGTATCGATTATGAAGAGACCTTCGCTCCTATAGCTCGATTAGAAGCCATAAGGATGCTCCTTGTCTATGCTAGTAGTAATAATTTTAAGTTGTTTCAAATGGATGTTAAAAGTGTTTTTCTTAATAGCTTTATTTTCGAAGAAGTTTATGTTGAACAACCTCCCGGATTTGAGAATGATAATCTCCTTAATCATGTGTTTAAATTAACTAAAGCTCTTTATGGATTGAAACAAGCCCCAAGGGCTTGGTATGAGAGACTTAGCTCATTTCTTATCGAAAATAATTTCTCTAAAGGCAAGGTCGATACTACATTATTTATCAAAAATTTTGAAAATAATTTCTTATTATTCAAATTTATGTTGATGATATTATTTTCGGTTCCACAAACGAATCTCTATGTGAATCATTTGCTAAAAGTATGAGTCTTGAATTTGAAATGAGTTTGATGGGAGAATTAACCTTCTTTTTAGGCTTACAAATCAAACAACTAAGTAATGACATTTTTCTTAGTCAAACAAAATATACTTTAGATTTGCTAAAATGATTTAATATGGATAGCTCAAAAGCTATCAATACTCCCATGAGTACCTCCACTAAGTTAGACATTGATGAAAGTGGAGAAAGCTTTTATCAAAAAGCTTATAGGGGTATGATAGGAAGTTTACTATACCTCACTGCAACTAGACCAGATATCATGTTTAGTATAGGTCTTTGTACTAAGTTTCAATCTAATCTTAAGATATCTCATCTCAAAGCAGTTAAGAGAATTCTTAAATATCTTAAAGGTACCACTAATCTAGGATTATGGTATCCTAAATTCGAGAACTTTGAACTAAGTGCATATGCTGATGGGGATTTTGCTGGATGTAAATTAGATAGAAAAAGCACATCTGGAACATGTCAATTTTTAGGACACGCACTTGTTTCTTGGTTTTCCAAAAAACAAAACTCGGTTGCACTATCTACAGCCAAAGCTGAGTATATTGCAGCTAGTGCATGTTGTGCATAAGTTGTGTGGATGAAAAACACTTTAGAAGATTATAAGATTCATCTTAAAAACATTCCCATAAAATGTGATAACACAAGTGCAATATGTTTAACAAAAAGTCTCATTCAACACTCTAGAACAAAACATATTGATATTAGGCATCACTTTATACGAGATCATGTCAATACTCATGATGTAATCTTAGAGTTTATTGATACGAAATATCAATTGGCCGATATCTTTACAAAACCTTTAAGTGAAGAATAATATGATTTTATTAGAAGAGAGTTAGGAATGTTAATTTGTCCGAATGCATAAATTTGATATATATCTTTTTCGGACTATCTTTATAAATTTCTTGAATTGAGCTTTCATAAGTTTATGCCATATCAAGTTTATTCCATATCTTTGCTCTATCACTTAAATGAATTTTCATACATGGAATTAATTGAAAAATGCATCTCTCATGGATTTCACTCTTATGATTTTCTTTTTTTTGTTGAGATGAACACTTACAAAAATAAGGATTTGATTTCACATAAATATCTTGATCCTTATGAAAATTGAAGCATAATTTAATGAAACTCTTTTATCATTTCTAACTTGATTTCAATCATTCTACAAAGTTGGTTCTTAATGGATTTCCTCCTTTCTTTCCTTCTTCATATAAAAGTTTTGATGAAAAAAAAGGGGAGAAGTTGGTGAAAGCTATCTCTTTAATGCTTATATCTTTTAATGTTGAGAACTTTTGATGAATATGATGGGTATGAATTCTTACAAATTGAAATGTGGCATGAATTTTTACCACACTTATATGAATTTTTACAGATTGAAATATCTCCTTTTTGTTGATGACAAAGTGGGAGAAATAATACCAGGTAAATTGATGACAAATGCATGCAATGTATTTCATCATAAATACTTGAAATGTTAGCTTGATAAATTTCTTTCATTATGATAAGATATCTAGAGCTTAACTTGCTATTTTACAATTGATGTCTTGCCATAGAATGATGAATTGTTATCTTTGTCATCTTTCATATTTGAAATATCAAACTTGAAAATGGATGTCATGGCTTGACATTATTTTGGGAATGTTAGATCATGATAGGAATTATGATATATATATTGATAAGTTTAAATAAACATAACTTATCAATTTGTTTCTTGAATTCAAAGGCCTTGAATTTAATAATATCTTTTCTCAAGTATGGCATATAGATGGGAAGTTAAGGTTAACTCTATCATCAATTGATTGTCATCATCAAAAAGGGGAAGATTGTTGAATCTCAGATTTTGATGATGAAGTCAATTGAAATTTGTTTAATCTAATCTATATGTTGAGAAAAGTGTGCAGGATTAACTACAATAGCAGTAAGACATAAAGTAGGTGTTGTGTTGGAGTCAAGATCGAGATCACGTTAGGAGTTCGAGAGTTCGACGGAAGTCCGGACGTTCGTCGGAAGTTCTACCGGAACCAATCAAAAAGTCCAGAAGCTTGCCAAAGAAACTCATCAAAGCTCACCAAGAAGATTGTCGTAAAGTCCGGGAGCTTGCTGAGAGTCCGCTGGAGCATTGCCGAGAGTTCGTCGGATGTTCGCCGGAAGTACGTCGGAAGCTCACCGGAAGAGCAATTGACGCACTGGAACATGGAGTGTTGTAATCATGTCTTAATTATCATAGTTAAAGCGTAAATTAAGTTAGGATTAAGAGGTAATCTCAATAACTTAATTAGGGGCCAATTGGACCCGAAGTTGGGCTAATTTGGGTCGGATTCAAGGCCCAACTAGGATGCTGAAAGCTTGGTCGGCGGTGGCACCGCTTGGGAAACAGTACCTAAGAATTCTGGGTGATGGTACAGCTCATACTAGATGGTAGTACCGTCGGCAGTTATTGCTGTGAGCAGTGGTACTGCCCCTTTCAGGTAGTGGTACCGCTAGAGCTCAGTCTCCGAGCTATGTCAGGCGGTCGTACCGCCCAGATTGGGCGATCGTACCACTAGTACCCTGGAAATCCTAGATGAGATATTTTTTTGCTCTATTTTTTAAGCCATTGGGGTTTATAAAAACCCCACCATTTTCTGCATGAAAGGGCACAAAAAGTATTGAGATAATCTTGAGTTATTGGGGTGTAAAAGTGTTGTAAACAAATGCTAGAGTCCTCCTCCTCCCTTTCTAAGTTTTGAGATCATTCAAGAGAGGTGTGAGACTTGTTCGAGTTCTCTCCTAAACTAGTGAAAAGGAGAAAGCGTTGTAAAAGAGGCGGTTGGTCTTCACCTATTGAAGGAAGGCCTTTAGTGGACACTAGAGACCTCGTCGGAGGAGGAATCCGAAAATGGATGTAGGTCACGTTGACCGAACCACTCTAAATCCTGGTTTACTTTTTATTTGAGCAATTTACATTACTACAAATCTCCTTAATCCTCTCTTGCACTTTTACAAAAGCTTTCAAGTTCTTAATCTCTCCGAAACGGATTGAATCGAAATCATTTTCGTCGAAATCAGTTTCAATCGAAATAAATATTTTTCTGAAATTGTGAAAGTTTTTTGCTGTACTAATTCAAACCCACCCTCCTCTTAGTACCACTTTTGATCCTAATAATCAATTATCGATAATTTTAGACCTTTTTTTAATGAACTCATTGTTAGGAGTCAAAAGCACTTAATTTTCATTTTCCCTAAGGTTTGTTCAATGTGTTCTTAGGAGAACACATTTTCATTTTCTAGCTGATATTCCTAACATTCCTATCTGTTGATCCACTCTATATATTATTTTAGATTATTAGATTGAGGAATTCATTTTTATATTTGGTTGTGTCCCAATTGAGTTTAACTCGAGTAACATTGCTCTAATTTTGGGAGTTCTCAACCACAAGGAATTTGTAAAGGTTGAAGCTATAGTTTCAAATTGTTTTGGATTACCTGTTTAAGAAATTCTTTAGAGATCAACTTTCTAGTAGATAAAATATAGAAGATCTAATGTGTTGATGTTGCCGACTTTTGTTGGTTGTACATTTTGCATATTTGTTTATATTTATTTTACCAAAGCAACTATACATTACCCCTTACATTACTATTTTATGTCAATGATTTGGATTTGTTGACTAAATACAATTAGGCAATGGTTGTTTATTCGTGTATCATCATTAAGATTTTCACTATTAGCACTCATATAAAGAAGTTTAAATTTAAAGGTAGCACCAAGAACACCGGATATCTCCGAGGGCATATATTGATATTAGTGATAAGCTAAATCTTATTTTCTTTAAGTACATATGAAAAGCATGATTCATATTAATTTTGATTCTTAGTGCTCCTTAATTTTTTGCAAGTTCGGTTATACAAGCATGTTAATTTGTTTATGTCATTTAATTATTCGAATCATCCTCTTATTTGGAAATTTGGTTGGGTGAGCATGAACAATTCGAATATTATTGAGATAAAGTTATAGTCAATAACTAAGGATGCGATAAGTATTTATTTATAAATAGTCATTCATTTGGAGATATGAATAGGATTTATAAATTTATATATGCTATGCAGGTATCTCAAATGCTCACTCCAACTCTTATGAAGACCTATCTATTACTACTTGATAATATTAATGAGGTATAATAGTTAATATTTCTCTTTTATCAATTTAAAATATATTACTTTATTTAATATATTAATTACTTTTTAAAACATATATGTGCCATCTAGATAAGAATATGCCAAGTGTGAAAGATGAAATTAAAAGATTACATAAAATATTCGAATATTATAAACTAGGGAATCTTATTCCCATAAGCCTCCGACTACCATGATAATCCTTCCGAAATTCATTTTCCCACACTTACCGTTCAGAAAGATCAATAAGGTATTTGATCATCGACACTCATAGGTTGTATAGACTTATGATTTATCTAGCCTTAAAATACAGTTCATATTTTTTTAGAAATAGAAAGTTATCTAAAAAATTTTGGAGTAGAGTAAGTGGATGAAAGCTTATGTTTCGAAGACCTCTACCGACAAGGGTGACAATCCTTTAGTCCTATAAGAGGTGAAAGAAAGAAATTTACAAAGATAATCCTAATTTAATTATATTTATAATATAATTAACTTGATTATGTTGACTAATAATTTATATCTAGTAGATTTTTGAGAAGATAGGCAACAATGAAAAAGAGACTACCATTTTAGCTTCAAAATTAAAGAATTTATAGTAAGTGATATAAATAGTTGATTATTGAATTAGGTTACTATAGTTGATTGAATTATCATTTATTATTTATAGTGTAAGTTGTTCTACTTTTTAGAAAGATGAAACTCTAATATGTGAATACAAATCATTATGTTCCCTCTTGGTTTGGGAGATTTGACTAATAAAAAAGTTATAGATGTCTATCAGTTATATCATGAAATTATATAATCAAAATATTTCTTATGTTAAGTATTTATTTGATAAAAAATTATAAAAAAATTCAATGATATGTCTGTTGTTAATTTAGATAGTCTTTATCCTTAAAAAAGATTATTAGTAAGAGATGAAAGTCAAAAGTGGTCGAATATCCTACGAATCATAAAGAAATCATGTCATTCACATTGGTCAAGCTATGTGATTATTGTACTATTTTTTTCTTATTTTGTAATAATAATTATATGATATTTGTGATAAAATATAGGGATCACTTGTTGATGGATAAAGATATGAAATTTACCCATGGAGACGTGCTATTGTTTAGGTTCTAAATTGCCAATACTATATTGGATGAGTGTTATTGTGTGAAAAGTTATAGAGAGATTTAATCTTATGAAACATTTGAAACGTTTATATTATTATTGACTTATATGATGACCTTTGTATTGGAAAAAGTTATTTGACAATATCATATTGGTTTGGAATTTAATTTGATTAATGTTAACCGTGAACTGCTTGCATGACATGTTTGTTAACTGTTTCGTTTATGATTTATTTTAAGGTTATTATCAACAAGTGTTTCTTGTTTCATCTCGGATTTTGATGATGAAATTAATTGATGAGTGTTTATGATTTGATCTACATTTTGTATAACGCAGGATGCGCTAAGGATATCGGAGTTGCGGAGATTGACTAGCCGATTGGGCAACAAGCTGCAATAGAGAATGATACGTTGAAGAATCAGATGAAGCATCGATGGACCAATGACATGTCGAACAACATGATTCATGCTTAGTATTAATTGTCTAGATCGAAGTGTATTTTTACATGTGCAGGATTAACTACGATAGCAAGACATAAAGCAAAATGAAGTTCCGGAGTCAAGAACGTGATTTCATTGGGAGTTCGAGAGTTCGTCGGAAGTCCAGATGTTCGTCAAAAGTTCTGCCAGAACTAACCGAGAAGTCCTGGAGCTTGTCAAAGAAGCTAGTCGAAACTCGCTAAGAAGATCGTCGTGAAGTCCAAGAGCTTGCCGGAAGTCCGCTTCAACATTGTCGAGAGATCATCAGAAGTTCGCCAGAAGCTCGTCGAAAGAAACTTCACTTACGAACTTGTTTAGCTTAGAAAATGTCTTAGAATTCATAGTTAACACATAATTGGGATTGGATTTGGGCTAACCCAATTAGGGGCCAATTTGGTCCATGTAGGGATTGTGTTGGCTTAGTGAAAGGCCCAAACAGTAACCCAAGAGGTGACACCATCGTGGCATAGTCTACGAGACTGTGTCAAGCGGTGGTATCGCCCAAACACAGCCTCCGAGAGGCTGCAGGTAGTGGTACCTCCAATCTGGGCGGTGGTATCGCCTAGTGGTAGAGTGCCAGGCAGTGGTACTGCCAGACTAGGCGGTAGTATCGCCGAGTACAATATTAGTGTCAGACTTACATTGGCGATGGTACCGCCCAGCACAGGTGGTGGTACCGCCCGTACCCAAGAAACCCAGGATAAAAAATTTTTAAGCTCTAAGTTTAAATCAACTTGAAGCCTATAAATACCCCTCTCATCCTGGTTAAGAAACACAAGCACAGAGAATTTAAAAAGGGAAAAACATTGTTATAATCTCTTGTGAGAATCCTCCTCTTCTAGTCTAAGTGTTAGAATAGTTTGAGAGAGGAGTGAGTGCTTGTAAGGGTTCTCTCCTAAACCCGTGAAAAGGAGAAGAGGGGTGTAAGAAGGAGGTTAATCTTCACCTATTAAAAGAAGATCGATAGTGGATGCCGGTAGCCTTGACGGAAGAGGAATCGGTGAAGTGTATGTAGGCCACGACAATCGAACTACTCTAAAATCTGGTTTGCATTTTGTCTTGAGCAATTTACTTTACTGCAAACCATTTACTTGCTTACTGCCTTCAATACGTTTATGAACATACTTTCAAGTTAAGTATTTTCGAGTTTGATTTTTATCTTTATGAAATGATTTTCATCGAAATCAGTTTTAACAAAATGAAAGGATTTGGACCGATGTTTTTACAGCTGCACTAATTCACCCCTCCCCCCCTAGTGTCGATTGCTTTCCTAACAATTGGTATCAGAGCCACGTTTGTTTCTTATTTGGCTTAACACCCAAGAGAAATGACTCTTTTCAGCTTTCAAGAGGGACTTTCTCTAATTCATCCTCCCTTATCCAATGGGACGGACTATACATAGAAAACTTGAATGAGAGTTTTCTTACTTTCTTTGGATTTAAATTTATAGAACATTATTGAAAATGATTTTCAAATGACATCTCTTCCAATGAACTATTAGAATGAATTGAAGAAGAAGACTTTTTCTTTAAATGCTAGAGCAATGAATGCTCTATTTTGCCCCTTAGATAAAATCAAATTTAATCAGGTTTCTACTTGCGAATGGGCTTTCGATATTTGGCACACTCTTGAAATCACACACAAAGGCACTAACAAAGTTAAAGATTCGAAAATCAATTTTTTGATGCATTCATATGAAACCATTGGAGACATGTACACCCGTTTTATAGATGTCGTTAATGGTTTAAAAGCTCTTGGTAAAACTTTTTCAGATTTTGAACTTGTTAACAAGATCTTAAGATCTATTTCTAAAAATTGGGAATTAAAAGTAACAGCCATACAAGAATCAAAAGATTTAAACCATTTTTCAATTGAAGAACTTATAGAGACATTGATGACCTATGTAATGAAGTGCAATGCACGTAAAGAACTCAAGAACAACCTTTCAAAGAACAGGAAGGATTTGGGACCTAAAACAATTAAAAACCACTCGAGCATAAGCTCATGTAATGGTGAACTTGAACTCTTCATGAAATTTAAAAGGCTCATGAAACAACAATCAAAAAATAAAGATAAACTTAAAAAAAATATAAATTGGGATGAAACGAGTGCATCCGAAGAAGAGGAGCAAACCGACGAAGACGAAGTGGCGAACCATGCTTTGGTGACTCTCGTTAATGAGGTAAAATGCTCAAATAAAACCCCCTTAGTTTATTTCAAAATTAAATGATATTTTTAATGAGTTATTTTTAATTTAGTTTAGAAAAATTAAGCATTTTCGAGTTCAATTTTTAATTTTACGAAATGATTTTCGTTGGAATCAGTTTTAATCGAAACGAAAGGATTTGAACCGATGATTTTACTGCTACAGTAATTCACCCCCCCCTTAGTGTCGATTACTTTCCTAACAATTCATATCAGAGCCACGTTCGTTTCTAATTTGGTTTCACACCCAAGAGAAATGGCTTTTTTCGACTTTCAAGAGGGATTTTCTCTCATTCGTCCTCCCTTGTTCAATGGGACGGACTACACATATTGGAAAACTCAAATGAGAGTTTTCTTACTTTCTTTGGATTTAAATTTATGGAACATTATTGAAAATGATTTTCAAAGGTCTTTTCTTCCAATAAACCATTGGAATAATTTGGAGAAGAAGACTTTTTCTTTAAATGCTAGAGCTATGAATGCTCTATTTTGCACCTTAGATAAAACCAAATTTAATCGAATTTCTACTTGCAAAACGACTTTCGATATTTGGTACACTCTTGAAATCACACACGAAGGCACTAGCAAAGTTAAAGATTCAAAAATCAACTTTTTGATGCATGATTTTGAACTTTTTCATATGAAACCAAGTGAAACCATTGGAGACATGTACACCCATTTTACAGATGTTGTCAATGGTTTAAAAACTCTTGGTAAAACTTTTTCGGATTTTGAACTCATTAACAAGATCTTAAGATCTATTTCTAAAAATTGGGAATCGAAAGTAACGGCAATACAAGAATCAAAAGATTTGAACTATTTTCCAATTGAAGAACTTATAGGGTCTTTGATTACCTATGAAATGACGTCCAATGCATGTAAAGAACTCAAGAACAACCTTCCAAAGAACAGGAAGGATTTGGGACATAGAACAATTGAAGACCATTCTACCATAAGCTCATGTGATGACAAATTTGAACTCCTCATGAAATTTAAAAGGTTCATGAAACAACAATAAAAAAATAAAGACAAACTTAAAAAGAACACAAATTGGGATGAAACGAGTACATTCGAAGAAGAGGAGCAAACCGATGAAGATGAAGCGGCGAACCTTGCTTTGGTGACTCTCGTCAATGAGGTAAAATGCTTAAACGAAACCCCCATAGTTTATTTCAAAATTACATGATATTTTTCATAAGTTATTTTTAATTTAGTTTAGAAAAATTATTTTCTTGAAAATTGCATGTTTAATGATGTAATGAAAATGTTAGGAATCATGCTTATCTTTCTAGTAATTTTGATAATGATCATGAAAATTACATGCTTTATGATAAAGGAACAAAACGTTATATATAAATCTAATGCTTGTACACCTAGTAAGATTAAATCTTATATATGTGTTTAAGAAGCAATTTCGATGATGTATGGCTCTTGTATGGAAAACTAAGCATGAAAAGTTAGATTCACCTAAAAAGAAAAATGCATGACTACAACAAACAAAATGATCTTGATAGAAAATGCTTTCTGTTTGATGAAATCAATTTCAATGAACATAATGATGTAACTATGTAATGAAAATATTAAATGTTTTGATGACATGCCCAAAGTAGTGACATATAATGATCATGCTTAATAAATTTCGAAATTATGCATAATGATTTTTGTGATTATCGATCTTTGCTATACTGAAAGTTCATTTTTGGTTTTAAACATTGATAAATGTTTTTATTAGGCATATATGAAAAAGGGATGCTTCCATGAAATAAATCACATGAATTGAAACCACTAAAAGAGAAAAGCATTTTTCTTGAAATTTTTTTTTCTCTATCTTATTGATTTTGATGAATCTATTTGATCATCTTTTTATGAACCTTTTTGAAAATGATTACGATTTTGACGATATGAATTTAAACAAGTTTTATCCAAATCATGATCTTGGTTTCTTAGAATAACTTAAGATTTTTTTTTTTGAATTAAGATCTCTTCTTTGTACTCCTATGATTTTTTCCTTGGCATTTTTTTTAAAAAAAAGAGATTTACTATATGAATCATGTCTTTTGGTATTTACATGATCTTATATCTAATGAAATGATTTATTTTTGTACAACTCCATGTATTCATCACCCAATTAATTTTTCTTGATGAGATGAAATGAATGTGATGAAATGAAATTATGTATGAAATACAAATGAGAAGTTATGATCAAGCATGATAGGATGTAATTTGACAAAATTGATACTATCATGATTTGAAATGCTATGATTTGTTACCAAAATGAGGTATCTTGAATGCTTTAGTATCATGCATGAGAAAAATGATGAAAGTTTGGTATCATGATCAAAATGATTGATTTAATGCATGAAATGATAAAATGCTTACAGATTTTAATGTCTTCGTATCATGTATGATATGCCCATAGTAATGATTTATTTTTTAGTATCATGCATAAAGTAAGGATGATATGTAAGGTTTTGGAATTATGCATGTTTTCATTTAAAACTAGGATGATGCAAAAACATATTGAAAAGGGATTAATACTTTACCTTTGTCATAATCTAAAAATTGATATAAAGGGTCTTCCCTTCTTTTTGATAATGACAAAGGAGGAGATAAAAGATGCTAACTCGCACAATTCAAGAAGAATGCAAAAATTGTACTTCTTAAAAGAGAAGAAAGAACTTGCTTCTTGAACATCTCAAATTGTTAGCTTCCATATTGTAAAATGATATAACATTTTGTTAGCTTCCATTTTTACAAAGGAAGCAAAAATAATCACACTTCTCAAAAGAGAAGAAATTACTATCTTGAATATCACCGAGGATTGCTAGCTTGCAATCTCATGAAGATGCAAAAATATGCTATCTTGCACATCGCAAAGAAAATCAAATTTGCAAACTTGCACAACTCAAAATTATTGCTAGCTTGTTTGTTGCAAAACTTGCTTTCTTTTTCAAAAACTTGCTAGCTTGAATATTGCAAAACAAAGATGCTAAACTTGCACACCTAACAAAATTTACAAACATGCAAAACTCAAAATTTTTGCTAACTTGAATGATGTAGAACTTGCTATCTTGCTTATCTCAAAAAGCAAAACTTGCAACTAGCACATTGCATAAGGAAGCAAGAATTGCTAGTTTGCACACTTCAACAAGAATGCTATCTTGCATTTATTTTTGAAAACTCGCTAGCTTGCATGCACTTATATGATATGAATTTGCTAGATTGGATGATAATTAAACTTGAGATTTATTATGCAATGATTTAAATTTGAACTTATATATTTAAACACTTGCTTGTTGCAATTCTCCTTTTTGTTGATGACAAAGGGGGAGAAGTATGATCATATTATGTATTATGACATGTTGTAAATATTCATAATAAAATTTGCAATGACTTGAATTCAAGGCTCTATCAATATGGCATATTGATAGGTGGAGTTTGTTTAATCTCTAGGAGTTAAATTTACTACGTCATCAATTGGTTTTCACCATCAAAAAGGGGGAGATTGTTTATTCTCGAATTTTGATGATTAAACCAATTGATGAGTGTTTATGATTTGATCTGTGTTTTGTATGATGTAAGATACTTCGATCAGGATGATACAATTAAAGAGGGAAGAATCATGTTGGGCCGGAGGAACATGTCAGAAGATTGGACGACGAGTCGGAGGAACGGTCGACGTATCGATAGAAAGCTTCGGGCCATGGTTTCGAGCATCGAGCCAAGAAGAGTGGATATTGCACCAAGGATATCAGAGTTGCGGAGGTCAACTGGCCGATTGGATAATAGGCCGCAAGAGAGAACGATGCACTGAAGAATCGAATGAAACGTCGATGGAGCAATGACATGCCAGACAACATGATTCATGCTTAATATTAATTGTCTAAATCGAAGTGTGTTTTTACATGTGCAGGATTAACTATGATACCAAAGCATAAAGCAAAATGAAGTTTCGAAGTCAAGAATGCAATTTCGTTGGGGGTTCAAGAGTTCATCGGAAGTCCTAACGTTCGTCGGAAGTTCTACCGGAACCAATCGAGAAGTCCTGGATCTTGCCAAAGAAGCTCGTCGAAACTCGCTAAGAAAATTGTTGTAAAGTCTAGGAGCTTGCCGGAAGTCCGTTGCAACATTGTCGAGAGATTGTTGGAAGTTCGTCGGAAGATCGTCGGAAGTTTGCTGGAAGATCGCCGGAAGCTCGTCGGAAGAAACTTCACTTATGGACTTGTTTAGCTTAAAAAATGTCTTAGAATTCGTAGTTAGCACATAATTGGGATTGGATTTGGGCCAAAAATTAGGGGCCAGTTGGGCCCATGTAAGGACTGTGTTGGGCCCAATGAAAGGCCCAAACAGTGACCCAAGAGGTGACACTATCATGACACAGTCTCCGAGACTGTGTTAGGCGGTGGTACCACCCAGACACAGCCTCTGAGAGGCTGTAGGTGGTGGTACCACCAAATGGCAGTGTGTCAGGTGGTGGTACAGCCAGATTAGGCGATAGTATAGCCCAATGCATTGTCACTGCCAGACTAACACTAGCGGTGGTACCGCCCAGCACAAGCGGTGGTACCGCCCGTACGCAAGAAACCCGGGATGGGAAATTTTTAGGCTCCAAGTTTGAATCAGCTTGAAGCCTATAAATACCCCTCTCATCCCTGGTTAAGAAACACAAGCAGCACAAAGAATTTAAAAAGGGAAAAGCGTTGTTGTAATCTCTTGTGAGAATCCTCCTCTTCTAGTCTAAGTGTTAAAATAGTTTGAGAGAGGAGTGAGTGCTTGTAAGGGTTATCTCCTAAACCCGTGAAAAGGAGAAGAGGGGTGTAAGAAGGAGGTTGATCTTCTCCGATTAAAGGAAGATCGATAGTGGATGTCAGTGGCCTCGACGGAAGAGGAATTGGTGAAGTGGATGTAGGTCACAACAACCGAACCACTCTAAAATCTAGTTTGCATTTCATCTTGAGCAATTTGCTTTACCGCAAACCATTTTACTTACTTACTGCCTTCAATACGTTTACGAACATGCTTTCACATTAAGCATTTTCGAGTTTAATTTTTATCTTTACGAAACGATTTTCGTCGGAATCAGTTTTAATCGAAATGAAAGGATTTGAACTGACGATTTTACTGCTACACTAATTCACCCCCCCCCCCCTCCCCGTGTCAATTACTTTCCTAACAATTGGTATCAGAGCCACATTCGTTTCTCATTTGATTTAAAACTCAAGAGAAATGGTTCTTTTCGACTTTCAAGAGGGACTTTTTCTCATTCGTCCTCCCTTATTCAATGGGACGGACTACACATATTAGAAAACTCGAATGAGAGTTTTCTTACTTTCTTTGGATTTAAATTTATGGAACATTATTGAAAACGGTTTTCAAAGGTCTTCTCTTCCGATGAACCATTGGAATGATTTGGAGAAGAAGACTTTTTCTTTAAATGCTAGAGCTATGAATGCTCTAATTTGCGCCTTAGATAAAACCGAATTTAATCGAGTTTCTACTTGCAAAATGACTTTCGGTATTTGGTACACTCTTGAAATCACACACGAAGTAAATCTAATACTTGTACACCTAGTAAGTTTAAATCTTATGTATGTGTTTAAGAAGCAATTTCAATGATGCATGGCTCTTATATGGAATACTAAACATGAAAAGTTAGATTCACCTAAAAAGAAAAATGCATGATTACAACAAACAAAATGATCTTGATGGAAAATGCTTTGTGTTTGACGAAATCAATTTCAATGATGCATAATGATGTAACTATGTAATGAAAATATTAAATGTTTTGAAATCATGTTTTAATGACATGCCCAAAGTAGTGATGCATAATGATCATGCTTAATAAATTTTGAAATTATGCATGATGATTTTTATGATTATCGATCTTTGCCGCAATAAAAGTTTGTTTTGTTTTTGGTTTTAAACTTTGATAAATGTTTTTATTTGGCATATATGAAAAAGGGATACTTCCATGAAATAAATCACATGAATTGAACAACTAAAAGAGAAAAGCATTTTTCTTGAAAAAAAATTTTCTCTATCTTATTGATTTTGATGAATCTATTTGATCATATTTTTATAAACCTTTTTGAAAATAATTATAATTTTGATGATATGAATTTGAATGAGTTTTATCCAAGTCATGATCTTGGTTTCTTAGAATAACTTAAGATTATTTTTTTTTTCAATCAAGATCTCTTCTTTGTACTTTACTTCTATAATTTTTTCCTTGGTTTTTTTTTTAAAGAAGAGATTTACCATATGAATCATGTCTTTTGCTATTTACATGATCTTATATCTAATGATATGATTTATTTTTGTATAACTCCATGTATTCATCACCCAATTAATTTTTCTTGATGAGATGAACTGAATGTGATGAAATGAAATTATGTATGAAATACAATTGAGAAGTTATGATCAAGCATGATAGGATGTAATTTGACAAAATTGATACTATCATGATTTGAAATGCTATGATTTGTTACCGAAATGAGATATCTTGAATGCTTTAGTATCATGAGAAAAATAATGAATGTTTCGTAGCATGATCAAAATGATTGATTTAATGCATGAAGTGATAAAATGCTTAAAGATTTTAATGTCTTCGTATCATGTATGATATGCCCATAGTGATGATTTATTTTTTAGTATCGTGCATAAATTAAGGATGATATGTAAGGTTTTGGAATTATGCATGTTTTAATTTAAAACTAGGATGATACACAAACATATTGAAAAAGGATTAATACTTTACCTTCGTCATAATCTGAAAATTGATATAAAGGGTCTTCCCTTCTTTTTGACAATGACAAAGAGGGGAATAAAAGATGCTAGCTCGCACAATTCAAGAAGAAAGCAAAAATTACACTTCTCAAAAGAGAAGAAAGAACTTGCTTCTTGAACATTTCAAATTATTAGCTTCCATATTGTAAAATGATATAACATTTTGTTAGCTTCCATTTTTGCAAAGGGAACAAAAATAATCACACTTCTCAAAAGAGAAGAAATTACTATCTTGAATATCACTGAGGATTGCTAGCTTGCAATCTCAAGAAGATGCAAAAATATGTAATCTTGCACATCGCAAAGAAAAGAAAATTTGCAAACATACACAACTCAAAATTATTGCTAGCTTGTATGTTGTAAAACTTGCTTTTTTTTTCAAAAACTTGCTAGCTTGAATATTGCAAAACAAAGATGCTAAATTTGCACACCTAGCAAAATTTACAAACATGCAAAACTCAAAATTTTTGCTAGCTTGAATGATGTAGAACTTGCTATCTTGCCTATCTCAAGAAGCAAAACTTGCAACTAGCACATTGCATAAGGAAGCAAGAATTGCTTGTTTGCACACTTCAACAAGAATACTATCTTGCATTTATTTTTGAAAACTTGCTAGCTTGCATGCTCTTAAATGATATGAATTTGCTAGATTGCATGATAATTAAACTTGAGATTTATTATGCAATTATTTAAATTTGAACTTATATGTTTAAACACTTGCTTATTGCACTTTTCCTTTTTATTGATGACAAAGGGGGAGAAGTATGATCATGTTATGTATGATGACATGTTGCAAATATTCATGATGAAATTTGCAATGACTTGAATTCAAGGCTCTATCAATATAGCATATTGATAGGCGGAGTTTCTTTAAACTCCGGGATTTAAGATTAACTCCGTCATCAATTGGTTGTCATCATCAAAAAGGGGGAGAATGTTTAATCTCGGATTTTGATGATAAAACCAATTGATGAGTGTTTATAATTTGATCTGTGTTTTGTATGACGTAAGATGCTTCGATCAGGATGAGACAATTAAAGCAGGAAGAATCATGTTGGGTCGGAAGAACATGTCAGAAGATTGGACGTCGAGCCGGAGGAACAGTCGACGTATCGATAGAAAGCTTCGGGCCATGGTGTTGGGCATTGGGCCAAGAAAAGTGGATATTGCGCCAAGGATATCGGAGTTACGGAGGTCAAATGATCGATTGGGCAATAGGCCGCAAGACAGGATGATGTGCCGAAGAATCGGATGAAGCGTCGATGGACCAATGACATGTCGGACAACATGATTCATGCTTAGTATTAATTGTCTAGATCAATGTATGTTTTTAAACATGCAGGATTAACTACGATTGCAAAGCATAAAGCAAAATGAAGTTCCGGAGTCAAGAATGTGATTTTGTTGGGGGTTCGAGAGTTCGTTGGAAGTCCAGACGTTCGTCGGAAGTTCTGCCAAAACCAACGAGAAGTCCTGGATCTTACCAAAGAAGCTCATCGAAACTCATCAAGAAGATCACCATGAAGTCTAGGAGCTTGCCAGAAGTCTGCTACAACATTGTCGAGAGATCGTTGAAAGTTCGCCAAAAGATCGCCGGAAGTTTGCTAGAAGATCACCGGAAGCTCGCCGGAAGAAACTTCACTTATGGACTTGTTTAGCTTAGAAAATGTCTTAGAATTTGTAGTTAGCATATAATTGGGATTTGATTTGGGCCAACTCAATTAGGGGCTAATTGGCCCATATAAGGACTGTGTTGGGCTCAGTGAAAGGCACAAATAGTGACCCAAGAGGTGACACTATCGTGGCACAATCTTCGAGACTATGTCAAGCGATGGTACCACCCAGACACAGCCTCCGAGAGGTTGTAGGTGGTGGTACCGCCCAATGGCAGGGTGCCAAGCGGTGGTACCGCTAGACTAAGCGATAGTGCAGCCTAATGCAGTGTCCCTGTCAGACTGACACTAGCGATGGTACCGCCCAGCACAGGCGGTGTTACCGCCCAGCACAAGTGGTGGTACCACCCGTACCCAAGAAACCTAGGATAGAAAATTTTAGGCTCCAAGTTTGAATCAACTTGAAGCCTATAAATACCCCTCTCATCCCTGGTTAAGAAACACAAGCACAGAGAATTTAAAAAGGGAAAAACGCTGTTGTAATCTCTTTTGAGAATCCTCCTCTTCTAGTCTAAGTGTTAGAATAGTTTGAGAGAGGAGTGAGTGCTTGTAAGGTTTCTCTCCTAAACCCATGAAAAGGAGAAGAGGGGTGTAAGTAGGAGGTTGATCTTCGCCTATTAAAGGAAGATCGATAGTGGATGTCGGTGGCCTCAACGAAAGAGGAATCGACGAAGTGGATGTAGGTCACGATGACCGAACTACTCTAAAATCTAGTTTGCATTTCGTCTTCAGCTATTTACTTTACTGCAAACCATTTTACTTGCTTACTACCTTTAATACGTTTACGAACACACTTTCAAGTTAAGCATTTTCGAGTTCGATTTTTATCTTTATGAAACGATTTTCGTCGGAATCAGTTTTAATCGAAACGAAAGGATTTGAACCGATGATTTTACCACTACACTAATTCAACCTCCCTCTTAATATCGATTACTTTCCTAATAATTGGTATCAGAGTCACATTCGTTTCTCATTTGGTTTAACACCCAAGAGAAATTGCTCTTTTCAACTTTCAAGAGAGACTTTCTCTCATTCGTCCTCCCTTGTTCAATGGGACGACCTACACATATTGGAAAACTCGAATAAGAGTTTTCTTACTTTCTTTGGATTTAAATTTATGGAACATTATTGAAAACGGTTTTCAATGGTCTTCTCTTCTAATAAACCATTGGAATGATTTGGAGAAGAAGACTTTTTCTTTAAATGCTAGAGCTATGAATACTCTATTTTATGCCTTAGATAAAACCGAATTTAATCAAGTTTCTACTTGCAAAATGACTTTCAATATTTGGTATACTCTTGAAATCACACACAAAGGCACTAGCAAAGTTAAAGATTCAAAAATCAACTTTTTGATGCATGATTTTGAACTTTTTCATATGAATCCAAATGAAACCATTGGAGATATATACACCCATTTTACAGATGTTGTCAATAGTTTATAAGCTCTTGATAAAACTTTTTCGGATTTTGAACTCGTGAACAAGATCTTAAGATCTATTTCAAAAAATAGAGAATCGAAAGTAACGGCAATACACATAAAGAATCAAAAGATTTGAACCATTTTCCAATTGAAGAACTTATAGGGTCTTTGATGACCTATGAAATGACGTGCAATGCACATAAAGAACTCACGAACAACCTTCCAAATAATATGAAGGATTTGGGACATAGAACAATTGAAGACCACTATAGCATAAGCTCATGTGATAGTGAATTTGAACTCCTCATGAAATTTAAAAGGTTCATGAAACAACAATCAAAAAATAAAGACAAACTTAAAAAGAACACAAATTGGGATGAAACGAGTGCATCCGAATAAGAGGAGCAAACCGATGAAGACGAAGTGGCGAACCTTGCTTTGGTGACTCTCGTCAATGAGGTAAAATGCTTAAACGAAACCCCCTTAGTTTATTTCGATATTACATGATTTTTTTATGAGTTATTTTTAATTTAGTTTAAAAAAATTATTTTTCATGAAAATTACATGTTTAATAATGTAATGAAAATGTTAGGAATCATGCTTATCTTTCTAGTACTTTTGATAATGATCATGAAAATTACATGCTTTAAGATAATGGAATAAAATGTTAAATATAAATCTAATGCTTGTACACCTAGTAAGATTAAATCTTATGTATGTGTTTAAGAAGCAATTTCGATGATGCATGGCTCTTGTATGGAAAACGAAGCATGAAAAGTTAGATTCACCTAAAAAGAAAAACATATGACTACAACAAACAAAATAATCTTGATGGAAAATACTTTGTGTTTGATGAAATTAATTTCAATGATGCATAATGATGTAACTATGTAATGAAAATATTAAATGTTTTGAAACCATGTTTTGATGACATGCCCAAAGTAGTGATGCATAATAATCATGCTTAATAAATTTCGAAATTATGCATGATATTTTGTGATTATCGATCTGCCGCAATGAAAGTTCGTTTTCGGTTTTAAACGTTGATAAATATTTTTATTTGGCATATATGAAAAAGGAATGCTTCCATGAAATAAATCACATGAATTGAAATAACTAAAAGAGAAAAGTATTTTTCTTAAAAATTCTTTTTTTCTGTCTTATTGATTTTGATGAATCTATTTGATCATCTTTTATGAACCTTTTTTAAAATGATTATGATTTTTACGATATGAATTTGAATGAGTTTTATCCAAATCATGATCTTGGTTTCTTGGAATAACTTAAGATTTTTTTTTTGAATTAAGATCTCTTCTTTGCACTCCTATGATTTTTCCTTGGCATTTTTTTAAAAAAAATTGATTTACTATATGAATCATCTAGTACTTTTGATAATGATCATGAAAATTACATGTTTAATAATGTAATGAAAATGTTAGGAATCATGCTTATCTTTCTAGTACTTTTGATAATGATCATGAAAATTACATGTTTAATAATGTAATGAAAATGTTAGGAATCATGCTTATCTTTCTAGTACTTTTGATAATGATCATGAAAATTACATGTTTAATAATGTAATGAAAATGTTAGGAATCATGCTTATCTTTCTAGTACTTTTGATAATGATCATGAAAATTACATGTTTAATAATGTAATGAAAATGTTAGGAATCATGCTTATCTTTCTAGTACTTTTGATAATGATCATGAAAATTACATGTTTAATAATGTAATGAAAATGTTAGGAATCATGCTTATCTTTCTAGTACTTTTGATAATGATCATGAAAATTACATGTTTAATAATGTAATGAAAATGTTAGGAATCATGCTTATCTTTCTAGTACTTTTGATAATGATCATGAAAATTACATGTTTAATAATGTAATGAAAATGTTAGGAATCATGCTTATCTTTCTAGTACTTTTGATAATGATCATGAAAATTACATGTTTAATAATGTAATGAAAATGTTAGGAATCATGCTTATCTTTCTAGTACTTTTGATAATGATCATGAAAATTACATGTTTAATAATGTAATGAAAATGTTAGGAATCATGATCAAAATGATTGATTTAATACATAAAGTGATAAAATGCTTAAAGATTTTAATATCTTCGTATCATGTATGATATGCCCATAGTGATGATTTATTTTTTAATACCATGCATAAAGTAAGGATGATATGTAAGGTTTTGAAATTATGCATATTTTAATTTAAAACTAGGATGATACACAAACATATTGAAAAAGGATTAATACTTTACCTTTGTCATAATCTAAAAATTGATATAAAGGGTCTTCCCTTCTTTTTGACAATGACAAAAAGGGAGATAAAAGATGCTAGCTCGCACAATTCAAGAAGAAAGCAAAAATTGCACTTCTCAAAAGAGAAGAAAGAACTTGCTTCTTGAACATCTCAAATTGTTAGCTTCCATGTTGTAAAATGATATAACATTTTGTTAGCTTCCGTTTTTGCAAAGAGAGCAAAAATAATCGCACTTCTCAAAATAGAAAAAATTACTATCTTGAATATCACCGAGGATTGCTAGTTTGCAATCTCAAGAAGATGCAAAAATATGCTATTTTGCACATCTCAAAGAAAAGCAAATTTGCAAACTTGCACAACTCAAAATTATTGCTAACTTGTATGTTGCAAAACTTGCTTTCTTTTTCAAAAACTTGCTAGCTTGAATATTGCAAAACAAAGATGCTAAACTTGCACACCTAGCAAAATTTACAAACATGCAAAACTCAAAATTTTTGCTAGCTTGAATGATATAGAACTTGCTATCTTGTCTATCTCAAGAAGCAAAACCTGCAACTAGCACATTGCATAAGGAAGCAAGAATTGCTAGTTTGCACACTTCAACAAGAATGCTATCTTGCATTTATTTTTGAAAACTTGCTAGCTTGCATGCTCTTAAATGATATGAATTTGCTAGATTGCATGATAATTAAACTTGAGATTTATTATGCAATGATTTAAATTTGAACTTATATGTTTAAACACTTGCTTGTTGCACTTTTCCTTTTTGTTGATGACAAAGGGGGAGAATTATGATCATGTTATGCATGATGACGTGTTGCAAATATTCATGGTGAAATTTGCAATGACTTGAATTCAAGGCTCTATCAATATGGCATACTGATAGGGGGAGTTTGTTTAAACTCCGAGAGTTAAGATTAACTCCGTCATCAATTGATTGTCATCATCAAAAAGGGGAAGATTGTTTAATCTCGGATTTTGATAATGAAACTAATTGATAAGTGTTTATGATTTGATCTGCATTTTGTGTGACGCAAGATACTTTGATCAGGATGAAACAATTAAAGCAAGAAGAATCATGTTGGGCTGGAGGAACATATCAAAAAATTGGACATCGAGCCGGAGGAACGGTCGATGTATCGACAGAAGGCTGCGGGCCATGGTTTCGGGCATTAGGCCAAGAAGAGTAGATATTGCGCCAAGGATATTGGAGTTGTGGAGGTCAACTGGCCGATTGGACAATAGGCCACAAGAGAGGACGATGTGCCGAAGAATCGGATGAAGCATCGATGGACCAATGACATGTCGGATAACATGATTCATGCTTAGTATTAATTGTCTCGATCGAAGTATATTTTTATATATGCAGGATTAACTATGATAGCAAGGCATAAAGCAAAATGAAGTTCTAGAGTCAAGAACGCGATTTCATTGGGAGTTCGAGAGTTTGTCGGAAGTCCAAACGTTTATCAAAAGTTCCACCGCAACCAACCAAGAAGTCCCGAAGCTTGCCAAAGAAGCTTGTCGGAACTCACCAAGCAGATCGCCGTGAAGTCTAGGAGCTTGTCGGAAGTCCGCTGCAACATTGATGAGAGATCGTCGGAAGTTTGCTGGAAGATCACCGGAAGCTTGCCGGAAGAAACTTCACTTGCGGACTTATTTTGCTTAGAAAATGTCTTAGAATTCATAGTTAGCACATAATTGGGATTGGATTTGGGCCAACCCAATTAGGGGCCAGTTGGGCCTATGTAAGGACTGTGTTGGGCCCAGTAAAAGGCCCAAACAGTGACCCAAGAGGTGACACCGTCATGGCACAGTCTCCGAGACTATGTCATGCGGTGGTACCGTCATTCTGGGTGGTGGTAAATCCATTCTAGATAGTGGTATCGCCTAGCACAGTCTCCCAGGTGGTGGTATTGGCCTAATGGCTGGGTGCCAAGTGATGGTACTACCAAACTGGGCGGTAGTACCGCCAGTGCAGTGTCAATGTCAATCTGACACAAGTGGTGGTACCGCCCGTACCCAGGAAACCCGAGATGAAAAATTTTTAGACTCCAAGTTTGAATCAACTTGAAGCCTATAAATACCCCTCTCATCCCTGGTTAAGAAACACAAGCACAGAGAATTTAAAAAGGGAAAAACGCTATTGTAATCTCTTGTGAGAATCCTCCTCTTCTAGTCTAAGTGTTAGAATAATTTGAGAGAAGAGTGAGTGCTTGTAAGGGTTCTCTCCTAAACCCGTGAAAAGGAGAAGAGGGGTGTAAGAAGGAGGTTTATCTTTGCCTATTAAAAGAAGATCGATAGTGGATGCCGGTGGCCTCGACGGAAGAGGAATCGACGAAATGGATGTAGGTTATGACGGCCAAACCACTCTAAAATCTGGTCTTAAGTAATTTACTTTACTACAAACTATTTTACTTGCTTACTACCTTTGATATGTTTACGAACACGCTTTCAAGTTAAGCATTTCTGAGTTCTATTTTTATCTTTACAAAACGATTTTCGTCGGAATCAGTAATAATAGAGCATTATATGTGATTGTTATGTTTCCTACTTGTGTGTCAATTTTGGATGTTCTAATTTTGAAATAGGATACCAAAACTATGATCGAGTGTAACTTAAGGAACCCAAGTGTAACCCAAACGTCTTTAAAGTATCTATAACATATTTTCAGCATGTTTAGTATTATTTTTTATTTTTTTTAATTTTATGATCATTAATTAGTGAAATAGAGGATTTCTATATTGAAGTTATAATTGAGTATAACTCAAGTACAACCTAAGTGTAACTCAAGTGTAAATATTGGAATTGTCACCAAATCTATCCAAACATTTTTAATAGTATAATAAATAGTTTTTAACATGTTTAGTATTATTTTTTTTTATTTTAGGGTCATTAATTAGTGGAATGATATATCTCTATATTAAAACTATGATTGAGTATAATTCGAATATAACCCGAGTATAACTGAAGTATAATTATCGAGATGGTCTCCAAACATATTCAAATTTTTCCAACACTATCATAAATAATTTTTAATATATTTAGTATCATTTTTTTTTATTTTAGGGTCATTAATTATCGAAATATGAGATTTCTACATTGAAATATGATTGAGTATAACTTGAGTGTAACTCAAATATAAATATGAAAATTATCTCCAAACATTTCTAATACTACCATAAATAATTTCTAACATGTTTAACATCACTTTTTCTATATTTTATTTTATTTTATTTTTATATGATTTTAATATAATTATTCGAATTCGGCATACTGTGATCTCAATAAAACATATATTATCTAAAAAAATTCTACAAGGATTGTAACATCAATCGCAAAATAGTAACTCAAGATTCAAAATTATCACAATTTTACAATGTCACTTAATGTTGTGGCATACTTGCTGAAAAATTATATAGGTATATTTTATACAAAAAATCACCTCCTATAGCCAATGTAAAAAATTAAAAAAAAAACTGATTAGGCCATACAAAAATATTGACATGACCATATTGCTTTACATTTGAGAACAGAACAGAAACCTATACAACTGGTAAAAATCTGTATGATCATCGATTGTGACCTAATTATTGACTCTTCAAGCACTTTCTAGAGATCTTGCCCTTGTGTCTCGATTCTATCCTAACCTTCTTCCTTCTAGCTAATTGTTTTACACTCTTGAGAGGTAATATAATCTTATCATTTGATTTTTTAATCAAAAATTATTTATGTCTTTTTGGTAAGATGGTGTCATTATAAGTCTTCTATAAATATTTTGTCAAAAAGTAATTCTCGTAATAGCCATATGGATTGAAATTCAGAAACCTAATATAGCAACTACTGCATGGGAGCATAAAATACTAAATATATCAAAACATCCACAGGAACATATCTTCTTTTTTAGGTCTACTATAACTATCTCAATAGATGTTTAAACTTGAAAAATATCACTCAAGCAAGGATGAATAGCATAAAATATTGTCTTATCTTTTGATTTTGATATTTCTTCCTTCATCAGGGGTGTCAATATACTGATCATAGCATTAGCAATTCGATAACACAAATAAAATCACTCGGCAACATTCCTTCATGTCATATCGATCATATATGTTATTGGAAGTCCACGAACATCTTTTAATAATGAATTCATGCTTGTAGAATCATTTGTTGTTAACATTGCATTGCATATCATCATCTTGGTAAAAAAAATTGCAGTAGCCCACTTCTCGCTATTTAATTTTGAAATCCAATAATATCTTTTTATATGTTTTTTCATTAGTTTTCGCATGCGTTCATTAGACTTAAACTCGGTAGGTGCTCTTGTAGTAGCCCAAAAAAAAGTCTAGCTGCTTACCTATCACATACGTTACTAGATTCTTCAAAAGATGAACCATGTGGTAACCGTGATATGTCTCTGAAAATATTTCTTTCACTTACTGTAAGAATTCCTCTATCATTGACACTACTTAAATAATCATAGTGTCCACCAAAGCATTTTCCCAACTCAAAAAGAAACCATTCCCACAACTCTTTCCCCACAATCTCTACTACTCAAAATACGACAGAAAATAACTTATTAGATCCATCAATAATAGTCACCATCATTAATACACCATGATATTTTTCAAATCAATGTGTTGCATCTATATCAATAACTGGATAAATGTAGTGAATAAAACTATGCATATATGCACCGAATGCCAAAAAACCTAATGAAAATGTTCTTCCTTTGTACTCATTAAAGAAAACAATCAATTGATGCTTCCTTTATACTCATTAAAGAAATAGTCGTTTCATAATCATTAACATTAACTTATTGTAAGATCTATCAAAGTCATCATGAACTTCATTCAATGTGATTTCACATGCCAGATATATTTTTCTATATGAAACTATCACTTTAAATCTTTTTTTATATCTATAATAATCATCTTCGGAGTTTAAAGTATGTTTACAAGAACTTGTTCCTTGATTTCTTTAGCTATAAACTTGTCAGTGCAAGATGACTGATCCCGATTATTTTCTCTATGCATATTGAATTAGTGCTGAACTTTGTAATCTGACATGTATCACCTCCTTTGAGTAACAATTCAGTGCAAGATGACTGATCCCGATTATTTTCTCTATGCATATTGAATTAGTGCTGAACTTTGTAATCTGACATGTATCACCTCTTTGAGTAACTACCATCCATCTAGCTCAATCTTACATTGTGCTTTAAGCTTGTAACTTCTTCTACATACTTGAATTCTTATTTTAAAATTCCTTCTTATGACATATTCTTACAAAACTCTCTTAAACTTTGAAATATCTTTAAATACCCATGAAATATAAAGGATTCAAGTGTCAAATGTCATAATAAATTTTTATATTTCATATTGTAATATGAACAGTGGCAAATTATTACATATCCAATGTATAGGTCATTAACGGCAAGTTCATCTTCATTTGGATATAAAGCTAAAGCATTAAGATTGAAGTCATCTTCTTCTGTAACTCTATCCTTGAAGAAGTTTTCATACATATTTGAATTGAATTCGATAAACTCACCAACAATATCATGGGCATCAAATTTGTTATGATCTATATTATCTTCAACTTCTTCTGCTATTCTCTACTCAACCCACTCTTTTTCAAATATCTGATAACTATCGCAATTATCATCCATTACAAATGTCTCATTCAAATCGAAGTTTTAAATTTGTGGTTGTATAGAAGACCCTTCAATTTGCTTCTCTAACTCATGAAAGCTTACCAAAACAAAGTTTGTTGGTTGTAGTTGTATAGAGGTAGATCCTTTAACTTGGCCTAGTATCGAATAATTGCTTTCCAAAATTATTTCTAATTTTAAAATTGATGAAAGTGTTGTTTTATTGAAACTGTCTATCCCATCTAGAAAATTAAATATTTCATTCGAAAGGTGATCATTCTTATAATAAATTGTTGAATCTCGGATTTTGATGATGAAGTCAATTGTCATTTGTTATCTAATCCATATGTTAAGATAAGTATGCAGGATTAACTATGATGAAAGTAAAACATGCAGCAGGAGTTGCGCCGAAGTCGAGACTATGATCACGTTGGGGGTTCGAGAGTTCGACGGAAGTCCAGACGGTCATCGGAGGTTCTGCGGGAACAAATCCGAGAAGTCCAGGAGCTTGCCAAAGAAGCTCATCGGAACTCGCCAAGTGGATCATCGCAAGTCCAGGAGTTTGCCGGAAGTCCGCCGGAGCATCGCCGAGGGTTCGTCGGATAATCGCCGGAAGTTCGCCGGAAGCTCGACGGAAGAAGCGATTGATGCACCGGAGCAAGTTGCAGTAAATGTCTTGAAAAATATTGTAGTTAGCATGATGATTAAGTTAGAAATGGGAGGTGATCCCATTAACTTAATCTTGGGGCAATTGGGCCCTTAACAGACCCAAATTGGGCCGAATGGATCAGCCCATTCGGACCTAGATTCCTTGGCCGGCGGTGGCACCGCCTGGGTCGGCGGTGGCACCGCCCAGCAACCGAGTCTCGGAGTGAGGCTGGGTGGTGGCACCGCCTAGGCTCAGTCTCCGAGTGAGACTGGGCGGTAGCACCGCCCCTGTCAGGCGATGGCACCGCCTGGGCTCAGTCTCCGAGTGAGACTAGTTAGGCGGTAGCACCGCACCGCCCCTGTCAGGCGGTGGCACTGCCTGGGCTCAGTCTCTGAGTGAGACTGGGCGGTAGTACCGCCCCTGTCAGGCGGTGGTACCGCCCGAGCTCGGTCTCCGAGCTCTGTTAGGCGGTACCGCCCCTGTCAGGCGATGGCACCGCCTGGGCTCAGTCTCCGAGTGAGACTAGTTAGGCGGTAGCACCGCCCCTGTCAGGCGATGGCACCGCCTGGGTCGGCGGTGGCACCGCCCAGCAACCGAGTCTCGGAGTGAGGCTGGGTGGTGGCACCGCCTGGGCTCAGTCTCCGAGTGAGACTAGTTAGGCGGTAGCACCGCCCCTGTCAGGCGATGGCACCGCCTGGGCTCAGTCTCCGAGTGAGACTAGTTAGGCGGTAGCACCGCCCCTGTCAGGCGATGGCACCGCCTGGGCTCAGTCTCCGAGTGAGACTAGTTAGGCGGTAGCACCGCCCCTGTCAGGCGATGGCACCGCCTGGGCTCAGTCTCCGAGTGAGACTAGTTAGGCGGTAGCACCGCCCCTGTCAGGCGATGGCACCGCCTGGGCTCAGTCTCCGAGTGAGACTGGGCGGTAGCACCGCCCCTGTCAGGCGATGGCACCGCCTGGGCTCAGTCTCCGAGTGAGACTGGGCGGTAGCACCGCCCCTGTCAGGCGATGGCACCGCCTGGGCTCAGTCTCCGAGTGAGACTAGTTAGGCGGTAGCACCGCCCCTGTCAGGCGATGGCACCGCCTGGGCTCAGTCTCCGAGTGAGACTAGTTAGGCGGTAGCACCGCCCCTGTCAGGCGATGGCACCGCCTGGGCTCAGTCTCCGAGTGAGACTAGTTAGGCGGTAGCACCGCCCCTGTCAGGCGATGGCACCGCCTGGGCTCAGTCTCCGAGTGAGACTGGGCGGTAGCACCGCCCCTGTCAGGCGATGGCACCGCCTGGGCTCAGTCTCCGAGTGAGACTGGGCGGTAGCACCGCCCCTGTCAGGCGATGGCACCGCCTGGGCTCAGTCTCCGAGTGAGACTAGTTAGGCGGTAGCACCGCCCCTGTCAGGCGATGGCACCGCCTGGGCTCAGTCTCCGAGTGAGACTGGGCGGTAGCACCGCCCCTGTCAGGCGATGGCACCGCCTGGGCTATATAAACCCCACCCTTTCATGCATGAAAGGGCACCGAAACTTAGCATTTATTCTGAGATTTTGAGAGCTTAAAAGTGTTGTAAAGGGCTAGAAGTTCTTCTCCCTCTTTTCTTCGAAGTTTTGATCATTCAAGAGAGGAGTGAAAAATTTGTAAGGGTTGTCTCCTAAGCCTGTCAAAAGGAGTGAAACTGTAAAAGGGTGGTTGGCCTTCGCCTATTGAAGGAAGGCATCTAGTGGACGTCGATGACCTCATCGGACGAGGAAGCCAAAAGTAGATATGGGTCAAGATTGACCGAACTACTCTAAATCTCGGTTTGCATTTACATTCTGTTCTCTATCTTAACTACAACTACTTCCATAGCTTTACTTTAACTGCACTTTACTTGATCTTAAGTTAAAGCAATTTCCGATTCGACTTTCATACTGAAATCGTTCTTATCATACGAACGTCGTTTTAAATCGTCGAAAGTTTTCCGCTGCACTAATTCACCCCCCCCCCCCCCCCCTCTCTTAGTGCTCTTGATCCTAACAATTGGTATCAGAGCGGGGTTAACTCTCAATCGGATTAAAACCCAAGAGAGATGGCATACGTCGGAAATCAAGAGGGCCACTCTATTACACGTCCACCCATGTTCAATGGGACGGACTACACCTATTGGAAGACCTGAATGAGGATCTTTCTTATTTCAATGGATTTTGAACTTTGGAATCTTGTGGAAAATGGATTTTCGAAATCTTCTCTTCCAATGATCGATTGGAATGAATTGGAGAAGAAGACTTTCGCTCTTAATGCAAAGGCTATGAATGCCTTATTTTGTGCGCTTGATAAAAATGAGTTCAATCGTGTTTCGGTTTGTGAAACCGCATTTGATATTTGGCATACACTCGAAGTGACTCACGAAAGCACAAGTAGAGTGAAAGAGTCAAAAATCAATCTTTTGACACATTCTTTTGAACTTTTCCGAATGAAACCGAGCGAGACTATTGACGATATGTACACCCGTTTCACGGATGTCGTCAATGGTCTAAAAGGACTCAGCAAAAGTTTTTCGGATTTTGAGCTCGTAAATAAGATTCTAAGATCCCTTCCTAAGAGTTGGGACCCCAAAGTCATTGCTATTCAAGAGGCTAAAGATCTAAACAACTTCCCTCTTGAAGAATTAATCGGGTCATTAATGACCTACGAAATGACTTGCAAAGTTCATGAAGAGCAAGAAGAGATCCTTCCAAAGAACAGGAAGGATATGGCACTTAGAACTTTCGAAGACCACTTGAGAGAAAACTCAAGTGATGAAGACTGTGACGATGACTTGGCACTTCTAACAAGGAAATTCAAAAAATTCATTAAAAGAAACAAGTTTAAAAATGACTCAAAAAATAAATTTGAACCCAAAAAGGACCAAGTTATTTGCTACGAATGCAAGAAGCCGGGACACTACAAAAGTGATTGTCCCCAAGCCAAGAAGAGAACACCAAAGAAGAAGGCGCTCAAAGCAACGTGGGATGACTCAAGCGCGTCCGAAGATAAGGTAACAAATTTAATTGATGCAGATTACGCTGAGCAAGTTGCTCATTACGCCCTAATGGCCATCGGAGATGAGGTAACAAATTTAATTGATGCAGATTTATCATTTGATGAATTACTAAATGCCTTCCATGACTTATTTGATAAATGTAAAACTATTAGTAGAAAATATAAATTGCTAAAAAAGGAGCATGATAGTCTTACTTGTAATTTTGACAAATTAGAAATTGAATATCATGATAGTTTAGCTCCATGTAAAAATTGTCATGATCTAGAAACTCTCCAAAAGGAGAACTTGTTACTTAAGGACACCTTGAAGAAATTCGAGGTTGGTAGCAAGTCTTTGAATATGATCCTTACAAATAAGGGTCATGTTCCTAAAAGAAGTGGAATCGGATTTGTGAGAAGTCCTCACCAAAATCCAACCACCTTCATTAAAGGCCCTATCCTATATGTTCGGCACCAAAGCAAATGCAACTTTTGTTGCAAACATGGACATAGAACTTATCATTGTCCATTCAAGAAAGTTAGTCCAAACAAATTGATTTGGGTTCCTAAAGGAACCACGATAAACTCTATGCAACATGATAAACAATTTAGATCAGTGTTTGAGGCGCCCAAAAGTAAATGGGTACCTAAAAATCATCCTTTCTTGTAGAAACATACATCATCACAAGCTAGGAGCAAGAGATGGTACCTTGATAGTGGATGCTCAAGGCATATGACCGGAGATCCATCTCAATTCTCTAAACTCACTAGCATAGACGAAGGCTATGTCACCTTCGGAGACAACAACAAGGGTAAAATCATTGGCAAAGGAACCATAGGTAACAAATCCAACTTCTTTATTGAAGATGTTTTATTAGTTGATGGTTTAAAATATAACCTCTTGAGCATTAGTCAATTGTGTGATAAAGGATATATTGTCAAATTCGAATCTAATGCTTGCATCGTTGAAAAACCACACAAAAACACATCTATGATTGCATTAAAACAAAATAACGTATACACCATTGACATCAATGATCTTTGCAATGAAAAGTGTTTCTCGGTTTTGAATGAGGATGCTTGGCTTTGGCATAGGAGATTAGGTCATGCTAGCATGAAACTAATCACTCAAATATCATCCAAAGAACTTGTAAGAGGAATTCCTCATATCAAGTTCATCAAAGATAATGTGTGTGATGCTTGTCAATTAGGAAAACAAATTAAGGGTAGTTTCAAATCTAAGAATCAAATAAGCACCTCTAGGCCCTTACAATTGATTCATATGGACTTGTTTGGACCTATCTCTACATCAAGTCTAGGAGGTAGCAAATACGCCTTCGTCATTGTAGATGACTATAGTAGATACACATTGACTTATTTCTTAAAACACAAAAATGAATGCTTTAGATATTTTACCAAGTTTTGTAAACTTGTCCAAAATGAAAAGGGTTCTATGATTGCGTCAATTAGAAGTGATCATGGTGGTGAATTTCAAAACCGTGATTTTCAAGAATTTTGTGAATTTAATGGATACAATCATAACTTCTCTACTCCAAGAAATCCTCAACAAAATGGAGTAGTAGAAAGAAAAAATAGAAATTTACAAGAAATGGCAAGAACCATGTTGAATGAACATAGCCTACCCAAATATTTTTGGGCCAAAGCCGTAAACACTGCATGCTATATTTTGAATAGAGTTCTAGTAAGACCCTTACTCACCAAAACTCCCTATGAGTTGTGGAACAACAAAAAACCCAATGTTTCATATTTTAAAGTTTTTGGGTGCAAGTGTTTTATCTTGAATGAAAAAGATGCCTTAGGAAAATTTGATGCTAAATCCGATGAAAAAATTTTCCTTGGTTATTCTTCGGTTTCTAAAGATTTTCGTATCTTCAATAAAAGAACTTTAATTATAGAAGAATCCATTCATATTGTTTTCAATGAGATTTCTGAAATCAAGAAAAATGATTTTGATGATGATGTTAATTTTGATTCTTTGAATTTAAATGAAACCCCTTCTCCAACTAGCAACTTGGATGCATCCACTTTCGAAACATCCTTACCCAAGGATTGGAAATATGTAGATGCTCATCCTAAGGAGCTAATTCTAGGAGACACATCTAAGGGGGTTCAAACACGTTCTTCTCTTAAAGAATTTTGTGCCAACGCCGCTTTTCTCTCCCAAATTGAACCTAAATGTATTGACGAAGCCATGAAAGATGATTCATGGATTATCGCAATGCAAGATGAGTTAAATCAATTTGAGAGAAATGAGGTGTGGAAGCTTGTTCCTAGGCCACATGACCATTTAGTTATTGGTACTAAATGGGTCTTTAGAAACAAGCAAGATGAATATGGTATCGTGGTTAGAAACAAGGCTAGATTAGTAGCCAAAGGTTTCAACCAAGAAGAAGGTATCGATTACGAAGAAACCTTCGCTCCTGTGGCTAGATTAGAAGCCATAAGGATGCTCCTTGCCTATGCTAGTAATAATAATTTTAAGTTATTTCAAATGGATGTTAAAAGCTCATTTCTTAATGGCTTTATTTTCGAAGAAGTTTATGTTGAACAACTTCCGGATTTGAAAATAATAGTCTCACTAATCATGTGTTTAAATTAACTAAAGCTCTCTATGGTTTAAAACAAGCCCCAAGGGCTTGGTATGAGAGACTTAGTTCTTTTCTTATTAAAAATAATTTTACAAAAGGCAAGGTTGATACTACATTGTTTATCAAGAATTTTGAAAATAATTTTCTTATTGTTCAGATTTATGTTGATGATATTATCTTTGGCTCTACAAACGAATCTCTTTATGAATCATTTGCTAAAACCATGAGTCTAGAATTTGAAATGAGTTTGATGGGAGAATTAACCTTTTTCTTAGGCTTACAAATTAAGCAATTAAGAAATGGCATCTTTATTAGTCAAACTAAATATGCTTTAGACTTACTAAAGAGATTTAATATGGAAAGCTCAAAAGCTATTAACACTCCTATGAGCACATCCACTAATTTAGAAGTTGATGAAAGTGGAGAAAGCTTCGATCAAAAAACTTATAGGGGTATGATAGGAAGTTTACTTTACCTCACTACAACTAGACCAGATATCATGTTCAGTGTAGGACTTTGTGCTAGGTTTCAATCGAACCCTAAGATATCTCACCTCAAAGCGGTTAAACGAATATTTAGATATCTTAAAGGTACCATAAATCTAGGATTATGGTATCCGAAAACCGAGAAGTTTGAGTTAATTGCTTATGCTGATGCAGATTTTGCTGGATGTAGATTAGATAGAAAAAGCACATCAGGAACATGTCAATTTTTGGGACATGCTCTTGTTTCTTGGTCATCTAAGAAACAAAACTCGGTTGCACTATCAACAACCGAAGCTGAGTATATAGCAACTAGTGCATGCTGTGCACAAGTTGTGTGGATGAAAAACACCTTAGAAGATTATAAAGTTCATCTTAAAAATATTCCCATTAAATGTGATAACACAAGTGCTATATGTTTAACAAAGAATCTCATTCAACACTCAAGAACAAAACATATTGATATTAGACATCACTTTATACGAGATCATGTCACTAATCATGATATAGTTATAGAGTTCATTGATACTAAACATCAACTAGCTGATATTTTTACAAAGCCTTTAAGTGAAGAACAATTTAATTTCATTAGAAGAGAATTAGGAATGTTAATGTGTCCGAATGCTTGAACTCATTAAATCTATTTTTCGAACTTTCTTGATTCAATAATCAAATCACTCAATTGCTATGATGATTTTACATGATTGCATGCCTTAGTAATATGTTGGAAATTATGTATTTTGGATATAAAAATTTCCATGATGGCGCATGCATACCAATGAGCATGTTTTATCTTCATGATTGTATTGGAAAATCTATAGCAAAACCTTGTCCGAATGCATGAAAGTGTTAAATTTTATTTTCGGATTTTCTTGATACCTTATTCTCTTTCGAACTTAATATAGCTCTCATAAGCATATGTTATATCGAGTTTCATTCATTGATTTTTGACATGTGGAATTAATTAGCAAATGTATCTTTCATAGGCTTATAATGTGAAAAAATATTTTCACATACATATCTTGAAAAAAAAAAGGGAAGATTTTTTACTTGCAAGGATATTGATTCACATACATATCTTGATCCTTGTAAAAATGAAGCATGATTTAATCCTTCCTTAAGATGTTTGTATAATTGGTATCCTATCACTCATTGTTGAAAAATTACCTATCACTCACTTGTGTTTAAAATTTGCTTATATCGTTCTCCTTTTTGTTGATGACAAAGGGGGAGAAATATATGAATTGATGCTATGAGTGCCATATTTGAATTTAAATTATGTTAAAAAAAGCTTACATCGAAATATATGATAAATTGATGATATAAATGCTATGATTGCTAAACACTTGAAATATTTGCATTATGTTAAGATATCAAGAACTTGCATCATAATTTCACATGTTGATATCTTACCATATGATGAATTGCTACCATTACTATCATGCACATTTGAAATGTAAAACTTGAAAAAGGATGTCAAGCCTTGACATCATTTTCAGAGAGATACATCATGATAGGAATCATGATGAAAGTATTGATAAGGTTAAACAATCTTAACTTATCAATATGTCTCTTGAATTCAAAGGCTTTGAATTCAAGAATGACTTATCTTGAGTATGGCATATAGATAGGGGGAGTTAAAGTTAACTCCGTTATCAATTGATTGTCATCATCAAAAAGGGGGAGATTGTTGAATCTCGGATTTTGATGATGAAGTCAATTGTCATTTGTTATCTAATCCATATGTTAAGATAAGTGTGCAGGATTAACTACGATGAAAGTAAGACATGCAGCAGGAGTTGCGTCGAAGTCAAGACTATGATCACGTTGGGGGTTCGAGAGTTCGACGGAAGTCCGGACGGTCATCGGAGGTTCTGTGGGAACAAATCCGAGAAGTCCAGGAGCTTGCCAAAGAAGCTCATCAAAACTCGCCAAGTGGATCATCGCAAGTCCAGGAGTTTGCCGGAAGTCCGCCGGAGCATCGCCGAGGGTTCGTCGGATGATCGCCGGAAGTTCGCCGGAAGCTCGACGAAAGAAGCGATTGACGCACCGGAGCAAGTTGCAGTAAATGTCTTGAAAAATATTGTAGTTAGTATGATGATTAAGTTAGAAATGGGAGGTGATCCCATTAACTTAATCTTGCGGCAATTGGGCCCTTAACAGACCCAAATTGGGCCGAATGGATCAGCCCATTCGGACCCAAATTCCCTGGTCGGCGGTGGCACCGCCCAGCAGCCGAGTCTCGGAGTGAGGCTGGGCGGTGGCACCGCCCCTGTCAGGCGGTGGCACCACCTAGGCTCAGTCTCCAAGTGAGACTGGGCGGTAGCACCGCCCCTGTCAGGCGGTAGCACCGCCCCTGTCAGGCGGTGGCACCGCCTGGGCTCAGTCTCCGAGTGAGACTAGGCGGTAGTACCGCCCCTATCAGGTGGTGGTACCGCCCGAGCTCGGTCTCCGAGCTCTGTCAGGCGGTAGTACCGCCCATTTATGGCGGTAGTACCGTTAGGACCCCGAAAACATGGGAATTGACATTTTTGAGCTCCAAATTCAAATCAGTTTGGGGCCTATATAAACCCCACCCTTTCATGCATGAAAGGGCACCGAAACTTAGCATTTATTCTGAGATTTTGAGAGCTTAAAAGTGTTGTAAAAGGCTAGAAGTTCTTCTCCCTCTTTTCTTCGAAGTTTTGATCATTCAAGAGAGGAGTGAAAAATTTGTATGGTTGTCTCCTAAGCCCGTCAAAAGGAGTGAAACTGTAAAAGGGTGGTTGGCCTTCGCCTATTGAAGGAAGGCCTCTAGTGGACGTCGGTGACCTCATCGGACGAGGAAGCCAAAAGTGGATGTAGGTCAAGATTGACCAAACCACTCTAAATCTCGGTTTGCATTTACATTCTGTTCTCTATCTTAACTGCAACTACTTCCATAGCTTTACTTTAACTGCACTTTACTTGATCTTAAGTTAAAGCAATTTCCGATTCGACTTTCATACTGAAATCGTTCTTATCATACGATCGTCGAAAGTTTTTCGCTGCACTAATTCACCCCCCCCCCCTCTTAGTGCTCTTGATCCTAACATAAATAGCCAATACTTAAGTAACATTGGAAAGTAATAGTACCAAACTATAAAGATGTAATCATTTAATATTATATATTTTTTATTGTTACAGCAAATAATTCACAATACATTAAATGAGGAATGCAACCAATACTTCAACGATACTGTCAAGGTCCAATGCTTAAGCGACACTATCAAGGATGATGTCGAGGCTTTAACAATACTACAAATATTTCACCAATACTATGATAAATTATATCCCGATTCAACAAGGCCATAAAAAGCTAAACAACAATACAACGATGAACTACTGATCATCAAGGTTGCATGAAGTTCAATGCTCAACTAACGGCTATGGCAACAATGAACAATAGGAATGTCGACATCCTTTTGCCATAAAGGCAATGCCCACCTTCTACCCCGTTGGTGACAATGACCATGACCCCCCTTCTTCTCCTCTCCGGCAATGCTTTCTTGGTAGGAAGCTAATTGTGATGACACCACCAACAAGACCTTCTTCCTCTCCTCCCTGATGACATCCATCTATTGTCGCTTTAGATGACTAGGGCTCACACTATCCCTACCTCGCATTAGCTACGTCAATGAAGACCATGATGTTATCGACCACTATCAGTAAGAAGGTTTGCAACAGTGACCTTCCTTGATGTTACTATTGCATTGGTAGAATGAAGATAACTGGGTGATTTGAAAAAAAGGACAATCTAGGTTCTAATAATAAATATTTAAATACCTAAAAATGTATTAAAGTAGTCTGATTTAATAAATTTTCTTTGATTCAGTCCATCACACTGATTCAAGCCAAAAAAAAAGCAAAGTTAATCAATGTCAACAAATTCAAGTATCTTTTTCTAAATTAAATTTATTATGTTATTTTGATCCTTTTATAAAAAAAGGGATACCCCTGGTACAAAGGCATGTAAAACTCCATCATTATGAGTTTTTTTTTTAATAAATTGCCCAAGAAACTTTTCCTTGGATTTTTTTATAATTTTGTTTCCATCAATTGGGAGTAAGTTTTGTAGTCTAGACACTTGAAATATTAACATACTTTTCTTTGTTAAGGAAAAATAAGATCAATAATTAATTCTCATGGATTTTGCATCTTTGAATTGCCTAGTTTGGAGAGATTTGGGAGTGAGCTAATTTTCAATCATCACTTTTTTGCAGCAAGAAACATTTCCTTTGAACTTTTGTGATTTTGATTCCATTGATGTGGAGGGAGTTTTGTAGAACTGACACTTAAAATACTAATATGTTTTCTTTTTCTAAGAAAAAATAAATATCAATAATTAATTATCATGGATTTTGCTCCTTTGAATTGTCTGAGAGATTTGGGTGTGAGTTAAATCGCAATCAACCCCTTTTTTTTTTGTGGAAAGATACTTTCCTTTCACCTTTTTATAATTTTGTTTCCATTGATGCAGAGGTAGTTTTGTAGATCATGCAATTCAAAATATTAACATATTTTGTCATTTTTTTAAAGAAAAAAATAAAGATCAATAATTAATTCTCGATAATTGTGCTCCTTTGGATTGGAGATTTAGGTGTGAGCTACATTGCAATCATCTTCAGTTGGATACGTATGCTGTTAGGACAATACTGCAGTAAAGCATAATACAAAGTAACACTGACTGCAGTAAAAGCACAATCACTTTGATTGTGGCAAGAAACCTCCCCTTCAACTTTTTTTGTGCTTTTGTTTCTATTGAGGAAGATGAAGTTTTATAGATCAGACACTTAAAATATTAACATATTTTCTTCTTTTTAAGAAAAATAAAGATTAATAATTAATTCTCAATGATTTGGCTTCTTTGAATTTGAATTACTTTGCAATCAACTTCAGCTGGATTATGTGTACGATAACACAAAATATGAGACTGAGAATGAGAGAGAAAAGAGATGAAATGAAACGAGTGACCCACCCATCACCATCGGTGTGACGCACGAGATGCTACTGGCCACAGGATTCCAATCTCGCAGACTGCAACAAACAAAAAGGCATCTTCACGGGATGTACTTGACACCTCGCTGACGGCCATCTTCTCCGACGACACTCAACACTGGGGTGGCACAGCATGTATGGATGTTGGAGGAGGGGCACACATCACATGATCACCCAGCTGGATTCCTTTATCGTTTCCTCTCTCTCATCCGTCGCTGTTCTCTCTATCACGAAAAGTTCACGTACATCAACCCCACGCACGAATATTCAAGTACATGTACATGTACTACTACCGCTTCTGCTCCTGTCGGCATGGGGATATGGTACTATACAGTAAGTATAAGATCAATATCAGTTTATATAAGGATTTCTATTTCAGATCATAAAAATGATATTTCTATAGGTTGCTAATTGATCCTTTTTTTTTTATTATTCTATCGGTTTAATCCTTTATCCAAGGAGTATAATATAAAATTTTATTTATGATAATTTCTTCCAATTTCGATTCTCATGAAGTCTTATTATTTATTATTTTAGATGATCTATAAGTGGAAAGTGTATCCTATCCTTAATGAGTATATGAAACCCATAAGTAAAAATTATAACAACTTCATTAATCTTATATCAACTAACTAATGATCAGTGATCCAAAACTCAATATATTAACTAATATAGAATCACATCTTACATGCATTATTATCTTATTCAGGACTATATTTGTCCTCGATGAGGATCTCCAACAGTAAAGTCGAATATCCTTATTTATTCTCATATCATAAGTATTTAAAGATTTTGATTTACTCATAAGTATTTTACAAAAAAAAAAGTGTATTACTATTAATTCCATTCATCAAATTACATCGTCAGAATTTATTAACCAATGGGGGGAAGGGAAATTAGATTGCTAACTGCAGCTGATCTTTGTTGGCTTCGCATCTTGTCAACTGCAGAAACGTGCGGTGGTCGATTCTTTTTCTGAGAGAAAGCGAGCTATTTGGATCATTGCAAGCTGTGAATGGTTGTCATCACATCAGATCTCTGCAGCAGAATTACCACAGTGTCTACAATTTTGGCCTCAGCAGCTGTACTGCTCATCCAACTTCCCTGTAAGTTTCATATCAATTTGCATAGTGTTACGGCAGCATATTTGTGTACTGCTTTTCATTTTTATTCTTCCGATCCAATAATATATCCATCTCGGAGAGAATAAACGAGAGGAGAGAAAAAGAGCTCCGAGCCAAGGGAGGGAGGATACCATTTAATCAACTATCACGTGTTAATTATTAAATGCTAATTATTAGTCTACTTGAACATTTTCTATAGGAGAGAGGAAAAAGTTTCTGCCAATTGGTTAATGTATGTATCTTGAGACAAGTGAAGCCTTATTATGTTCAAGACAATGAGGAAAAAAAGAGCGAGAAGAAAAGGAATGCTATCTGTCATCACTCCACTAAACTCATTTAGGAAAATAACTATTCTAGCATACCCTATAGACATATTAGAGTTTTTGTACACTAATTATATCTCAAATGATACATTAGAGACTCCCAAAAAATACCTTTTTAAAATCATAATAAAATGTATTATTAACTCAATATGTTTTGTGAATATTATTAACTCAATACATTAGAAACAATTAAATAGGGATATGGTTGAATTGTATTACTTCAAATTCCAACTGATTCAGAGTTTCACATGTAGATAGATTAAACCTTTTTTCAATCATGATCAAGTTGAGGTTGAATTGGATAAGATCTTGATGAAGGCTTATGTGATATATGGGTGTGATAGGAGTGATTTCGGGCATTTAGTCACCTTTCCATTGGTATTGAGATTGAATAAAACTATAATCTATATCATAAATTGAATCCAATTAGGATTGTATTATAATTCTCCATGTATCGCGATTCAAAGGCCACTTTTGTATAGGGGAAAAAAAAAAGCCTTGGAGCATTATCATATCACTCACTATAAGAGATAGTATACATATCTAAAAGTTGATCTTATGTTAATTTAGTCGTTAATGTGATATTGAAGAGATTCTAGCAGATTGAATAAGGATTGGAAAGGACAAAGTTTAATCTTAGAGTTACACATAGACTGGTTTAGGTCTAGGATTGCACCCAGATCAAATAACATATACTATATTTGTTAGTCCAAAAGTCAGATCGTCAATCGAAATTACAAGACCATCTGGACTAATACTGATTCTATATCTTAATGCACATCAAAAATCACCCTAAAACACAAATCTTGAAGAGAGATGATCGATGATGAAAACCTTGAGTCGAGCTTCCTCCTGCAAGAGAAGACCACTATCATGTATATTCATGATACGGTCTTTCTAATGCTCACGTCATCATCATTAATAGCCATGGATTCCCGACCCATATGCATCACTATTCTTTGATTCGGGATGATCATAGCATCACTTAAATCTATTTTTGTAGGACATAGACATTAGAAATCAATCATTGAAATTTAATTGAATATCCACTAAATCATTGTTATACATCAATTTGTATTGCTGGAATAAATTGATAGCCACCACTCAGAAGTATCTGATGAAGGTGGATTAAGACTGAAATAAGTGCCATAAAATCATAGTCTAGTTTAGCTGAGGTTAGGCAAGGGATGTATCATAACAATTCACCTCCCCTTAAATATTTGATCTCCAAGTTGGTGGTTAAATATACTTGGTATCATCAATCTTAACAATTTTCATGCTTCATATTACATGTATGTATGGAACTTTTTTCTTTTGTTGAATTTGGAGTCCTAAACAGTCTCATATTAAACTAAAATGTTCATTATGTAATTGATAAGAAACTAATTTGTGAATAGGTGTGGTTAATTTCCATCATCTTAGATGTTTAATAAATATGCTAAATAGATTCATTATCAATTATCTTTCTATTACTCTTTCTCTTAAGGAAGAAGATACCTTCTAAGACAAAATAATTAAAAGAGAGAAGGGAGATAGAGAGGCCAATTAATAGAGAAGATATATTATTAGAGAACAATCTTGAGATATGCTAAATAGGGCTACATGATACTTTATGCATAAGAGTTGTGTGGGGGAGGATCTAATCTCATAAAAACTAACTCTAGAACCCTCAAGTTGAGTTGAAATTAATTAAATCATAATATAAATTTTAGTGCTAATTAGACCCAAAACTCGAGTTTAAACACCCATAAAATTATCTAAAAAAATACTTTCTTATTGCTTGAATGCTTTTTCTATCTCGAGGATTGTTTGGCTTCCAACTCTATCTGCCCCTTCATGATCTTATCTAAGTCAATCAATTTTCCCTCGAAATATGATTTGATAGAGATGAAAAATGCAAGATGAAAGAGAAAGCTTGGTGAGACTGACGAATGGATTGGTGATCTTGGCTACACCAAGGTGATTATACTGCTAACCCTTATATTCTAATGAGTATGAGAGTTGCATTAAGTAAAATGCAAGATGAAAGAGAAAAGCTTGGTAAGACAACGAATAGATAGGTAAAATTGTACTCTACAAGAGCCAAGATAATTGTCTTCTTTTGTCAGAGTTATAATCTAATTTGATCCATTCTCGAACAAGCTGAAAATAGAAATAGGGTTGATATAAATGTTGGCGATAGCATTTAGTCTCAAACATCATTTAAGAGATCACAAACAAACAGTCACAAATAAACCATAAAAAAAAATCAAACCAAATGATATAATTCAATTATATTCCATGAAATCATTGCATGGTTCTTAGGAAGATTAACGAGAAATATAAGCATCAACGACCTTATTCAAAATTAATGTAGCTTATCTAAGAACTTTATTCCAATGTAGCACTAGTGCTGTATTTGATATTTTTGATAATTTTCAACAGATTTCATGGGCTATACGTGTTGGCTGAAAGCGAGCAGGAAACTTTTCTTTTTTTTGTTTGTTTTATCATAGGGATTAGGTTTTAGTGCTTGTCGAAAAGATTTTAGATTCATACAAGGTCAAGACATATATGGCTGCAATGCTTAATCACTTCTTTGGCACAAGTCGTCCTTTCACGAATCCTCAAGATCCCTAGGCCATGGTAGTTAAAATCTAGAGAATATACAATAGCATCGTAGTAGATTTGAGTGACCCAGATTAGGTTAGATTTGAATCACAACATACATCCCACAGATTTGGATTGATCATTGAGGCAGACCTTCAATCATTCGGATGGGTCAACTCATTTAAAGATAGATAATATGAAAGGCTGTATGATTTTTAGACACGTATTCCTTAAATCCTAGCATTTTAGTGTTGATACTGAGAGAGAAAATTTTTTAGTGATATTACCATGCAGTTTGACTTCTTTGATCCATAACAAAATCCCTTTAAAACAAGTCTTGTAATTTTAATTCTAAAAAAATGAATGTCAACAGTAGATTTTTTCTTCTTCTTCTTCTTCTTCTTCAATCAATTTTTAATGATTTTACAGTTAAAATATTATTATTATTTATATATATAAGATAAGTGATGAAGGCGGAACTTAGGACCTTACAATGAACTATCAAATCTTTATCAACTAAATTAGTCAGTATATTTGGATAAATAAATAGGTCTTATATACTATCATCGTATAAACATTTTAGGTGTAAAAATATATCAAATTAAACATTTGAGAGGGTATCATCACATACACAATCATCATATTCTAATATTTTAGAAGTGATAAATTTAAAAATGTTTAATTACCGATAGCAATATATTGGGATGCATCACTAATTAGTTACCAAATGGGGACGGTCCTTAATATGCTAAATTATTAGGTGCAAGCAACTCTTCCAAGCAACTTGTCCCAGCAGCGTTGGCTTCACCTGGTTGGTAAAGAAAACAATACAATGCTGTCATAGGCTTAGGAAATAGCACATCCATGTGACCTGTCTTTAGACTCCCCATCTTTTCTCCTTATAACAGGACAACCACACCCCTATCTAGTAGCATTGTCGTAGCCATGGACTCCTCCAAGCTCCCTGCTCTCCTTCTCATCTTCATGCTCGTCATTTCCTCCTCCCCTCTCTCTCTTGCCTGTGGCTACTGTCCTCCTTCTACTCCCAAGACCCCGAAAGGACCCATCACCGTCCCTCCCATCATCGTCAACCCACCCATCACCGTGCCTCCCATCATCGTCAGGCCGCCCATCACCGTGCCTCCCATTATCGTGAAGCCGCCCATCACCGTGCCTCCCATCATCGTCAGGCCGCCCATCACCGTGCCTCCCATCATCGTCAAGCCACCCATCACACTGCCTCCCATCATCGTCAAGCCACCCATCACACTGCCTCCCATCATCGTCAAACCACCTATCACAGTGCCACCCATCACAGTACCGCCTATCACAGTGCCACCAGTCATCGGTGGCGGGAAGCCACCTGGGACCGGAACCTCCGGCTGCTCACCGCCACCAGCACCAGCGAAGCAATGCCCGGTCGATGCCGTCAAGTTCGGTGCCTGCCTGGAGATCCTCGGCTCGCCAGTGCACATCGGTGACCCCGCCGTCACCTGCTGCCCGATCGTGGAAGGCCTCGAGGGGTTGGAAGCGGCACTGTGTGTGTGCACCACCATCAAAGGCATGTTTATGGGCATGGACTTCCTGTTTCCCCTGGCTATCCAATTGCTTGTGACCGGCTGTGGCAAGTCAATCCCTCCCGGTTACACTTGTCCCTCTTAAACATGGTAATCGTTCTAAAGCTCATGGAATCATAGAAAGCGTACGTCTGTTTGTAGCATGTAAGATACGGATCCTTGACAGGTGATTGCTGTTTCTTGTAGGTGTATATGTTCATGTTCGCTCAACGAGGAGACATGAAGGGATGTCAAGAAGGATGACGTTGTTGGTTTTGGATTTTCTGTACGATTGTGGTGTCTTTGCTTGAACTGGTTGTAAGAATTGGTTCTTCTTCTTCTTCTTCTTCTTCTTCTTCTTCTTCTTCTTCTTTAATTCCTGTAGGCGATCTACCTGTGTGTGAAGTGCATGGAATAAAAAGTGGTGATTTCGTCGTACGTGTAAATGAGAACTGCAGCATAGTGGTGTGTTTGAGTAATGGGTTTGTGGCCATATAACTCCATTACAGGAAAGCTGAGCAGTGAGACTACAGATTGGAACAGACGACATCATTGTCGGAACGAATGAATGGGTGAATAGATGCATGTGGAAGTAACACCTGTGAGTAGTAAATAGTAAGTTCTTGATGGAGATAATGAGATTACGCTGGGCCCACGTGATTGATTGGATTGGAAAGGACCGAGGAAAGAAAAGGAAGAAGATATGTGTATTTCATTCGATTATTCTAACTCATCTCAATCACAACGATTTTCTCATTTGTTTCTCCACAATCCCACTAATTGACTGCTCTAATCAGTTTGTTTATATTCTAACTATCATGACATTTCAGATATATCAAAGAATCAAACTAACACTAAATACAACATATTAACTTAACATTTCTCCTCTTAATCCGTTATTTCATGACACATATAACTGATAGAGCTAGCCCCAGGATATTTACTTTAAAAAGGTAATTTGGTAATCCAAAAAGATAATAAAGTAGAGAAGAAAAATAAAAGAGAGACAAGAACACCATAACACCAAATTTACGTGGTTCGATCAATTGACCTACATCCACGAACGAAGGACGGAAAATACTAAACAAGAAAAACTCAAACTATAAGCCCAAACTATTTAACTTGAGTGTAGACTTAAACCCCAAGTAAATACTTAGGTTTTTCTTGTGGTGCATCTGACTTCGAAGCCCAAGCCTTTATTTATAGGTTAAACAGAAGATACTAAACTTGATTTTCCTGATGTGGGACTACGTGGGACTTGCCAAACTAACAAATATCCACCTTGACATGTCCCAACATTGATAATTAACAAAACTTGCTCCACTTTCTTCACAAAAGCCCCAACGGGCAATCACCAACAATGAACACCAACCAAGTCCAAGCACTGCTTGAACTTGTAAACCGGAAGAGGCTTCGTAAGCATATCAGTTGGATTGTCCTTCGTATGAATTTTCTGAACAAAGACCTTTCCCTCGGCAATGGTATCCCGGATAAAATGAAACTTCACATCGATGTGTTTCGTCCTCTCATGATACATCTGGACTTTAGTCAAATGAATAACACTTTGACTATCACAGTAAATTGTAGTAACACCTTGATGCAAACATAATTCGCCGTATAAACCTCTTAACCATAAGACTTCTTTGATCGCCTCTGTCACTGCCATATATTCTGCCTCTGTAGTAGATAAACCACGACAAGTTATAAGGAAGCTTTCCAACTAACTACACAACCACCAATGCAAAATACATAGCCTGTCAAATATCTTCGTTTATCAAGATCCGCAGCATAATCAGAATCAACGAAACCAACCAAAGTGTCACGATTTTTTCCAAACTCCAAACAAGCATCTAAAGTCCCTTGCAAGTATTTGAGAATCCACTTCATAGCCTGCCAATGTGTTTTACCCGGGCGAGACATATATCTGTCAACCACACTGACTACTTGTGAAATATCTGGACGAGTACAAATCATTGCATACATAATACTGCCGATGGCACTAGAATATGAAACTTGTACCATATATTCTTCCTCTTCAACTGACTGTGGTGACTGAGCAGCAGATAACCGAAAATGGTTAGCAAGAGGAGTACTTACTAGCTTAGCATTTTTCATACCAAACCTCTCCAAGACTTTCTTGAGATAATTTTTCTGAGTCAGAAATAATTTTCCAACTCCTCATTCTCTTTTGATCTCCATGCCAAGAATTTTCTTAGCTGCTCCTAAATCTTTCATTTCAAATTCACTACTCAGCTGCATTTTCAAAGTGTGAATTTCTGACAAATTCTTAGCTGCAATAAGTATGTCATCAACATAAAGTAACAAATACACAAAAGAGCCATCAGTTAACTTTCGAAAATAGACACAGCTATCATACATGCTCCTCGTGTAACCATGACTCAACATAAAAGAATCAAACCTCTTATACCACTGTTTTGGAGACTACTCCAATCCGTACAAGGATTTCTTTAACAAGCAAATATGGTCTTCCTTACCGTCAACTTCAAATCCATGAGGTTTCTCCATGTAAATTTGTTCTTCAAGTTCACCATGTAAGAAAGCTGTCTTGACATCAAGTTGCTCCAATTCCAAATCATATATGGCAACTAAAGCAAGCAAAACACGAATAGAGCTATGTTTAACAACAGGTGAAAATACTTCATTAAAATCAACACCATGTACCTGACTATAGCCCTTTGCAACCAATCGTGCTTTGTACCTTTCATCTTCAACCCCTAGAATACCTTCCTTCCTTTTGAAGACCCATTTGCATCCCATAATTTTCTTACCCGAGGGTGACTTTACAAGATCCCAAGTTCTATTCTAATGAAGAGATTCAATTTCTTCATTCATCACAATCAACCACTTAGTGGAATTTTCACAAGAAACTGCAATCTGAGTAGAAAGTAGGTTCACCAACTTCACTTGTTTCTTCTGTAACAGACAAAGCGTATGCAACCAAATTTGCATATCTTTGTGGTGGTCGAATATCTCTTCGTGGTCTATCCTTGGCTATGGAATATTGCTCTTCCTCTGGATCATCTTCGTCAGTAGACTCGGGACCATCTACTGGCATTCTTTGAGTAGAAGAGTTCGACTGAAAAGAATCTGAACTACCAATCTCAAGCTCCACCTGCTTCTGTGCACTATCATTTATACAAATAGTATATTCCTTTTTGGAAGATAACTTAGATAATTCATCAAAAGTAACATCTCTACTGATTACAAATTTTGGGGATTTGGGATCAGAACACCATAATCTGTATCCTTTCACCCCAGAAGCATACCCAAGGAAAATGTACTTTTTAACTCGAGGTTCTAATTTTCCTTCATTTACATGCATGTATGCTGGACACCCAAAAAATTTTAAATCAGAGTAATCAGCAGGAGTACCTGACCAAACTTCCTCCGGAGTTTTAAAGTTAAGTGCTACAGAAGGAGCGCAGTTAACAACGTAACAGGCCATATTAATCGCCTCTGCCCAAAAGTCCTTTGTCAACCCTGTATTTGAGATCATACACCTTACTCTCTCCAAGAGTGTTCTGTTCATACGTTCAGCCACACCATTTTATTGAGGTGTCATCCTAACAGTGTGATGCTGAATAATTCCTTCATTTTTGTAGAATTCATCAAAGTCACCTTCACAAAACTCCATGCCATTATCTATTCGAAGCCGCTTAATCTGTCTACCTGTTTGTTTCTCAATCAAAGCCTTCCATTGTTTAAAGGTTAGAAAAATATCATTTTTATGCTTCAGAAAATAAACCCAAAGTTTCTTGGAATAATTGTCAATGAAAGTCAACATATACCTGGCACCACCCTTAGACTAAACACGAGCTGGACACCAAAGGTCTGAATGAATATAGTTAAGAGTACCTTTCGTTTTGTGAACTACCGGAGAATTGAAGCTAACTCTTTTCTGCTTTCTAAAAAATATAGTGTTCACAAAAATCTAATGGCCCAGTACTCTATCCGCAAAGCAGACCCCTTTTGCTCAATATGCTCAAACCTTTTTCGCTCATATGACCCAAACGCATATGCCATAATTTGGTGATGTTAGAATCAGACAATGATGATGACGAGACTACAACCGAGCCTGTGATAGTAGTTCCCTACAGAATATACAAGCTACCAGACCTACAAGCTTTCATAACAATAAGGGCACTTCTAGAAACTTTCATAACTCCACCTTCAGCTATGTATTTACACCCAAGAGCCTCTAGGGTACCTAAAGAGATGAGATTCTTTTTTAAAATCAGGAACATGTCTAACATTAGTGAGCGTCCTCACAATACCATCATGCATTTTAATTCGAATTGTGCCTTTACCAACAACATCACATGCGGCATTATTGCCAATCAAAACAATTCCACCATTACAAGATTCATATGTGGAAAACAAATCCCTATTGGGACACATGTGATAAGAACAACCCGAATCTAAATTCCATTCATTTTTAGACCTTGTCCTATCATCAGTAGCAAAGAAAATATTTCCAGCATTCTCATCAGTTGCTACACTAGCTTCAGCGGACACAGTAGTTTTCTCAATACTTTTTCCCTTTTGCTTTAATTTATTTTTCAATTTAAAACAATCAGCCTTAATGTGCCCCATTTCATGACAATATCTGCACTCCAAATTTCTATATCTGGATTTAGATCTAGATTTAGATCTACTACTATCAAATTCTCTTTTATTCATTCTACCCTTGACAATCAGACCCTCAGCCTGATTACCTTTACTTTCCCCAGTGATATCCCTGTCTATCTACTCCTTAGATTTTAGTGCATATTTAATTTTCTGATACGAAATTGTTTATTTTCCATAAATCATAGTATCACAGAAATACTTAAAGGATTGGGGAAGAGAACACAAAAGTAACAGGGCCTTATCTTCGTCATCAATTTTTGCATCTATATTCTCCAAATCCATAACTAAGGAATCGAACTTAACAAGATATGAGAGTATAGATGTACCTTCAGTCATCCGAAGCATATACAAACTCTGCTTCAAGTAGAGACGATTCTCCACAGTCCTCTTCATATATAAGGCTTTAAGTTTGTCCCACATGCTCTTAGCCGTAGTCTTCATAGCTACCCCCCGTAAAACCTCATAAGAGAGATTTAGGATGATGCTTGATCGGGCCTTCTTATCCATACCCACAAGATCTTCCTTTGTCGTACCATCTGGAATGTTCTCTGCACCTTGTAGTGCCAAATCAACTCCATCTTAAACCAGAATGGCCTCCATCTTGAGTTGCCACATGCCGAAGTTGACATTTCTGTCGAATTTCTCGACGACGATCTTTGTTATTGTCATCGTTGCCAAAAGATCCTGAAACTAGGCTCTGATACCAGTTTGATAGAGCTAGCCCCAGGATATTTACCTAAAAAGGTAATTTAGCAATCTAAAAAGACAATAAAGTAGAGAAGAAAAATAAAAGAGAGACAAGAACACCAGAACACCAAATTTACGTGGTTCGATCAATTGACCTACATTCACAGACGAATTTCACGGATGAATGAGGAGCAAATCACTACTATAAAAGAGGGACAATTATAAATGCCTTAGGAAGATATTCCTAGGCCATAAAACACCGAAAAATACTAAACAAGAAAAACTCAAACTATAAGCCCAAACTATTTAATTGAGTGTGGACTTAAACCCAAAGCAAACACTTAGGTTTTTCTTACGATGCATCTGACGTCGAAGCCCAAGCCTTTATTTATAGGTTAAACAGAAGATACTAAACTTGATTTTCCTGATGTGGGACTATGTGGGGCTTGCCAAACTAACAATAACTTGTTTGAAATATCCAATTTTATCATTTCCAAGTATCTCTGCTATTTGATCATTAGAGTTATAATACGTTACTTGAATTTAAGTTTTTCTAATTAATTCTTTAACGAAGTAATTAATGCTTGTAGACAGAGTGTTTAGCTATCGTTATAACTAAAAATTAAAAAAACATTTAAAAAGTAGCTATGAATATTGAAACATACTCAAGAGAGTTCTTTTTTTTTTTGTCTTCTCAATAAATTTGTTTTGCCCTTATCTATCTACAAGCTCTCTAGTTAAACAATGAAGTACTTTGATATGTTTTATTTTAATGTAAAAAATTGTTAGAAATGTAATTTAATTTTGATTAGGAGTTAGAATAGTTTATACAGAAATTTAACCTTAGCTAGAGTCAGAATTAAAGATAAACTCTTATTTGAAGTTTAAAACATCTTTTAGAGAGTTTTTTAAAATTTTTCTCTTATAGATAAGATAGAATTATTGGTGTTTTGATGGAATAGAATTTTATTGTTAAAAAAAATAAGAAAAGATTTTTAGATAAGTTTATTAGATAGAGTTTTAATTAGTTTAAATTAGAATACATTAGATGAGATGAGATAATATCTTTCTTAGTTGAAGTTATTATTTTATACCTATCAATAGCTCTGGTCATGCCATCGATTTCAGTTTGGCAAAACCTAGAATCGAAATCAAACTAGTAAGAGCCAATTTTAGAATCGAAATCGAAATCGATGGTTCTGGTTCCAGTTCAGTCAGTTTCATTTTCGGTTCGAAACAATACTTTTTTATAATATTAAAAAATATTTTTATAATATTAAATTTTTATAATTTTATTTTTTAATTTTGAAAAATGAATGACGAATGTAAATGTGTAGCGATATACTCAAAAATCTGATATAAAATTGAGTAAAATTATAAATATTTGATCGCTTCTAATGTCATACTTTTTTATAATTTCTTTAATTAATATATTGAATAGGAGGTCATTATCTTCGTGGACGATCTCTTGCTTCTGTTTCATCATCTTTGTTCAATTATCAATGTATGCTTGAGCTTCGACTAATTCAAAGGTTATGCTTAATCTAATTTTATTTATGATCCATCCTCCTATATTGAAGGTTTGTTCAACGGTTATCGTCGACGCTAGAATCACTAGTATTTACCTGGCGATTCTCGTCGAAATGAAAAGTATTATTATTTATTATGCCCACCATTCTAGAATATAAAATTCTATACCTATAGTGTTGCCATTAAATTCAAAAGTAGTCGTTAGATATATATATATATATATATATATATATATATATATATATATATATATATATATATATATATATATATATATATATATATATATATATATATATATATATATATATATATATATATATATATATATATATATATATATATATATATATATATATATATATATATATATATATCAAGCTTGGAATTTGAGCAAAATGATCCTCTTGATTTTTTTTATGTTTATAATAATATTTTTTCTCTCTTAAAGATTTTGTAACTCTTGCTAACTTGGTCCGTAGGTATAGAAGTTTTAAAGGTATAAAATTTACTATTATAGTTTAAACTATAATGGTTATATAAGTTAATGATTATTTTTTTAATATCTCTAATTTTATCACCAATATCAACATCTATTCCTAACTTACCTAACATTACTTGCAATAGAAGTGCATAATATTTTTTTTATATTTATTTTTTTTAAAACAATTTATATAAAAAATTTTATGAGGTAGGAACACTCCTAGGAAATCTTTTGGGCCTTTTTGTTATTGAATTTATAAAATCTCCCTCATTCTTTCATTACATGTGGTTGACCCCATAGCTTACTAAATAAGAGAAAGAAAAGTTTCAAGATATCCAGATCCTTTTTTATACATAAATTCAAAACATAACAAGTATATCTAACATGAAAAAAAAAGATACCACCAAAAGCTGGCTGATAAACTTCTTGTAATTCTAGAATAGAAACGGTATTTATCGTTGTATTATTTAATCCAATCGAAAAAATATTAAAAATCAAATAATACTCTTCTAAAATTATTTTTTATCATTCTATAAATATTATCAACTGTATATTGTTCATTGAAAACTTTAAAATTAATAATTCATTTTTGCATGGTCAAATCACTATACATCGAATCGAATGACAAGTGATTCTTATATAGGACTGTATTTGCTAGTAATCACTCCAAATATCAATACAAATAAAAATAAGAGTGTCCAAAGATTTTTTAAAAAATTATAAATATTTTTTATAAAGATTATGTAAAGTACAAGTAAGAGTAGCACGAGGAACTCATTATACAGTGGAATTTAAGGCCTCATAACAATAATCAACAAATCTCACTTTTTCACCGAAAGTATAAGATAAATACCCAATGGAAATTAATCTAGCTAATGTTCATGATTTTTTTCAATAGAAAAATAAAAAATGGGAGAATTAGGGTACCCAAAAGTTTATGTTTAACTCATCTTCACACCAAGTTGTGTTAAAAGTTTATTCTCAATATGGTTTTAGAATATTTCATATCCTCTCCCTTCTTTAAATTTAAATTTTTGACTTGACATCAACATTGATTTGTTGGTTTTGTTAAGTTACCACAATCACATTTTCGAAAGCCTCCTTCATGGTGAAGTGATGGTTTCCACTTATCATTGGATAAAGAAGAGAACTTAAAGAGTATTCAAACTTCATTAAGTGCTTAATCAAAGGTGCAGAGATAAATGAAAGATTTAAGGGGTATTTATAGGATTTTTAGATTTTTTTTTCCTAAAACATGCCCAAAATTAGCTATTATTTAGCTATTAGAAGGAGCAAATTTATCTTTTATTAAAAATTATATATTAATTATAAAAAAAAATCAAAATACCCTTAAATATAGTCATTTATATAACTTTTAAGAAGCAAACTAGTAGTCTGTTTGCCCCTCTATCAATTATTGGGCTAAATCATTTAAGCCCAACAATTGATCAATAGCCTATTTGACCATGGTCAATTTTTTTAATAAAAAAATATCAAATCGATGATTCGGAACCAAAATCAACGATTCTAGTTCTTGAACCATTGGCTTTGATTTTTCAAACCTAAGAACTGGAATCAAACTGCTCAATACTAGTTTCGATTCGATTTGGAACCAATGAATCGTTGGGTCGATTTAGTTTCGATGTTGGCTTTATTCGGTTCCGATTCAAACTAAATCATGATCAAAACCTTATAACTAGATATGAAACTTTGGTATATATATATATATATATATATATCATCCTAAATGATGAAAACTACATGACTCTAGTGTAAAATTAGAGTTTAAGATCTTGCAAATATTTTCAGAAGCAAAATATAATTCTTTTTAGTTTCATCTCGATATCATCTTCTCTTCTTCAGTTATTATTACCATTAGAGAAAGAATTAAACTTATATGTGATCTTCTCCTCCGGTTTTGTTTTCCTTCACGGTTGCCAAAGCATGAGAGAGAGGCTGCAAGTTCTACTCCTTATTTGGTTTCTTCCTTTTGTCTTCTTGTCTCAGCTTCTACTTTGCTCTTTGATTTTGTGAGTTAAATCCAACAAAAACTGGATTTGTGATGAAAGATATGGAAGATCATTTTGCAAAGGAAAGATACAGTGGAAGTGCATCCACAGAAGATAATGCCACAGCTATTTGCTTGAAGAAATGATCCATTAGATGACCCAAACACTCTTTTTCCTGAAATTAGAAATTCCCTTCTTCAACTCAAAAATTAGCTTGGAAGATTGGTCCAAACCTAAAACCTCAGACAGAGTCAACTGAACCAATCTTACTCTCACATGGGTGGATTGGAGTCCCATAATATGTCCATCTCTAAATGGCATGGTCATAGCAATGTTTTCTGAAACAATGTTGTCATGTCTTTAAAATCTTATTAGAGTTGGAAAGGTCTAATTATGGTGATCTGTATAATAGAGGAAATTTGTGGAGTTATGATATTGGTTTGTTGATAATTAACTGTCAATTTAAGCTCTTGTTTAGTCTCATGTTGCTGAAGCCAGCTGTGGTGAAGGTTAAGGACAACAAAATATAGATCCTCCAAATCCAATCATAAGTTCATGAAAGTTTTCTGTCCAAGATTTCTATTAGAACATAAAGCTAAAACATTAGTGTTTTATGAGATGAGATTAGTGAAATTATTTATGAATCCACACAAGAAGAAGAAGAAGAAGAAGAAGAAGAAGAAGAAGAAAACACTACAACAAAGTTTATCCGTACCTGCAGTTTATACCTGTGTGTGTATCTTTGCGGTTTAAACCGCAACCGTCGTAATAGCTACCGTCCGGATAACATTCAACATAGTTCTTCGAAGAACTCCACAAAACAGTCAAAAGCAAGAGAGTAGAAAAGAATGCATTAAGCACTCATAAAATCCAAACCCTGAAACAAGTTTATTACAGAGGGAAAAAATAATAATAATAATAATAATAATAATAAAGGAAAGAAGAAAGACAAGTATTTAAAAGTAGAAACAAAAGCACAATGGACGCCCGAGTCGATCGCCAACTGTTGGCCATACTCGCAAGTCCTCAAAGCCGTCATTCCCCTATAAGATTTGCTTCCTTCTTTAGGTTAAACTTCAAGCCACAAGACCAGTGGGTTTGAATATAAAGCTTAGACCAACAGTTGCAGGTGAAAGGGAATAGTGTGTCCAATTCATTCCAACTCTATTGTATCAAAAGATCGTTACCTTTCATGATGAGAACCAAACGTCCATATCACAAACCCCTTCTTTTCTCTATCTCCCATCCCTCAATCTGAAGACCTGTTGAAACAATGGTATGCATGCACTACTCTCTCTCTCTCTCTCACTTAATTGTGTGCATGGAGAGCTTCTTCATGTGGTGTGGTTGGGTGCATGCAGTTTTTGACACCGTTTCTTGTGGAGTCTCTGGTGAGGCTGTTGAGGTTGTTTGTTAGCTGTCCGGCGGAGTCGATGACGACGATACTCTACTACGGCGAGGCGTTGCCGAGGAATCCGAGGTTTCAGCGGCTCGTCCGCGACGAATTGCTCGACGACGAGAACTTCCTGCTCCATTTTTTGATCGCCATGTTTAGATGCTTCTGGTACTACTCGTCGATCTCTTCTTTCCTTTTCCTCCACAGTCGTTACCATCTCTTGCAAGCATTAAATCTTTGTAGTTCTTCTCCTGGATGGAATTCCATGTTGAAGTAAAAGCAGGAAGAAGTAGTGCTCTATCTCTCTGTCTCTCTCTCTTGGATTGCTTTAGAAGATTAAATAGTGATGGATTAAAAGGACAGATATTAAAGCAATGATGGATCACAAGCATTAGAACTTTGTAGTTCTCCCTGATGGAATCCCATATTGAAGAAAAAGCAGCAAGAAGTAATCCTCTCTCTCTCTCTCTCTCTCTCTCTCTCTGGGGTTCCTTTAGAATATTAAACAGTAATGGATTACAAGGACAGAATTTAATGGAATGACGGAGCTTGGATTCCTAGGAACAATTGAGAGCTTGTTGGATACCTAGGAACAATTGAAAACATCATGTGCTTAATGAGTACATGTCACACTTTCTTACTTCATCCGATAATAGGATTTCTTTTCTACCTTTGTTATTCTTTTTTTCTTTTGCAAGAATGAAAATTTGGATGTTGGTAGGGGCAATGTAGCTATCATTCATCAACCATTCAAACCAGTATGAGAAACAAAATACACCAAAGACGCACTTCAATTGCATTCTTTTTCTCACTCACTGAGAAAGACCATGCAGCACCAAAGTTTCATAGAATACATTGATTGCCTAAGCTATACATTTTGATTTCTATTCTTGGTACTAACGACTTTGATGTAACATGAAATAACTATTTGCTGATTAACTAGGACTTCCTTCTTCTAATTCCTCTTTCTATTGATCTTTGATGACCTTTTGGTTTTAGCTGAAGTTGACTGCGGCAAAGGAACGGGCAACAATGTACCCCCTTGGATATTGTCTGTGTCAACGGCATTAAGTGTCTTTTGGGCCTCGATGAAAACCATAAAATCTCTTATCTGCAGAGTTATTTGAATTAATCAAAAACAAGATTTTTTTATGTACGTAAATATGCTGGCCAATCTCATCTGTAAATAAAAAGGGAATGGAAGAAATACCTCGTCTTCCAGATCACGGATCTTGTCATCCTTTATCTTTAGTGTTGTTCTCTCCCTGAGAGAGAAGCATTAATTACAGCAAATTAATTTATGAAAATACAACATAAAGTTTATTAAGAAAACTACAACTGAAATTCTGTGATGTCCACACACAAAATGAAAAAGGTAACCAAGAATAAGCTCTGAGATGGTTGAAATATTTGAGATGAATAGATTGTTGCATCAATGCTCTATAAATACTGCACTAAATAATGTAATATTCATCTTTGCAAACATATTTCCGGTTTCCCAGCTTCTCAAGATGATGCTAATCATCACAAATAAGATCAATGGAGTTGAAGTAAGCAGTTCAATGGGGCATACAATCTACATGCCTCCCATGAGATAGATACTTCACTACTGTAAAGCTAAGACTCCTTGATACTAATGTGATTATATCACATTAGTATATTTAAAAAAAGAGAATCTATATATTTTTAAAAAAAACTCAGCTAACATATATGGCTCTCTTTAGAACAGGCCATCCTGCTTTTGGGGTCAAATTAATATATTACAACAATAACAAGTCATAATACCCAACCATTTGGGGTATCTTTTTTCCTCGATTAAGTTCTGTAGAAGATAATAATACCATAGCTAAATCAATATCCTAGTCAAATTACTAAATTTTAAAAAGCAATATTTAAATATCAATTTTGCTCATTTCAAAAGCATATGAAAATGTGTAGGGAGAAAAAAAAAAAAAAGGATTTGCATATGGTTTTTATTGACTTAAAAAAGCCTATGATAGGAATCCTAAATATTTATTATGATGAGTTTTAAATATATATATATGATAATGTATGAACTTACTAGTTACACGATAAACTTCCTTGGTGCATGTTATTTACTGATGATATTGTCTTAGTTGATGAAAGACTAAGTGAAATTAATTATAAACTTGAGTTATGGAAACAATCCTTATGAACTAAAGGTTTTAGATTAAGTATAACTAAAACTTTGTATATGAGATGTAATTTTAATAATTCTAAAAATAGACATGAGAATATAATTAAGTTAGATGCACAAGAAGTTCCTTTAAGTAAAAGGTTTAAATATCTTAAATTAATTATTCAAAAAGATAGAGAGATCAATAAAGATATTATTCATACAGTAAAAACAGGATGGTTAAAATGACAAGAACCATCAAGAGTCTTGTCTGATTATCGAATACCTTTGAGATTAAATAAATATTTTATAAGACTATTGTAAAACCAGTAATATTTTATGGATTTGAGTGTTGGACAGTTAAGAAACAACATATATAAAAAGTTAGTGTTATAGAAATGTGAATATTGAGATAGATATGTGGAGTTATTAGGAAAAATAGGAAAAGAAATGTTATTCGTGAATAACTTGGTATCACTTAAATAGAGGATAAGATGAGAGAAAATCATTTAAGATGATATGGACATGTGTTAGAAAACCTCCAATGCAATAATCAAAAGAAGAGAAATAATTAATGTTAATGATACGATAAGAGATAGAAGAAGACATAAAAGACCTGAATAGAAATTATAAATAAATATTTAAATACTTTAAACTTAACTAAACATTTGGCTTACTACAGATCTCAATGGTGGCAAAAGATTCATGTAGCCCACCCCAAATAGTTGGAATTCACGACTTTATTATTATTGTTGTTGATTTCAAAGCATCATATTAGCCATACCAATTATACCATCTAAGCATATCGATTTAACAGTTGACATATTAATCAATTTTTTATATGTCTTTATTCATTAGCATACCAAGGCATATCAATCATCAAGTATTCAGTCAATAAGATTCTTGTATGCTATTGGTGTTTAAAACCTCAATCCACATAAATGAAAAGAAGCATACCTTTCTTCAACTTCCTTGATTTTTTCATGCCAAATATTCTGGTTCTTCATAAGATTCTCATTGATCTGAAGGCAGAAGAATCAGAATATTAGAAGGCACAACAAAGTATAATGAATAGAGAAGGGATAGATTAGTGCTCATAAACTTTATGATTCTTCGTAAGATTCTAGTAAATTTAAAATCAGAAGAATCAGCAGCACATAAGAAGCAACACCAGAGTATAATGAAAAGAAAAGCAGTGGCTTAGTCTTGTAAACAACAAAGGAATATGATTGGGGAACAAAATTATGATAGAAGTAGCTTACATCAGCAAGTGCTTTCTTCTCCCTCGTAACATTTCCAATTTTAAGTTGGATATCTTGCAGCTTCAAACTTACAGCCTTTTCCACAGCATCAGAAATGTACTTCTCCCTATTTTCTTTTTCCTTTTGAAGTAGAGTTTCGTAATACTATGAATGAAGCAATAAATACAAATCAACAGGACTTTAGGTTGGTGCTTGGCATGTAAAGTTGACTGTATAATTTAACCAATGTGATTAAAGAGAAAAGATGTTTATTGTTTATCATGAAAGAGTTTTACTTGGAAAGATGGAGTACCTGTCTCTGGCTTTCAAGTTGACCTGCAAGTAGATGGTTGTATTCATCCACAATCTGTAGCATATTTACATAAGACAAGTTACATTGATGACTTACTATAAATGGAAAAGTGATATTACTGCATGTCAAAATTTATATAACAATCAAGGCGAAATGTAGAAGTGAATTTTACAAATCCTCACCACATCAACTTTACTGTTCAATATAGCTCCACTACTTCCAAGGTCATCACTGCATTCGCAATTGATGCAGTTTTCACTGACATATCTGCTATTGGACTTCAACTTGGCCAGCTTATCATCACTTCTAGATTGATTTAGTCGATGGACATATCTATCACCAACATAGTCCCAAACCCGTTGTGTTTCCAAATCAAGAGAATAGCAATGTTGAGCATCTTTCCAGTGCCTGATAGCATGACCTTCTTTGTATCTATAATAACAAACATAAATATCAGTTAAACAAAAAGCCTCGTTAAACTATGAACTATTTGACACCTGAAGGCAGAGATGCACTGTCCCTTTAAAACAGGGCAATTAGACGTACCTTCCGCATCCAACAAAACCACATATCACACAGATCCAGAGATTTTGTGGTGTCCCACAAATTGAGCATGTCGGTTTTTCAGAATGTTTCTGACAAAATTGGCACACCTGAAATTTTCAGATAAATTTACCGTCTGTTGTCAACCAAAAAACCACAATTTTCTAAGAAAATCATTGTGTCAAGATTAAGAAATTAATAACAAGCCACAATCATTTTTTTGGCAACTTGTCTGTTCCAAGCTTTTACTTTAGAGAAGTTCAGCAACAAAAACAGCAAAATGGTGACCATGGAACACAAACTTTCAGATTCATAGTCTGCTTCTCAAAAGAGAACCCTTTTCAGTGTAATAAGTAAACAGTTAAGTTGCCATCAAGAAAGCTGTTCCCAAACAACAAATAACAAATAATACAAGAAACATTTTAAAACAATATGTTATTATCAACAAGAACCCATATGTAAATCAGTCATGTGAAAAGCTCTAGATGCTAAAAGGCACCAAGGTTCCAAAATGTCTCAGACATTGCATCTCACCGAGCTAAGCTAGGCGCCCATCAATATAAAAATTATAAAATATAATTAAATAATACATGAATCCGACATACTCGCCCATGTAAGAATTGCCTGTTCAGCGACATTCTACCTCTCCGTGCCATGTTCTATTCAGGCCGTCAAATATTGTATGCTGACCAGAACATATAGACTGGTTGTCGAAAGATGCCCTTCATATTTGCCATTATTAATGCTCTTTATTGGTTCAACAGTGATGTACTTTTCTTACCAATTATGTATTATGTGATCTTAAAAAACACCCTAATTTAAGTACAAAGAAAGAGGACAGGTGTTCAAACAATTTAAATCAAAATAAAAAGAGGAAGGAAGGACTAAGAACTAGGCAGAGGCATATCGATGGTGGAGAGCCAGCGCCGAAGACCTGACAATAGAGAAACAAGGAGACAGAGAGGGCAATGGCGGAGGAGATGGAGAGAGTGACGGAGCGGAGGAGAGAACTATCAGGCGGGAAAGATGCGGGAAAGACAGAGAGGGCAACGGAAGAAACAAAGAGGCCAGTGAAGGACAGTGCTAGGCAGAAGAGGCAAAGAGTGAAGCATTGATGGGGTCGCTGGTCGCTTGACTTGGATACATAGTCTACTTGATGGGGTCGCTTGACTTGGATACATAGTCTACTTGATGGGGTCGCTTGACTTGGATACATAGTCTACTTGATGGGGTCGCTTGACTTGGATACATAGTCTACTTGATGGGGTCGCTTGACTTGGATACATAGTCTACTTGATGGGGTCGCTTGACTTGGATACATAGTCTACTTGATGGGGTCGCTTGACTTGGATACATAGTCTACTTGATGGGGTCGCTTGACTTGGATACATAGTCTACTTGATGGGGTCGCTTGACTTGGATACATAGTCTACTTGATGGGGTCGCTTGACTTGGATACATAGTCTACTTGATGGGGTCGCTTGACTTGGATACATAGTCTACTTGATGGGGTCGCTTGACTTGGATACATAGTCTACTTGATGGGGTCGCTTGACTTGGATACATAGTCTACTTGATGGGGTCGCTTGACTTGGATACATAGTCTACTTGATGGGGTCGCTTGATTGGATACATAGTCTACTTGATGGGGTCGCTTGATGTGGGTACACAATCTACTTGACTGAGTCACTCGGTCAAGCTATGGCCAGGCTATGATGGTCAGACGAAGAAAAGTGACAGCCATGAGATCAAGACAAGGGTGTTTGAGTGCATTCGCCCTGAGGGATTGTCACGAACGATCGTCGTGCACCCGCAACAACTCCGTTCAACGATCCGTTCGTCGCTCTCATCTACATGTACAAATGTTTGGCAGCGTGTTTTGCCTTGGTTTTAAGTCATTTTGCTTGTAAAAATGTAAGTTCGAACAAGTTGCAACGCTACAAAGCGATCGCTCACCGAACCGAGCAAAACAGCCCAGTTTTCGTGTGCCACAGGCTGCTTTTCGCAGTCCGCCTTCGCTCACCAAAACGTCAGCCATCTCAGCCCCTTGGAACCCCCCGGGTGGCACCAGGCTGGATGGGGCTTCGGTATAGTGTCGAGCGTTGAACAACCTTTCGCAAGTTCGCACGTTACCTTGACGGGAACTTGTTGTCGCGCCCGGCACCCGGTGAGCAGCTGTTTGTGGACTTGCAGCTGTTCGTTCAACCCTCTAAAGTCCTTGTTCTCCCCCTCTCCCTCTTTTCTCTTGTGCACGCAAGGTGCTCGCTGAATTGCTTGTAAAGCTTCCCCTTTTCGCGAGACGTCGGAACTTGTCCGTCGCTCGTTCTTTCGAACTAATCAACTTTCTCTTTTACAGGTCCTTCGGGACCTGCAAGAGGTTGCAAGTGGGCTGATCTTTGCGGAGCAATATCGCAAGGGCGAAGCGCGACTTAGGCAACGCAAGCTAAGTTCGCGTCTTGGCCGCAAGGGTGCCTCACGCCTTAGGCAATTCCAGCTAAGGCCGTGACATTGTGGTATCAGAGCGGGCAAGCACTTCGAGCGAGCAGCGAAGGACTTTCGCAACTTCGCCATGGCGAAGCATCGTGGCGAATCAAGCAAGACGGGGCAAGCCGGACCCTTGCCCCAAGCAGCCGCAGGTGGGCTGCATGTGCACACTCGCTCTCATGCTGTTGGAGCCGCTCAAGAGAAGCGCGGCAGCGAACGTGATGAGCGAGAAGTTGGCTACCCTCCGCGAGCAGAGGAAGCGCAATCTGGAGCGCTAACTGGGAAAAAGAGTCACAAGGAGAGACTCACAACAACGAAAACCTGCCTGGATGTTCTTGAAGCGAGCGTGGAGGAACTCTACCACGGCCAACAAAGGCTTATCAGGGTAGAGAGCTCGTAAGCAGAAGCGGAGTCCCAGATCGATAAGGTCGAGGCCCTAGTCGACTGACTGTCAGATGACACCAAAGACTCCGTGCAGCACCTGCAGGAAGTGGTGGCGGAACTCACTTCAAGGGTGGCTATGCTCACTAGAGCACTAAATGCAAGAGGAAGCAACACTCGCGTTGCACCACCACAAAACTTGAAGGCACCCGAGCCTTATGGTTATGGAGGGACCAGAGATGCCAAAGAGCTCGAGAATTTTCTATTCAACATGGAACAATACTTTCGAGCTACGAGGCACGATTCTGAAGACACCAAAGTTTCTATAGCAACAATGTATCTGAACGAAGATGCGAAACTTTGGTGGCGAACCCGTTGGGAGGAGATCCAACAAGGTCGGTGTCGAGTTGACACATGGGAGGACTTGAAGCGGGAGTTGAGAACTCAGTTCCTACCGGAGAACACAGAGTTCGTCGTAAGGAGGAAGTTGAGACAACTCCGCTAGAGTACTTCCATCCGAGACTATGTCAAACAATTTTCTACACTCATGCTGGACATACAGGACATGTCCGAAAAGTACAAGCTGTTCAGCTTCCTCGATGGTTTGAAGTCGTGGGCTCAACAAGAACTAAATCGAAGGAATGTCACCGATGTGGTCGGGGCAATTGCTGCTGCAGAAAGACTCACCGACTTTGTTTCCCCCGAAGACCCGGGAAGAAGGAAACAATCTTCAGGCAATCGCCCTCCAAAACATTCTCGAGGGAAGGAGCTCGGGGGTGAACAAAAGAAGAAGAGTTCCCACAAAGGGCCAAACCCAAAAGGCAAGGCCTCAAAACCTAGAGGATGCTTATTGTGCGAAGGGCCGCACATGGTGAGGGAGTGCCCACAAAAATAGGCACTCAATGCTTTAACAGCTTTCATCCAACCCCCCCCCCGATCGGACAAGGGCAAAGCTGTCACTCTTAGTTCAAGCAGTTCTGAATCCAGCAGCGACGATGAGGAGTCGCAAGGACCCCGGATGGGGGCAATGCGTTTATTAAACGCCATGCGGGGTCAAGTGGGGGAAAACACGAAGACAAAGCTACAAAAAGCAGGAATTGGTGAACTGATGTACGTGGACATCAAGCTAAATGGCCAAACGACCCGTGCTATGGTGGACACGGGTGCCACCCACAACTTCATTGTCGATTCAGAAGCAAAGCGACTTGGGTTGATCTTGGAGAAGAGCCCAAGTCGAATAAAGGCGGTGAACTCGGAGGCCAGGCGAATCTCCGGGTTGGCAAAGGGAGTTCCCATCAAGATCGGAACATGGAGCGGAAACACCAACATGATGGCGGTGCCACTGGACAACTTCCAAGTGATCCTTGGAATGGAGTTCATGCACGCAGCGAAATTAGTGTCAATGCCGTTCCTAAACTCCTTGTGTATAATGGGGGGTGACGATCCCTGCGTGGTTCCCGTCTCTCGGAGAGGAACCAAGGAACCCCAACACATATCGGATTTGCAATTGAAGAAAGGGGTGCGAAAAGACAAACTAACATTCGTGGCTGCTATGAAGCTAAAGCCACTCGACAAGAAGGTCATTCAAGAACCTACTGTGGTGGCGAACGTCCTGAAGGAGTTCAATGATGTTATGCCACCCGAGTTGCCGAAGACTCTTCCACCACGCAGAGGGATAGATCACAGCATCGAGCTGGAGCTAGGAGTGAAGCCTCCAGCGAGACCACCCTACCGCATGCCCCCACTAAAGTTGGCTGAACTCCGAAAGCAGTTAGGCGAACTACTAAGCGGTGGTCTCATCCGCAGCTCTAAAGCACCATTCGGAGCTCCAGTCCTCTTCCAAAAGAAACAAGATAGGAGCCTCCGACTATGCGTTATTATAATTATCGAGCCCTCAATAAAGTGACAGTGAAGAACAAGTATCTCATCCCGCTCATCGCGGACTTGTTCGACCGGTTGGGCAAAGCCAAGTATTTCTCAAAACTCGACCTTCGGTCAGGGTATTGCAGGTGCGCATTGCTGAAGGCGACGAAGCGAAGACTACCTGTGTGACCAGGTATGGAGCGTTTGAGTTCTTGGTGACAGTGATTAAGAAAGGCGCTCGGGCGCTCGCCTAGGCGCTCGGGCAAGGCGAGGCGAGGCCCGAGCACCTCGCTAATGTCCCAGGCGGCGCGCTTCAAACAGGCGCTCGCCCGAGCCCAGGCGCTGGGCGCTTCGGGCGAGCGCCTGGGTAACAAGGCGACCCCCGCTGCTCGCGCCTCCCGCGAGCCCTCCCGCTGCTCGCGCCTCCCGCGAGCCTTCCCGCTGCTCGCGCCTCCCGCGAGCCCTCCCGCTGCTCGCGCCTCCCGCGAGCCCTCCCGCTGCTCGCGCCTCCCGCGAGCCCTCCCGTGAGCCTTCCCGCTGCTCGCGCCTCCCGCGAGCCCTCCCGTGAGCCTTCCCGCTGCTCGCGCCTCCCGCGAGCCTTCCCGCTGCTCGCGCCTCCCGCGAGCCTTCCCGCTGCTCGCGCCTCCCGCGAGCCCTCCCGTGAGCCTTCCCGCTGCTCGCGCCTCCCGCGAGCCCTCCCGCTGCTCGCGCCTCCCGCGAGCCCTCCCGCTGCTCGCGCCTCCCGCGAGCCTTCCCGCTGCTCGCGCCTCCCGCGAGCCTTCCCGCTGCTCGCGCCTCCCGCGAGCCCTCCCGCTGCTCGCGCCTCCCGCGAGCCCTCCCGTGAGCCTTCCCGCTGCTCGCGCCTCCCGCGAGCCTTCCCGCTGCTCGCGCCTCCCGCGAGCCCTCCCGCTGCTCGCGCCTCCAGCGAGCCCTCCCGCTGCTCGCAGCCTCCCACGAGCCCTCCCGTGAGCCTTCCCGCTGCTCGCAGCCTCCAACGAGCCCTCCCACTGCTCGCGCCTCCCGCGAGCCCTCCCGTGAGCCTTCCCGCTGCTCGCCGCCTCCTGCGAGCCCTCTCGCTGCTCGCGCCTCCTGCAAGCCCTCCCGCGAGCCTTCCCGCTGCTCGCGCCTCCCTCGAGCCCTCCCGCTGCTAGCGCCTTCCGCTCCCTTTCCCTTTCTCGCTGCCGCTGTTTCCTCGTTTCTCCATCAGGCTCAGTATACTCTTAATATTAAGTTTATTTGAATTTTGAAATGATTAATTTTCTGTTAATAGATTAATAATATATTATTTTGATTTTAATGTTGTTAATAGCATATTTTTATTTAAAATTTTACATAATTATATTTATTAATTATATTATATATTTTTATATTTTAGCGCCTCGCTTCGCTCGGGCGAGCGCCTAGCGCCTCGGGCGTTTGTGGACCTTGGCGCCTTTTGGCGCCTAGCGCTTTTTAAATCACTGCTTGGTGATGCCTTTTGGCTTAACCAACGCTCCAGCCACGTTCTGCACTCTAATGAACCAACTATTCAAAGAGTATTTGGACAAGTTCGTGATTGTCTACTTAGACGATATCGTCTACAGTCAAATGCTCGAGGAGCATGTCCAGCACCTTTGGACAATTTTCAAGGTTCTCAGGGAGAACACTTTGTTCGTAAAAAGGGAGAAATGTTACTTTGCCCAAACAGAGATCTTATTCTTGGGGCATCGAATCGGTGATGGCTCCATTCGCATGGACAAATCAAAAGTGCAAGCGGTTGCGGAATGGCGAACTCCAAAGAAGGTGCCAGAGTTAAGATCCTTCCTTGGTTTCGTCAACTACTATCGACGCTTCATATCGGGGTACTCAAAGCGTACAACTCCACTGACGGAGTTGCTGAAGGAGCAGCCTTGAAAGTGGTCTGACAAATGTGAAATAGCATTCCAAGATCTGAAAGCTGCTGTTATGGAAGAACCGGTGCTCAAATTGCCAGACTATAGGGAGCCTTTTGAAGTCCATACAGATGCTTGGGACTTCGCTATTGGGGGAGTACTCATGCAGGAGGGTCATCCGGTGGCCTACGAGAGCCGCAAGCTCAACGAGACCGAGCGGCGGTATCCAGTGCACGAGAAGGAGATGACAGCGGTGATCCACTGTCTACGAGTTTGACGACACTACCTTCTCGGATCGCGATTTGTGCTGAGGACAGACAACATCGCCCTGAGCTATTTCCAAACACAAAAGAAACTTTCCCCAAAGCAAGCACGGTGGTAGGACTTTTTGGCTGAATTTGATATGGCAATGGAGTATAAGCCTGGAAAGGCAAATGTCATGGCCGATGCATTGAGTCAGAAGGTGGAGCGCGTGAATGCCATACAATTTGAAGGCGGAGGCCAAGCAAGTCAGTTGCACTCCAACTTCCTTTCCTGGATCAGGGATGGAATATATAGTGACCCCCAGGCAGTCATCCTGATGCAGCTCATCAAAGAAGGCAAAGCACGACGATTTTGGGTCCAGGAGGGACTCGTATACACAAAAGGGAATAGGGTCTATGTTCCCCGAGTGGGCAATTTGAGGCGTGAACTCTTAAGAGAGTGTCACGATTCCCTGTGGGCTGGACACCCAGGCATTCATAGAACGTTGGCTCTCGTGGAGAGGGCCTTCTATTGGCCGAAGATGGGGACTGATGTGGAGGAATATGTTCGAACATGTCTCACTTGCCAACAAGACAAGGTGGAGCAGCGGAAGCCGGTGGGACTTTTGGAGCCGTTGCCGGTACCAGAAAAGCCGTGGGAGAGCATTTCCTTGGACTTCATATCAAGCTTGCCACTTGTAGGGAGACTCGGATCGATACTCGTGGTGGTCGATCGGTTTTCAAAGTATGCAACTTTCATTGCTGCTCCCCTACACTGTTCAGCGGAAGAGGCGGCCAAGCTGATGATGAAGGATGTGATGAAGTATTGGGGAGTCCCGCACAATATCATTAGTGATCGAGACGCTCGGTTCCTGGGACGATTCTGGACCGAGCTATTCAAATTAAATTGTTGGGGTCAAAGTTATACTTCTCCACAAGCCTCCACCCCCAGACGGATGGCCAGACTGAAAGGATAAACTCGCTCCTGGAGCAATATCTTCGGCACTACGTGAGTGCCAACCAAAGAGATTGGGTGAAGCTGTTAGACATTGCCCAATTCTCCTATAACTTGCAGCGGAGCTCTGCATCCAACAAGAGCCCCTTCGAGATCATTACAGGACAACAACCGTCAACTCCTCACACCATGGCAATTGGGTATACTGGGAGTAGTCCGTCAGCCTACCACTTCGCAAAGGAGTGGCACCGAAATGCAGATATTGCGCGAGCTTACTTGGAGAAGGCGACAAAAAGGATGAAGAAGTAGGCAAACTTGGGAATGCGACCGCAGGAGTTCAAGGTTGGCGATTTGGTGTTGGTAAAACTCCAACCAACATCACTCCAATTCTTTAGGAACAAAGTCCACAAAGGATTGGTGCGCAAGTATGAAGGGCCCTTCCCAATTATCAACAGGGTAGGCAACGTCTCCTACAAGTTACAGCTGCCGACGTGGTTCAAAATTCACAACGTTCTTCACGCCAGCAACCTAAAAGCCTATCACTCGGATCCACAAGATACTTCCCGAAGTGTTCCAACTCGGCTACCTCCCATCACAACCTCCTACAAGAAGCGAGTTGAAACTATTCTGGCGGACCGTAAGATAAAGCTACCCAATGGAGTTGAGCAGACAAAGTACTTGGTGAAGTGGCGAAAACTTCCCCGAACCGAAGCCAGTTGGGAGCCCGAAGACACCCTACGACATGAAGAAGCAATCATCAACAACTACCAGCAAGCGTCGACGAGGACGTCGACAGTTTAAGTGGGGGAGAATGTCACGAACGATCGTCGCGCACTCGCAACAACTCCGTTCAACGATCCGTTCGTCGCTCTCATCTACATGTACAAATGTTTGGCAACGTGTTTTGCCTTGGTTTTGAGTCATTTTGCTTGTAAAAATGTAAAATCGAACAAGTTATAACGCTACAAAGCGATCGCTCACCGAACCGAGCAAAACAGCCCCAAAACAACTCCGTTTTCGTGTGCCACAGGCTGCTTTTCGCAGTCCGCCTTCGCTCACCAAAATGTCAGCCATCTCAGCCCCTTAGAACCCCCCGAGTGGCACCGGGCTGGATGGGGCTTCGGTATAGTGTCGGGCGTTGAACAACCTTTCGCAAGTTCGCACGTTACCTTGACGGGAACTTGTTATCGCGCCCGGCACCCGGTGAGCAGCTGTTTATGGACTTGCAGCTATTCGTTCAACCCTCTAAAGTCTTTGTTTTCCCCCTCTCCCTCTTTTCTCTTGTGCACGCAAGGTGCTTGCTGAATTACTTGTAAAGCTTCCCCTTTTCGTGAGACATCGGGACTTGTCCGTTGCTCGTTCTTTCGAACTAATCAACTTTCTCTTTTACAGGTCCTTCGGGACCTGCAAGAGGTTGCAAGTGGGCTGATCTTTGTGGAGCAATATCGCAAGGGCGAAGCGCGACTTAGGCAACGCAAGCTAAGTTCGCGTCTTAGCCGCAAGGGTGCCTCACGCTTTTGGCAATTCCAGCTAAAGTCGTGACTGGATGGCAAGAAGATAATAGATAATTTTACCTTGAGGTGATCGAGTTGAATCAAGACTCAGTTCAGGCTTGGGTCTGGCTCATCATGATCGGTTGGCTCACTACGCATACGTTGGCACTAGGTGGACCCAAGCAAAGGCGTCTTTCTTGATATGTTTTGTGACACTCGAGCTTGTCTCTCCTAGGTGAGCACTCGAGCGCCTATCAATATCAGTGATATAAACAATGTTAAGCATGGCCTATTTGATGTTGTGTCTAATGAAATAGACTAGAAGCATCTCTTGACAACATAAAATTATCACAAGAATCCTGCAAAAGCCACATTAATAAATGGCACTTTATACAAATATCTGCAGCACAGGTTTTCATGATATGGCACAAAACCCTCTCAGCATGGGCTAGCACAACACATGATGGGGCAACACATGCTACACCATGCCATTCCCTTGTATGTCACATACACATGCTCATGTATTTAAGCACACTCCTATCATGAATTGACTCCCTTATGAAGGTTTAAGATGATGGTCTGACACTGATTTCAGTGGCCTATTGGACTGGTACATCACCGTTATATCAAGCAACAAACCAACTTGTACATCCAGTATCATTGAAAAATAACAAAAAAGTAACAATAATAGTACCAATACTTTGTACATATAAATACCAATTGATACATATTGGTTCAACTGGAATTCATAACCTTGTCCACTATGATGAGTTGCTACCATATATAGTATGTCAATGAAAGGACATAAATGTTCTAGTCATTTTCAAGATTGGTCAGATAAGAGTGATTGCAGCAAAAATAAGCTGCTCAGTGTCTAACAACACTGTGCACTAAAGACAAAATTAGCAAATATTTTGCTAGGATATCATGACTTGTGGGCATTTCTTATATGAAGAAGTAACTACAAATACAATCAGAAAATAGAAGAAAAAGACAACTTAATTGCATTTTGCTGAAAATAAAGGTTGAAAGTCATAGGAATTCATAACTGAGATTTTCATCCTAAAATATAATAATTATAGATTATTTGGTAGCCAGGAAGAACTTACAGAGCAAGAAGAATTAACCCACTTTGAAATGCATGAGCATTGAAATGAGTGGTCACAAGTTGTTGCAATAATCCCACTGATGTCTTGGTCCAATCTCTCTAGATCATCAAATAAGCAAAAGAGTAGAAATAGAAACATATAAGTTGGCATGACACAGCAACCAAGTGCTAGACACACTAGGCAGTATCTACCTTAGCATTACAAAAAGGATGTATTACATTAATAAAGAATCAATACAGCTAATGTGGCTGCCAATCTCTATAAAAGTTGAGGGGATATTATTACACATTGTAAGGCAAGAATCAGATAAGCGTTAAAAATTCAGTATCAAAGAGGGTTTACATAATAATTACAGTCTCTCAAATAGCAGCGCATCTAGAAATTAATTGTGATCTTACATCGTATTGTAGCTATCTGCCTCTTTGCTTTGATAAGGGCATCTGAATTGATACTGGAATTCCAATGTAAACATATATAGTGCAAGATGACAATTTGAAACCAATCAAGGAATAACTCATTCTGTTATTTATCTATTCATTATGCCCGGACAACAACAACAAAACTGTAAAATCTCAACTATTTGGATCACGTATGTTTATTTAAGTTAAATAGTATTTAAGTTAATCATTTCACCTTTTCTAACTATCACATTTGTAGATCTGTTGAGCACATGCTCATACTTTGTTAAATGACTCTCTTATTTTATCCTCTATCAAGACGGCACCTAACCGTTCATGAATGAAAATATTTTTTTCAATCTCTCCTAAAACTTCACACATCCACCTTAACATTCTCATCTCAACAACACAAACATTTTACATAACTTTTTTTATATGTTATTTTCTTAATTATCCAACATTCACATCCATAAAGCATTGTTGGTCTAACAACTGTCTTATAAATTTTTTCTTTGAATCTCAAACGTACCCGATGAACAAACATGACTCCTAACACCTCATGTCATTTTAATCATTTTGTTTTTACTCTATGAATAATATCTTCATCAATCTCTCCATCTTGTTGAATAATTGATTTAAGATACCTAAGTCTTTACTTAATGAAACTTCTTGTCCATTCAATTTAACTATATCATATATCTATTCCTAGAATTACTAAAATTGCATCTCATATATTCAGTTTTAGTCCTACACTCCTACTTAATCTAAATCCTATAATTTTTAAGGATGTCCTCCACAATTAATGCATTATGCTCGAACTGACTTCAAAAATGAAGCAAAGATCTTTTGCTAATTGCTACTAATGATATCACCACTGATGTCAAAAATAATACAAAGTACTTTTGTTCAAGAGAATTAGTACTACTACATTGCTAAAAAGCTCTGTTCTATTAAATCTATTATTGTAAAAAAAAAGCCTAATATACTTAAAGGTTTCACCAAAGAATTGCAGAACAAAAAACTAGAAGCTACCGATGTGCAAGATCAACTGTATTAGTAGACATTTCAACCATATATTTCTTAATCTTACAATTTTTTGTAAGAAATGAAATTTTATCTTTCTGATCAAGATGATCTCTATGGATGAAAACTGATAAAGCTAGTAGTCACATATGAGAAGATTATAAGAACATAAGATTTATCAATCTTCAGTGGAGTTAGTATTTTGACAAACGCCACCTATGATGCTGCTACACATTACAAGTAACTATTACAACATCCAACAACATATACAGTAGTGAGAAATTAATCAAGAAAGAGACTTTTCAGCAGTCAGGTAAGGTTTCTCATCTTATCAGCATACAAGGCATATCTAGTATAAGCCTCTGGCCATGACCATTCTGAACCTAAGTACTACTGGTGCTACAACAAGGCCTATCAGGTATAAATTTATTTCCATGACACACAGTGATATCAAGCATTACATCCAACCAAGAGCCTTCTATGCATAGTAAGTGAAATCTTGTCTTGTTTAAGTCATCAATTTAATCTTTAACATGCAAGTTAATCTATGAACTGTATGAAAAACTCCATTACCAACAAAACTTGGAAGTGAACATCCCCTACAATTCTGCTAGGTTTATGAGCTTCTCATCTCTACAATCAAAGCCTCATCAACTTTGAGTTTGATCATCTTTAACTGAGGTGAACAAATACCTCATGAAGGAACAAAGAATGAAGAAAAAGTAGCAGGTTTTGTCTTCTTTTACCAAAGACCATCAGATCTCACTAAGGGATGGAGAATAACCAATGCACAAAACTCACACATAAAATAAACAATAGAGAACTGCATGTAGGAGAGAGAAGGGAGAGAAGTCTTAAAATTTTATCCATTGGGGATAATTTTTCAAATTCTGCAATATCTTGCTTTGTTTGGTTGGGAAATTCTAAACTTAGTGCCACTTCAATCAAAGAACAAATTTCAACACAATGGAATGGCATGGAAGCCTACCAGACCAAAGTTGCTATAAAGATGATTGACTCAATTAGCTACATCTTAATTATTTGATCTTCAAAATCCAGCCTACAACCATCTATCAACATCCATTTTCTCAGGTTCTTTTATATCACTTTCTTCAAGAAAGAAGATTGTCTGGTTATTTCATTTATTTATGCTCTTCGATAGGAATTGCTACTGTTAACTGGTACACATTTTAAATAACTGGCATTGGGCATTCGCCATATGCTATATGATGTGCCTGTTTCAATAACTAGGAACTTGTACAGGCACGTGTCTAGCTGAGGCACAGTATAAGGAGGCACATACCACACCATAGCAACATAATCTGTGGCCTTATAGATGTCCATAATATTTTGCCAGATTAAGGCACCAAAAAAATGATTAAGTGCTACAATTCAAAGCAACAATGCAGAAATTGCACATTTACATACACTTTCTGAGAGAGTGTAATGTGATTGCATTCCTAGAAACAATTCATGAGTTAAAAGAAAACAGTATTATGAACAAAAAGTTGAAAAAACTGAATACCAACATGCTATAATCTCACCAATGCAGACAGGGCATGTAGGCAATTCTGAGGAACCAACTGGGGGAGTTCCTGCAATCTTTGTGGACTCGGTGAACTCCACAGAATCTATAAAGAGAATGTGACAAACTTCTCCCTGAAGTTCCAACAAGATACATAAAGAAGAGGAAACAGGGAACTGGAGAAGTAGCTAAACTTTAGGTATCACTTCACCTCCGTGGAGAAACGCCATCCATTAACATCAAGATAGAATCCGTCGGCACTTTTCTGATCATCAAACTCAACCAGCACACTGTATCGATCTTCAATCCCATCATTCCTGCAAAGCCGTGATAAGTAGTCCAAATCCCCTGATTTCTTCGTCGTTTCAATCCAAAGATTTGATTTTTACTGTATACCTGATGACCCGGATCGCCGAGGAACGTTCGACGTAGGAGCCACAAAAGCGAAGGAGATCCTCCGGGGAGAGACGGCTTGGAACAGCTAGAATCAGGAGAAGCGTGCCACGTACAGCCTACGAAAGAGACCGAAGCTTGTAAGGTAAGAAGAGAAAGAACGAGAAGAAAGGGAACAAGGGAGCACGTACCGGAAGAAGGGACTCGGAAGAAGCCTGGGGGTTGGTGGAGGAGGAGGACGACGATGAAGAGGTTGAGGGCGGCGGGAGGCTGCGGTAGAGATGGACGATGCCGCGGAGGAGCTGGATTCTAGGGTTAGGGTTAGGGTTCCGGCTGGTGCCCGCTTCTTCGTGGAGATCCCCGACGGCGTCATCGACAAGCTCCGGTGAGGGGTGAAGCGGGGCGACGGCGGCGGTGCTGCGGCTGCAGCCTTCTTCGGTGTGAGGGGTGTCGAGAGAGTGGATTCTGACGCTGAACATCGCGAATAGAAATGTGTCTGTCGCGGCGATTTGGGACGTTAAATATTTTACCCGCTCGGTTTAATTACATGTTCAAGTCACTCGCGCTGCACGCGCTACATAATCTCATTATTATTTTATTATTTTTGTTAAAATTATTATGTAAAAATATCTCAAAAAATATCATATATTCTATAATCAAATTAGCAACTCTAATCTACTTTTCAAAAAAATGGATAAGAGTGTCACGACAAAATTATATTTAAAATGTAAAATTTTATGAGAGTTTTTATGATAAAATATTACAATATTATTATAATTTAGAAAAATATACTAAAATTTTGGGCTCTTACTGAATAATCTCAGTTTAAGTCATTTAATGAGACTCTCAGTAACATCTAAGTTTATTATTTTTTATAAAAAAATCACTCAATAAAATGATCATAATCTCTTAAAATTATTTATGTATGAATTTAAAATCTAAATTTCAAAACTAATTGAGTTGTCTAATATTCTAATCGCCCCATATTTTAATAGGTCCTAAAAACTATTACTAATCATGATACTACTAAATTATCACATCTCATATTTATAAAAAATTATTATTTCAATAATCATGATTTATAAAAAAATATTTTTGAATTTAAATTATTAGCTTTAAAATAAATTTTTTTACTAAAAAAGAATCACATTTTCTTAATAGAGCCAACCAAAAAAAGTCTTTTTCACCTAAGTCTCATTAATAGATTATTCTGAAAATAAATATAAGATAAAAACATATCAATAACCACTAGTAGAAACATTTAAGAAATCATAAAAATAATTTTAATATTTATTAAATATATAAATATCAATAATTTAATATAAAATGATAACATATTAATTCGTTACGAAACTCATATATTAGAAAAATAATTACAATTCTTATGCAGTAAGTAAAATCATGTATCAATCACATGCAACATATTTCAAAGATATACACAACAGTCAAATAATAAAGACGTACATAACACTCGATGGTGTACTTTTCCAATAACAAATAGAGAAAATCATATTGTATTTTCAATAGTGGATAGAGTGATATCTCTCAGTTATTTAAATGGAGACTCATTCCTCCCAACATCAAATAGAAGAACAATCTATTCGACGACCTGCTAATCTCCAAAGAGAATTGTCTTACTTGCCCTCGATAGGAATATAGAGTCAATCATAATCATTTATTATATTCATTCATTCATGCATGCATGCATCCAAGAAGTATGATAAAATATTATGAAAAACTAAGCCTGATGTATGATTTGTTAGATTATATCAATTGTGACTCCGCACTGTAATGGGCCTATGACTCGTTTCACAAGTTGCACTTCCGATGTGGACCACTAGCTTAGTTATGTATATTACATGGTAACAATCACATTAATATTATAAACTTAAAATAGTAGAAAATCAATATTTTTTTTTTCAAATGATACCATTATATAAAACTTTTAAGTTCATCAAATATGAGATATCTATCTCTCAATAGTCCTCAATTAATCAAAACCCTAATTAGAATATTTTAATTGACTTAAACTAGACTCAATTCAATTAAGATATAAAAGAATTAATTTCAAATCTTTATAGAACTAGTTTAGGATGACTCTAGGCTAGTCTAATTTAAATTTGATTAATTTGAGTTAGATCAAACAAGTTTGAACTAGTTAAGTTGGTCTAAAATTATCTTAAACAATTTTGAACCGATCAAACATATCTAATTTAGTCAACTAACAAGTTCAATCTAATAAAGGAAGAAAAAACTATACTATATCGTATAGTGCTAGCCTAAATCGAATTAACCCACCCGAGTCTTGGATAGAGCACGTTTGTCGCACATATCTATCTCAAGTAATACTTTGGGTTAAGATATAATGAGCAAGATAGAGAGACGATGATGTGTATAATGTTAATCACATTGTTAGGTGGGTCCAACTACATAGGTTGAGCTAAGTCTCACTCATGAGTTGAGCTCAGCCTTATTACTAAATTGAGTCATGTTTGTTTCGCAAGTTAAGTTGTGCCTAACCACATGAGTTGTGTCATGTTTGACCACGTGAACTAAGTCATACTTAGCATATAGACTAGACCATGCTTGGCTATGCGGATTTGGTTGTATCACAACACATGTGCTAGCTCTTACTTGGCTATATGGGCTAGGTTATACATACCACAGGGTCAGGTCAAACTCCAATTAGGCTCCTCTTATTAAATTAAAATTTAAGATTTTAGATTATTAAATAATAACTCAAATCCATGAATTAAATAAATTTAAAACTAATTAAATTAGATAAATTCACACATAATTCATGAAATATATATATAATTAAATGAATTATTAATCTAAAAAATAAAAATTTTAATAATTAAATCAATCTTGAAATTCATTTAATCTTAAGAGATCATTATAAGGTCAAACAACTATTCTAACATCACAAATCAATCAAATTTCTAAATTAAAATATTATTATGCATCATAAAATTATGACAATTCTAATATCAAAATTTTAAAATATAAATCAAAACTAGTTAGAAAAGAATAGATGATCATATCTCTCCATGAGTATTCTCTTCTTAATGAATTCTCTATTCAAACCTTTCGTTGTTAGGTTAAGTGAGGTATGATGGAAGAAGAACCCCCTTTATATGGAAGAAAATAAGTTTTCTCCTAAAGGTAAGCAATAATTTAAATTTTATTATTTATTTATTATTTAATTTTCACATATAAATATATAAATATAATATTTATTTCTTATGGTCCACACACAAAAATAAAATTTGAGCTACTTATTTTCTAAAAATTATATCACTCATTAGGAAATAAATCAATTAATAAGTTAATTGATTGATAAAATTCTTAACTTATTCACATGATTAAGGAAATCAATCTTAATCATTTCCTTAACCATACTATATAAATAAGAGAAATTAATAATTTAAATAAATTTATATTATTTATGGTAATTAATTTATATTAAGAGAAATTTTTTTTTATGATTATAATAAAAGTTTGAGTTGAAGTATCTAATGATGATTAGTTGGTTGATGGGTTTCTCTTCATAACAAGATAAAAAAATATATCACATGATTAACCATCAACAATATATCAGAAAGTTAAATATGAAAGATTAACATGATTCGACTATTTATATTCATTAAAAAAATAAATTATTTATTATATGAAATTAATTATAAGACTTTTAAATTCAAATCTCTTTATATATTTTTTCGCATAAACACTTATCTTCTCTTTTCTAAGAGAACTTATAATTTTTATTTTATCCTAAGCTTTAGAGCATAACTCTTTCTAGAGGCTCTAGAGTATAATCTTATCTAAAGATTTTAGATGATAACTTAAGATTATTTAAATATTCCTTATGTCTTACTCTACCTCCCATTAAAATATAGAGATAATGGAATATTTATAACAGAATAAAATCTTGATTTTCAAGATTTTTTCTTTTATGAGAACTTCTTATGCTAGGATTCTTTATTCTTTTAGGGCATTGACTCTAATAACTTTAAAATATTTATTAAACTTAATAATATGTCATTTGATGAGTATTTTATCTACTTTCTACCTCTTGAAGAAAAAAAAATTTCTTTACACTCCTTTCAATCTGCATTTCTTATTCTTATTAAATCTCTAATCATCAAATCTTTTGAGTTTTAACATCACTTATTGTGAAGGAGAGAAGAATTTCAAATAAAAAAATTCTAAAAAATTAATAATTAAGAATATATTAGAAAGCTAATGTAAAATTAATGTGATTCAACAACTCCTTGCCTACATCTACTAAGAAAATTAATTTCTTAATTATGTAAAATCAATTACAAGACTTTTGAATTCAAATTTATATATATACCCTCTCACATAGACCCTCTCTAAATTAACAAGAGAAATTTCTTAAAAACATTCAAAGTTCTTGTATTTCCTTTTTACTAAAATTTTGAGACTCTAGGTATATTTATAGAAACATCAATTGAGAAGATATTACATCAAAGCGCATCAACTTTCTTAAATGTATTCTTCTCATGAATATGTGTTATTTACTAATTAAGGAGAGCTAAAAAGTTACAAAAGACTACATTACATGAGCAGAAAGATAGATGGTTGAGTGTCATATAAGAAGATATGAAATCCTTGTATAAAAACCATACATTTAACTTTGTAAAAATATCTAATGAGAAAAGAATATTAAAAAATAAATTATTTCTTCATATTAAAAATTTAAGAAAATAGGTCATAGCCTAAGTACAAGACAATGTTGGCTATGAAAGGATTTCACTAGAAAAATGTATTGATTTTGAGAAAATATTCTCACTTATGGTCAAGATGTCTTTTATCTAAATTATTTTTGTGTTAGCTGCTAGTTTAAACTTAAAGATTGAATAAATTGATGTAAAAAAAATTTTCCTTCATGGTAACTTGGAGAAGGAAATATATATAGAATAACTTGAGAGATTAAAAGTTAAAGGCAAGAAAATTTTGGTGCACAAGCTGAAGATGAATTTGTATGGTCTCAAGGAGGCATCATGGACAAGGTTATAAAATGTTTGATTCTTTTGTGATATATCATGAGTATGACAAGACTATTTTGCCTATTATATCTATGTGAGATATTTTTCTAATAATAATTTTATTATTCTCTTGCTCTATATAGATGACATATTAATTATTGATCATACTACTAAGAAAATTATAGTTTAAAAGGAAACTTGAATAAAACTTTTTTTACGAAAAACTTAGCTCTAGCTAAACCTATTATTGACATGAGTCTGATGAGAAGAATGATAAACTTTGGTTATTTCATAAGAGATATATTCAAAAAATTATTAACAAATTTAATATAAGCAAGTCAGAACTTATTTATTATCCATTTGTACGTCATTTTAAGTTAGGTTATAAATAGTATTTTACAAGTGAGAAAAATAAAAAAATATATGAATAAAATACCTCATACCTCAATAGTTGATAGTTTAATTTATGTGCTAATATGCACAAAGCCAAATATGCTCATGCAGTTGATTTGGTTAGTCTATTTCTCTCTAACCTTTATAAAGAATATTAGATAATTTTTAAATAGATTTTCAAGTATCTTACATATAATTCTTGATTATGTTCTTGCTTTGGTATCCAAAAACTTGTGTTCATTGGCTACACAAATATAGACATAACTAATAATATTGATTTTAGATAATAAACTTTTGGTTCTTTGCCATTTTCAAGAGTAACAAACAGTCAAAACTATAAAAGGTGTTATTTTATCTTCCACTAAGGTTGAATATATATCTACAACAAAAAAATTATAAAGAACTCTTATGAACAAAGAAAATCTAAAAGAGTTGGTTATTTTATATTATGACAGTCAAAATGCTACTCATCTTGAAAAAAAAAAGTTAATCTTTCATTTCAAATATAATCATATTGATGTTAGTTAGTATTAGATCTAAGAAATAAAAGTATTATATCTTGAGAAAAATAAACAAGAGAAGCTTATTTTATATTATGACGGTCAAAATGCCACTCATCTTCAAAAAAAAAACAAATTCAATCTTTCATTTCAAATCTAATCATATTGAGATTAGTTATTATTGGATCTAATAAATAAAAGTATTATATCTTGAAAAAAAAAATACTTATAATTACATATTAGATATAATAACTAAACCAAACCTTCAGAAGAACTTATGTGTCCACAGATAATAGGTGGAAGGGAGAGATTTTTTGGGTGGGACAAGTTAGATTAGAAAACAAAAAAGAGGACTATCATACATAGGGAAGAAAAAAAAGGCTTTCATTCAATGATTAGTTAGTCAAATTAGGATCTAATTGTTATGATTTTTTGGTATCCCTAATCTAGATATTATTATGTTTTTTGAATTGATTATTATAGATTTTTAAGATTTCTTGTTCTATTTAGTTTTTCTTTCTAGTTTATTGAAACTCATATGAGTACTTTTTTTTTTTCATATGGTATTTGATATGGTAGTCTAAAGAAAAAATCTTTTAATCTTATTATTCTATAGGAAAAAAAAATTGACATGTTTGTTCATGATTTATAAAAGGTTTTTCATGTAAATCTTATTTAATGATCTTGTTAATATTTTTATTATTAATCTAATTGACACGTGCATACTATTAAATAATTTATATTTTTATATTTGTATTATATTATGTTTGATTCAAGAGGAAAAAAAAAATATTTCTCACTTCCACGAACATTGCTATCTTTTCCCAATAATTTCATAAAGATGTTAAACATTACTCAAACATAAAAAATCATGAAACGTACCGAGCATCAGGTATGATGATATGTTACCAACATTCTATTTGAATGTCAAATTAGTGGTGATATAATGTGTTTGTAATTTCCATGTCAAACATAATGAGAGATAAGAATAGTGTATAAATTTATAAGAAAAATATTTGGATAATTATCGTATGTATACCAAGAAACAATAACAAGATACACAACTATAAAATATTGATAAAATATTAATTTATCGGAACATTATTTGAGTTCAGTTGTTTTCTATTATGATATTGAAAGAGTTTATTACACGTTTCCATTTTTTTTTTTAAAGTTCAATTTATCCTAACATTATTTGAGTTCAATCGTCTTCTATTATGATATTGAAATATTTCTTTTTCAGAGTATCAAAAACAAAGTGGAAATATCTAATAGAATTTTTATAGAATAAATTATTTTATAATTATTGTATATCATATTAATCCTAATAATATATTTGTATAAATTTTCAAAAATATTTTTTTTTAGTAACTGCTGTCATTTATCATGATTCCACTTGACAACCGGTAGAACAATTAATATAAAAATAATTTAATATTCTTTTTTTTAGTTTGGGTTGACTTCTATAATCAAGAATTTTGATATGGCAAAATAGTCAAGTTTTATCCATGATCACGAATGTGCTCCCCTAATTTTAGTATGGATTTAATAATGAAAATTTCGTGATATTTTTATAGTTGATTCAATTGAACAAGTTTAAAAAGAGAGATAAATTAGAAAATTGGACAAAAGAGTGGTTGATAATTATTTTTTTCAAATGCAAGGATATGAGGTTTATGCCCGAAAAAACTAATATGAGGTGCTATGAGAAAAAATAAATAATATTAGAAGCTTTTTTAGGAAAATCATTAATTTTGTGTTCTTCTTTTGTGGTGTAATTGGTTGGTGTAGTAAAATATTTATAAGGATGACTCTAATAATCCCAAAATTATACATACCCATGAAATTAAATGGATGATTTACGAAAGAGTTATTTTTTATTTTACAAAATAATGTTTGATTTTTGTTATTTTTATCATAATTAGCCTCTGCTTTGTTTGTCTGATCCAATGCATTAAGAATCGATTCAATAAATAAAATGCAACTCTAACAAAGCCATCTCTCAGTATTAATAGTTCATGTTTTGTCGATTCAGCGCATTAAGAATTGATTCAATCAATTAATTTAAATGCAACTTTATCAAAGCTAAAAATCCAAGATCTGCAGCAATGAATTGGCTACGAAATGTGAAAGATGTGTTTTTGGGCACCATCTATTGATCTATCATCCGAGTGAAAGATAATCTAGCTTGATGTATAAACTGTTTAAGGAATAAATAAAGCAAGCATATGATAGATCATGGAAATAGCCACCATCACATCTAGCATAGAAAATGAGGATTAGTTTAATCAAAATGATCAACATCATCACTAAAATTTATCATATTTTAAATGAAAATATAATATTATATTTCAAGAGTTTATATATATATATATATATATATTTATATTATATGGATTTTAGCTTTTCAATATTAAGCTTGTAATCATATATATATATATATATATATATATATATATATATATATATATATATATATATATATATATATATATATATATATATATATATATATATATATATATATATATATATATATATATATATATATATATATATATATATATATATATATATATATATATATATATATATATATATATATATATATATATATATATATATATATATATATATATATATATATATATATATATATATATATATATATATATATATATATATATATATATATATATATATATATATATATATATATATATATATATATATATATATATATATATATATATATATATATATATATATATATATATATATATATATATATATATATATATATATATATATATATATATATATATATATATATATATATATATATATATATATATATATATATATATATATATATATATATATATATATATATATATATATATATATATATATATATATATATATATATATATATATATATATATATATATATATATATATATATATATATATATATATATATATATATATATATATATATATATATATATATATATATATATATATATATATATATATATATATATATATATATATATATATATATATATATATATATATATATATATATATATATATATATATATATATATATATATATATATATATATATATATATATATATATATATATATATATATATATATATATATATATATATATATATATATATATATATATATATATATATATATATATATATATATATATATATATATATATATATATATATATATATATATATATATATATATATATATATATATATATATATATATATATATATATATATATATATATATATATATATATATATATATATATATATATATATATATATATATATATATATATATATATATATATATATATATATATATATATATATATATATATATATATATATATATATATATATATATATATATATATATATATATATATATATATATATATATATATATATATATATATATATATATATATATATATATATATATATATATATATATATATATATATATATATATATATATATATATATATATATATATATATATATATATATATATATATATATATATATATATATATATATATATATATATATATATATATATATATATATATATATATATATATATATATATATATATATATATATATATATATATATATATATATATATATATATATATATATATATATATATATATATATATATATATATATATATATATATATATATATATATATATATATATATATATATATATATATATATATATATATATATATATATATATATATATATATATATATATATATATATATATATATATATATATATATATATATATATATATATATATATATATATATATATATATATATATATATATATATATATATATATATATATATATATATATATATATATATATATATATATATATATATATATATATATATATATATATATATATATATATATATATATATATATATATATATATATATATATATATATATATATATATATATATATATATATATATATATATATATATATATATATATATATATATATATATATATATATATATATATATATATATATATATATATATATATATATATATATATATATATATATATATATATATATATATATATATATATATATATATATATATATATATATATATATATATATATATATATATATATATATATATATATATATATATATATATATATATATATATATATATATATATATATATATATATATATATATATATATATATATATATATATATATATATATATATATATATATATATATATATATATATATATATATATATATATATATATATATATATATATATATATATATATATAATATTATTTTTACATCTATCTTATATATCTGAAGATTATAATGAGCTGCTAATGTCATAATTATCCTCAATGAGTTCTCCTTAGAAATTTGAGAAAATATATTTCTATAGCCAATGCCTTCTTTCTGAAATTTTTTGATCATAAGTCTAACTTTATATCATTCAAAACTATCCTTTAAGTTACATTTTATCTTAAAAATCTATTTATAATCAACTCTTTTATAGTTATTGGATAATTCAATGAGTTCCCAAATATCATTTCAGTCCATTGATTTTAATTTTTGTTTTATTAAATCATACTACCTTTTGAAATCTTTATTTTTTATGACTTGTGAAAATGATAAGGGGTTCTTTTAGATTCCTGTGTTATAATTTAATATTTGTAGATTTACTATATGATCATCAAATAGAAAATTTTATTTTCTTTTAAAATCTTCTTAAAACTATAAATTGTGGTTATTTTACAAGATAATTAGCAGTGACATCATATGAAAGTTTATTAATACTATTTTATTACTCACCCTCATCAATTTATCTAGAAATAATAATATCTCAAATAATAATTAACCTATACTTCCTTGATATCAAAATTAACCTTTTGATATTTTTTACTCTCACTAATTTTGCTATTCTTTAAGAATATTACATATTAGATTCTTTAAAAATATGTATCTCTTGATTTTTTTATAATTAATAAAATATTCAAAAATAATTTTTAAATTCAATTTCTTTTCTAATGGATTGAAGGCCGTTATTTATGTAAGACAATCATAAATATACAAATGTCTCAAACTTGACTCTTTATTAGTCTATAACTCAAATCATATTAAAAAAAATATATAATTGTCATAAGAGCTTCATCCCACATAATTTTAAATATAAAACAATAGCTCATCATGTTTCTAATCATATCCAGTACAATTTTATATTTTAATAATATCAATATAAAAATTTTAATGAGTTCTTTACTTCTTGTGGTCATTTTTTACTAATCTTTTAATTTTTACATGTCACAAACGTTTGTAACCTAAGATAGAAGATTTCTTATTATTAAAACTATATTTCAATCCAACATTTGATTGCAAGGTTATCGATATCTTGGCAAACTTAATATTTAAATTAATTTTATACAAACCATCACACAGAATTCTAAAATAATTTTTTTATTAAATCATAAAATATTTTAAGTTTATCATCATAAAAAAATAATATCCTAACTCAATCAATTCTAAATAAAGAAACTATATTTTTAGAAATATTAGGTACATAGGATATGTTCGTAAGATCTATCAGATAACTCATCTTTAGCAATAGGAGAGAAGTTTCATTATTATCACTTTTACTTTGAGATGATTTCCTAGAGTTATGAATCTTTCATGTTTTTTTAATTTTTGAATTGAAAAAAATCCTTACATATTATAAGTAAAATAAGTTGAAGTACTAGAATTAATTCATCAAGTGTTGAATCTTGAATTTTGATGATGAAATCAATTGATGGGTTTATGATGTAATATGTATTTTAAGTGATATAGGACTAACTTCGATCAGAAAAGATAAGTTGATTAAAATAGGAGGAATCAGACGTTGGGCCAAAGTGAAACATGTCAAGAGATTGGACGTTGAGTTGGAGGATCGGTCGACATACCAGTAGAAGATCTTCGTGCCACGAGTTCGGGCATCGGGTCGAAAGATTGGATATTGCGCTAAGGAGATCGAAAGTTACGAGAGTCAAAATGTCAATTGGGCAATACGCCGAAGGAGATGATGATGCGTTGAAGGATCGGACGAAAAGCCGGATGAACCATTGACATGCTGGATCATATAGGATTCATGCTTGTAATCAATTGTGTCCAAATAGAGTTAGTATTGGGGTGAAACAATGCCAACTTAATTACGGGCCAATTTGGCCTGAATTGAGACTATTTTGAGCTAAGTGGGCCCGAATTGAGACTATTTTGGGCTAAGTAGAAGGCTCATTCGGTGACCCATAGTTAGCCTAAGTAGTGACACCACCATACTAGGTGGTGGTACTGCTACACAGTCTCCCATACTATGTCAGGTGGTGGTACCGTTAGTTTAGGTAGTGGTACTGCCCAGTACTAGTGCTGCAGGTAGTGGTACCGCCCAGCATATGCGGTGGTACCGCTAGGACTCGAAAAATTCGAGATAAGACCTTTTTTGGCTTTATTTTTGAAGTCATTTGGGGTCTATAAATACCCCACTCTTTCCTACTTGGGTAAGCAATAAAAAAAGGTAGAAAGGTGGAAAGAATCCTTGACAAAAAAGAGTTGAAAAAACTTGAAAAGTGTTGAGTGTTCCCCTCCATCTCTTAGAGTTTAGAGTTCATTCTAAGAGATGTGTGAAACTTGTAAAGGTTCTCTCTTGAGTCTATAAAAAGAAGAAAGAATTGTAAGAGTAGTTGATCTATACCCATTGGAAAGAAGATCTATAGTGGAAGCCGGTAGCCTCGAGTGAAGACAAATTGATAGTGGACGTAGGTCGAGACAATCGAACCACTATAAATCCAATGTGCTCTTTTCCTTTGCTGCTTATTTTTATTGCTTACTTAACTACTCACTTCACTTTACATTTCCTCTAAGTCAAGCTTAAACACTTTCCGATATGGGCTTTATTTAGACGATTTTATCGAATAAGATTTTTGAATTGACGTAACTTTTACGAAAGCACTAATTCACCCCCATCTCTTAGTGTCGATTTCGGTCCTAACAATTGGTATTAGAGCTAAGGATTTTCTCGTTTATTTTAACACCCAAGAGAAATGACTTTACCAGTAATCAAGAGGGTCTTTCTATCGTTTGTCCTCTTATGTTCAATGGGACAGACTACACATATTGAAAAACTTGAATGAGAGTTTTCTTACTTTTTATGAATTTTAATTTATGGAATATTATTAAAAGCGATTTTCAAAAGTCTTCGAAACCAATAGATGAATGAATGATTTGGAGAAGAAGACTTTTTCTTTGAATGCTAGAGCTATGAATACTCTATTTTATGTTTTGAACAAAAATGAGTTTAATCATATTTCTTTATGCGAAACTACACATGAGATTTGACACATACTAGAAGTAACTCATGAAGGCATGAATAGAATAAAAGAATATAAGATAAATTTTTTGATGTATAATTTTGAATTGTTTTGAATGAAGTTAAGCAAAACTATTGTTGACATGTACACCCGTTTTATAGATGTCGTCAATAGTTTAAAAGCTCTTAGCAAATATTTTTCTTATCTTGAACTTGTAAACAAGATTCTAAGATCTCTTTCAAAAAGTTGGGACTCAAAAGTAACGACAATATAAGAATCAAAGAACTTGAATAATTTTTCGCTTGAAGAACTTATCGGGTCTTTAATGACTTATAAAATGACATATATTGTACACGATGAACATAAAATAACATTCTAAAGAATATGAAGAATTTGATACTTAGAACAAAAGAAAACCACTCGAGCGAAAGCTTAAGTGATGATAACCTTGAACTTCTCACAATAAAATTTAAAAAGATCATAAAATAAGAATCAAAGAATAAAAATAAACTTAAAAAGAACAAAATAACTTGCTATGAATGTAATCGATTGTGACACTTTAAAAGTGAATGTCTACAACTAAAGAAGACGTTGCTCATACAAAAAAAGAAGAAAGTACTCAAGGCGACTTGAGACGATTTGAGTGCATCCAAAGATGAAGAACAAACTGACAAAGAAGAGATAGCAAACTACACCTTGGTGGCTTTTGACAATGAGGTAAGTGACTCAACTAAAACCCCTTTACTTTACCATGAAATTACTCGAAGCATTTCATGAGTTGTTTTTAAATTAATATATAAAATACAAAAAAAAAGATCATCTTTTTCTTTCTAATGATTTTAAAAAATTAAAAAAAATATTGAGCATGACAATTGCAAGTTAACTCTTTGCACTATGTATGAAGAGTTAGATTCACTTAAGAATAAAAATGTATTACTATAACAAACAAAATGATTTTGATTAAAAATACTTTATGTTTAATGAAATCATGCTTAATGATTTAATAATGCATGATAATTTGAAGTAATGATGATTTTTGTGATTTATGGTTTATTAATCATGATGATTTTTATAATAAAATTTATTTTTTTTGATTTTAAACAATGATGCAATGTTTTTTTATGGAAGACTTGAGCATACTTGTATAAAATCAATCACTTAAATTGAAATAAAAAAGGGGGGAATGCATTATTCTTGAGAATGTCTCTATCCCTAAAAGTTTATCAAATCTTCCAAAAAAGATATTAATGAATCTATTTATATTATTTTTTATGAATCTCTAGAACTTTGAAAATGATTTTGATGATTTGAATCTAAATATAATTTTTTTAATCAAATCATGAGCCTTCTCTTGATTTCTTAACTTGAGATATCTTTTATGGGAATCAAGATTTTGTTTATCTTCTATTATTTTTTATTTTTAACATTTACTAAAGAGGAGACTTATGCAAACATACGATGATCTTGATATTTATAACTTTAGATTTATTTTATGTGAATCAATATCTCTTCTTTATTCTTTCTTTTTGCTATTTAGTAAAGAGAAGAATTATCCAAATGAATCATGATTTCTCGAGAATTTTTTTATGAATCAAGATCTTTAATCTCCTATGTTTATTTTTCACTATTTACAAAAGGAGAATGATCTAAATGAATCATGATTTTTCATTTGAATTCTAGGAATTATAACTTCAAAATTTTAATATATAAATCATCATCTTGACAACTTGAGATTTCTTAGACATGAATCAAGATCTTTTATTCTCCTATGTTGCTTTTTATTTACTAAAAAAAATATCTTTTTTGAAATTCATAACTTAAGATTTCCTTACTATTCAGTCTTCTAAAATTTCTTTTCGTTTTTTTATAGAAGATCAAAATGAATCATATCATTTGATATTTATATGATCTTTGATATTTATCTTTTTTGACATGATTTTTATTATGTATAAGTACAATATTGTATTATTCCTTTCTTTTTGATAATAACAAAGGGGGAGACAAGACTACTAGTTTGCATATCTCAAAAGAGAAACAAAAATTACTATGTTGCCCATCTCAAGAAGCAAAACTTATAAACTTATCTCAAAAGAGAAGCAAGAATTGCTAGCTTACAATCTCAAGAGAAGCAAAAGTGCTATCTTGCCAATCTCAAGAAGTAAAGAATTGTTAAACTTACATATCTCTAAAACTTGCTATCTTACTAGCTTGCATATTTCAAAAATTTGTCAGTTATATTTTTCTTCTTTTTGTTGATGACAAAGAAGGAGAAGTTATGATATGAAATAATGCATGAAATACTCATGATATTATAATGATGCATACAATGAGAAGTTATGATGATCATGAATGGTATGATGTAATTTTATATTAGAAATTATGGATGATGATTCAAAATCAAGTATGTAATAAAGATTTTATATTTTAAAAATATACATGATGGTTTGGTATTATGCATGTAATACTTCAACTTATGATTATGATGCATGCAATGATGAAATATTCATGATTAAAATTACTTTAACTTGAATTCAACTTGAATTCAAGGTTCATCTTAATTATGGTATGCTGATAAGGGGAGTTTAGTTTAAACTTTGTCATTAATATCATAAAAAAGGAGGAGATTGTTGAATCTCAGATTTGATGTTGAAATCAATTGATGACTTTATGATTTAATTTTTATATTAGAAATTATGGATGATGATTCAAAATCAAGTATGTAATAAAGATTTTATATTTTAAAAATATACATGATGGTTTGGTATTATGCATGTAATACTTCAACTTATGATTATGATGCATGCAATGATGAAATATTCATGATTAAAATTACTTTAACTTGAATTCAACTTGAATTCAACTTGAATTCAACTTGAATTCAACTTGAATTCAACTTGAATTCAACTTGAATTCAACTTGAATTCAACTTGAATTCAACTTGAATTCAACTTGAATTCAACTTGAATTCAACTTGAATTCAACTTGAATTCAACTTGAATTCAACTTGAATTCAACTTGAATTCAACTTGAATTCAACTTGAATTCAACTTGAATTCAACTTGAATTCAACTTGAATTCAACTTGAATTCAACTTGAATTCAACTTGAATTCAACTTGAATTCAACTTGAATTCAACTTGAATTCAACTTGAATTCAACTTGAATTCAACTTGAATTCAACTTGAATTCAACTTGAATTCAACTTGAATTCAACTTGAATTCAACTTGAATTCAACTTGAATTCAACTTGAATTCAACTTGAATTCAACTTGAATTCAACTTGAATTCAACTTGAATTCAACTTGAATTCAACTTGAATTCAACTTGAATTCAACTTGAATTCAACTTGAATTCAACTTGAATTCAACTTGAATTCAACTTGAATTCAACTTGAATTCAACTTGAATTCAACTTGAATTCAACTTGAATTCAACTTGAATTCAACTTGAATTCAACTTGAATTCAACTTGAATTCAACTTGAATTCAACTTGAATTCAACTTGAATTCAACTTGAATTCAACTTGAATTCAACTTGAATTCAACTTGAATTCAACTTGAATTCAACTTGAATTCAACTTGAATTCAACTTGAATTCAACTTGAATTCAACTTGAATTCAACTTGAATTCAACTTGAATTCAACTTGAATTCAACTTGAATTCAACTTGAATTCAACTTGAATTCAACTTGAATTCAACTTGAATTCAACTTGAATTCAACTTGAATTCAACTTGAATTCAACTTGAATTCAACTTGAATTCAACTTGAATTCAACTTGAATTCAACTTGAATTCAACTTGAATTCAACTTGAATTCAACTTGAATTCAACTTGAATTCAACTTGAATTCAACTTGAATTCAACTTGAATTCAACTTGAATTCAACTTGAATTCAACTTGAATTCAACTTGAATTCAACTTGAATTCAACTTGAATTCAACTTATTGAATTCAACTTGAATTCAAGGTTCATCTTAATTATGGTATGCTGATAAGGGGAGTTTAGTTTAAACTTTGTCATTAATATCATAAAAAAGGAGGAGATTGTTGAATCTCAGATTTGATGTTGAAATCAATTGATGACTTTATGATTTAATTTGTATTTTAAGTAACATAGGACTAATTTTGATTAGAAAAGATAAATCGATTAAAGTAGGAGGAATCAGACGTTAGGCAGGAGTGAAACATGTCAAGAGATTGGACGTCGAGCTAGAGGATCGGTCAACGTAGCAGCAGAAGGCCTTCGTGCTATGAGTTTAGGCATCGAGCCCAAGGATCGAATATTGCGCTAAGGAGATCGGAAGTTTTGGGAGTCAATATGCTGATTGAGCAATACGCTGAATGAGAGGACGATGCGCTGAAGGATCGGACGAAGTACCAAATGAACTAATGATATACCAGACAACATATGATTCATACTTATAATCAATTGTGTCTAAATCAAGTTAGTTTAGGTCTAATTTAGTTGGTATTGGGGTGAAACAATGTCAACTCAACAGGAGGCCAATTGGGCCTGAATTGGGACTATTTTAGGCAAAGTGGAATGCCTATTTAGTGACCCATAATTAGCCTAAGCGATGACACTACTAGATTGGGCGGTGGTACCACCCAGACATAGCTTCCTAAATTATGTCAGGAGGTGGT